>OY294024.1:10926906-11562294 GCA_958510785.1 Exephanes ischioxanthus | reverse complement strand
AAGTAAATTTTCCAAGAATTTTTGGATGCCCCGCTTTGTCCCAACGATACATCCGGATTTTCAAACCCGTTTTGTCCCACGTACCACCATCGCCATCATCCAAAAGTTATTGGAAAATTGCGTTTTGTCTCGTTATCCCGTTTTGCCCCGCTCTCCCCTATGGTATAATTTCGAAATTTCGGTTTTCATAGCGTATGGAGCGGATTTCCATACGCTATGAACGACGCGGTCCGTGCGAGCCAACATAATCGCGAGTATATATATATGTGTGTGTAAAAGAGTCGGTCCGAGAGCACATCCGAATTAAATTGAGTACAACTGCCTGCACTGGACTTCAGTGAAACTTCAACACCTTCCGGGTGATAATACGAAAAATCGATGTTCGCCTCTGTAGCACACCTGTGGTTCAACTTTCATCAAATTTCGAGAGCACGCCGAGAAGGTCTACAGACAATGTATATTATGTCTGTAAAATAATTAGATTGGAGTACGAATAAGGTAATCTTATTGGTAAATTCGGGCAGGAGCAGCTCCAGTCTGTTCGATAATAGTGTACAGGAAGGAGAAGGCAATTTAATTTCGTGGTTGGTGCGACGTCAAACGGGGACGCTCGATAGCTGAGCAAAGCTTTCGGGACATCTAACAGCGAGCTCTGTGGTAATGCAGAAAAGCTTTGAAAGTTATTCAACATTGATGGAATTTTCAGCGATACAAATAACAGTTAAATGTCTACTCACTAGTTTCTCATTAATTTCTACGAGAAGAACAGTAAAAATTGTGGTGTTAATGCCGGCAAAGAATTCATAGTTTTTCCAATTTCATGATCACCAACTTGTAATTGAACTCTGTCTGTTTTTATTTAAATAAATAAACAAATCACTATTTAAAAAATAACTTATCACCTCGTCAATAAACGTCGCCAAAATATATATACATATTCATACATGTTTTCCTGCATCCTAAAATTACGTTATCTGAGTGCAGAAGCCACGAATGGCACGAATGTGGCTCAGAATGTGCACGCGCGCGCCAACACATATGCATAGGTAATGTTTATCAGGCACAGACGCTTCCGGAAGGTCCGCGAGCACCTCCGAGCTTAATCGAATGCGGCAAATAATTTATAGTTTTCCCAAATTCATCATGACAAACTTGTAATTGAACTCCGTCTGTTTTTATTTAAATAAATAAACAAATCACTATTTAAAAAAGAACTTAGCAACTCGTCAATAAACGTCGCCAAAATATATATGCATATTCATACATTTTTTTCTACATCCTCAAATTACGTTATCTGAGTGCAGAAGCTACGAATAGCACGAATGTGGCTCAGAATGTGCACGCGCGCGCCAACACATATGCATAGGTAATGTTTATCAGGCACAGACGCTTCCGGAAGGTCCGGGAGCGCCTTCGAGCTTAATCGAGTGCGGCAGCTTGCGCTCGACCTCGGTCTAATACCGTCAAACATCAACGACTCCTGCATGGTCATACAAGGAACCTCTCTCCGCGCTTCTCCATCCCTCGGCCAGCTTCGGAAAGCCTGCAACAATTAAGCGGATCCTCTTGCTCACGAACGATATTAACCCGAGCGCGAGGGCTCGCGATAGCTCATCGAGTTTACCTCGATGGTCATAAAATAAAAAATAAAAATAAATACGAAGCGAACGATCGACAGAAATTTTCGTAATTGGATTCGTTGACTGAACCAACATCGGTGAGCTGACGGTCACTACTGGCGGGATAGAACTAACAATTATTCCGCAAACAATTAACTATCGCGTCGGCTCGGCGGTACAGCAAACGTAATTTCGCGACTCCAATCCATAATGAGATTCGATGGTCGCGTGAGTCATCACGTCATCAGCGAATCGACTGGTCGATATCGCGACACTACACATCGTACGCGGAAAGTCGACCGGAAAGCTCGTGTTATTGGTGATACAACGACAATACAAAACGATAATTGGAATCCAACGATAATACAAAATCGTTTGATTTTATCAATATTATTATCATTAATAATTATTGTATTACAGATAATAAGAAATAATTTATCATTTTTATAACAGAACGTGTTAAATGTTCGTTCGTTGCTCGGGATTGCCTCATATTGGTTTTTTTGAGTCACTCAAGCGTTTCGGACCGCTCGAGTGATTGGATCCTTCGTCACAGGCATCAAAGTACGGGTTCGTAATAAGCAAAAATGTCCACGCGTGAACCGGGCGACCAGAAAGAATTTTATTAAAGTTGCGTTAAGGAAAATGTTAAATTAGGTATTTTTAGGGAATTATTCTGGTATTTTTAGGGTATTCCGATACTGTTAGAGGGAAGCTCTAGTGGTAAAAAAATCGTTGTTAAGAATGAGATGAGGACTGGGAAAGTCGTTAGGTACGAAGAAAGAAGAAATTGAATCGAAATTGATAAGCTGCGTCGAGTACGCCGCAGCTTTCGCGTGTAACGACCCGTGGGTCCAATGGACAACCGAACGCCGATGCTCCTCGACACTATAGGCACTTAAGGTGCTCGCACACAAAACAACGTTTGCCGTTTTCCGTCACACAGACGAGTCGATCGGACCAGATCGGACACCAATACGCGAACATCAGCAAATCACGGCTGTGTGTGGATACGACACGGCCTGTCTGTGTTCCGTACGTAGTTTTGTGTGCGAGTAGCTTTATCCGACCACGCTAAAGTACACCGCGATAACGCTAGAACGCACGACAGACTATCACCAGATAGTAGACTTTCGTCTCGCACGCGTAAGGTAAACGTACCAATGGCCGGACACTCAAGCCAATGTCTATCTTCAAACACAATTTTCGCTATCATGCATCGATCATTTTCGAAAACAGCGGTAACCAATCCCAAGGTTGGAGTTTCCAGTTTTCAAAACACACCCATTGAGGATGTTTGGGCCAAAACGCGTTTCCGTTCGTTCGCTTTAAAACAGACAAATAAAGTGTTAAAGGACTGTCAAGAAAATTGACTTTGGTTTGGCGCACATATGAAGTAAAAAAAATCCACCCAATGGAGTGCTTGTGTGTACTCGGATACGAACGCATGCATACGAGATATTTTGTGCATAATATGTCTTGAGACGCAAAAAATTAAAATGTCGCCTTGCACTTAATCCACCTCTATAGCGAATATCAGGAAAATAGAGTGGAGCTAAAGATCAACATAATCTAAAAATGTTATGTAACACGTGACACTCGAAAACGTAAAAAAGAAGGGTGAGTCAGAAAATGAATGAAGAATATTACATGTAATTATTATAATTATTTCATGTCATAAGAACAAGGTGCAAAGGTTGAAGAAAAATTAAGAGAGGTGATGGATTGTCGAACATTAATTATATTTATATCTGTTGGTCCATCCGAAAATCGTATAATTATTATTTCGTATCATAAGTAAAAGGTGCAGAGGTTGAAGAAAAATTAAGTGAACTGTTGGTATGTCGAACATTAATTATATTTACATTTGTTGGTGCATTCGAAAATCGTACAATTAGGTAGACTTCCGGGTTACAGAGTATTCGATCGAAGGCTTAAGGATAATAACTTTCAATACCGATATCCAGAGAAATAAAGGATTAAAGCACCGTCAAGATAATTGACCGCGTCTATAATGCTATGTTGGTGTTGTCGATGATCCACTCGGTTAGATTGACGTCACCGATAAACGAACAGTTATGCAGACGATAAAATCCAGTGATCGAGCTTTTCTTCGTTGATGCACATGCATTACCGGACAGGTCATCGACTGATGACTGTTCACTCGCTAAGCGTCTTTAGCCGATCCATTTGTCGCCCCTGCAGTTGCAGGTTGTTCCGTCGCAGTGACCACCCTTTCTGCCCATTGCGATGCACTTGGTAGCGCAAGCGGCGTGATTGGGGGTGACGGCGCTCGACGAGAATGAGAACACGTCGCATGTCAGACGCCTGTGTCTGATTATCTCCTTCTTCGGATCGGCAGGGACACCGCCAGCCGCATCGACGTCCTCAAGGTGCGCTGAAAAAGGAACGAACAAAAAATATATTAATCATTCAAAAAACATTTCACGACCACGAACATCCACACTTTTTTTATCCCGTTAATTTTACCATTTAGTTCAAGATAAGGTTCAGTGAAAAAAATTGTGCATCGCAGTCGACAAGAAGTCGTCGTTGAGTGACCTTTTTTAATTTAGGGTTTTCTTTAATTGAGGGGCCTTTTTTTTAATTCGGTTTCTCCAAAATGCCGATTAAATTATTGAAATCAACTCACTTATGTGACTCTCTTGGGCGACTTTGGATACGTCCGGAGAGCTTATTAGGACGCCTTTAGGGAGGATGGTCAGAGGCGTGGAGGGTCCGGCGACTTCGGTGCGAGGTGTGGAGGATCCGGTGTGTTCGTGGTGACCGCCGTGTTCGTGGTGATGATGCTCCGAGTCTTCCACTACCCGGACGACGCCGGCCTCGGCGTAGGTTGCGACGGCCAGTACAGCCATGACGAAAACGATGAACTTCATGTTTGCTGGTTGTTTTCGATGTTTGCCTTGTCTGGACGGTTATCGATGAACTGATGCTCCTCCAGCCGATCGTCGAAGCTTATATACTTAGTCGCCGAACACGACAATCTCGGATGACGTCGGGACGATCGTATAGCGCGTTACCGTGAATCGGCGGAGGCTGCCATGGGGAATGAGGAAAAATCGGGAAATATATGCGGCAGAGAAAAACCCGGTTTCGAAAGAGATCTGCCTGGATTCTCGCGAATCGGTTACAGCTGGCTCGACAGATCTTAGTATAGATCACTTTCGAGCGGCGATGATCGACGAGGAAAACTTGCGCGCAGATTGCAATAATAGCGCGCGCGAAATCACGTGAATTATCAATGCGCGAAGTGAACCTCAGAGATCGGCAATTAATCGAATCTCGTGACGCGCGAGACGACGAGTCTCGCGCATGTGGAAGTTCCAAGATAAAATCGCTTTGCTTGCATAGGGGTTTAAACACGTACGAGATTTTCTTCTTTTTCTTTTGTTGTGACTTATAATTCATAAATGGCGCTAATGACATCGACTGCACCGACGTAGTTGGAACCGCAAATGAACGACGTGATAATTACTTTCGCGGTAACCGTTGAGACCATCCACAATTAGCGACGGATGATGGATGTGAAATATTCGGGAGAGTGGGGCAAAATGGACCTAAATGATCCAGCAGTGGGAAAAAATGGACCTAAATGATCCATCGGTGGGGCAAAATGGATCCAAGTGATCCATCTGAGATGCAATTTTTTTTATGTTTTTCGGTAAAAAAAAATTGGTGAAAATGGTCCATTTTAAACCGGTGTTTCATTTTGCCCCACAGTTCCATTTTGCCCCGGTGTTTCATCTTGCCCCGAGCTCCCATTTTCATGCTGGATTCCATTTTGCCCCGGTGTTTCATCTTGCCCCGGGGTCTCATTTTAATTCTGCGTTCCATTTCGTCCCGGTGTTTCATCTTGCCCCCGGGGTTCTATTTTTATACTGGTTTCCATTTTACCCCGGCGTTTCATCTTGGCCCGGGATCCCATTTTAATTCGGGGTTCCATTTTGCCCCGGGGTCCCATTTTAATTCTGGGTTCCATTTTACCCTGGGGTCCCATTTTTTACGCTGGGTTCCATTTTGACCCGCTCTCTCCTATAGTTGGAAAACAACATAATGTTTCATTCAATGATTCCGGTAAAACCTTATCGGTGATCAAATCCGGTCGTCCGACGACGAAGTGATCACGATTTTCCTTGTTCCTCGAGGACCCTGATGACCCAACAAAGTTGCGCTATAGCGAGTAGAATACAAGTGCGACGGTTCGATGATCACGCGTACGATGTAAGAATAATTATCATATAAATCGATCGTCTATACCTACATTTACGTGACACAGCGCGTATCTAATTTATGGTATTACGCCGCGCAGTGTTTGTTAACACAACCGAGGCCTATTAGATCACTACGCCAGCTGGATTAATGAAAATTATGAATACCAGTGGCCGTTTTTCTTGCTCCGTCTTTCGAGTTAGTTCACAGTTTTTTTTTCTCGATCGACCCGGAAACCAAAGCCATTTCCGTATCGGTATAAAAGCGACGATTAACTGACCGCAGCTCAGTCAATAAACAGTTTCTTTTCAAAGTGCAAACACGATCATAGTACCTTTAATAATTATGAAATCTTTTTTGAGCCTCGTCGCCCTGCTGGCCGTGACCACTTGCATTGCGGGACACATCTATGACGCCAGGGGTTCGAACCTGGCGAATCTATTTTTGGAAAGTACGGTCAAATAACTCAAATTTTTTTACTG
Organism: Exephanes ischioxanthus; assembly: GCA_958510785.1. NCBI lineage: Eukaryota > Metazoa > Arthropoda > Insecta > Hymenoptera > Ichneumonidae > Exephanes > Exephanes ischioxanthus. The sequence continues at coordinate 11,555,963 of OY294024.1, read as the reverse complement.
AACTTCAGTAAAAAAAAAAAAAATTTTTTTGCAAAAATCAAAATCATTACTAAGGAAAAATTGTACGATGCATTTGCACCTTAAGGGCTATCAATTTCATGAACTAATAATTTTTCTCAGAGACCAGAGACGAATCGTCGACTGCGATGCCACTGAGTTCCGCCGATTTGGTTATGAGACTACGACGAAACGTATGCTCGGGACACAGTCGTCTCGGTGGTTCAACCCCGACCTGCCGCTCTTGGTGCAAAAAACATCCCCAGAGTATCGACTGCCTTGCCATTATTTGCGAATGCGACAAACTCGCGATTTTAGGCGATGGTGACTAAAAAAAAAGGTCTGTCTCAATTTTAAGGATTGTTACGATACATTCCAATGAGACTTCGGCTAGAAACCATACCAATGATTTGTAACTACAATATACATTAACTGTAGTATGCTTCGATAAATAAATGTTTATCTTAATTTGTAAATTTAACTTCTCCAACTTTTTATTCCGCACGTTAACTAAAATTCCCATATAGGAGGCGAGGATGTCTTCAATCCTGCAGTCTTTTTTTTAGTAAGATTAAACAAGTAATGGTTCGTTTTACCTCGTTCTTCCCTATATCGATGAAGAAAACTGAGTTACGTTAATAATATAGACTCGGAAGAAAGAGTGGGGCAAAACGGACCGACGTTCTTCATTTGAAACGAGACTTTTTTTTTATGTTCCACGATAATTGGCGAATGGTCCGTTTTACCCTCTCTTCCCTGGTATCGAGGAAGCGAAACCCGGTGTCACTGAATATAAAAGCGATTAATCCGCGATGAGGAAAATTTCATCGTCGTTCCACGAAACAATAATGAAGTTCTTATCGTCGTCGGCAGTCGGTATCAATTAAGTTGCACCGCCTCTGGGCAATTCCCCACTATGACAGAGGTGTCAGGAGCTCGCTGATTGATAATCGATCGGAGCATAGACATGATCTAACTCCCTCCCTGCAGCCTTTTTTACCGACCCGATTCGCACTTACTCAATTGGCACGGCTGATTAAATAAGTGATGGTTCGTTTTACCCCGTTCTCCACTATATCGAGAAAAGGAACTAAGTAACGTTAATAATATAGGCGCTTGCTAGCAGAGTAGGGTAAAGCGGACCAATGTCCTCCATTTGAGTGAATGGTCCGTTTTACCCTCTCGGTCGATGCGAGAATATCCTCAATCCTGCAGCCTTTTTTACGAAACCAATTCCTACTTACTTAATCAGCACAGCTGATTAAATAAGTGATGGCTCGTTTTACCCCGTTCTCCCCTATATCGAGAAAAAGAACTAAGTTACGTTAATAATATAGACGCTTGTGGGGAGTGTAGGGTAAAATGGACCAATCTCCTTCATTTGAGATGGTACTTTTTTTCAATCTCCCACACATTGGTGAATGGTCTGTTTTACCCTCTCGCTGCATGCGATAATATCCTCAATCCTGCAGACTTTTTTTACGAAACCAATTCCTACTTACTTAATCATCTGCGCTGTTTAAATAAGTAATGGTTCGTCTTACCCCCTTCTCCCCATATCGAGGAAGAGTTACATTAATAATATAAACTCGAGAGAAGGAGTGGGGCAAAACGGATCGACTTCCTCCATTTTTTAGATAGGACCCTTTTTTTTAATGTCCCACGCAAAATTTTCGAATGGTCCGTTTTGCCCCTCCCCCTCCTGGTATCAAGGAAGAGAAACTCGTTCGGACTGAATATAAAAACGGTCATTAGCGATCGAGTACTCAGTCAGCGATTCAATCGAGACGAGGAAAAATTTCATCGTCGTTCCACGAAACAATAATGAAGTTCTTATTAGTTCTTATCGTCGTACTGGCAGTCGTTATCAATTGCGTTACACCGCGTCTGGGCAATTCTGTGGTGTTCAAGGGAATACGCTACTATGACAGAGGTATAAGGAACTCACTAATTGATTATCGATCGGAGCTGAGACACGATCCAACGCCCTCGTAATCTCATCGAGCTCTACAAACTACTTTGTTAATTGTTTCCAGTTAGTAACAACACCGTACCACTTGGCGCGCATGCCAATCGCACCGCCGCAGACATGGGGATAAACAACCGCATCAGACAGAATCGCACGATCGCGAAACACCCACCGATACGAGAAACAGCCCATGCAGTCGAACTCTCCTGAAGCATTTTTTTTTTAATTGTTGAAAAAAATGATTATTCAATTAATAAAAATAAATAATTAAATAATTGAACATTTATTGGCGGAAGTGATGTTACAAAAAATTAGCACGATCTATGGAAAGGAATGTTGACTTATCTATGAAAACTATCGAAAGAATTGAAACTGTTTAGCGAAATGTAGAAATAAAATGAATAAAATGTGTTACGTTCACGTCTTTGTACAGTTTTCTCACTGTTAAGGCGCTGAGAAGCAGACGAGGTGTTTAGGTGTGTTCGAAAGACACATTATTAGGCAATCCATACCGGGTAATAGGACCTTTCGCCAGTCTCGTCACTTACAATGATAGCCTTACAATGATGAGACGACTTTTCGTAACAGGTTCATAACATGCTCATAACAATGTTATAACAAACAAATACTTGTTTCCCTATTACCGTCAAGGGCTTATCGACCAATGTTTCATTTAAAAAATTCAAGTTTATACTTCAATTATGATCCGTAGGTAATCCGTCTGAACTGTAGGGAAAACCGGGGCAAGATGGGCCCCCGGGGCGAGATGGGCTAGTGAAAAATCGGGCCGACCCGGGGCGTAATGGGTCACCCCAAAATGATTTAAAAAATGAAAACCTTTCGTGGACAATGACCGAAGCAGAGAAAACGCAAAATAGAGAAGCGGGGAAAAACGGGGTACCAAAAAAAAAAAAAAAAAAAAATTGAAAAATTTACGGGTAGCCCGTTTCGCCCCAGAAAATTTTCTTTTTGGGACGGGTTATAAAAACCTATGAAAATATCATTGTTGGGTGACAAATAGTAGATTATACTTTCGGCAGCGTTGTAGCCGCGTTATTTGTTTAGGTGGCCCATCTCGCCCCGGTCTCCCCTATATACAATTTTCTCAAGCAAAAAATAACCGAATAAACATGTTCGCTGCCCACAAGTTACAAAAATTAATATAGTTTTTCCTGAGATCTATTCGTTTCTATGAACAGAGTAAATTCGCTCGACACTAATAAAGATGCTGATCCAAGGATGGAATCGGCGATAATATATTTTTAATAATAAAAAATCTGCATGTTACATCGATATATAACATTAACATATAACATATAACATTGTTATGTTTTACAGTGTTATATTGCTCAGTCGGAAATGGCAACTTGCGTGCAATGTGCATGCAACACTGATAATATTGCCTTTCATTTTCAGTGACATTGCTATTACATAGTCGCTACTTTACTGTGTTTGCAGAGTTGTTATTGTTTTTTTTTAAAGATAATTTATTAATGACGACTTTTTCCGTGCGACGTATGTCAATCTTTCCGGGTCAATCGGCATCCGCTCCGATCTTCGTCGACGAACTCTTGACCCCCTCCGACTTTCCTCGTAATTCCCAAATCTCGCGTTTGACCGCCTCTACGTTTAAAACATTAAACAAAATCCAACGCGGAAAGCTTTTCTTAGCGTATTTTCCGCCGTTGGGAAATGTTTTTTTTCCCAGTCGCGATACGACACACGAGTAAACTCGCTATATGACTGAACCGCGTAACCGGAGTGCTCACCAGTGGGATCGTGTTTATCCGGCTCCTATAAAAGCTGCTATTAACGCGATGGTCCAGACACAAACGATCGTACCTCCTTCGAGTGAAACACCACGATTTCGATACTACAATGAAGCTCGCTCTCGTAATCATCGCCTTTATGGCTCTCGCCGCTTACTCCACGCAAGCACACTATGAGGTGCTTCCTACCGGTACTTTTCGTAAGTATATTATTATCTTAATAATTATTTAATATATTCGGCTGAAGGACTGCGGTCGATGGCCAATTGGCAATATCCAATATAGGTGTAAAGACAAAATTCTATTAGGTACAAAAAAATCTGTTACATGTTATGTCAATAAACTCACTAATACTACTAAAAGAGATTTATTGCCAACGTTAATATTTACAGTTGTCGTCTTACACAATTTTTTTTTACCTAGTGCTAATTTTGCACCTTGGCAAAGGGTCATCGATCCGGGTCCTTCAGTCCACTGATTCAATATATTATTCAATATAATATTTAATATATCATTTAATAGATAATTTAATGTGTTATTTCATGTATTACTTAATATATAATTTTTATGTTAATTATTATGATTCTCTAAATTTTTATTGTTATCATCAATCCGATCGGGTCGATTGATACGAACTTTTATCTCGCATTTCAATAAAAAAAAAAAAAAATTTATAATACTAATTTTTTAAATTTTATTTTACAAAGCTGATGATGACGCAGGCCTGCAAGGACCGAGATACAACAACATCCCCATAAACCCTAAGGATCTCCGTCACCATCCCCTCATCAGACAGAAGCGTTTCACTTGCGACTTGCTGTCGTTCGGTGCGAGGGGTGTCAGCGGATTTAACCACGCTGCTTGCGCAGCGAAATGCGTCGCCCAACGCCACCTCGGCGGACACTGCGATGGTGTGGAGTGCAAATGCGTCTCGAAGAAGTTTTGATTTGAACGAAAAAAAAAAAATGACCTGAACCGGAAGGAAAGCTACTGTGGAACTCTCTGACCTGCAGATGAATCAATAAAACAGTAAAACGTCTGTGCTGCGCAGTTTAAAAAAATATGCGAGTTTGACAACCATTTTTTAAAATTTTTTTTGCTCTGTGGAGTAATGGAGAATAATTCTTTAAAAGTTAATTTTGGAAAAGAAGAAGAGTCAATAGCACGACGAAAAGATAACGTTTTTAGAGGAGAAACGCCACTGTTGAAGTACTTAAAAAAAAAGTGTTAAAAATACTCAGAAAACCACATTCCGACACACTTGGAGTGTTGCAACTTATGTGTTTTAAATGGACAGTTCCAGTTTCGCGATTGGACCACCGAATTCCATGCGTAGTCAATAAATTTCTATGATTTTAAGAATTTCCCGTTACTGTTTATCATTTTCGTTACCAATGATTAATTATCACAATCTCAATTAATTGTAACTAATCTGCTCAAAGAATTCTATAAGTTAAGTTAAACATTTCCTCCCCGGCCAACGCGAGCCCGCTTGACAGGAACTGTAACTAATTTTCTTGCGCTAGTCCCGACCATTTCCGTTTAAAAGAAAATTCTCACAGGAAACTTATGTCAATGCAGTTTCGTGTAATAATTTGCTTTCGAGCGTAAATGGTCTCAATGTTAAAAAAACATTAAATACAGTTTTTATCGACGACCGCGGTATTTCACATCGTGTCGAGGACAACATCAGCGCTACATTTTTTTAAGCTCGGATCTTTCATATGGTTGTTAATGAATTTTATGTTAATGAGTTGTGATGGATTTAAAGATCCGTTAAGGTGACATGAAAACTTTTCCTCCCCGCTCATGGCGAACCAGGTCGACAGAAACTCTAATTATCTTTCACTGATCCTGGCCGTTTCCGGTTAAAAGGCAATAATTACAGGAAGCGATGTGAAAACATTTCCTCGCCACCCAGCGCGGGCTCGGTCGACAGAAACTGTAACTAATTTTCTTTGACGAGATCCGACCATTTCCGCTTGAAAGAAAATTCTCACGGGAAACGTATATCAAATGCAGGTTCGCGCAATAACTTGCCTTTGAGCGTAAATGATCTCAATGATAAAAAAAAATAATAATTACAGTTTTTATTACCGACCGCGGTATTTCACATCGCCTCGAGGACAGCCTCGGTGCTCCATTTACGAAACGCTGACGAATCTACATCCGCTCTAATCTTCCCCAACGAACTCTTCAACTTGACCCTTCAACTTTTCTTGCAAATTGAAAAAGCCGACGGCTGAACATTTTTTCTCGAATTAAAAAAAATCATCGATGCGGAAAGCCGCGAGTTTCCGGCCGTTATCTCTTTGATGCACAGTAGCGAGATGCTGAAGGAGCAACATTCATCTTTTCTTCGCGTATCTTCCACCTTTGGGAAATTTTGTTTCCTCGTTGCTGTACGGTGTACCTGTACGTATGTCAATGCAGGTTCGTGCAATCATTTCCTCTTGAGCGCAAATGGGCGGCATGGTTAAAAAAAAAATTACAGCTTTTGTTACCGACCGCGGTTATTTCGGCACATTTAGATCTCTACCACTCACTACTCTTTCAGATAACAACTCTACCAGAAAACATCTCTCCCCAAACATTTCTACCGGAAAACAAGTCTACCGGATAATAACTCTACCAAAAAAGACAGCTCTAACAACTCTACCGGAAAACATATGTACCATATTATAACTCTACCGTATTAGAACTCTAGACAAATTTCTACCAAATAGTAAAAAAAACTCTACCAGAATCAAAATAAGACTCTACCGCACTTGAAATAAAACTCTACCGGAATGGAAATTGAACTCTACTGAAATACAAGGCTACCGTCTAGCATCGTATTCCGGTAGAGTTTTATTTGCATTCCGGTAGAGTTTTAGTTCAATTCCGGTAGAGTTTTAGTTCAATTCCGGTAGAGTATTATTTTAATTCTGGTAGATTTTTTTTTACTTTCTGGTAGAGATTTCGGTAGAGATGTTTTCTCGTATAGTTGTTAGGGGAGAGCGGGGCAAAATGGCATAGCGGGGCAAAACGGGATAATGAGGCAAAACGCAATTTTCCAATAACTTTTGGATGGTGGCGGTGAAGGTGAGTGGGGCAAAACGCCGTTGAAAATCCGGATGTATCGTTAGGACAAAATGGGACATCCAAAAATTATGGGAAAATTGAGTTTTACCCCCGCTGTCCCGTTTTGCCCCAGTGTCCCATTTTGCCCCGCTCTCCCCTATGTGGTCGAGTTGTTAGAGCTGTCTTTTTTGGTAGAGTTATTATCCGATGGAGTCGTGAGTGGTAGAGATGTAAATGTGCCGTGCGAGCAACTTTACTCCGCATAAGCACTCTATCCGATGCTTTCTAATCCTGCCCGTAAGTGTATTATTTATTTAAAAAAAAAACATAAATAAAAAGAATAAAAAGTGTGTAATCATCTTTTTTTTCTTAATGATTTTTGAACCCTTCGAAGAACTCATTTTTTTAAATGCAAGTATGAAGTCTTAAATACATCGGTTGGTTATTAATGCATTTTTTTTTCTGAATTCATACATTTCTGACACACGTCGCTTCAAAGGGTTAAAGTCGATGGTGGTTTCGAGGATTCGATGAGTTACAGCGATCTCGTCCACCGGCCGAAAAAAATTATCGATGCGGAGAGCCGCGAGTCTCCGGCCGTTATCTCATTGCTGCATAGTAGCGAAATACTGACGCGACATCGATCATCTTTTCCTCGCGTATTTTCCGCCTTTGGGAAATTCTGTTTCCTCGTCGCTATACATTGTACGAGTGGACTCGCTATACGAGTAAACCGCGTAACTGGCTTGCTCTCGCGAGAGGGATCGCGTTTTTCCGCTCGTAGTTATAAAAGATACTATCGACGCGATGGGCCGGGCACAAACGATCGATCCTCCTTCGAGTGAAATAGCACGATTTTAACGACACAATGAAACTCAGTCTCTTTATCGTTATATTCGTTGCTCGAACCGCTTACTACGCAACAGCATTCTATTCGGTGCTTTCTCATCCTGCTCGTAAGTATATTATTAAAAAAGAAATATATGTTGTATATAAAAATGTATAATCATCCTAGTCGTAATTACATTATTTACAACAAGAAAAATTAATAATGATTCATTATCATCCTACTCGCAAGTATAACATTTAGAAAAAAAAAAAAAATTATAAAAATTTATAATATTTTTTTTTTCTTGTTAAAGTTCATGGTGGATTCGAGGATTCGGTGAGTTACAGCGATCTCGGCCACCAGCCACTCGCCAGGCGGACGCATTTCACTTGCGACTTGCTGTCCTCCGGTGCGAATAGCGTCAGCAGTTTCGATCACGTGACTTGTGCAGACAAATGTTTCGCGCAGCACCACCTCGGCGGGTACTGCGATGGCCTCGAGTGCATGTGCGACTCGAGGACGTGGTGACTACCACAAAAAAGTGTCCTCTGTCATGTAGAAAAATTAATGTTTTACTATTTATTCGCCACATCGGTGTTTGTATTTTTTTTTTAATACTTATAGTTCGGTCCGTTCGAAGAGCGGACGAGGGCGATTTTCGGAGCAAATCTAACTGCGAACGGGGTTAACCCTAAGTAAATTTGCATTTTCGTCATCAATTCGCACATTTTTGATAGAAAAAAATCTTCATCATCCTGACCCATAAAACTGAATTTTTTTTGTGAGGCAAAGATTAAACTTTCGATCCCATTATATTTAATTTGTTTATTATCTCTGCATTGCCTTTTTTATATCCTAAATATAATATATGTGTTATCTGGCGTTGGTCCGGATATCTCAGTGGATATCCAATCCAGTTTAACAATAAATAAAATAGTAAAATGATAATAATAATATTCATGAAGCTGAAATGAATTATTGTCGAGGGACCGTAAAGAATTTGCATATTCAACGATCGCCGGGTTGTCGATGTCGGCGTCGTGCTCTATTTGTGTTCCTTTGAAAGATCCGCGCGAGTAGCGGGGAGAAAATCGTCGGGATGGATGCGAAAGAAAAAAAAAAAAAAAAAAGCGTGGTGCGCGGACGGCCCGTACGCTCGGGAATGCCCAATCGAACGGGACTTAGTTCATCCCACCGTGGAAATATAAATTGAGTTCGACGCTCTTCCCCGGGGCGTTGTACGTGCGACTGAATAATAATTATTTTACGTCGCGCGGGACCAGCGCTTTTTTCACCCTGCAGACGGCCCACCTACTCACTTCATACGCGAGGAAAATTCGAAAGTGGAAACGCGCTCCGAAAAAAAAAAAAAAAAAAAAAAACATCGCTCTGTCCCTTCTGCATCCCTTTCCCGACGCGCGCGCTCCGAATACGCTCGAGAAATTTCCTCGATTCATTGGAACGAAAAAGAAGCGTGAAAAATAATAAAAATTCTGAGTGTCCGCGAGACACGTGATCCTGAATACATATCTCCGTTATTCGAACGAATTTTATGTATTTCTCGATATCGCACTTGTCACCGGCATAGCCGTCCTTTCGAAGCTGCTTTTCAATGCAATGAAAAATAAATTGCTCTCTCAGCAGGGGGGGGATTCGAAGTACAAGCGAAATCCTATTGCCCGAACGAACGGTGCATGGCAGAGCGATAGGAAAGCCTGCCGGGGACGACGTCGTTCCGTTCAGTTTATCGAACAAGTAGAAATAAAAGGGGATTACAGTTATCGACGATTGCAAATGGTTTGAAATTTATAGAGAATTTCATCGATTGATAAATGTGACCGAAATACACGCGAAAACCTATTTCCCGAACGATCTTTTAATTTATAACGGTTTCGAATTTATAGAGATTTTATTCCATTAGTAAAAATGATGGAAATACACGCAAAGACTTCCCCGAGCGGTCTGTGGTATAGAGAGAAAAAAGCCTGCCGGGGAAGATATCCTTCCGTCCGGTTTATCGAACAAGTGGAAATGGAACAGGATTCTTGTTCTAGTTCCAGTTAACGCCGATAGCAAGTAGTTCAAATTTTATAGAGATTTTTATCGATTAATAAATGCGATTGAAATCTGTTAATGAAAGTGTGCAAAAGTCTGCCGGGGACGATGTCCTTCCTTCCGATTTATCACTCAAGTTGAAATAGAACAGAATTCTAGTTCTAGTCAACGACGATAGAAAATAGTTTGAAATTTATAGAGATATTCATCGATTAATAAATGCGATTGAAATCTGTTAATGAAAGTGTGCAAAAGTCTGCCGGGGACGATGTCCTTCCTTCCGATTCATCACTCAAGTTGAAATAGAACAGAATTCTAGTTCTAGTCAACGACGATAGAAAATAGTTTGAAATTCGTAGAGATATTCATCGATTAATAAATGCGATCGAAATCTGTTGATAAAAGTGTGCAAAAGTCTGCGGGGACGATATCCTTCCTTCCGATTTATCACCCAAGTTGAAACAGAACAGAATTCTAGTTCTAGTCAACGACGATAGAAAACAGTTTGAAATTTATAGAGATATTCATCGATTAATAAATGCGATTGAAATCTGTTAATGAAAGTGTGCAAAAGTCTGCCGGGGACGATGTCCTTCCTTCCGATTCATCACTCAAGTTGAAATAGAACAGAATTCTAGTTCTAGTCAACGACGATAGAAAATAGTTTGAAATTCGTAGAGATATTCATCGATTAATAAATGCGATCGAAATCTGTTGATAAAAGTGTGCAAAAGTCTGCGGGGACGATATCCTTCCTTCCGATTTATCACCCAAGTTGAAATAGAACAGAATTCTAGTTCTAGTCAACGACAACAGAAAATAGTTTGAAATTTATAGAGATAATCATCGATTAATAAATGCGATCGAAATCTGTTAATGAAAGTGTGCAAAAGTCTGCCGAGGACAATATTCTTCCTTCCGATTTATCACCCAAGTTGAAACAGAACAGAATTCTAGTTCTAGTCAACGACGATAGAAAACAGTTTGAAATTTATAGAGATATTCATCGATTAATAAATGCGATCGAAATCTGTTAATGAAAGTCTGCAAAAGTCTGCCGGGGACGATGTCCTTCCTTCCGATTCATCACTCAAGTTGAAATAGAACAGAATTCTAGTTCTAGTCAACGACGATAGAAAATAGTTTGAAATTTATAGAGATATTCATCGATTAATAAATGCGATCGAAATCTGTTAATGAAAGTGTGCAAAAGTCTGCCGAGGACAATATTCTTCCTTCCGATTTATCAGACAAGTAGAAATAGAACAAGATTCTGGTTCTAGTTCTAGTTAACGACGATAGCAAATCATTTGAGATTTATAGATTTGTGTGTTGTTACAGAAATCGAGTCAGGATGATACGAAGGCAGTCTTACTCGTCGAGTCTGAGCAGCGGCGGTGGCGAACCGCAGATCATCGTCGAGGAAAGTACCCTGGGCGAGGAAGAGGCTGAGCGTCGAAGAAACGAGTCTCCGCCTCGCTGTCTCGATCCGGACTCGCCGTCCCTGAATCCCTATCTACTGTCGCCGTGGCGAGAGACACGGAAGCACTCTTTGCCAACGCCGCAGTGCACTTCCGGCATCACCGCGTCTCAAGTGAGTATAATACGCGCTGCTAAAACGCGTCATCGAACGCCTCCCTCGCTACAGCCTAGGCAAAGTGCTTAATGACAAATCTGAGACCATTGCATACGTTTTTCCCCACCCCAAAAAAAAAATCTAAAAAAAAAAAAAAAATCTAATATATTGAAGTAAAAAAAATGTAGACCTGAATTTCATTACAAATAAAAAAGAAAAAAATCCAAAAAGAGTTTTCAAGTATTTTGATACTGAAAAAGGTGTCGGAACGATTGAGAAAAAACATTATTATCAACGAGAAAAGTGCTTCGTCATTAAAGGAGCGACGGGGTTAATTAACGAAGAGTAAAATATTCTTGAACAGAATGGCAGATGTAAAATCTTACTCCCAGAGAGCCTTGCCGGTTCGGAGAAAGCAGTTCGATACGAAAACAAAATCAAAATCCCAACCAAAGAAAGAAACAATTTTTTTAGGTGAGACGTTTGAGCGAAAGGGGTGGCGAAGGTTCGGGACCATCGCCACGGGAGGCGGCGTTTCTCGCGACTCTATCTCAAGCACCAGTGCCCCAATCGGGTGGACGTCGTCACTCGGTGGTAACGATATCGAAGGTGCCACCAACGTTCTTCGGACGCAACACACGCCGCGAGTCGATCGCCGCGGTTCCTATGGGCGCAACCAGAATACTCCCGATACGACGTGAATCAGCGTCAGGATTGTCGGGACCACCGAGCAACAGCGGCAGTTCGCACAATCTCCAGTTGGACATTATGGACGATATTGCGGAAATAAAAACGAGAAAGGTACGAACGATATGCAGCCCAAAAGTTCAAATAATCCCAGACTGAGAGAAGGATCTGATAGAAATTACCATAAATCTGATAAAAATCGACAGAACTTTCAAATATATGGAAACTACAGCGACGTTCTGGCAAACATTCGTATTAAACACTTTCGGCTAGAAAATATGATAATTTGCGCCATCGCAGATATTACCCGAATATCCCGTAATTCTTGCTAGAACACAAGTTCTTCTTACTAAAAAAAATATAGTAATCGGTGGAGTCGCGATCGCGAACCGTTTGTCTTAGGTTTGTAATTTATGCCGGCATATTATGACGACAAATTTTTTTAAATGTATTGTAACGGGACGCCCTAACGTTCCATTACAGAAATAGAGCCTTTCCGCTTGACCGCGAGATGGCGAGTCGGCGGAGCACTTCGCGCAAGCGAAGTGGTCCCCGGCCGCTATAAAGGCCCCGTGAACACTATCCTCAACGTCCTTTCCATTCCCACAAGAATTGACCACGCCTCAGCGAGGCAACCCAGGAATGGGGCCTCGTTATTATTTTATTATTTCTTAGATTGCGTGAGCACATATGACTCGGCAAACGTGTCTCTGAGCGATTAGACTGACATTGAAAAGCGGGTATTCAGCCCGGAACGTCGGATCGGCCTTTCGGTCCCCGAATTGCAAGACCGAAGAACTCCTTTGACTTTCCTAGTTCCTTTCAGTCATATGCGCTCATCCAACTAACGCGCAATTGTGTTTATAGAGGGGTCATCCTTAGTTTTATCCCCGAAATGTTTTGCCAGATACGAAAAATTTTGTCAAACCGCCATACAAAAAAAAAATTACCTTATGGGTTGGGTAAAAATTGCTATGGTCCCTGTGAAAATTTCGTATCGCTAGTCGTGGCGTTGGTGTGCCACGTTGCTTGGTCGAAATTTACCATATGACTAGGTAGTCTTTCCGAGACCCTTCTCTCAGCGCACGATAAATGTCGCTTTCTTTTGTTTTCCTCGGCAAATAATTTCCTCTCAACATCCCCAGGTGCGCCTGAAGATGTGGAAGACGCCGTCGAGGGAGCGAGTCTGCGAGGTGCAGCCCCTGGAGGGCAACAGCTCGGCGCAGCGTTACGTGCAGCAGCAGCAGAGGCGTTTCTCGGATTTCGCCCCGACATTGTCAGCGGGCTCGAGTTCGTCGTCGATGAGACGGCGGGCCTCGGAGTTGCCGAGGCTGCCGCCGAACGTCCCTCCGGCGACCGGTATCGTCTGTTCCAACACCGATCTCATATCGATCCTGAGCTCGCTGACCTCCTCGGCGACGGAGATCAACAGATGCGGCGAGGAGAGTTGTCCACCGGTTGCCAGCCGGGACGAGGCGAAAGCCGCCAAGACGCTAGACGAGAAGCGCAGACGCCTGAAGGACAGATCTAACAGCTTCGACGTGTCGATACTCCACGGCACCGGAAACAAGACGACTCTCCAGAGTGGCAATGGCGGCGGCCCGAAGAACGCCAGCTCCTCGAATCCACCGGTTGCAAACTGGTTCGCCAATCGTCATCAGCCCATGTGGATGAAACAGAGAAGTCAGGACATTAATCTGCCGAATTTGAGTTTCAAGTTCGAGAAGTCGCAGGTGATAAAGGCGGTGAGGGAGAGCCTGACGAGAACGACGTCGCCCCCGAGGGAGCTCGGTCAAGGAACCAGGCACAAGGTCGTCTGGGACGACGCCAGAGGCACGAAAGTCGACGCCCAGGTCATCGGCAGTGCGATCGAGGAATTCTTGACCTCCCAGCGTGGAGGGGACTCGGAGGCGAGCGCCGCCGGACCGTCGGTCGGTAAAACAGCGATCTCGCCCGGCAAACAAAAAACCGGCAACACCGCCAAGGTCGCCAATTGGTTCGCCAGTGGAAACAAGGAGGAGGAACAGGCGGAAGCCTGCGAACCTTCAATATGCCCGTCTCTGAAGGATCTCTTCGTCAAGTAGATCTCCCGATGGCGGATCATTGATGGTAATCGTGGAATGTTAATCGAGATCATTGCCCTCCGTTTCTAAAGATCTATGGAACAAAAAAAAAAAATGAAATATCATAAATCATTTTTTTATTTTTTTGCTATCGTTTCTTTGATCGATAGAAATCATTTTTTCGCACTCGCGCGGTGGGAAAAGCGATGATCGTCGAGAATATATTGTGAGAAACGTATGAAGCGTGAAATATTGAAAAGATCCTGAAACGACCGTGAAAAATCCATTAGTCTACGAGGTGAATGGAAATTCAATCGATAATCATAATCCGCCTTCGCTGGTCGAAGGCGAATCGTCATTCAACAAACGAACTGTGTATTGTACATTTAAACGACTGCAGTATGAATGTTGTTACGGCTTACTTTGGAACGGTAAGTTATGTGCGTTATACATAGAATACAAACCGTAACAATTAATTGTACCGTTATGTCTGATGTGACTTATGTTGAAACAAATACTTTTGGATAGAGCAGATTTAATGTAACGGATGTCGATACAGAAAGAGTAAAATCGGGGGGGGGGGGGGGGGGGGGAGAAAAATAGTATAAAACTTTATTCGACGTTCGTGAAAATATCGAAAATTCGGTCACCAAAAGAGATTTTGGGCGTTCGAAAAATATTTTTTTAGACGTCGAATAAATGTTTATGCGTTTTAAAAATTTATGTCGATTTTGACGAAAACGTGACTCGTCGAACTTTCGATCGTTCTCAATGTTATATCATCGTTATTTTACGCGTACCCCGGAAGTACCGTAACACGTGTTATGTATATGTAAATATAAGGCTGTACTTTTTAATGTTACATGTACCTAATTCGTGTAATCCACGGGCAAAGTGGTTTATCGATTGACAATGAACCTAAAAAAAGGAAATAGTATTTCGCGAAAATCTTTAGTTAAACTCCACTAGGTCAGTTTCTTTGATACCGATTTTGTAGAATTAGAGATACACTCACATATATATATATACATATACATATCACATATACGTATATATATATAGCGAGATAAAGAAAAAAATGCGCACGCAAAAAAGCTTCGAAAGCTTCCAAATATCGTTGTTTTCCCGAAAAGTATGTCAGAGATTATGAAAAAAAAGAAAAATCGTGCTACTTTGTCCGA
This sequence comes from Exephanes ischioxanthus, assembly GCA_958510785.1. NCBI lineage: Eukaryota > Metazoa > Arthropoda > Insecta > Hymenoptera > Ichneumonidae > Exephanes > Exephanes ischioxanthus. The sequence goes on along the minus strand of OY294024.1, from coordinate 11,540,774 downwards.
AATTTTTGGCGATATCTTGGACGTCGGAAGCGACGTCGGGTTTCGAGTACAGATTTGATCTATGTGTCTTTGTCACCGACTATAATTATTCAAGGTATCTTTAATCGGAAAAAAATTAATTAAAAAAAAACAGTGTAGCATAGACACACCCAACGCAACAAATTACTAAAGGACCACGTTATAAATGTATAGACAATCGACAAAGGGAGAAACATTATCGGGATTCATCGAGGTCACGCGCGAATGTAATTTGATCCTTCATGATATCGTATAGCGCAGTATAAACGGTATATAGTATTATTCATAAAAAAAAAACAAAAAAACCGATCAGCTGACGAGAATACTGTCGAAGTCGGGTGCGGTGAGGCCCTTCGTGGCGCGACGGGTCGTTGAGCCAAGCAAAATGGCGGCCCGAAAACTCGTCGATTAAAACGGGACTTCTTACTCGACCCGAATATCGTATATCGCAGTATACGGTCTATAGTATTATTCCCAAAAGATATTCAAAATAAACTGATCAGCTGATGAAAATACCCTCAAAGTCCGGTGCGGCCCGGTGAGCGAGTCGATTATAAAATCGGACGTCTTGCTATAAAACCGAGTCGGGCCGTTACCGGAGCCGCCATTTTATTTTTCTTGGACCTAATTTATCGCACATATCGTGTGGGCCTGGTAGATCCTGTTACGATCAAAGTATTCCGATGATTCTCTAATCCGGCAACGACAAACTGTATTGTTATTGTTAAAGGTTTTTCGGGTGTTGACTTACATGTTTCCCGGGTCCTCCGAGCAGCCCAACAATAACCTCCAACTCCAACCGTCGCCAGCTTCAACTCCAACTGTGCTGACATACAACTTACTCCCCGTTAACCTGAATTGGCCTGCTCACACAGCCGATAAAAAACGATGAATTTACAATCATTTCATTTCACTTTCCTTCGTCTCATTTGGCAATCGCTCGTACTCGGCGTAGAGACGCGACCGCGTCTGTTGATAGCGCGGATCATTCCTTCTGTTTTTCTTCACTTTCCCTTTCGGCGAGCGCTCCGAACGCCGCGAGTGGACTGGACAGGCATTCGTCGTACTCTCCGATCGGAACACCTGATCGAGAGAGAGGAGGGAAGGGCTGTAGGGGGAGTTACAAAGAGTGAAAGTGCCCAGGCGCGGCCAATTAAAAATAAGGGTCCTTACCGCACTTAAAGAAAGATAGTTAGTTACGGAGGCTTTAATAGTATTTTCACCCCAACAGTATTTTATTTTTATTTTTTCAAAGGATATTCATATAGCGGGGAGGAGCGTACGCACTTTTCCAGGAATTTTAGGATGGGAAAGTGGGGCAAAAAGGGCAGAAAATTCGGACGTGTCGATCAATTTGCGTTTTGCGTTTTGCCTCACTGTCCCATTTTGTCCCGCTCTCCCCTATATACTGTACACTTGCATGTTCATCGAAACGAAGGGATCTATATGAATCGAGAAAAGTATAGCGAGGCGATATGCACGAGGACGTAACAGCAGCGTCAACTGAACTCGGCGTTATATAAAAATGTAAATAGATTTGACACTGTGCGCTCTGAATGTTACTCCGTAATGTAATTGGAATGGCTATTATCTAATGTATGTTCTATGTCATGTGTTGCAATAACCGAGTGGAGATGTGCCTTAATACTTTGATGAGATAACGAGCGCGAAGCTGCGAAACGTTAGAATCGAGGCATTTTTCTCAACGACTCCGAGGACACGATAGCGATTTGCATGGAGAACTACGTGCGAACGTTTTTCCATTGTTGGAACGAGGGAGACTCGGGGACGGCGAGGGACGAGGCTCGTAGAACGGGCACTTAACGGAGGATTATTTGCGAATTGAATATCTCATTGATCTATGGGGCACAGCTCGTGGAATTTGCCCGTGTCATGATTCCGAACAGAAAAACTTTTCATCGTACGGCGGACGTAAAAACAAATTTGGAATCGTAAGCGTTGGAATAGTTATTCGATGGCAAGGACGTTGAAAGGGAATTCTTGACGACTGTGAAAATGCATTGACTCGAGTCAAAACTCCCTTTTCTACGCGCCTGCCATTCGCATAATGTTTCCTACCAAATTCACGAAAATCACGCTCTTCGTTTTTGGGAAGACGATATTGTGTTTGTGCGCATGCACAGTATTTTCCTCGCACGCGATCGAAAAAAAGCCCTTTTGCGTTCGCTTCGCAGGAACGGAAAGCGCGATCTTACGTGCATGCGTTAGAAAAATAGTACATTACGATACTAGTGCGATAAAACTTTTCCTGACGAGTCTGAGTTTGCAGCACGAGATGAAGGCGAGTGTTGCAATCACACGAGTTGAGAAAAAGTTTTTCGCACGAGTATCGTAAAAATTTTACTTCACAAAATAAATTGACACGTACGAGGGAAGCTGAAAATTGTATCGATCCGAACATTGCACGTTAACATTTACCATTTAAAGAGGAACAAAATGAAAAACGGTCTACGTAAGAATTAACGAGGCTTAAACGTTAATCGTCCCACCGACCCGGTGAATTTTCATGTACGCACGATGTGACCCCGAGCCGAACATACTGCAAATGTTATTCAGAATAAATCTTAAATGTTTAAAACTCTGCCTTTTCCTTCACCCGTGTCCTTCGTCTTCGTTATAAAAAAAAAACTAAACTTAAAAAAATGTAACGTCGACGCCGAGGTTGATTAAAAATTGCGTATAGTTTCTTTCTAAAAACAATTTTATTACGTAGAAATTGGTGCTACGAGGATCGTCGCGACTACACTCTTCAGACGCGATAACGCTTAATAAGTTTAATAAACGATCTATTATAATATCCCAATTGTTATTTTTCGTATCACGGAAGCGAAACTGCGATTCACTGTCTGGCAGTTGAAAAATTATTTGAGCGAATCGTTAACGGACATTGATTGAAAGAAACAGTTTACAATATGAAGAGTGTAACCGGATAGATCGATCGTAAGGGATACAAAGTTGGCCGTTAGAGTACAATTATTGCACAATGAGCAATTGTTAAATTTGTAAAAAAAAAAAAAAAAAAAAAATGAAACTCGGCAATGATGGAAGCAGCGATGCGGAAACGAACGATGATTTATGGAATTCTCGCGAAACTATATCTTCAAAGATCTATCAACGATGTCGATAGAGAGACGTTAAATTTACAGGGAAGATATATATATGTATATATATATATATTTTCGATTTCCGGTTGTGCGTTAAAAAATTCAAGGTAAGGAGGATGAGTTTGCCCAACGATAACAATTATTGATCCGGAAAATTTCCTCGCGAATCTAACGATCATAGCGTCAAACAAATGCGGTCGCCAAAACAAATGCGTTCTCTCGACCGGCGCTCGCCGAGGGTCGAACCGCTTATCTCGTTGTTGTATAAATATCGCTGCGAGCTCGCGGGTCTTTGAATCGAAAAAATTGAAATTGACGTTGACGTCACACTACGTTATACATTCGATTATTTCGAGCTTAAAGGAGGACGAATTGACTCGAACAGCTAAACAAAGGAAATGCATTTTTTTCACTGTGTCGCGGCGTTGCGTTTACATCAACTGGCCGCAGTCGCTGACGATTATCTTTTTGGACGTTTTGCCGCTCTGCGAGCCCATCGCTTCCAGCTGAAACAATAAATTGTTGTTGTCATTATTAACATTGCAATTTTGAATAAACGTGCCTGGTGAACCTTAAGCTTATCTTTTTTTTTCTTTCATGTTCCGTATTTTTTTACTGTGCAACATAAATATCTATTTCAAAAAATGTATTTCACAAGAAAGGATTTAATCCGCGAGTAGACAAATAAATTCACGAGTGTCACCAATTCATATTTTTACACTCGTAAAAATAAATCTTTGTAATAATTATTATTATCATTATTATAATTTCAGTTTGAGTAAACATGTCCAGTAAACCTTAAGATTATCGTTTTTTTTTTCCTTTCATTTTCCTTACATGTCCTTGCATTAAATTTTTTACTGTACAACATAACTATTTGTTAAAAAAAATTATTTTACGAGTTAGAAAGGCTTTATTCTGTGTGTAGATGAATAAATTTACATGTGTCGCTGATATTTTTATGCTCGTACAAACAAATCATCTCAATAATCTCTACAGTGTAAATCCCAACAGAAATGAAATGATTAATTCCTGATAGAAATGATTAATCAGCAAAAAGTGTGAGGTAAAGATTTATCGATTGAGATTCCGAATTTACCTTTCTCACAACATCCATGCCCTCAACAACTTTGCCAAAGACTACGTGTTTGTCGTCCAGCCAGCTGGTCTTGGCGCAGGTGATGAAGAACTGGCTTCCGTTGGTTTTGGGTCCGGCATTTGCCATGGAAAGAAGGCCAGGCTCGGTGTGCTTAAGCTGGAAGTTTTCGTCTTCGAATTTTGTGCCGTAAATGGATTTGCCGCCAGTGCCGTTGTGATTCGTGAAGTCGCCTCCTTGGCACATGAAGCTCGGAATGACCCTGTGGAAGCTGCTGCCCTTGTAGCCGAAGCCCTTCTCGCCGGTGCACAGAGCTCTGAAGTTCTCCGCCGTTTTTGGTACAACGTCGTTTCTCAGCTGAATCGGAGGAAATAAAAAATCATGCATCGATATCACATCTTATTGCCAAATTTAGTACACGTGGAAATGCAAGTACAGTGAAAATAATCGTTATCAGGACAAAGCGAGCCACGACCACGAGCACTGTCGTCGAGGATTGCTTGAAATAAAAAAGGTCAAAAAAACAAAACTACATCATGGACGGTCAATGTATCGTGGAATCCTTTTATTACCGTAAAAATAATGCGAACAATCGAGACCGGTCATGAAAAAATACTGGAAAACCAGAGATGGCTAGTGCAAAAAAAATGCCAGTCTCGAAAATTATCTCTGAAACTTTTGTGATATTATTGGAAAAAAAAAACCAGCTGGACCTTTCTTATTAACAATAAAATAGAGCTAACGATCGAGACTGCTCGTTAAAAATGCAAAACCAAGTTGGCTTGTACAAAAAAAAAAAGAGGGTCTGGAGAACGATTGGGAAAACTTTGGTGATTTTATGAAGAAACCAGAAAATTAAAAAAAAAAATAGATATCGCGTGTCTCAAATTTGGTAGGCGCAAATGCGGGCAGGGTGAAAATAATTGTTATCGGTGCCGAAGCACGCGGCGGTGACGACCGGCGTCGACGAGAATAGCTCGATGGAAAAAGAAAAGCAAAACACCCCAAGACCACATCGCGGAGGGTCAACGTGTCTTCGGAATCTTTTCATTGCCGACAAAATAGCGCCGGCGATGGAGACCGGTCGTGAAAAAAAAAAAGCATGCCGGAAGGCCCAAGTGGGCCCGTGCAAGAAAAACCTACGACTCCGAGGAAATCCGCAAGACATAAAATTTCACCTCGGGCTCGTGTCTATCGACGCACGCCATGCGGAAAAAACCGAAAAAAATGTTCGCTCGTAGAATTTTATTCTCCGAGTGACTTTTCCGGAAGGAATTTTTTTTGTTGCCTACAAACAGCCGGTCCTAAACTCGATGAAACTTAAGTCCCATGCGGAGATCTTCAGGGTCATAAAAAAACTATGGTAGAACGATCGAGGAAACTTGCGGTGGACATTTTAAGTGAAATGAAAAAAGCCGACGAAAGGAATAAAAAATTTTGCTCACCTCCATGACGATCCGGCCCACGGGCTTGCTGTCGGCGGTCATGTCGAAGAAAACACGGGGTAAACCCATCTTGTTGGCGGAATCGGCGAAATTTTTCACGAACGATGCGAGGGACGGTCTGCTTCGGCGGGCGGTGGCTCCCAAATGGTTCAAATGGCTGAAGGTCGAATCAATTGACAGCCGGCAGATCGATGCCAACGCCATTTTTACTTTCGCGTAACAACGGTTCGGCCTTAAAATGTGTACGATTTTTTTTAGTTGGGCGAAAGATCCGACAATCGTCACCGGCAAGTTCACGCTTGCAGTTGCACGTGCTCGTTTCTACGTCACGATGGATTTTTCGAAAACTTTATTGCATAACGTTTGGCATCGACTTCCGTTCAAATTTGATGGATTTCACGGAGACAATTAACGTGGTCATGGCCTCGGCCAATGAAGTCGCAATCGAACGGACAACGTGACTCGCCAGTTCCGGTTTCGGCTGTGCTTGTCCTCCGTCGGCGAAATTTCGGGATGTGACGTAATTGTTGCGCTTGCCATTGGCTCTTTGCGCGTAACTCGGGAACGGATGACCACCGCTGCTCGTTTGGAAACTTACTTTGGATTGCATGGAACGAGAGAGAGAGTCGAGAGAGTCTTGCGCTGGCGCGCATGTCGGAGAGAGAAGCTCGTTGGCCGGGTATAATTTCTGAACGCGGCCCTGACGACGCCGCGGGAAATTCAAAATTGTTTTCTCTCCGTACTGTATCGATTGCGATAATTGACGCATTATTAAATACGCGGCGAACGCGTAGTGACATTGAAACTGAATCAATTTCGGACGAACTTAATAGAAATGATTGAATTCGATAAAGTTTAATCGTATAAAAATAAAATTCAACGAGCTCGTCGATCCTTCCACACTGTGATGTAAAGAATCATGAGATAAACTTACTTTGCATAACATAGAACGAGAGAGATAGTGCTGCGCTAGTGCGCACGTTATAGAGAGAGAAGCTGATTATATGGGTAATTCTGAATGCGGCCCTGACGAGGGCGCGGGAAATTCAAATGGTTGTTCTCTCCGTACTCTATCGATAGCGATAATTGACCAGTTGTTAAATACGCAACAAACGGGTAGTGACATTGAAACTTAATCAATTCCAAACTAATTTGATAGAAATTCTTGTATTCGATCAAGTTTATTCAGACCTCTAACTTGGTTGAAGTTTACTCGGAAATGAACACATAAACTCTTGTAATCTGGTATTTTCAGACTTTACCATGGTCGTATAGAAATAAAATTCAACGTGCTCGTCAATCCTTCCACACTGTAATACAAATACAATAATGAGATAAACTTACTTCAGATAATAGAGCGATCGAGGATGCTGCGCTGGTGCGAATATGAGAAAGAGAAGTTGAAACCGGGTATGATTTCCGATGGCGGCTCTGACGGAGGCGCGGGAAATTCAAATGTTCATTCTCTTCGTACACTATCGATTGCGATAATTGACACATTCTTTAATACGTAGCAAAGTGCAGATCCATTGCAACCTAATCAATTTCATATTAATTTAATAACGATTCTGAATTCGATAAGGTTTACTCAAAACTCTTCTGAATTCGCATTTTCAGACTTTATCATAGCATCGTACAGAAATAAAACTCAACGCGCTCGCCGATCTTTCCACACTGTAATACAACGAATAACGAGATAAAGGAGCAAGTAAACAGCTCGATAGACAAAACAAATTTGTCAACTTTATCATCAACCGAGGGAGTCTCTCCTATCTCTGGTGCGCTGGACGAGATGAGAGGGCAGAGTTGTTTTGACCCGTGCAGTAGTGTCCAAAAATATGGCGGCCCAGTGAAGGACGCTGGATAGAAGAATTACCGTGAAAATTTTGTTGAATTCGTCACAATACCATTGGGATTAAGTGTACCACGGATTACAAAAAATGAGTAACATGTCGCCGTTCGGCGGCGGAAAGAATCCTCCGTGGGTTCGCAACGCAGGTAAATCGTCGACGTCGAACCCTTTCATAAACCCGCACCTCGATACGTCCCCGTCTCGCGACATCGGACGATGCTCGGATTTTTCGTCGGAAATGAGAAAAAAATCATCGTCCGTCGGGCGCCCCACGCACGCCCGCGATCCGATATTTCGCGTCTATCAAAATTACGCACACGCCCTCCCGCGACGTTTAATTGTCGACGAGAATGTGGATTAGAAAAAAAAAAATAAAATAAGTAAATAATGCCCGAGAAAGGGAATTGGATTAGCGTGTATTTATAAACTGTTTCGTAAAAGAAACTCGTGACGGGTCTCCGTGTGTGTGCGTGCGTGCGTGAGAGGCTCGTAAAAAAAATTAATAATAAGCGATCCAGGATGCACGATAAAAACAGCGATATTTTCCGCCGTTCCCTGTACGCAATTTGTTTATCGAGTATTTGGGATCAATCGTATTTCCGAAAAATATTCGCCCTCGAACTCGCTGAGATGGACCATTTGTTTGTCCTGATATGTTTAACTATCACGGGACATAATTATTATTATTTCAATTTACAAAAAGTAAGTTTATAACTTATAAAAATCTGCATCTAGGTAGATAAATTTGCACTATGTCTTTATGTTAACATATGTGCGTTTAACATGTTCTTAAACCCCTTTATTGATTCATAGTTAGTTATCACAGCTGGTAGAATGTTCCATGCGTGACGATCCTTTTTGACAGAATTTGTTTCCATGAGTTTTTCCAAAACTGCATGTGGATTAAAAAAATAGAAATAATGCCCGAAAGAAAAGAAAGAGTGTCCTATTAGATTAGCATGTATTTATAAACTGTTTCATACAAGATTTATAAACTATTCTGTACAAGGTTTATAAACTGTTTCATAAAAGATTTATAAACTGTTTCGTACATGGTTTATAAACTATATTTATATAGCTTATAAATCTATATTTATCTATATTTATAGTAAGCTATATTTTATAGATTTATAAAAAAAAAACTCGTGACGGGTCTGTTGAGCGTACATGCCTATGAGGCTTGTAAAAAAAATAATAAGCAAACCAGGATGCATGATAAAAACAAAGCGCTATTTTCCGCCACCCTGCTTACCCGGTTTATTTATTGAACATTTAGGATAGTTTACAATTTATTTTTTGTAATTTATTTTTTGGAAATAAATTTTCCAAAAAATGTTTGCACTCGATTTCACTGAGATGGGTGATTTTTTTGTTCTGTTATCAGGACAGGGAATACAGAATATACAAATGCTGGGTCAGGCGATGGGAGGGATCGGAGGTCAGCCCATGGTTCAGTACCAACAGCAGACGCAGCAGGTTTATCAACAAAATTTGGGCCTGCAGCAGGTAGGAAAGAGACTAGCAAAAAAAAATGCCTGGGAAAAAATTGGAAAATTCAAAAGTAATATTTACGCCTCTTCATTTTTCAGCCGAACATAACGATGGCTTCGATGGCGACTCTTGGCTCTAATCTCCCATCCGGCATTGCCGGACAGCTTTACCCTCAGGTCGCCACGGTCTCTTATCCCACGCCGAGAACCCTGAACACCAACGCCTTTCAGCAATCCGTGTCCGGCGTTCCTCAGCAGGTTCAACAAAATGTACAATCTTCATCTACCAAGCAGCGCGTATTCACCGGCACCGTCACCAAAGTTCACGACAACTTTGGTTTCGTTGACGAAGATGTATTTTTTCAAACTAGGCAAGTGCACGTATAAACAACTTTTATTTATTTTTGTTTATTTATTCAACAAGCGCTCTCTTTTCGTTAAAATAGAATTACATATTATATTTTATATTTTTTATATTTTTATTGGTGGATTTTCGAAAGAAGTTGTAGGAATGATTTTTATCTGTGTATTCCAGCGCTTGCGTGAAGGGCTCTAATCCAATAGTCGGAGATCGAGTGCTGGTGGAAGCGTCGTTCAATCCGTCAATGCCGTTCAAGTGGAACGCGACTAGGATCCAAGTACTCCCGATGGGGAGCAACAATAACAGTGCAAATGCTCAGCAGCAATCCAGCCAGCAGACCAATCGTCAGCAACAGAGTAGCAGACCCTCCAGTACTTATAACGCCGTTCCTCCGCCCAATGAGAATCCCAATAACAGGTAAGAATATAAAAAAAAAAAACGGTATTGTCCTAAGATAGGCGGTTTTTATTACCGAACGTTTTTTTGAGTAATGAAAAATAACAAAAAATTACAATGTCCACCAGTAACCGGAACAAAGCCGGAAGGGTCCGGGAACGATCGCCGCGCGAGCGCAGGAACGAGGACGAGGAGATAGAGCGTAAACGACGTCGGGAGGAACGGATACGCGAACGGGAAAAGAAAGAGGAGCGCAGTCCCTCGCGAACTCGGAGAAGTAAATCTCCAAGGCCACGTCGGCGTACCAGAGTGGTACCTCGATACATGGTCCAAATACCAAAGATAGCACTCGATTTGTGAGTTACCGATATTGCTTGACAAACATAGTTTCACGAAGAATTTTTAATTTATTTTTTCTACGAATTTTAATCGTCAAATTTACCTTTATTTTTCAGGCCCGAGGCAGACGTTTTAGAAGTTAGGAGACGTTATCAAAATATGTACATTCCTAGTGACTTCTTTTCTACGAACTTCAGATGGGTAGACGCGTTTCCGCCGCACATGCCATTTACTCTCAACAAGCCATGTTCCTTTCACGTAATGCACAAGGACGTCGATCCGTACGTCGAGAATAACGCGGTGCTGGAACCGCCCGACGCGGATTATCTTTTCTCCGCCAAAGTGAGTTCGCGTTACTGTGGGATCGTCCAATCGTAAAAATGATTTATTCATTTATTTCACTCACGGGACAAGTCCTTTTGCACAGGAAATAGAGATGTAGGAAAGACAATATGGTTGCGCTTAGTACCATAGCTGGGCAGTACTTGAAGTACAAAAGTACTTTTAGCTCTTCAAGTACTTTTTAGTGCTTGAGATACTGTTTAGTATTTCAGGTATTTTTTTCGTTTTTAAATACCAAGTGCAAGTACTTTTTGAGTAATGCCTCGATAGAGCTTAACGCTACGAACCTGATTACGAAAATTATTTGGAAAAAGTATTCGAGAAATATTTAAAGTACAAAAAGTTCTTAATACTTCAAGTAGTTGTGATACTTTGTACTTTGCGCTTGAACTATTTTTTTGATACTGTCCCTGGCTCTGTTTACTACAATGTATTCAGGATAAGAGAAAAAATAGAACATTTCAGCAATAAGACCAAGAGTGGGTAATAATATTTACAGAAAATAAATTGGGGGGATGAGTTGATGTAATTAGTTATTCGTAGAGCAGGACGCGAGTAGAGAGTGAACTTGCTTACGCCGAAGTTGATCCGTCAAACGAGTGAGATAGATCGATCCTGTTTGCGACGCTCGTAAACCGGCAATGTGCCGATCTCTCAAAACGATATTAACAGATGTACGTTAATTTTATTTTTTCGCAGGTAATGCTTATGTCGATGCCAGCGATGGAGGAGATTTACAAACGTTGCTGCGGCGTCAGCGAGGACAGAGACCCGGATCGCGACTACGTCCATCCCACCCGACTGATTAATTTCTTGGTGGGTCTGCGGGGAAAGAACGAGACGATGGCGATCGGAGGACCGTGGAGTCCGTCATTGGACGGTGGGAATCCCGAGAAGGATCCGTCCGTGTTGATAAGAACTGCGGTCAGGACGTGCAAGGCGTTAACGGGCATTGATTTGTCCCACTGTACACAGTGGTAAGACTTCCTCGCTGATTCATCTCCAAAAAATTCTAAAATCCTCCGCGTTAATCTCATGATTGTTAAAGAATTTTTTTTTCATTTTTGATACCTCCTTTTTGTATATCACACTATGAACGCTACGACAGATCGCGAAAGTTCATTATTTACCACTCTCATGTGACTCGATGTACCGTTTAACATTTTTTTATTTTTTATTTTTCCGTCACACAGTTCGTTCGTAAATATTCTATTCAGAGAAACGTTTACCTACCCACCGTGCGAACTCGCTCGAGTACGTTGCGGCGTTCCCCGACTTGTACAGATTACACATTCAGGATTAGTTTTGTAGCTGAGCTATTGCAGAAGAGAGATATACCCGTTTACCCGAGAGTATATCGGTGTCCGCACTCGATCGGCGATTGGGCGACCCGCTGAACTGGAACCGCAACTCCGCTCTCGATCCATCGGCCAATTATTATGTGTTCTGAGAAATTTAACGTGAAAAAGTTTTAATGTTTTTCTTTATACTTTTTTCTTACGATCCAGAAAAAAAAAAAAAAAACAAACAAAACCAGAAAACAGAAATATCGATCGTAAATCGTTGTCTCCGTTGAGAGTGCTCGACGTGCCCGATTGGCTTCCGTTTGTGATGTTCGCTTTCGTATGCAGAGAATTTGGGTGCTTAACCGAGCCTCCGAGAAATACACGTTTTTTCGTAGAATTTAAGGCGAGGCCACTAAGCCCGGCATTAACCTGAGTTGACGTTTCGATATTGTTTTTTTTTTTCCTTGCGGCACAGGTACCGCTTCCTGGAACTCTACTACAGACGTGCAGAGACTACCCACAAGTCCGGGCGAGTGGTGCCTTCGCGCGTTGAAACCGTCATACTATTTCTCCCAGATGTTTGGAGCTGTGTGCCTACCAGACTGGAATGGGATGGCTTGCATCTCAACTATAAGAAACAACTGGAACGAAAGTTGGTGCGAGCTGTATCTAACTCGGAGGACTCGGATCCTGCCAATGACACTGATGAGGCTGCCGCCGCTGATCAAAAGGCACTGCCCACAACCATCCCATACTATTCTACCTTTTTTACTATACATATATATATATATATATATTATATATCATATATATCATATATATCTAGACTTTACTATCGTCACGCTGTTTTCACTCCCACCGGCCGCCCCAGTTACTAAAATGATTTTTCGGTAGGCGGTACGATGTCCATCGATCTGACCGAGTTAAAAAAAAAAAAAATCCCATTTTCAATTTTCATTGACCGATAGAGAAACTTTGCCGATCGACGGACATCGTACGGCGGATGTCCCCTTAGCCTCCGGCAATCTCACTAACGATCCGAAATGGCCAAGCCTCGATGGATAGAGCACAGCATTTCTTGTTTTCCTTACAAAAAAAAAATATATCGAGAAGCCCCGTTGCCTAATTGCCGAGTCATTGATAAAAAAAAAATAAGCAAAATAAGTTTCATTGTCACCGTCATTTTTTTTGTTGTATTCTACTACATAACTGATAATAACTTATCCATCACGTACCAACCACACCGACACCAGAGCCAGGACACTATGAGAATCTGAGGAGTTGTCTTGAGTAATTCTTGATGAGGGCCCAACGTGAATGAAGAAACATGTTTTTTATAATAATTGCGAGAGAGAGTACGAGAGAGAGACTGGCGAAAGAATGGAGAGGGATTGGTTTCGTTTGGTTATAGGGGCTGCTTCTGTTTGTAGTTTTTTTTTCGTAAAAAATCTTTAGTGCCAACTGTGACTGACGGGTGTGCTTATTTTTCCAGGATGAGACACCGCCGGAGAAGAAAGATCCGACGCACTATTCCGAGCTGGATCCGAAAACCATGAATGTGAGTTTTTTTGAGCGACACAAGAAATGTGGTTGCTTTAACGAAGTTGGCAAAAAAAATTATCGTATGCTGCAACACGAGAGGGAGCGGATTTTCACCTCGTGCGAATTCAGCCCTCGCCTCGCTCGGGCAGTGACCTTCGCACTCAGTGAAAATCGCACACTTCTCGTCCTTGTAGCATCCCACGTGACACAAAAAAAAATTAGTTATCAGAAAGTGATCTCAATGGGTTCCATATGTCCGTCTGGACGATATCCGAGAGTCACCACCCATCCAAAAAGTTAACTTTTTGGTCGTAGAACTTTTAGTTGTAGCCTTATAGTTATCATCCGGACGGAATATGTAACTCATTTAGATGACTTGTTTAATACCAGATGTCTTTTAACTACCTGCGATATCCCGAAGGATTAAATGGCTCTCTTTGGCGATTGTCGACATCTATAACGTGGTCCTTTAGTAATTTGTTGCGTTGGGTGTGTTTATGCTACACTGTTTTTTTATTCGATTAAACATACCTTGAATAATTATTGTCGGTGACAAAGCCACATAGATCAAATCTGTACTTCAAACTCGTCGTCGCTTTCAAAGTCCAAGAATTTGCCAAACATTTCGGACAAAGTAGGACGATTTTCTTTTTTTTTTCGGACAGATATGTAACGCATTTACATCACTTTTTCATACCAGATGTTTTTTGCTTCCCGGAATAATATACTATTTGAAAATGGAATAGAATGCAGTTTTGAGGCTGTAATGGAACGAATTTTTGAAACTGTGAATTCGCTTACAGGTGAACGATCTTCGGCAAGAATTGGCCGCCCGCCTTCTCAGCTCGAAGGGCCTCAAGTCGCAGTTACTCGCCCGGCTCACCAAAGCCATAAAATCGGAACAGGCCAAGGAGGAAGGACGTCAGGACGAGATGGACGAGAACGAAAAAGAAATCTCACCGCCGCCGAAGGACGATAGCAAAGATGAGAAAAAGTCCAAGGACAGCAAAGAGGTAACTTACCGTTTCGTACACAAATTACCAAGCAACAAATATCGAATCAAAGTTGAGTTGAGATTGAGCAATCGGAGAATCGAATTACAGCACGACGACGACAAAAAGAAGATTATCGAACGCGAACGTGTCCTGCTGGAGAAACGCTACACGCTACCGGAATCTTCGCACATCATCGTGCATCCGTCGAGGGTCGCTAAAAGTGGAAAATTCGATTGCACCGTCATGTCGCTGAGCGTGTTGCTAGATTACAGACCGGAGGATACAAAGGTAATTTTTATCCCGATCGCCGTGCAATTGATAACAGTGTTTATGAAATTTATATAGCTATATATATATTTTTTTGTAATTTTTTCAGGAGCATTCCTTCGAAGTGTCCCTTTTCGCCGAACTGTTCAACGAGATGCTGATGCGCGACTTCGGCTTTCGAATATATCGCTCGCTCTGCATCCTCCCCGAGAAGCCGAAGGAAAAGGAGGAGGACAAGAAGAAAGACAAGAAGGACGAGCGACGGGACGAGAAGAAAGACGACAAACGAAAGGATGACGACAAAAAGTGCAACAAAAAAGACGACAAAAAGAGAGAAATCGGCAAGGACAAGAAGGACGATAAAGAGGTGAAGAGCAAGACCGACGAGAAGGATAAGGACAAGGAAAAGAACGAGGACGAGGAGGACGACGACGAGGAGGAGTCCGAGGTACGTTTTATTTTTAATTCGGACTCTTAAAATCAATTAAGGGTCGGGTCGTCATTTTCAGGCATTTTTGAGATGTATTATTGTGCATTTTTTATTAAGAAAATTTTTGTGTCTATCGCAATAAAACTGAGTGAATATTTTCATTTATATTTTTACATATTGCCGGGATCATTTTTACAAAATAGCGACTGCCCTTAGAATCGTACACGGTTTAATTTTATCAATTTTTTTTATTGCAAAACGGTTTGTTTGATACGTAAAAATTCGCAGGACGACGATTCCGTGAAGGACGGTAAAAAGGACAAGGACAAAGACGGAAAGAAGAAGAAAATAAAGTTGTTCACTCACGATCCTTATCTGTTGCTATCCTTCGTCTACTTCGATCAGACTCACTGCGGCTACATATTCGACAAGGACATCGAGGAGCTAATTTACACCCTCGGATTGAACCTCTCGCGCGCTCAAGTTCGCAAACTAGTTCAGAAAGTCGTAACGAGGGACTCGCTTCACTATCGTAAATTGACGGACAAATCGAAGGAGGACGAAGTCAAGGACGATAAAAAGGACGATAAAAAGGACGACAAGGACACGGACAAGAGCGAGGGATCTGGAAGGGTCGACAACGAGGAGGAGTTTTTGAAGTCTCTGGCATTGGGAAACAAAAAATTGTTACCCGTGTTTGTGGGAAGCGGTCCGCCCTCGAAGCGGGCACGACGCGAGGACAGCGCAAGCGAGCAGGGCGAGGGCGAGACGATGTCCGACGGATTCGTCATGTACAAGGGCTCCCTGCTCGACGTCGAGAAGTTGGTCAGCCAATTGAAGAGATCTGAGAAGGCGCGATTGGACACAGAGGCGCGAATGATGGACATACAGCACGAGCTCGTCGCCGTCAGCGATAAATCTGGCAAACAGTCTAGCACTATAAAAGACCTCTCCGAAGACTTGAGGGCCTACAAAGACAAACTTAGAAGTACCGATGACAAGCTCAAAAAAGTCTCGGTAAGTCGAGGAGTTCGTTCTCGTACGCGAGGCATTCTCTGCCAGCTCGGCCACTTTTTTTGTCGACCCTCTCAGATGGATCCCATAATTGGCCCCGTTTTAGTATCACTTGAAATTGGTATCCATCGGGCATTTTTTAAATTTTTTTTGTAAATTTTTTAGGGTAGTCGATGATGTGGGAAAAGCCTAAAAAAAATTTGGCGATGCGGAACTAAACGTATATTTTGTGAAAATAATTATAAAAATATCAATATTATATCCTTTAGCTCAGCAACTACGTCGGGTTCCGCTAGTCAATTTTTTTGTAGGTTCTTCACAGATCGTCGACCACTTTAAAAAATTGGCAGCGAAATCGAAAGTGTCGCATCGCACGAATAAATATAATTCTCATTCCCTTCTGCTAAAAAAATACCTTTCTCGTTTTTCCTATTTCAAAGAGGCGAACATTTTTCATTTTTTTCGAAGTATCGATTTTTTTCCACCTCCATTGGCTTCATTCAGGTGGCCCATTTCACACTGAATAGGTCGAAAAAAGTGGCTGAATTAACAGAGAATACCTCATATTTAGAACATAACAAAATTCACGATCCCTCATCAATTTTTCATTGATTATTCGATAAATTTAATTATTGTAGAAAAAATCTCTTTTTCGTATGCAGTTGGTGCTCTTTCTACAACGTATTGAAATGAAGACAGATGATCAAATAATAATTTAAAACAATTTTCAGAGCGACTCGCACACGTACCTGAGCACCCTGAAGAACGTGTATCACATAGCGTCGAAAGTTTTGCAGAACGACGCGAAGAAGGTCGAAGTTGTGGAGATACAGGACGAGAAGATATCGAGCGAAGTAAACGGTTCGCAATCGGAGTGCAAAGGGAAAGCGGACACGCGGTGGAGTGACAACAAGTCGTCGGTGAAGAGAGAGCCGATCGATGCCGATAAAGAAAAAAAATGTGACACCAAAGTTCCGATTAAGAAGGAACTCGTCGATATGGAGAAAGAAAAAAAGTAAATATTAAAATAATTGTTTTTATTTATTATTTATATTTTACAGCCATACACCGTGATCAACACCTAACATCAGCTTAGTGAAATAATTTTGCGTGTGCTTAGCAATGGTAGGTTCAATCAAATGTACAACAACGTTATATATTCACTTTGTAAAAACTGACGAAACTCTCGTGTGACGAGTGATGATTGGTTTTTTTTTTTCTGAGCGTTCCTACTCAATTATGCGAGTTGCAAAAAAAAAAGAAAAAACGCGCATTAATATCTTTGATAAATATTCGAAAAAAAAAGTTCAGAATTGTGTCGCACATTGGAAAAATTATCGTACACGCTCGCGGCACCAATACCGTTGTTATTTTTGTCGAAGAAAAAAAAAAGGAATCGATCTCTCGATTCATAAGTCTGCGCCCGCATCGTCACGGATCTGCCGTAATTTTTTCTCATTCGTATATTTACAAATTGTAATAAAAAGCATAACTTCCGAGTAGAACGTTCGATTTTAAATATGGACGCAAGAAATACACTCCCGCACGACGAGGTATCGAAACTCGTGATCGTTTTTTTCCGATTTCCGAGTCTGAGTAAAAACTGTTTGGCACTGCAATTACGAAGATGCCTAGAGAGAGAGATAACGAAGAAGCAACAGCGTTCCTTCGCTCAGGTATTAAGAAAAAAACATAGTGCACGAATACGACAATAAAACGAAGAAAAAAAAAATGATAAATATGTATTTATACAATTAAGAGTAGCGATTTGCATCTCACGACGCGCGCACAATATAACAATCTCAAAGTCAATAGTCTATCGATTACGCAACGTGATGTTAAAATGAACGAAGAAAAAAAAACAATACTTAATATCTGTTGTTTATAAAATGCATAAGATTTATCGAGTAATTTGACGATTGGTTTAAACTAAAAAAAGAAATTGCTATACGCATTGGTTCGGATTGTTTCTTTGCTTGATTGGCGTAATGCAAACAGCTGCCGATATCGTCGAAGAAAAAAAAAAGCCATCGACATTTATAATACAAGACTTTTCGTAATACGAGAGAGGATGTTGGACGAATGGTTTGCTAATTACATGTAAGCCTGAGACAGCGTCTCGACAATGGAATATATCTGCTCGAAATGGGGACGTTTCTCCGGTTCGTACTCCCAGCAGCGTAACATTAATCGATGTATCTCCTCGGGAGCTCCGTCCGGTGCTGGCATGCGGTATCCTGAAACGATCGATACGTTACCGACTCTAGACGGTTTAAAAAAATTGGAAATTTAATGTACCGGACTGGTACGCTTTTATGCAAAAATTGGCACATTAAATTTAATGTACAATTGTCATGAAAAATGAATGGACTTTTGGAGTTAAATTTAAAGTACATTATTGAAATTAAAATCCTTTTACAGTAAAGTTAAAGTAACTTATTAAATGTGAAGTATTTCTAAAGTTTTTAATATACTTTACATTAATTTTTCAACACAATTGTACGTGAAATTTAGAATACCAATTTATACCCAAAAATTTCCACGACCAGTACATTAAATTTAATGTACAATTGTCATGAAAAATTGATGGACTTTTGGAGTGAAATTTTAAGTGAATTATTGAAATTAAAGTAGTTCTTAAGTTTTTAATATACGCTACATTCTTTTTTCATCACAATTGTACGTGAAATTTAAAATACCAGTTTATGCACAAAACCTTCCAGTACCCGTACATTAAATGTCACAGGAATTTTTTCAGGGCGAAAAAAAATTATATACGCGAGGCTTGAAAGAATGAGCTCGTACCTGCGTCGATCTTCTCTCGGGCCTGAGAATTCGACATTCCGCTGTACGGGTTTCCGCCTTTCGAAAATATTTCCCACATCAGGACACCGTAGCTCCACACATCACACAGTGACGTGTATTTTCCTAATCACACACGAACACACATCGGGTTTTATAGACCATGTTTTTTTATAATAGATTTTTTCTCCGATCCCAATAATTACCGAAATTCAAAGCTTCTGGCGCCGTCCACTTGATAGGAATCTGTTTCATTCCATCGGACACTATGTACTCCTCCTCTTCCCTGGACATTCCAAAGTCCGAAATCTTAACGATGGATTCGTAACCTGTCGATAAAAAATGAAAATAAAATTATTTCTCAGTTCGATCGCGACGGTTTATATCGCGTCGGTTCGATCACTGACCTATGAGACAATTACGAGCTGCCAAGTCCCTATGAATACAATACTTAGACTCTAAATAACACATTCCAGCCGCTGCGTCTTTGCACATGCGGAGCTGCTCCCTTGGCGTTATCTTACTGGCATTTTTTCTCAAATGCGTCAGCAGCGATCCGCCTGCAATAAAAAAAAATTGTAAAAAAAGTCGAAGAAATTCTTCCAGCTCAGTTTATGCCTAATTTGCCTAAAGTGTACCAAAGTGTAACTCTAGGTGTGCAAAGTCTTACCGGACACCAATTCCATCACTATCATAATCGGTTGTTTCTGTACACATATCCCGATGAGCTTAACGATATTTGGATGATCATACTGCTTCAAGATTCTACCCTCCTGCAAAAACTTTCGTTTCTGCTCGTCGGGAAGGGTGACCTTGCAGGTCTTAACTGCAACCTCGGTCTTGCAAGTTCTCAGCTGCGCTTTATATACATCGCCGAAATTACCCTATAAAAAAAATTATAATCAGGTGCTACAGAAATTTTTATTTGCCGATATAGGTTTTTTTATGGCAAGGGCGTAGAAAGGGAACTCTTGACCAATGTGAAAATGCCGCACGAGCCGAAGGCGAACTCTTTCCACGCCCCTGCCATTGACATAATTTTAGCTACACTATTTTAAAAATTTGTAAATTTAATGTACCGGACTGACAGATTTTATGCAAAAACTGGTACATTAAATTTAATGTACGATTGTGATGAAAAATTAATATACTTTTTCATTGAACGTTTTTCCATAAAAGCTTCCAGTTCGGTACATTAAATTCCATACGATTTTTTTTTACAGTGATAATACGTTCACCAAACTCACGCTTTTCGTTTTTCGGAAGTGCAGAAAGGCACTTTCTCGCACTAGTGCGAGAAGATACTATATAGCGTTTGTACGCATGCGCAGTATTTTTCTCGCACGCGATGCGCGAAAGTGCTTTTCTGCGCTCACTCCGTGAAGCACGAAACGGAGATCGGGATTTTACGTGCATCTGTTAGGAAAAAATGTCGCCTCTCGTACTCACGCGTCCTATTTTTTCTAAGAGAATAACATCGTCGTTGTTCAATTCCCATCGTTCACGCAATATCGGTGTCTTTAGTATCGCTCCCGATCGACCGGTCACCGGCAGTCCGGATTTCCATTGGTGCATTATCAGTTCTTGGATCGAAGGAAAAGTCGGCCCTTCGAATCTGTAGTGACCCTGAAAACGAATCAATGTTAATTCGATGCGGATTCAAATGTTACGTACAATTTTCGCTCCGAACTCACCTCCGGCGTAGTTTGCACGATGAAGTGTTTGTGACCGTCCCAACAAACGGACAGTACGATCTGACACTCGTCGTTTCTCGTCGTTTCCCGGACCAAAAAGTCTCCCTCGGTCACCAAAAGCCTGACGACCTCTTCACGCGGCAAAACACCGTGAAACCATTCCTCGTCTATGAGAGCTCCGCTTCCCTTCGGACCGTTGTTCGAATTCGTCACGCCGCGCAGCGGAACCTGCAATGCGCGAAAAATCGTCATTCAAGCTCGTTACAATTATTGAATGCCACGTAAAACAACAATCATTTCGTCAGACAAATTTCACGCTCGTAAAAAGGATCGTTAAAATAAAATCGACAATTAAATAAAATCGACAATTAAATAAAATCCACAATTAAATAAAATCGATAATTAAATCAAATCGACAATTAAATCAAATCGACAATTAAATCAAATCGACAATTAAATCAAATCGACAATTAAATCAAATCGACAATTAAATCAAATAAAAAAATAACGTTATGGTCAACACAACATCGATGACAAAATGCAATCGGCAAGACACATCATAACGTACTGCTGGAGGAGCGCGATGCGGCTTCGGCGTAGATTCTACGCTGTTAGCCCTAATCACGCCGTTCTTACCGTCGCTTATAGACGGCAGAGATTTGAAAGGGGATCTTAACAATGTCATGAACCGTTGATTTTTCCTCAGGGTAAATAGGCCGGTATCTGGAACCGTATTTCTCTGAAAATTTAACGCATCGGCATCGCTACTGATGAATTGTACAATTTCTTTCGCGCAGTTACGTAACGTTCGCAGCGTTCGGCTTTAAAAAAAAAATTATCTTGTGAAATATTGGATTAGGCGAAATGAACTTTGGGGCTGACTCACCTTTATAGTCGTCGGTGGTTCCGTGAAAGAGCCTTCCATTGAAAGGTCACATCCCCAAGGCAGCTCCTCGCAGCCAAGCTCGTTCAGAGATCCTCGAATAACTTCCGCCTGCCTTTGTAATTTTTTCTCCTGGCAACGCAATCGCAACTCCTCTCTCTCCCGAGAATAATCCATGGTAGTCATCCTGCGTGAGAAACAAGCATTGCACGTTAATTAAAAGTGTCGCGGTGAATCACTTTAAAAAAAATACAAAATTATTATTATTTCGAACTATTGATAAACTATCGATGTTTGAGAACAAACATTACAAGTCTAAATTTTATTTTAAAAGGTCGCTCAATATCTAAGTAACTTGAGAGGACAGAATTAAAGTATCACGGTGAGGCACTTTGAAAAAAATTTCAAGAATTATTATTTCGGAATATTGACAAATTATCGATGTTTAAGAACAAACAGTAAAAGTCCCAATTTTATCCTAAAGGGGCGCTCAATGTGTATGTTATTTGGGAGGAAGGAAATAAAAGTATCACGGTAAATATATTTTAAAAAAATAAAAAACGATAGTTATTTCCGACTGTTGGCAAAGTATCGATGTTTTAGACCAAATATTAAATGTCGGAATTTTGTTTCAAAGGGAAATTTCGACCAATATGTAAATAATTTCAGGAAGAAAAAAAGTGCATCTCACTTCGAGTCGCAATTGTTTTCCTGGGTCGATTGAGACGTTTGCCTGCTTAGTTGAGTGGTTTTCAGGGCAGTCTCCAGCTCGTTCAGTCGGCTGCGCAGCCAGTCTATCGTCAAGTTGTCGACGGTCAGTTTATTCGGCAGCAACTTTCCCGAGGTGTCGTCAACGAGATTGTCGTCGAAGGTAAATCGCAGGGGCGACGCTGGCCGAGTCCTGGAAGATGCGACAAATTCACAGCTTTATTCGAACAAAATAAATTTAATAAATAAGGAAAGCTCCAAAAAAAAAAGATCGATAATGAAACGAAACTACTCCACACCTGTGCTTTCCAATAAAGTCTCTGTACTCCTCGACCGGTTTTATCGAATCGACGGCCGTTTGCATTCGCGTGTGAATCTCAAGAAATTTCTCGTTCGTGAAATCCGAATACTTGACGGTATCTTGCAGAATACCTTTCCTAAAAATAAGAATAAGAATAATCGTCGATAGATCGGTGAATTTATAGTTTTTTTTTTTGTTCGTTGATGCGATAAATCGTACATCGACGGATTATTTTCTATAACGAATCCAAGTTTTTTACCTCTCTGATCGTGGCTTATATCCAGCCTCGTGTAACAAAAATAGAATGATGTTAGTATTGTTAGTCGGGGAAAATGAGATGAATGAATGCGGTCTTCCTGACAGATTGTATAATTGGCAAATGAGCGGTCCCCACTTCACGTCCAGGTTTTTCTCGGCGACGGCGTCGAGCCCGGCGACAAACTCACCATGATACAATGAATTCCTGGTGGATAGCTTGCTGCCTGTGAAGAAGACTAGGCAGGTAACACAATCTCAGATCCTGCTCGCACTCGGCGACCGCTCCGAGCAACAGAACGTATTCGTTGTGCGTCAGGTGAAGCTTTCTGCAAGCTTTCTGATACTTCTCTCTAACGTCGTCCAATTTTCGACCTCCTCTTCCAGCTGCAAAAAAAATAAATAAAAATAAAATACAATGTAAGATCGAAATAATCCAGGTGAAATTAAATTATCATCCTTTTCATCGCGTATTTACATTTGACGTAGTGCTCCTCGAACCTGGACCTGGCCAGCTTGTAAACTTCGAGGTTCTTCTGGTACTCGGTCTTCTTCCTCGCAACGTCGTCGGTGAGCTGCAAGGGAATTCATAATCTTTAAAAAATATATATTATTAATCCTATATGTATATCGTATTTCTATATTATTTGTCTATGTAAATTATTATAAACGATGTAAAGCCCACCAGCAAAGTAATATAGCAGAGTGCAAAATACGCACAGAAATTATTGCACAGTATTAAAAATGTTTTGAAAAATATGAAAAAAAAAAGAATCAAGTAATAAATAATAAGTAAACAATAAGTGGCCAGCGGCCTCGTAAGGTGTTAGAAACACTTTAAAAAATGTAATCCTGAACGGCATAGCTTAGAGAGCTGCCTGTTGATATTGAGTTGAATCATTGCAAAGTATTCAAAATATTTTAAAAAAAATCATATATATGATAATTAAATAATAAGTTGCCAGTGGTCCTGTAGTGTTAAAAAAAACTTTAAAAAATATAATCCTGAACCGCAATACAGCAGAGTACAAAACATCCGCAGTAATTATTGCAAAGTATTAAACATATAAAAAAGATATAAATAAAAAACGTTCAAAAAATATAAAAATAAATGATTAAACAATAAGTGGCCAGTAGCTTCCTATGGTATAAAAAATGGGACAAAAAAGAATCCTGAATGGCACAGCGTAGGCCGACTACCTGTTGAAACTGAGTAGCGAGCCAGGCCTGTTCCTCCTGGTAAAGCTTCCTCGCCCGCCTTCTCTCCGCGTACAAGCTGCTTATGTGCTCGACAACCACGTTTTCCATGGAATCGGCCTGTTGCTTGATGAGCTTGGCGATCTGGTCCAGCGACTCCATGATCTCTCGCCAATTCTGAAACAGCCAAATTTAAAAGTCGGCGATTTACCTCCGTAACTATAAATAGACGGTCGGCACAAACGGTGGTAAAATGGAGCATTAAAATTCCGAGAATACCTGAGCTATGAGGCTGCCGACGAGGTCGTCGTAGCGCTCGACCTTCTTTCCCTGCAGCGTAAGCGAAGATATGGTCGACGCGTACTCCCTGTCCGACTTGACTTTGGTCGTCAGGCATCGTCTCATAGTTTCCAGGAGTTTGATTTCAGCGTCCTGCCTGCCAAGGAGAGCCTCGTGAGAGGATTGTCCCTGCAGCGTAGCCGAGAATCCCATTTCGCTCATATATCGATCTACTTAATAACAACAAAACGCACGGCCCTTTTTTTGTTCTTTCAATCGTTGTCAATTTCATAAAATTGTCATCGGTCTATTTATCGTAGAACTCGTTCGAGGACTCTCGCATTCCCCTTCGCGTGTATGTTGGAAAACTGACGTGAGCACTTTAAATAGTGTTGAGCCTCGACACCTGATCCATCGATCTTAAAGATCATTTCAGCCACGGGCATGTATTTGGGGGATTCGTGTCTTTTCGCTTTTTTTTTCGCCGCTTTAGTTTTAGTTTTAGTTTTCGGGAATCGGATAGATTTAACGAGGCGCTTTGATCCGTTGGACGTATTCTTTGGGACGAGGATACACCGAAATTGTAGAATTTTTTACTTTTCCTTTTTTTTTAATCACAGTCGAGGAGAATACCGCCACAAGTTACGGTGACGTCGTGGAGATACGGTGTGCACGGGTGAAAGTCGGAACGGAATTGACGTATCTTTAGACGTGCTGCTATCTGTGAACGGTACGTAAGGTGTTTCCGAAATGTGTGTATGGTATTGTTTCAAAAACACCGGAGAAACGCGTAGTGCTGTGTCTGTGTTGGTTCAAACACCTCGGTGTATAATGTGGCTAAAGTCACGGATTTGTTAATCGTCGTCGATTCATAAATTCGTCATTTATCTATTTATGGTAGAGAAATTTTTTATTTTTATGACGAAGATACGGAAAATGTAGAATTTTCGCTTTTCTTTTCTTTCTTTTTATCACGGGTAAAGTAGGCACGGAGTTGACGTGTCTTTAGCGTGCTGCTATCTGTGAACGGTACGCAAGGTGTTTCGGAAATGTGTATATAGTATGTTTCAAAAACACCGGAGAAGCCCGTAGGACAGAGCTGTGTCTGTGGTTCGAACACCTCGGTTCAATTCGTAAAAGAATTTCATTTATCTATTTATCGTAGCAGTCGCTCGAAAACTCTCCAAAATTCGTGGTCATTTTTACGACGAAGATACGAAATTTCAGAATTTTTCTATTCTTTTTTTTTTATCACAAGTTGCGGATAAAAGTCTGGACGGAATTGCCGTGTTTTGGCGTGCTGCTATCTGGAGCGGTACGCAAGGTGTTTCCGAAATGTATATATAGCATCTTTCAAAAACACCGGAGAAACGCATAGGACAGAGTACGGAGCTGTGTCAGTGTTGGTTCGAGCGTCCCGGTGTCAATGTGACTAAACGCACGGCAGTTTTCCACTGTGCCCGGGTTCCCGCTTGACCTGTGCTGGTCACATTGTATAACGCACTATTGATATGATAAGTCCACGTGGACGTTCCAAACGCTGGTCAAAGCCTCTCGCACCTCGCGATGCCAGCCCAGACCGAAATAGTATCGCGTAGGTATCCGTGCACGAACGAAATTCGCCCGCTACGAAATTTCTCGTTCGACTGTATCTTCGATATCAACAGCCGGGTAAGATTTCCTCTCTTCGGATCTCTGCGGGAAAAGCTTTGACCTCGGCATAAAATTTGTAGGCCGAAGACCGTAAACAATGCGTCCTCGAATTATATTTGCAGTTATTTTGACGATACTCGCACAGACCAGAATATAGACAAAAATATTTCTTAGGCACATTTGCGATGAAGCAACGCGCTAGGCCAGGCTCTGCGCGCCTTCGAGAAACGCTGGAAAAAGAAAAATCTAACAGACCCCTTTTTGCGGGGTTTGTTTATTAGTCATAAATTAGTTATCAGGTCACCCGTTACATGAAGATCCCCACCTCAATAGCTTGACTTTGGTGCATGATATAAAAAAAAGAAGCAGAGAAAATGGTGGGGATAGTTTGATTGCGCGAGTCGCCGCGGGGCGCGTTGCGAGCGCGCAGCCACCATCGAAATCCGATCAAAACGGTACGGAGTCTCCGGGAGAGCGGTCGTTACACGGTCGGCGAAGTAATACGAGGTGAATACAGAAAGGGGGTTACTGTTTTTTTTCTTCACTCAATTCCACTATTATTGTCAATTACCGGCTCTGTTTATGAGAGAGAACATCAGCGGAGTGAGATGAGATGTCCCGTCGTGTGTTTTCACAGTGACAGAAAAAAGAATGGGAATAGTGAATTAGTTTCGTTCTCGCTGCGACGTAAGAATCCCGCGAGCGTTTTTTTTTTCTCTCCCCTGTCGCTTCGCCGGGCGCGCTTTACCGTGCTCCGGCTCTTCCTCGGACCGCAGGGCTGCGCGCGGACGCGTCGATAAATCGCTTGGGCGTTGCGAATTGATCCTTTTTACGCGGCCTCTCGAGCTATCCGACTTTTGGTCGGAAAAACAAATTGTTCGTCGGTCGGTAAATCAACGCGTCTCGCCATTAAGGATTCGTCGCGCACGGTACGAAAACTTAAAAAAAAAAAACGAAACAAAAAATTGAGCGGCGCATCGATTCGACGATGAGTTTAATGTTAGATTGTCTGTTTTGAAGCAACGACCGATTCGCGGGTATTGTCGTACTAGGAGTGAAATTTCAACGATAGAGATCGGCGAGCTCTTTCATTAATGCTCGCCTCTTTCGGCTGCGAGGCGGAAACGTCGCATCGCAATTTGGATCGAGGCGAAAGTGTCTCGCGAGTAGAAGTTTAACAGCGAAAGTCGCCTGTCGCTTCGTAGCGTGCGAGGACGATTAGCCAAAATATATCGTGAGAAAAAAGTCGTTGCGTTTGGGTCGGCGGGGTGGGGAGGAGGAGGGAGTTGAATGAGAGGAAGGGGGGGGGGGATGATCCAAGTAAACTCACAGCAGAGAGAGTAGCGATGACGCAGTATAAGAAGGGTTGCGAGGGGGGTTTGTCGGCATTCTCAAGGCTCCGATTTATTTCGGTACTGCATTGAAGCGCGCCTCGTCGAGCCTTCGATGTTCCGATCAGAATGCGCATTGTGGGTCATACAACCTAGTTCGGCACGGCGCTTCGGCCTTACGATTTTTTGTATTGTCATTCACGATAAAAATTAAAAAACGGTTCGATTTAGGCGACGTTGAAACCTTTGCCAGTTTTATCGACGGAGGGTAATTCTTTTCTTTCTTTTCTTACAAAAGTTAAAAATCGCGTTCCGTCGGTTTTTCGCAACGCGGCGACCCTTCGGTCGGTGGCGATTGGGTCAACGAGCGGGCTCGGGGATTCTACGTCGCAGGAGATGCTACGCTGAGAAAAACAAATAGTGTTGGATCGACCGCGGTGACGTACGTTCGAAACTGCTGTTCGTTTTTGGGACAAACAAAACACAGTTTAGTCAAACAAATTATTCAAAGTTTGTCGATTCGAACAAACATTTTTTTGTTGTCCCAACCAAATAAGACCTTCGAACGTGCACCCAAGAGAATAATGTATTTGTCGGACACCCGCAAATTAATATTTATTTAAACCAAATGAATATTTATCTGCGGGGGGTCCGTCAAATAAATTCTTTTTCCGAGTCTATGGAAGCGCGCCTTGGCTAATCCAACAATTTATTCTTCTCGGCGTAAGGTAAAAATTCCAACGACCGGACGACTCTCAGTCGCCGGACAAGGCGCGCGTGCAGGGGAGATGAAAATATGATTTTCCATGCATGTCCTACTGGGACTGCTGAGGTGTTCGGCCATTGTTGCTTCTACCTTAGGCGATAGAGCGTCGAGTTAATTCCCGCGAAATCTTTAATTCAGGAGGCATTTGATCTCGAGAGAGGATTTAAGGGAAAACCAAGTAAATACATCGTGTCGGGAAGACGGAAAGGGAAGAGGGGCAAAACGGTCCGAGAGACGTCGGGTCGGAAGGTGCGCAAGAGGAGGAATACGCGAAGGGACGGAGGGGAGTGCGAGTAACACGGACCGGTGCTGGGAAGTTAAAGCGAGCCCTCGTAAGTGAGAGGAGCACAAAGTGGTGAAGCACGGAGAGTAACGGGGAGCGGTCGAGGGGACAGAGTGCTCCGGGTGTGGGGCGGAGGACCCGCGGGGTCGGCAGTGGCACGAAAATAAGGTCGAAACGACGAGGATGACGGGCGTCGAGGACGGCAAGGGCGGCGGCGGTGGAGGGGGCGGCGGTACCGACGTTAGCGCCACCGATAACGTCAACCAGCAGAACGGCGGACCGGAAAAAGCTCCCGTTGTCACCGGAACCAACATGGAGACGCTTCCGCGTCCCGGCAAACAGGTTAGCGAAATTCTGCAGAATAGCGAAGTTGTAGGGTCGCTACCCTACAACTTTTTTTTTATTCGATTTTTTTCCCCTATATCGAGAAACATTTTTAGGTTTTTTATGTATGCATGAAAAAGTGAATTGGGCGATTGCGCTCTGTTTTTTTTTTTTTTTTTACATCGACCATTTGCAGGCTGTATACACGTTCACCCTTTCACATGCCATGCACGTGATTATCGACTTATTTACATTTTCGGTCGGCAAGGAAGTTGAAGCTGTAGAGATTTTAAAAAGAGTCAAATTTTAAAGACGATTCATCGTTAACATTTTGGAGATATATACATATATATATGTATCTATGAAAAATATGGTTGGCTGCTATTATTGTTATGATATTGTTTTACCAACGTCGAAATTAAATACATTAAGTATATCAATTTTTTGATTTTGAGAAAAAACATTGCGCGCATCGTTGCTGAAAGAAAAGGGGAAAACGTGTTTTTGGGAGCCTGAAACTGCTCGGTCGATAAAGTCCGCGATACTATCACCGTATGTCTTGAACGCTTCAACAACCTTGAATAAAATTCTCTTACCTCTACGGTACTATTTATGATAATGAGATTTTGTAGTAAAAGTATTATACAACAGCGTTGTATATAATTGCCATGGCATGCGTGCTATTAGCACACACGCGCGAGGTTCTCGTTTTTCATTTGAAAGTCAAAGCGACGTTGGGTCCGTATCTTCTTGGGTGACGTCATCTTCCAGGTAGCGGCGCAATGTTTTGAATATCGGTGGCCCGGCCTACAGCTGTGCGGCTATAACTATACCGTGACATATAGATTGTGTACCACGCTCGCAGCGAGCCATCGAGACCCGGGAGTTCACAAACGTTCGGTCGGTCTTTACCGCGTCGGTTTACCGCGTTAGGAAAAACGGCAGCTGTCGCGATCTCTCTCTCGTCTCGCTCGTACAGCTGCCGGTTGGCCTAGGTCCTGGCTGAGAAATTCCGATCGAACAACCCGGCAGACGCGTACCTTAAAATTTTTACGAAATTCCACTGAACGGCCCGAGCGATCGACCCGATCACAAACGCACGTCCCAGCTTGCACCTTTTCAAGAATCATAAATAATCATAAAAAATCATTGTTTCTGAAAAAGGAAATTTTTTTTTTATTTATTTCGATATTAAAATAATGATGATGGTCGCGTGGGAAGAGCGCTTCGCGACTTTGCTGGAGCTAAAACTTTCAATGTTGTGTTTTAATAATTAGTTTCGCAAATAATTAGTTAACACTTTCACGAAACGATCGACTGTCACAAATATATTTCCCAGCTTGCACCTTTTCACGAGTAAATTCTTTTTTTAATCATTTTTTTTTAATTTGAATTAAAAAAGTGCATATTCGATATTAAAATAATGATGACAGTCGCGTGGGAAGAGCGCATCGTCCTTGGAGCTAAAAGCCTCGATGTTGTCGTCCAGTTTTGGATCCCGGCCAGCCGGTCATTATTTTTCGGACATCCTCGATATTTGCCAGAACGAATTATATCGCGTTTTAAACGAGACCATTCGTGAATCGAAGTTCAATAGCGGCTGGTCGAATGTGGTAGATAAGATAACACGATAAAAAAAATTCATTTGGCCTCGATGTCACCTTAAAAATGGTATATCATTTTTTTTAATATTCTATTTAGATAAGGTGACGTTCAGCATTCATGATACATTTTATTTAATGCCCGACCTTCGTTGCTAATTACTTAAATAAAAAAAATAAAAAAATTCTATTCACTTTGTCACAAAATACGAATTCGTCACAAGGTCGAATATTCTCCACGCAAATGTACTTTTTGAACATTGTTTGTACCTTTATCTTTAGTTTTTACCTTTCCTTGTTGGCTTTCATTCTGAAATACACTGCAGCGCGAGTTCTCGCTTTCTTTTTTTTGCCGAGCCTTTTCGGCTCTCATTTGTAAAAAAAAAAAAAAAAAAAAAAAAATGAATAGTTGGGCGAACAAAAAAAAAAAATTGTTAATTTTCGTGTAAAGGAGACACCGCTGCCAGGATAAATGTTTGCTCGTTCACAGTCGGAGGAGCGCTTCAGCGATGCGTAAGATTATTCACAGAGGCGTTAATAATTTTTTGTACAGAAGTAATTACATTAGTAGTTCAAAGGCCGCGTTCCGTGCTGACCGGGCGTAAGTGGAGAACGAAATAGCCGCGTTGTAACAACCCTTGCGCATACCATTTTTGATTACGCTTAGCCTCTGCCCGCTTCCTTAATATAATATTGCGTGACAAAAATCGGAACGGCCTATCATGCTTTTACTCAGCGGATATTCGCTTAAACGGAACGTCGGTAATTATCCCATCTCTGTAAGCATTTATCGCGGTTCAGCTTCAATCCACCTAAACTCATTAAATATACAATTAACAACTATTATTATATATAATTAATATTATTAATACTAGGATTAATAAATAGAAATAGCTACAAGTTGAACTTAAACGAAAACTGCCCAATGTGTAACACACCGGAAGTAGATACGGTAGAACATTTTGTAATGAAATGCCCAATTTCCGAGACACGAAGAAAGCATTATTTAGGCCGCGCACGCCACACGGTAATCGTGCGAGGCGATCGGAGCTTTTTTTAAAATAATTATTAACATTTTTTTTATCGCCTCGTCCCCTCGAAAAATTGCATCCTACGTGTTCAGGATATTCGGTATAAGAAGTCTTGGAAATTTTTATTTCGTCCGAACTTGTTAATGACATTGGGCACCAAAACCGCCACTTTTTCGATCAGCTTCGGCCCTGGCGTAAGTTGTCGCCGCGGCTGGCTTCAACCTCATGGTTAATCACAACATGTCGGACTTGTTAAGCCGCGACAGTAACTCGGTAAATGCAATCACCCACTTCGTTAGGAACGGATGTAAAATTCGCGCGTTTGTGATTAAGGAATAAGCCAAGGCCTACCCTTTGCTACAGAATCAATCGTGTTCTTAAACGCAAATAAACCGGAGTTGGGCAAAATATTAGAAAATACTGAAAATACAAGATACTACATGTACTTTAAATACAAAATAATTTTTGTACTTAAAATACATTGATACGTACTTCTTAAAATACCAGTTTTGACAAAATTTCAGTTTTGACATTTTTTTTTTTCATGCTTGAGATTAAATCGTTTTGGGTAGAGGTGGGTGTAAAAATATTTCCTATTTTGTACTTTATTGGTCCAAAACGTACTTTAAATACCAGAGAAGTATTTGAGTATTTAAAATACCCAAAATATATCATGTATTTAGAATACTGCTCACCTCATAATATTAATAATATTATTAACATATGTACATATTTTGCATATCTCCCTCTTGACTCCATCAATCCCGAGGTCACTGACCTCCCGCCCCCATAGGGCCCACCTCCGGCTTAATTAAATGTCCGACGCCCTCGGCATCCAAAAAATTCGACATCTGCCCGCCTTTAATTACCCCGTATGAAAACTCGGATTGGTCCTCAGGGCTGCCGTTTGTGCTTGCCAGTTACTCGAGGGAGTCCTAAATTTCATCCCCCTGCCCGGCGCGTACGCTCACCATATACAATGTATTTTATTATTATACAGGCCTTCGACACAGAGAGGTTCGTTGACCTTCACTGTGGTACACACTCGCCCCCCGTCGATATAACGATACAGCGAGGCGAGCGCGCCCGCTCTGTTTTTCGCTCGAACGCACGCTCGGCGTGAGTCCGGTAGCACCGCCGGCTCGTCTCTCTGTGATTATCTCTCCGAGATTATCGCCGACGAGAAATCTGTGAAGCATAATCGAAGGCGTTTTAAATTTTTTCCCACCCAACGAGCGGATCCACCTAGTCGTGTAACTTTAATTCCCAACCGAGTGTGAATCTTCGCTTCGGCCGGATAAAAAAAAAAAAAACTCGCGTCACTGGAGACTCTTCTTTCGACGCTAACGGGCGCGACGCGAGGCTGCGCGTCCTTCGGCCAGATAGAAAAATGACGACGCGGCGACGAAACGGTAGCGGTACCGATGGTACGATACCCGTTTGACGGCGCGTTTTTCTATCTGGGCGGGCGCCGATTCGAAGGCGGTTAATTGTTATTTACGATACTAGTGCGATAAAACTTTTTGACGAGTTTGCAGCACGAGGCCGAAGGCGAGATTTGTCGCGCCAGTTTTATCGCACTTGTATCGTAAATTACTATTCCGTAACATATTCCGAAATATTTTCTCCCGCTGAACTCGAATCCGCCAGCCTTTTTAGCCTAAAGTACAATGCGACATTAAGGGGCTCGATTTAATGCACGAAATTGTGCACGATTTTATGCACCTGGCCGACTAAACTATTTTAGCCGGTCCAAACTATAAAATCCATTAAACGGACAAGATATTTTAGCCTATCTGTATAGCCCTATACAGGCAGGGGTTAAAAAAAGTGAACAATTTAAGGTTAGCCCGTCTCGCCCCAGACAATTTTTTTTCGGACGCCGCTATAAAACTGTGCAAATATCATTGTGGGATGACAAACAATAAATTATGCTTTCGGCAGCGTTGTTCCCCTATACAAAATTGTAGCTCCGTCTCTCTCGCACTCGTACGTGTTTAGCCTCGGCTTAATTCCCAACCGAGTGTGAATCTTCGCTTCGGCCGGATAAAAATTCGCGTCGGTGCAGACTCTTTCCGTCGCTCGTCCGAAGGCTTTTGTGCACTTCGACGCTGCTCGGCTGCGTGTCCTTGAGGCGCGGCTCTGCCCCCCCCCCCCCCCCCGCCCCGCCCCGCCCCTTTTACCGTTACCAGCCGTAACGCGTCCGCGTCCAGTCTCGATACAACGAGTCGCGAGGGTGACTCTCCGTTATCTTTTCTTCCCTCGTTTACTCGCACGTGCCGTACCCGAATAACAATACTTACCCGTCGAGTTTCACGTCGGACGTGGAGGGTGGGACATATTATCGTCCGGGAACGGACATTACACTCGACGCGACAGCGACACCGAAACGACGAGACGCGGTGCATTATAGGGTCTTCCTCTTTCTTCGCTGGCTGCAAAGCCTGTGGCATAAAGACTCGTCACCCCCGCGACGTAATCGATCCTTCAGGCCATGACGAAACTCGATACCCCACTATTTTATTTATCTTTTTCGAGGGTGTTCAGCATAGGCTGTTTAGTACAGGAAACCCTGCAAAAGCTCAGTTTGAGTCCTGGAAGCCTCGATTGCAGGGTTATGATCGTTTGTTTTGTTTTGGGTTTTTTTTGTTGATCGTTCGTTTGGATACTGATCCGATACGTTGCTATGTTTACTATGCCCTAGTTGAACTATGGGTCAATATGAATCAGAGCTGGGCAAAGTACCAAAAAAGATTCGAAGTGCAAAGTACAAAGTATCACAAGTACCTTAAGTATCAAACACTTTATCCGAGTACTTTTTGCAATTAGGTTTGTAGCGTTGAGCGTTATCTAGGCTTTGAAAAAGGTGCAAAGTGATTTGCACTTCCGGTTTGAAAATGAAATTTTCAAATCGTTAGTGACGTTTCCCCTAAATGATGTTACTTCCGGTCGAAAAATGAGATCTTCAAACCTGAAGTGACGTGTACTAAAAAAGCACTTGTACTTGATACTTGAAATCGTTAAAAAAACCATACTTGAAATACTAAAAAGTTCTTGTGTACTTCAGGTACGTATGAAATACCAAGCAAGTACTCGATACTTCAAGTACTGCCGAGCTCCGATGTGAATAAATGCAGTGAGAATATAATAGTTGAGGAGGAATCAAATAGTAAAATCGTTAGGATTCATGAGTAAAGGTAGAATAGAATATATTAATATTATAATATCTTATATTTAATTTTTTGTAAAGTACATAATAAGATTAAGTTTGGGAGGGATGTGTTGGATTAGGAGAGTTCTGATACATATGTTGATAGAGTGGAAATATTTTGTGCACGCGCGGAGGAAGAATAACGACGAGGTTTTCGAGAGCATGTGAAATACCACGGTCGGTAACGAAATCTGTAATCAATTTATTTCCATGGTGCTAATTATCTACGTCCGGAAGGAAATTGTTGCACGAAGCGGTATCGATGTACTGTTTATGCAACAATGTTCATTTCACCGGAAATGGCTGGAACGTTAAAAAAAAAAAAATTAATTACAGTTATCCTTACCGACCGAGCTCCGGTTCGGCCTAAGAAAGAAGGCAGGAGAATTAAAAAGTCGTCTCAAGAAATTGACCATAATCGCGAAATAAAACATCTTCGATATGAAAATCTTTTTATTTACAAAAACTTCGCTGATAAAAGTAATTTCAATTTCTTCGCATTATTATTATTATTAATAATCCTCATTTGTCATTTCTTTTTTTTCCTTTCAATAAAAAATTGAAAATAAAGTATCAGCGCCTGCGGTTGCAATTTTGTTTGAATCGCAGAGGCCGAAGCTTCCCCGACGCGGCGGTAATTGCGGGAGGGAAACAAACAGAACCGAAACCCGATGGTTTCCGTGTCGTTCGGCAGTCGCGCGTGTCCTGCGGCGACCCCCTCGCCATTACGCCCGATCGGCCGACCTCCACGGTCCGCTCCGCTCGTCATCCGATTAGGAGAAACTCTCGCGCGCTCGAGCGTCACTTACACTTCGTCCTCAACGACTGTTTTCCTCTCCGGTCTAACACGACGCTGTTCATCCCGCTCGCCCGCTCATCGTTCTCTGGTACACCGGGTTTCCTCATTATTACGGCACGCAACGCTCTTCCGACGTGAGCCGCTCTGTCCGACGCACACGCGCGTACATTTTTACACACACGCGTGCAAACATACCGACTAAATCGACACTATGTATTTTCTGCTTCCGCTCCAGAACGCCTCCGGGCAACTAAAAATATCGGCAAGAAAACCACTCTCGGTCTATAGAGTGGGTCCGTTAGGCCTCTCGCGCATGCGCATGCGCACTGCAGTCGCGCGTACCGTTACGGATCTGCGCGCTCGCGGAGTTTCGTAATTCTTTTATTACTTCGATTCTTCTTCGATCGCAGAAAATTCCAATCTGCGTAGATTCTTCGCTTCGAAGTACTTCACTTGTTCGATGTATACGTTTGAGCTTTAAACACGGAGTATTTTCGACCCACGAACTTTATCTCCCCCCACCCGACTCGGCAGTACATTATGAAAGCTTCTTCTATTTCTGGAATGTGCGTGTTTACACCCTTCGGATACTTCCCACTTTGGAGCCCACGTACCGCAAGATGAGAGCAAAACATATATACGCGTCTCAATGACTCGGGCTTTTGATGTCGAAAGTATTTTTTTTTTCATCTCGCGTTCTCTCCAGGGTTTTTTTTTTTATGTACCAAAGGATTCGGAGTCATGCTTTTTAACGAGCGGCCTGAAAGGAGGAGCCTTATGAGCTTGATATCGACGCGCAGTTGGCAGTTCGGTGACCGGCCGCTTCGAGCGTTTGGCCGTTGAGAAAAATCGTTATATATAGAGAACGAAAAATATTTTTAGAACAAAAAAAAAACTCTTTTCGTTCTTAGCGCGCTTGCTGGATGACTCGTTCAGGCATTCGTTTATCAAAATAAAAAAATCGCCATAAAAAATTCGTTCCATATATAAATAAAAATATATTTTCGTATATAAAAAGTAGCTTTTGTATACTGTTTCGTTATTAACGGATTTCTTAAGCAGGATTGAAAAATTTAATGTATCTTACAACTATTTTAATCTCGATTCAAAAAATAAAAACACTAAATATTAATTGATTTCTTCTTAATTCAGGCTCAAGCTAATACATTTTTTTAATTATTGTAACTTTAACTAAAAAAAAAAAATGATTTCATAAATTTTTCTCTACACTATACATAAATCAATTTTTTCCACGAGGAACCTTTCGGTTTGCGGGTCGCGTACAGCCTCTCGTTCCGCCTTCGCCGCTCCACGACCCCAGCTGGGAGGCGCACAATGCGATTCTGCCCAGGACAACGCGCCTCGCATAATCGAAGGCGAGCAATGCCCGCGCATACGTTGCCACACCGCCTGCGTACCGCTACGTCCAACGCGCCGTAAACTTCTATTACGCAGGGGAGAGCGGGGCAAAATGGGCCAGTGGGGCAAAACGGCACAGTAAGCAGAACACAATCTTCCAATCATTTCTGGATGTCCCATTTTGCCCCATCGATACATCAGGATCTTCTGTTCCGCTTTGCCCCACTTTCCCATCCAAAATTTATTGGAAAAATTGCGTTTTGACCCAGTGTTCCGTTTTGCCCCCCCCCCGCCCCCTGTTCCATTTTGCCCCGCTCTTTCCTACGTAGTAGTCCGCTACGAGCGCATCTATACGGCGAGTGCCTGCGTTTATATAGAATGCAGAATCGCCGCGGCATTGAGATTACGTGATCGATCCTGGCCAGAGTCGGTAACACGTTCGCTGTCGTACACACGGAACTGCGAAACGTTGTCGAGGGGCGCCAACCTAAATATCCCGTTTTAACACTAAGATCGATATCATCCTCTGCTTATCGCCGCGTTCGCGAATCGTCAGCGACTTTACTCTACCCCCCCCCCCCCCCCCCCCCTCCCCTCCGCTCGCCACTCCCCCCTCCCCCCATACGCCCACATCTTGGTATGCGCGGTTCACCGCACACTGCGCCTTTTTTTTTCTCTCATCGTTTTTATTGAAAGATAATAAATAGGCAAAAAAAATGATATCGGGAGCAACGATCCGTTATGAAGCCGAGGAAGGTGTATCGAATATCCGACGCTGTGCGTGATAAATCGAACGCCGGTCGCTTATGCTCTTTCGCAGCTCCTCGCAGTATTACAGAGCTGTTTTATTGATTTATGATTTGTTCATTTATCGCTTATTTATTATTTATTTGAGTACCTTAAGTATTTATTAAGAAAAGTCAGGGAATTTCAAAACTGGGCAGGGAGAAAGTAAATTGTCGCCGAATCTACGATACATAAATTTGAAAAATTACATCAAAGGAATGCTTGAAAATAAATGGGGACCATTTAAAAAAATATAAAGACAGACTTAAATATTAATACGATAATTAGGCATTTTCATTTGCATCAATAATTTTTTTTTATAGAAGTCGTTAAAAGGTTGGTCATGGAAAAGAATTTTTTCCCGGGGACAAAACGGCCCCCATCTTATTATTTATTCATTTTTTTTTTTTTTTTTCTGAACTCATAACGTGCCTTATGTGGATTTGGTATCACGGGGAGTTTCTTGGTTGATATATATCTAGTGATATATATGTGAGAATGAAGTCCAAATATCTTATCTTTTCGCCGGTTCGCCTTGGGCATTACCGCGGGCTGTAGGACACGTAGAGTATTGTAACCTGGCTCGCGCTGGCTTCCGTGAACCGCATGCACGATATAAAGCGCTAACGGCCTTTGTTAGTCGAGAGGATGAGAAAGGGTCTTTAATCTTTCACCTCGCTCACTCGCTCACTCGAGAGAGTGAGAAATAAAGGATGAAAGATACTTGATCCGTGAGCAAGCGAGTTTTTGGTATCGAAACAATATTCTCCTGTTCTCATGCATCAAAATTATTCTACACTTTATGAAAATAAAATTACTAGGACTAAAAAAATATTTCAATCGAAGAATTTTTTGTGAATACATTGTTCTTGGTCCGAAATTGAAATTAAGTTTTTTTTATTAATACAACTACAACCCAAACTGCAAAGTTCACGATCGATTACGATTTTATTTAAATCTTTTCTTTTTCAAAATATGAATTTACAAAATTTCACTTATACGACTACAACTTAAACTGCATGCTTCACGATCGTTTACGATTTAACTAACATTTTTTTTTTTTTTTTTTCAAAATATAAATGTTTTTAATATTATTAAAACAACTACGACTGGGACTGCAAAGTTCAGGATCGCGATATCATTGGTCTTGAAACCGGTGACATGGTCGACCGAGCGGTCGCCGTCGACGGGGTCCCACGAAAGGGGAACGTATTCCTCTTTGTCGGAGGATAGTTGAGAGCGAGCCGCTCTTTAATCTCTTGCCGCCGTCGGGGGGGGGGGGGGTACAACATGGTTTATCGGGGGGAACTTATTAACGTGACGGAGCGACGGATCGAGGAGAGACGCGTGAAGGGTTCTCTATCTAGGAACGGCGGGTTCTCGCGCTAATTGCCAGCCGGGACTTATCGCGGACCGACTCGTGATCCGGATTCCGAAGCGCGGCTTAAAGCTCATCGGTGATAAATTTTTGTTTTCAAAATTTCCGAAAACTTAAAAAGGGATCTTTGCATCGTAAGAAAAAAAAAAATCGACAGTAATTGGCACGATTGTAATTATTTGAAACAAGACAATTTCCCATAATTCATTGGTAGGAAATTTAGTCAAGATTACCCGAAAACTAATTAAGCGATCTACAAATAAAATAAAAAAAAAACATTGAAAATCGTTAAATAATTATAATTGATCGGAGATAACGCAATCGAAGTTTCGATTCGTTATCTAATTTATTTATTTATTTACAGTATCGGACTGGAAAATCCCTTTTTACATTTTAACAAGTTATTAAATGTTTTGTGTTTATGTATAAAGAAAAAAAAAACAAGAAAATATTTCACACTGTGTGCGCTAAGAAGAAAATAGTTATTTGGGGTGGAAAACGAACGGTAAACCATTGACTAGTAAATTGCTGAATTACACAAAGCGAAGAGTTTGGTTTGAAATCACAGTCTCGAAGTGTTGATCGGTTTCTCCCGGAGAATAATTAATAACAACTTTCTCGCTCAATGATGAGAAATACCAGAAGTTATTTACACTGTAAGGAGTTGCGGTACGCGAGGGTAGCAAAACGTATCTTTATCGGTACAATATATGTATATTATGTATATATATATATATATATATATATCGCGGGCGACGGGTTGGTTGGTAAGCGGATGAGAATGTCGAGAGGGATGAAAGGGGTGGCGAGGAACAGTTTGCGGCAATAGCGCGGCGCTGCCGCGTTCATATCGACCCACGGGGTAAAAGAGAGAGAGCCCGGGCCTCCATCTTGCTTGTCCCACTTAGGGCACACCATACCGTACGTTCCGGATTTCACCCCACACAACACATGTGTGTATATCGCCCCGATAACACATGGGCGCCTAATGTGCGTCGGTACAGACGTAGTTGTTGTTACGGGCTTCATTAACGTATCTCGGCTCCGCTGCGAAGTCGCAACTACCAGCCATTCCGTCTCTCCGTCGTCGACAATTTTTTTTTCTTGCCGATAAGCCACCCACGACGACGCTTTTTAATTGGACAATCTTTTCCGCCAAAGAAGCATATTTTTTGTAAAAAAAAAAGTTAAATTACCATTTTTTATCATAGAACTATTTTGTATTAAAAAAAAAAAAAAACATATCTACCATTTTTTGATTCATGAGACCATTTTTTTTTATTTAAAAAGAAATTTATATTAACAAGAAAACAATTTCGGAAGTTCCCGGCCTGTAAATAAGGAATCGATTCGTTAGAAGCACAATCCTTTATTCACCGTGCCTGCCGAGAATTTTTTGTCCCGGAATAAAAAAAAATAAAAAAAAGTCGCTGAGTCCTAATGCACGAACAAGTAGAAAAGAGTCGGCGAGAATGCCGTAGCGAGCGGGTAGTGTATTGCACTGCGGGCCTCGAGATCGGGACGGGGAGTCGAGTCGGCGCGGGGGTAAACAACGCCGGATTGTCTGCAAAAATACTCGCGATAGCTTTTTTTTCCTTCGTCGAATCGATGCATCGCAGCGGGCGAATCGAATACTGGGAAAATGTAGAAGTGGAGAAGCTGGCGAGTGTTGCATAGTTGCAGTAGAGGCGGAACTCGATACACAGGCGCGTATATATAGACATACATTGGACGGGATTTCGATGAGATTCTCGCTTCGGTGTTATTTTCTCGCTTCCAGTCGCGAAGCTGCTTTCCGTCTCGCTTCGGGGCGTTCCGTCCTTTCCGCACCGACGGGCCGATCCCGCGGATTTAATTAAGCGCTAATGAAATGGACGTGTCGCCTGACAATGCGATGCGGAGAGAGGGTTGGTTGGGTCGGCTCTTGTGCCGACCAGACAACAACGACGATTGGACGACCTACATTCCGATGGGCCAGAAGTGCTCCTCCCGAGTACACAAGGTTCTACACTAATATCTTTCGAGCGGAAGGCAAACCGCACAAAGGTGGCCGGGTAATTGCCGGCGAGGTACAAACGCTGGAATGAGGAAAATGGCGGTACATGTGGCGGAAAAAAAGACGAAAAAAATATAGAAAACAAAGCACGCCTTCAGAGACGCCAAAACCGAGATAGGATTATTGCTTGCCGAACGAGGATTATCGTACATATGATAATCATATGTGATTTAATGCTAGATCGAGATAATAATTATAATTATAATAAAACGAAAATAGTAGTAGTAGTGGATTTATTGACGATATTCCAGATGGAACAATTTCTGGTACATAGCATTTTACATAGTGTAAGTTGTCATGAGAATATAAATATATTGCCAATTGGTCATCGACCAATAAAATAAAATGAATTTAAATGTAAATGAAATAAAATAAACCAGAGCTGGGTAAATACACTGAGTAGTTGAAGTACGTATTGAAATATCGAGTACTGAGTCAGTACTTAGTATTAAGAACATCGGTACCTAAATTCTACTGGTACTGAATGCTTCACTACTAAAGTCTTACCCAATCCTTAGTACTTCAAGTACTTGGTTCTTGAATACATACTTCTAGTACTTGGTGTAGTTGCCCAGCTCTGAAATAAACTAAATTTAAATATCAATGAAATAAAATTGTTAAATCGCACTAGTGTTCAATGCACTCATTTTTTTTTGCATTGAATGCAAAAAAATGAGATTAGCATTTTATCGTGATTTTATTTAACGATTTTCATTTCCGTGTAACGGCACGAAAAAGCAGTGCGAAGAAAAGGCCAAACGGTAGCTTTCTCATCTTTGCGGAGCTCAAATAAAACGGTAAAATTGCAGACATATTTAAAAAAAAATTAATTAAATAAAGAAATTCCGATATATAGAACGAAAGAAAATAGTTCAGGACTGCGGGGCGAAGGAAGCGCCGGTTGGCTTTTGTTTGCCGAGCGATACGCCGCGTCCCGGCCGCCCTCGGCACATCGCTTTCCCGTGACCCGTCCTTCACCTATATAAAATTCACCTCTGGGTTTCGAGCTTCGCCCCGGGATATCCCGCGACTTTAAGACACGATCTAGTACGGAATTCATATTACCCATACTTTCCCGCCCAGCTTCAAAGTTACTGCCTAAAAACCTTTCATTCTCATCGATTTCTCGTTTCGCGAGTGAAACAGCAACATCACCGGTAATATCCTGGGTGCAGTAGTTGGGAGAGCTCGAAATACGCCCCATCTCCGATCGATCGGTCCGCTGCCTTCTCTCCTGTCTCGATAACCAGAAGCATTCGAAGTCTACCGTACTTCTATTTTTAATTATACTAATTTTATTTTACATCGATTATTTTTTATTTTTATTTATTTTTATGCTCGATATAAACGGCGAACGCGAACTCGTCGAGTTCGAAGCAATAATGAAGACTCTCGAGGTTCCCCCTTCGGTGTCCCAGGACCTTTTATAGTCTACTTCATTTTATTTCAATTATTACCATTTAATTATACTAATTGTAGTTTTATTCAATTATTTGTTTATTTTTGTCTTTATTTTATTTTTTTCTCATGCTCGACGTAAAGAGCGAATACAAATGCATTGCGTTCGAAACAACACTGGAGAGCTCTCGAGGTTCCCCCTGCGATATCCCAAAAGCATTTATTACTCATTAAATACATAAATAAATGAATACACTTACAGTCTACCGTACTTTCATTTTTAATGTCTATGGCTTTTATTTTACTTTTATTTGTATTTTTTTCTCATGCTCGATATAAACCGCGAATTTGCACCTATCGAGTTCGAAGCAACACCGGAGATGCTCTCGAGGTTCCGCTTACGGTGTCTCAGAAGCATTTATAGTCTACCCTACTTTTATCTTGTAATTAAATATCACTTCTATTTTATTTTAATTATTTTCATTTTAATTCCCTAATTTTATTTGAATTATTTTCATTTTAATTCCCTAATTTTATTTTTATTAAATAATTTCTTTATCGCAATTTTTTTCTCATGCACGACATAAACGCCGAATTCGAAAGCATCGAGTTCGAAGCGACACTGAAGGGGCTCTCGAGGTCCCCCGCCCCCGCCGCTGTGTCCCACAAGCATTTACAATCTACCGTACTTTATTTTTTATTTCCATTACTTTAACTCGATTTTTGATTATTTTCATTTGATTATACGAATTTTATTCTGATTCAATTTAAAAAAAATGTATTAATTTTAGCTGATGCTCGACATAAACGTCGAGTTCGAAGCGACACTGAAGAGGCTCTCGAGGTCCCCCTGCGGTGTCCCGAGAGCCAGTTTAATTAATTCCGTATCCTCAATTGCCCGGATCGTTATTCAATTAAGATTCCCGGCTTTTCCTCTCCGCTCATGAACGACGCGAGTCTCGAGCCAAATTTATTTTTCATTTCCTAACCGACAGAGATTTATTATTATTATTAATTCCCGAGCGACGTAGTCGGAGAGGGTTTCTCCGTGGGAGGATTTCGCACGCCGAATGCTATTTTTCCCCGAACGTTAGTCGATGGTAACAAAGTTTCCTGTCCAAAGTTTTCGCGACGCTTCAACCGTTCGCTCTATCGCTCCTTCTCTCCGTCCGCCGCAGCGGACGATCGATCGTATCCTCGACGAGCGCCCGTGTATACGCGAGACGCCACGAGCCTTTTCAGCCACTCGGGCCTCGAGCACAACAGCTCGTTCGACCTTCGTCGAGCGGACTCGAGAAAACCCGCACGGCGAGCGACGGATATCGCTATGATCGCTCCGCGCGGTGAAACTGACCCGTTTTACGGCAGAAACACACTGACGGAAATTTTCATCGCCCGAAGTCTTGCGGGACGGTTAAACTTCACCCGGCAGGGACGTGATCGGGCGAGGGTGAGTTTTCCGCCCGAGAGAACTATTCCGTGCCCCGACGCGACCGACACACCTAACTGTGACCTACATACTTTATAGCGCGCGTCCTACATACGCTAGTGAAGCAGCGTATACGACCCGTGGGACTCGGAGGCTCCGCCGGTAAGAATCGAGCCCACCCGGGAAACTCAACTCACGGGATTCAGTCCATGCCCTTTACCGCAACCGATCGTTTCCTTATTCGAAATTTACGGGTTTTCATTTTCTTTTTCTTTTTTCAAAATTCTTTGTTATTTTTTTTATTTATTTATTTGTTCGTAGGCGAACCGATGACGACGCTGAGGGGATGTAATTCAGAGTTCTTGCTCTTTAGCGGGGAAACGATTTTTGTTTTATAATCTGAAACTTACGGTTTTTAATTCGGTTTTTAATTTATTTTTTTTTATCCTTTTTCCATCGTTTTTTTCCTTGACTCTCTCGAAAGTTGGTAAATATTTTCGAGGGTGATTAATAATAATCATCGAGTCGAATCTAGGCCTTAAATGTTACCTACATACTTTATAGCGCGCGTCCTATATGCACTAGTGAAGCAGACCCGTGTACGACCCGCGGGATTCGGAGGCTTTGCCGGTAAAAATCGAGCCCACACCCAAGGGAACCTTAAATCAAGGGATTCAGTCCGCGCCTTCTACCACAACCGATCTTTTTCTTATTTGGAATTCATGGTTTTTAATTCATTTTTTTTCATTTCTTTGGCGAACCGACGT
This sequence comes from Exephanes ischioxanthus, assembly GCA_958510785.1. NCBI lineage: Eukaryota > Metazoa > Arthropoda > Insecta > Hymenoptera > Ichneumonidae > Exephanes > Exephanes ischioxanthus. The sequence goes on along the minus strand of OY294024.1, from coordinate 11,496,485 downwards.
CTTTTACGACGTCGCTGCAGAGATGGAACTCAAAGCCTCCGCTCTTTACCAGAAAACTATTATCTTTCCTATCTGGAATTTACGGTTTTTAAGATTAAATTTTTTTTTCTATTCCTTTTTAAGCATTTCTACCGAGACTTTTAATCCCTTCTTGAAGCGATGGCGACCTTGGGGGCATGGGACTTAGCGCGTCCGCCTTTTACCAGCAATTATTTTTTCTCATCTAGAATTTACGGTTTTCAATTTATTTTAATATATTTTTTCATCCCTTGTCGAACCGCCGAAGAGGCTGGAAGGATTGGAAATGGGAGCCTTCGCCCTTCACCAGACAGCGATTCTTTTCTCATATGGAATTTACGATTTTAACATTTTTATTACAAAATTTTTATCCAATCGCCGAACCGACAATGAGGCTGGTGGAATGAAGCTCAGAGCCTGCGCCCTTCGCGATGTCGAATTTAATGCTTTTGAATTTTTCATGGGGAATTCATTTATTTGTTTGCTTTTTTTTTATTAAATTTTTTTTACGTCGGGGCAATCAAAAATCCAATTTCAATAGTGTTTACCAGAGTGGCCAAAATACCGTTTGGTAACCGGTCGCAAAAACCCGACGAATTCTCTCGGCGACAAAACGCTCGAAGCCCCCCCCCCCCCCCCCCCCCCGTGTCGAGCTGCGTTCCGAACCGCGCGTGCGAGTTTCACGATCGGGTATGATGTCATTCACGAGAGCGTAACACCGACGGAATTATGCAAGAGCCGGTGGACATCGCACAGCGCGAATACTCAGGTACGCGCACTCAGTGCGGTGCGTCGACGATACACAATATAAGGTTCACATATATGGTTCACATGCGTCGCTGATGGAACCAGTCGCTCACGAATAAACCGGCGATGGAGCGAGCCTCGTCTCCGTACTTTGGTTTCTGCAACTTTTTTTTTTACCTTTTTACGCACCAGATAAGAATTTCGTGAGAACTTCGTGTTTTCGTCTGCAAATTTGGGCCGCAAACTGCCCAGCTTGCCGGATCGAAAATACAAGTTGGGATAAATACTCGTAAAACCATATTTTTGTTCCCCCCCCCCCCCCCCCCCCCTCTCACAGACATTTGAGGGAAAAAATATGATTTTTTGTTACTTCAGGCTTTAAACGACTCTATCAAAATTTTTGGGTATTTTTATATAGGGTAAAATTTTACTTTGTTAGTTTCCCTAGCATTTTTTTCTCTGTCACTGGCGAAGGGTTATTGATATAATATTTCAAATATTCGACTAGGAGTGCGCGAGATTTATTAATCCATGAAATCCTGGGGTCGACAGAATAATTTTTATTGGATATTATATTACCAGGTCGAGATTTATCTAAAATTCGACAGCTATAAAATGATGTATTTTAGGTATTTTTATAGGGCACAATTTAATTTTGTTAAAGGTTTAACAATTTAATATTTCGAATATTCGACTATGAATTCGCGAGATTTATTGATCCGTAAAAACCTAGTTACAATATAATTTTTTTGTAATATTATATTACCGAGTCGAGCCTTTTTAGACATTTCCACAGCCAAACAGATTTTCCGTGTCCCGGCGACGAAATAACATTTCGTTTTCGCTTAAAAAATTAATGCCACTCCACGCTGCGGTTATCATTTCGTTTCGAACTGTTTTTCGTTCTGTAACTGGGGTCGTGCAGCGTACATAAAAAAATCAGGTCACCCGTACAACGACAGTGGCTAATGCCGGAGATAACTCGGTTTTCCTGCTGTCACATGCAAATTAACGTATTGTCCGAGGCTCGAACTGTGTTGCACACAAATACTCGAGCCGCCATAACGCCGAGCGTAAAAAATAGTGGAGTTTCGTCGACGCACACCTGGCGCCCAGTCCAGCTTCCGGTTTTATTTTTATTCGGGCCGGTGAACGGAAATAGAAGCTATAATTTTTTTCTTTCGGTCGCCACAATATTTTTTCTAATTTCACCGGTCATTTTCGTCGAACAGCGCCGAACTCTGCACCGGTAATAAAATCGATTCGAGATGCCATTCTCACGTCGGATTCGACAAAAGCTCCGAGGTTCGAACTTTATTGCATTATGCCGAGCCTATAAATCATGACTCTGAAGATATCTTTGAGTCTAAATTTCAAGCTATAATGCGAAACACGGCTGTGTCTTGCATCGCACAAACTTCGCTCGGGGAACTTCACTTGCAGAATAAAATTCTACGAGTGAACTATTTGTTTTTTATTCCCAAAACAGCGCATCGAAATTTCATGTCACGCAGATATCTTCAGGGTCATTAAAATTAGTGGAGTTTCGTCGAAGCGCATCTGGCGAAATGAAATAAAACCGTCCGACTTCCGGTTTTATTTCATTTCGCGCCGGTGAACGGAAATAGAAACTATAATTTTCTTCTTTCTTTTTTTTTTCAGAGTCATATTTTTTTTCTATTTTTCGCCGGTCATGTTCGCCGATTAGCGCCGGTAATGAAATCGATTCGAGATACTGTTCTCGCGTCGGATTCGACAAGGTTTTTCTCGTGCCTCATCATCGTTCTGTAAATTTACACGGTGACTCTGTAAACGCGTTATATGCGTGTACCAAAGTCCGAGAGATACACGAGTATTGCCGCATCGAGGTGACTTCGAGGCTGACCGTGAACTACAAGCCTTTCACTAGCCTTCGCCTCGTTCCTCGTTCTCTCCTCGCCGCCCCCCCCCCCCCCCCCCATCCCCACTTCGTGTAGTGTCCGCCCGCTCGGAACGAGCGAGCCAACGGACTAAAACACGAACCGATAATTCGATGAGATAACGATCTCTCGTTCCGTTCGATTATAACCCGCAATACAGTTTCTCTCACCTGTTTGCTTGGTTTGTGCAAGAAAAAAGTCCTGAAAAGAATTAATTTCTCGATAATCGTTTTAATAAACGATCAAAAAAAATGTCTCAAAAATTGAATAAACGGATTAAAAGGAGGCCCGTGAGAATTGCATCTGACCTGTTGCATCCTGTCACAAAATTAGTATCAGTCTCTTAGAAGCAACTTTTGTGGAAATTGCATTAAAAAAAGAAAATTCAAACTATAATTCGCCTGATCGTAAATTATCGAAAGTCATTCGAGGAATAATTTTTTTTTTTATTTCATTCGCTTCTTCATCTTAGATTTTTCTTAAAAAAAAAATTGTTACAAATATTCGTCACAATTTTTATTTTAGCCCATATACTTTATTGATAATAAAAAAATACCGGATGCGCGTGAGCGTGTGAAACTCGGAGCCCCTCGTAAATTCGTTCGGCGTTCCGTTCAATGCGACGAACGGATTAATAGCGGAGCCTAGAAATAGTGCTGCCGACTGCCCGGTTATAGTTTGTACGAGTCGTCTCGTTGGGCGCTCGCTTCGGAACTCCGCAGCGCATCGGTCGCGCTACGCACTCACGCCTCAGTGTTCTTTCGCTCTTTCTTCCTCCGTTCTTTCGCCGCCTACCCATACAGCAGTTTGTACATCTCTCCGCTCGACGGATTTAAAGCGCTATTAGGTCATTAGGTTCTTCCATTACAGAATACGCGACGCAATGTGCACGCTCGCACAAGAATACAAACGCTTATTTCTTTCTTAATTTTTTTTCACCCTAACTCGATTGTTCCTTAATCGCGGACACGTTTCGATGCCACCGTCCATGATGGCTCGATTCGATAACGCTCTCTGCTTTTTTTTTTATCAAACGATAAATTCAACGTGTTCAAGGCGATGCGACATATTTTTTCTCCTCTCACCCGTGCTCGGTCGGTAACAAAAACTGTAATTAATTTTTTTTCTAACACTACAGACCATGATTAAAAGAAGGTTTTTAAGTAAAACGGATATCAATTATTCTAAAACCGCCTAGGATTTTCGTTAATGTAGACCGTGCAGTAGACGGACATTTAATTTTTTTTTTTATTGTTACAACGTCGAAAAAAAATACTATCGGGTAACAAAAAGCAACTCTTCTAAAGTTGTCGTCGATTTAACGCGGTGCTTTCCCCAGTTCTCGCAACCCCGCTACTTACGTCCAGCAAACCTGTAAATGCATTCTTTGAAGCGAACGATCATTCGCCTTACCGGCTTTGTAAGGAGTCTTTCAAAGACCTTGAGGGGACGCTAAACGCGCATGAGTCCCAGTGAGACAGAATTAAAATTTTTAATACTTTTTTCTCTGAAACGAATCTGCAAAATGAAAAAATCGTTTCTGAGAAAAATGGATTCAAAATATTTTGAGGTCATGTTGATCTTTATCCCCAACTTAAAACCCCTTAAGGGGAGGCTAAACGCGTATGAGTTGGAATACATTTTTGAATCCATTTTTCTCCGAAACGATTCGTTGAAAGAAAAACTAATCTCGGCGCTCACTGCGTTAATTAAATACGCATCCAGTTCCACAATCCGTTTTTTATTTCATAAAAGCGTTCCGTAGAGAAACGTATTCAAATTATTTTGAGGTTATGTCGATCTTCAGCCCCGCATTAAAAACGGCGCCTCGCCGGTAGTCATGGCGGCCGGGTGTCACGTGACCGCGCGACGGGGCACCACCTATGCCGGCCATAGTGCAAAACGCTGAGCTCGACCGCTCGGGCTCGTCTCGAAGAATTTTCGCGTTGAGCTCGAAAAAAAAAAACAGGTTTGTTCTGCGATAGTCCAGCCACGAAACTGCCGGGCAGTTCTACGTGTTCTACGTGTTCTACGGAGAGCCTCGGACTCTCCTCTCGTCGCAACAGGTTTAGCCCGTCTCGCCGGCGTCGCGCATGCGCGGCGGTCACGAAAAGTGGCGACGCGAGACGAAGAAATAGAAAGTCCAACGCGAACACAGAGACAGAGGAACGGTGAGAAAGTGAGGGACTGCGGGCGGGCGTAACGTCGGGAAGCTGCATAAATAAATGTATCAGAGACGAGGAGGTGTTTTAGCGGGCAGCGCGAGTGACACAACGTCGACGATTGTGTAAGCGCCGTGTAACGCTCTATAGAGCTCCCGCACTCGTCCCGTTCGTCGTCGTCGCTTCGCCGAGAGAACCCGCCGCGGCGTGGGTCAATGCTCCATCCGAGTCTCGGCTGCTGAATGCCGTTGCCCGTGTTGTCGGACACTCGAGGCTTGCGGCTCGGAGAAACCGGCGTTTCGCCACGGTAATCTGCCGTCTACGTGCGCGCGGACTTTTCTCCGCCGAACGGTCCACCGTCGAGCCGTCGGAACAAAGTTGCCAAAGTGACCGCAGCACGGCGCAGTCTTCTTCGCACGCTTAGGCCGAACCCAACTGATGCGTGGAAAAGAGTCTGGCGACCGGCAGAGACCCAGCCGGCCAATGTACACAGACCGTAACATTTTTTTTTAAATTAATGGACTGTATTGGAAGCTTTTTTTTTACATAAACTGATTACTGATTTTTTTAATCAAGATCTAATTCGATCGATTATCGATATCATTCTGATTAATTATCGAGAATAGATCATTTTTTTGGGATACATTTTTGGATAAACTTTTTATCGGCGTCGCGAATCGCAAAACACTCTTACGCGTGCTGTACGCAGCGTGAGAGGAAAGTACAATGTATCGCAAAATGCGCAGTAAATACGAGTAGGCGACCAGCAGCACAATTCACGGACTTACGGGAACAGCATGGATGTCACTGTTGCTCGGCAGAGTTAATATACCATCAGCATTGTGGTATATCTAATTGGCGAGGAATGGATATGACATAATTAGTCAATTAGAGGCATAGCGACGAGCCAATCTAGCTCTCCATTTGCCTATCTCTGTGATACACGAGAAATTGCCTTGCAACGTGACGTATGTAAAAAAAAAATGCGTTCATGATAAAAAAAAATGTCCATGCCCAATTACCAAAAATTACATAATTACATAATACATATATACATAATAATTTGCGTGTTGCGCTCTATCGGTGAACAAAAATATGTATTCAATTGCAATATTTTTTTCCCGCTAATCGCATGCAATAAAAAAAAAAAATTATAAGTAGTTCAGGGATTTGCCGAATTGTCTCACCACTTATAAGTGATAACATGATCTGATTTTTATAAAAACGCAGTCACGCACTATCTCACAGCGATCGAGAGTCAAAGTCGTTCTCATCGTCAACCTCCTTTCCTCTCGCATTATCGACCCAATATCAAAACCATTATTATGAAAAAATATTATAATTTATGCGAAATTTTTTTTTTATTGTATAAAAAAAATCATCAAACAATAATCAGACGTTGAAAAATTCTATAATTGCGTAACGACTGATAACATGTATGGTAACACATAATATCCCATTTATCTTATCTCTCAGCGATCCAGTGTTGGTCCTGCCCTTATCATATAAAAAAAAATATTTTTTTTACTTCTACATTATCGGGGTTCCAACAAATCCGTCGTTGCGTCGACCTTGACCCGAACTTTACCATTCCCGCGATTTCCTGCTTCGCTCCACAGCCGATGCAGGCAACGCTCGCAGCAGCAGCAGCAGCAATGATTGTACTTGGCCCGACGTTTCGTTCTCATTGCCGAAAGATAGATCGACGATAAATAATGACTCATCAGTCTTTAAAAAATTCTATAATTGCGTAACGAGTGATAACACGCAATCTCCCATTTACGTTATGTTACATTGATCGAGCGTCGACACTGCCCAGATCATCATACAAAAAAAAAACCTTCAAGAAAAAAAATGTCTCAACTGATGACTCGTCGTACGTTCAAAAATGTTATAATTGCGTAACGACTGATAACAAATATTATGAGTTTATCTTATCTCACAACGATTGAGCGTTGACTCTGCCCTTATCATCATAAAAAAAACTTTTTTCCTGTATCATCAGTGTTACAATAAATCCATTATTACGTAAACCTCGATTATTCGCAAAAAAAATCTAAACTAATGACTCATCGGTAGTCCAATTATAAAAATGTTCTAATTGCGTAACGACTGATAAAAAATATTATGAATTTATTTTATCTCATGACGATCGAGCGTCGGTCCTGTAAAAAAATATTTTTTTTATATTATCAGTGTTGTAACAAATCAGTTATTACCACGACCTTGACCCGAACTTTACCATTCCCGCGAGTTCCTACTTCGCAGCACGGTCGACGCAGGGAACGCTCGCAGCAGCGGCAGTGATTGTACTTAGTCCGACGTTTCGTTCTCATTGCCGGGGATAGCTCGGCAGTGGCAAAGAGAATCGAAGTCATTGTTTAGCTCAGCGGGTCAAGTGCAGGGGGGAGGCCGTAATCATCGTCATCAGTTGCCGCACTAGTGAGACGTCACGAGGGGACAACAAAAAAAAAACACGAGGCATTGAGTGGCAGATACTTGCGTTCTTCTCGTGCGGTAGCGCTTCGGCTTTCAGCGCGACTCCACACGCCTCGCTCTACCGTTCTCTCTCCATTCATTGAATCGCACTTTATTCAATGAAGAAGCATGCATCAGCGGGAACGACGTCTGCGCTAAAAGGGAAGCTGTCGAGACACTCTTGCCTGTCGGCGAGGCCCCGAGTCCCTCCATATCGAACAAACGCGGTTCCGTCACTCGTCAATCGTCACCTCGCGATCCAATCTGCCGGGGCCGCACGCGAATCGCGAGCTTCGAGCTCTGCACCGCTCGCGTTAGTGTGCATACGAGCTTGCTTTATATAGAATATTTATATATATGAAAATATGTAGGGGAGAGCGGGGTAAAATGGAACAGTGAGGCAAAATGCAATTTTCCTATAATTTTTTGATTCGACAGCGGGGCAAGATGGTGCAGAAAATCTGTATGTATCGATGGGGCAAAATGGGGCATCCAACATTTTTTTGAATATTGAGTTTTGCTCCATCGTCCCATTTTGCCACGATCTACCTTATGTATGTATATATATGAAAACATATGTATATATATAAATATGAAAATGTAGGAAAGAGTGGGGCAAAACGGGACAGTAGGACAAAACGCAATTTTCCATGAATTTTTGAATGGGAAATTGGGGCAAAACGGGGTAGAAAATCCGGATTTATCGATGGGTCAAAATGTAACATCCAAAAATGATTGGAAAATTGCGTTTTGCCTCGCTCTACCCTACATGTGTATATACATATATGGAAATATATATGTATGGGAGAGCGGGGCAATACGGGACAGGCGATCGCGATGCATCGATGGGGCAAAATGGACCTCCCAATATTATTGGACAATGGCGTTTTTAAAAATAGAATTTCCCAAAGATTTTAGAACATCCCATTTTGCCCCATCGATGCAGCCCGATATCCTGGTCCGTTTCACCCCGCTGTCCCATTTTGCCCCGCTCTTCCCTATATAATGTAGAAAAATATATATGTATGTATGCAAGCTCTGTATATAATGTAGTGTAGATTATAGTACGCGGAGGAGCAGAAATTAATTTGTACGACCTCGTTCCTCGCTCCCGTCGTTCGCAATGCATCTCGGAACTAATATATTCCAGGTTCTATACCTATATATTCACCCTCCAGCTCCGTATTCAAGCTCTTTCTATCTTATTCCCCCCTCGGCCTCGGCTCTATTCGATTCTGCGGAATATTAATCAAATATCGCTTCAGTGTAATACGAGGTATACACGAGGAAGTGAAATTGAATAGCCTTGGGATGTGATTTTGTCGCGGAGCCCCTGAGAACATTTTTTTTTGTAGGGTTCATCGGGCATTTAAGATAGAGATTCTCCGGCTGCTTTTTTTTCAAGAATACGAGCATAGCTTTTATGAATAAATTACCACTATGAATTATACTAATTGGAGATCGAGTTTACCCGGTGATAAGAGGCGAAGATATTAAGAATGGATTTATAAGGATGGAAAAAGATAACTATGAGGCCGTTTTTTAAATTTTATCTTTCGTTCAGAATTTATAATTTGGTCGTGATTCGGGCAAACTTTGCTCTGCGGGCTGTTTCATTTAAATAATTTTTGTTGATTTTCTTTTTTATCATACCAGAATATTTGTCATGAATAAATTTACACTATGAATTATACTATTAGGAGGTTCAGTTTATTCGGTGGTAAGAGGAAATATTAAGACTGGATTTAAGGATCGGAAAAGATAATTATGAGACCGTTTTTTTAATTTTATCTTCCGTTCAGAATTTCAAATTTTTTCTTGATTCGAGCAAACTTTGCTTTGCGGGTTGTTTCATTTAATTAATTTTTTTAAATATTTTTCGTTTTCGTGTACCGGAATATTTGATACGAATAAATTAACACTATGAATGATACTAATTGGAGGTCAAGTTTACCTTGTGATAAGATGAGTGAAACTTCAGAATGGATTTAATGATGTGAAAAGATAATAATGCGACCGTTTTTTAATTGTCATCTTTCGTTAAGAATTTCTCGTAATTCGAGCAAACTTTGCTCGAATTATTTTTCAATTAATTTTTCTTTAATCTTTCTGGACAAATTATGGGAATCCTTCTCCACCGAGAACCCTCGAAGATTTTATGCGAGCGCGTAACCCCAGTGGGCATTAGTCACAGTTCATGCACCGCGAATATTAAAGTAGCAAGCCAATTGCGGCTGAGCTCTCAATTTTATTCGACGAATTCGTGACGAATCCTACTACTTAATATGAATGAGCTCTCGACGGTGCCGGGGGACTGTAAGTGAGTAATACGATGAGGGATTCGCAGGAATCTTGCTCGAAAGAGTGCATTATGCACCGCTGTATAGAAACGTGTCGCGCTTCAGATCTGGCTCGCCGGTCGTCCCTCGGTCACGCTTCGCGGCCGACCTCACTTCTTCTTTCTTCCTCCTCGCTCTCCGCACAACTGCGCTGCGGCGTGCCTCGTGCAGTCAACGAACTCGAATCCAGTATCCGGGAAGCTTCGGGATCGAGGATCCTGCGACTCCCGTCGAGAACACGTTGATTCGAGACGGTTATAATGATGATGATGACGATAATAATAATGATGATGATGATGATGATGATGATGATGAAAATAATGATGAAAATAATGATGATTATGATGATGATAACGATGATGACGATAATGATTGTTTAAAAAAAATAATGCTAAAAAATTATTAGTTATTTTTCAAAGTCTTAATTCTCAATTGTAATTTCATATTCTCTGTGGTCAAAGTTGATTTAAGGTAGTCCGAGCTGTACAGTCCCGCCAAAAGAGAGTTTCAGAGAAAATTGCGAACACTTCTCGATGGGATAAAAATCTGAAAAAAAAATCAAGTATATGGGAGGTGCTGCAAAGATTGTCTTTGTGAAATAATAAATCCAATTTGTCATCGACAAATTGAAGATAAATGTCATTATTCAACAAATTACACGGCAACTTAACTATAAAAATTATTTGTTTATTTTTATGAATACGTATGAATTTTTTCAGAATTTTTTGTAATAATTGAAAATTGCGTTTTTTCACAGCTTGAACATAGAGAAAACGCGATTTTCAAATAATACAAAAAAATATTCTACATATTCTTTACATATTCTCCGCAGTCAAAGTTGATTTAAGGTGAAGTGAAAGTCACGTGGCGGAGCCAGGAGTGTGAGAGAGACAGCGCCATAGGTCTTACGGTGGAGCGAGGGAGAGCGACAGAGAGCGTGTTTCACTTCACTTTAAGACTGAGTGAAACACCTTTCTCCTCATCTGACCCTGGCTCGGTCGGTACAAAAAACTGTAATCAATTTTTTTTCCTGCTTCCTGGCATTGATGGTTGAAAGAGAAGTCTCATCGGAAGTGGATATCACGTCAGCTTCCGGTGAACGTTTTATTTCGAACGCTAATACCGGCGCCCTTGAAAAAAAATAAAATTGTTTACAGTTTTTTTTTTTTTTTACCTACCGAGTAACGCATGTGCCTTTCAATTCTGTGGCGTGTGTGTACGAGTATTTGCTGGATCCAATATTTGAATACCATTAATAGAGATACGCGTCGAGTTTCAAGTAATCGCGTACGAATACAGCGATAGCGGAGGCACCAAACGTAGAGGTCAAAGGGTCGCAACTGCGAGACGTTTGCTTTGCGACTTGAAGTCTCGAACTCCTGGAACTGAGGAGTCGCTCGAAGTACGCGTTTTAAAACCTCGGCAACAAAAGTCCCACGTAAAGGCGTTTTACAGCGTTTCGTCAATTCCGGTCGTCTCAGAGGCTATCCCGGTCAAGGACAATTGACACACTTTTCACAGTTGTCCCTTGTTTACGGCATGTACGGGAATATCGTCATGGCGGTAGCGGCGAAAATCGCGGTCTGACGATTCTGATTTTTTCTTTATTATGCTCCAGTTCGTCCCGCAATTAATGAAAATTGGTAGTTTCGAGTAAGCTTGATTGGCTCGAAAATAATAATTTGATAAATATTTCGAGAAATGACTTATATCGAGTTTGACTGCAAAACTGACCAGCGTATATTTAAATCTTTTTGATTTGTATTTGCTTATAATTCTTATGCGATCAGAGTGTTTCAGGTGGCTTCGTGTTCCTATAAAAAAAGGGTTACTCGATTTTATGCGGATTGTAAAAAACAAAAATGCATAGCGATTATAAACAAACAAATAAATATTTTGAAAATTGATAGTCTTGAGTAAGCTCGATCGGCTCGAGAATACTAATTTCGCATATATTTCGAAAAATGATTTTATCTCGAGTCTGACTGCAACACTGACCGAGAGATTTTTTTCATTTAAAAAAAATTTTGATTTCGTTACAATTTTCATGAAATTAAAGTGGTTTCGTCAATTCCGGTCGTCTCAGGGGCTATCCCGGTCAAGGACAATTGGCATACTTTTCGCAATTATCCCTTGTTTACCGCATATACGGGAATGTCGTCATGGCGGTAGCGGCGAAACTCGAGTTCTGACTCACACCGCGTATTCGACCGTAAGACACGGAGATGAGATGATGACCACACGCCAGCCTAAAGCATCGTACATTGCGATAACGATTTTCATTATTATTATTGTTATTAATGTTTTTTTTTTCAATTTCTTCCTCGTTGTTTTCTTAACTGTTTTAAACGAGTTTAAATGCATAGCTGTTTGAACGGATGAGCGTGTTGAAGCGTCATGATTATTCGGCTTGTAACCGTAGCGAGATAGCGAGAGTGAACGTATTTAAACGATTCTTCCGGCTGTCGCGTAGCGGCGATGATGATGACGGGCCGAGAAGTGCCTCTGCCGGTCGGCTCAGGGGTCACGGATAGAGGCACTGATTCCGTCTAACAATTGGATGCGCGGCCCACACGTGTGCACGTGTGTGTGCACACACACACCTCTCGCACTCAGCCTCCGAATAATATTTTATTAGATCATCGCGTTACAAACGGCCTTCGTGTCGCACCGGGGGACCTTCGGTTCACGCCTTCTCGAATTTATGACGTTAAATGGCATAACTTATCTCGAGTTTGAATGCACGAATGAGCAGTATTAAAAAAAAAAAAGAAAAAAAAATTACTCGTCATTTTTATGGAATTAGAGTGGCTCAGGTGGATTTTAAAATATGGGTACTTTATGTTGTGTGGATTTTTTTTAAATTATAAATAAATAAATATAATTTTTTTTTGTATGGTTGAGTTGTCACGCGATTAATGAAAATTCGTAGTGTGAATAATAGTTGTATGAATAATAATTTGGGAAATATCGCAAAAAAAATCACGTATGCAATTCCATCCCGAGAATATGGAGCACGTGTACGATAGGCCCGTAAAAAAAAAAATAAAAAATCCGAGGTTGACGTCCGTCGGGCGAGTTCAAACGCAGCGATGCACCGCACGTTGGCTCTGCCACGCTATACACTCGCTCTGAATGCGAGAGCCATGCGGCTGCTAAATTATTTAGAGGAACGTTTCAGACGAGAAAAAAGCGACGAGACTTCGTGTGAATGGAACGAAAAGGAAGTACACATCGGTTCTTCGTGTCTGATGTGCGATGAGCTCGGTAAGCGTTAATATCCCGTAAAATCCCAGGAGAATCCGAGACACAATATGTTGACTGGATTTTTTTTATTTGAACAAAATTGTCAAAAATAAAAATTGTAAAAATTAAAAATCTTCGAGCTCAAAGAAAAGCCGTCGGACTTCGTATGTTTGCACACTTCGTACAGAAACGTTCTTCGTCCTTAGCCGTAAAAAAAGATAACTCGACAATAAAAATTATAATAAGAATTATAAAAATAAAAATGATAAAAATAAAAAATCCCCGAGTTCAACGAAAAACAGTTCTGTTTAGTATGTTTGCACATTTCGTACAAAAATTTCCGTCGTTCGTAGCCGTAAAAAAACAAAAAAGGTAACTGCCGATGAGAAAGTCCTAAACCGAGCGGCGCTCGTAGTTTCAAATATATTTATGTATTCACCCGTATCCGCCCGATATTTGAGTTCTTCCCGTACGCTCGGATTACGTACACCTGAACGGAATGAGAAAACGCTTACCTCATAGTATAATTCGCACCAGGGATACGGGATAAAAATAAACGTGTCTCAGCTCGTAGGCCTCGTCATCGAAGGATTCGTCGTTGTATACCGAATCGGCGTAAATAAAAACCGGCGAAATTTGTTTTGGACGCTGTATACCAAATGACCCGAAGCGACTTGCGAATTGCGAACATGTTATTCCCAGCATACAAAATCCATTCCATATGCTATATATGCGAAAACTTGGTTCTCATAGCATACGAAATGGAACACGGAATTTCGAATTCCATCTCATGTGCTATATTTTCGAAAATTCCGTTTTCATCGCATATAGAAAGTGGAATGCGTGGAAAATTCCATCCCATGTGCTAGATTTTCGAAAATTTGGTTTTCATCGTATATGGAAAGGAATTCGGAATCGATGGGCTCTCATTGAGGAGGACTCATTGCAATCATAGGATATTTTTGCCTTTGATATTTCTCATCTTTTTTTTTATAATAAATAAATAAATAAATAAATAAATATATATATATATATTAATACCAATACCATTTAAAACAAAGCTTTCGCACCGGCATCCTCGCACCGACATCGTGTCTGAGAGGAAAGAAATGAAACTTGAATCTCGCACAGTGACGTAATCGCTGTAACTGTTGTCCCGGTGAAGTTCCCGTGCAGTATCGTGTCTGCCCACGCCTCGACTCGTCCAGCAAGAAAACGCTCCGCTTCACGTCTATTATTCGACATGTCAGAGCCAACGGCGAAATTGATTCCACGGAGATTCAATCTCGATCGAGATTGCATCTCTTTATTGAACTCTTCGATTTCTTCCTCCGCACACGACGAAGTGTTTTTTTTCCGATCGGAGATTTAATTTTCCGATGGAAAAGTATTATAATTTTTTTTTTCTTTTTCCGTTTTCACGTTCGACCACTCGCGAAGCGGTAGCCGTGAACTCGATAAGGTTGTCGAGTTATCGTCCATAAAAGTTCGTTTCGAGAATTACACAGCTCGGCGCAAAAAACGTTTAACGGGGAACGTATATTTTTTTACACCGTTCCGAGCGAATGTAAACGATACCCGACCTATATATATATGTGTGTACAGTGATTCATATATAAATATATGGGGCATCCCATGTCATTTTGACCTTGGATTGGGCCCGCGATTTTTTATATGCCTGAACTAACTCTCAAAAGCTCTAAGATTTTTTATTCGACTTTTTTTAATTGATTATAATTATTCATGATTGAAAAAATGAACTTATTGATCGCCAAAATCAGATGATTATCGGTTATCGCTTGACCACTTTTATATGCAACACTGCATATCTGAAAATATTCCCAAAAATGCAGCGTTGCATATAAAAATGGTCAAGCGATAATCCATAATCGACTGATTTTTTCTTCTAATCTTTTTCACCGTTTTTTTTCATAAAAATGAGAAAAAAATAGAAGGCGACAGCGGCCCACTTCAGCTCAAATTAAATTTTTTTTTACGTATGATACAAGATTTTTCAGAATTTTTACAGTTTTTTAAATTGTGGCGATCAATAGGTCCATTTTTGTAATCATAAATAATTAAAATCTAATTAAAAATCTGAGTACTTTTGAAAGTTAGTTCAGTCATATGAAAAATCGAGGGCCCAATTGAAGATGCCACGGTATGGAATGCCCCATATATATATATATATATATATATATATATATATATATATATATATATATCTCAGAGGGAATCTCAACGAACCGCGGGAGCGATTCATGCCTCAAGGATTTTATTACAAACTCGATAAGAGAGTGCTGATCCGAGTTCAGAGATTGTCGGTCATTAGGGAGCAACGAGACGTCGTTCCGGACGCATAAGCGATCTACTCTCTGGGCTCGAGGGAACACATTTTATTTATATTTTTTTTAATTTTTTTTTTTTTAGATCACTGCTTTCATCCACCTGCAACGAACCGCAGAGAAATCAAACGGTTTCCTTTTCACTGAACGAGCGATAGATATATATACATATTTTTAATTTTTTTCATTTGTTTTTTTTTTTTTTTTTGTTTCTGACGTTGAGCGAATACATTTTGTTTTTTATTTTTTTTTGGATCGCTGCTTTCAGTCATCTGGAACGAACCGCAGCGAAATCGACGGTTTCCTTTTGACTCAAAGACCGATAATATATATGTATATATATATATTTTTTTTGTGTTATTTTATTTTATTTTATTTATTTTTCTAGCTTGACGTTAACATTTGACATTCGAGCTACTCTCGAGCGATAAAACACGGCGATACACGTTCATGTTTTACGTCGGAACTGTTGGGTTGAAAGAAAACAAAAAAGCTTTGCACGTGCATTCGCTGATAAATAGTGCGGGTATTATTTCGCAGTTGTTCGTACCCGTCAGGTATTGGATTTGCGTAGACAGGACGGAAAGAACCCCGCGGCGTTTGACATTGATAACTCGGTCAATCGAATATCGATAAAGGGCTTTTTTTATTTCTTATTTTTCAATTTTTTTGTTTTCACACTCGCCTGCTGTGCAGCGTTTAATTTGACGGAACGCATCCACGTACCGTGCAATTTACCTTTAATTGCGTTTTCTAATCGAATCGCTTTTTCTTTTTTGTCTGCTTTTTAATGACTTTACCGAGAACCGAGAATGCTGCCTTGCCTTCTTCGCTAATTGCATTTTTTTGCGTAGACAGAATTTGCAAGAATATTTCTGCGTAGACGAAATTTGCCAGAATTTTTTTTGCATCGACGAAATTTGCCAGATTTTTTTTGCATAGACGAAATTCGCAAGAATTTTTTTTTGCGTTGACAAAATTTGCACGCATTTTTTTTGCCTTCATAACATTTGCGAGAATTTTTTTTTGCATTGACAAAATTTGCAAGAATTTTTGGATTTGCCGAGACGGGATGGAAAGAACCTCGCGGCGTTCGACATTGATAACTCGGTCAATGGAGTATCGATTAAGAGCCTTTTATTTTTTATTTCTTAATTTTTGTTTTCCATACCTGCCAGCTGTGCAGTTTTTAATTTGACGAAACGCATCCACGTGCCTCGCAATTCACGTTTAATTGCATTTTCTAATCGGAACGTTTTTTTTTTTGTGCTTCTTAATTGCTTTACCGAGAACGGAGAATACTGCGTTGCCTTTCTGGCTAATTGAATTAAAGTCGCTGGCGCTTTCCACTCCGCATTTCCCACAGGGAACGTCTGTACGCTTTATAGAGCGAGTACATTAATCGTATCTAAGTGAGTCCCACTGCAATTTTATTTACATCTATTTTCAGACGTTGCCTCAGATTACCCTATTATTAACGATGACTCGCGAATCACCTCTAGGCGATGCGAGACTCGATCGGTAACGAAATCTGTAATCCGTTTATTTTCTATTTTTTCATCAACAAAGTCGAGCACCTTTGAAAAAAAAAAAACAACATACATTATAGTTCGTGTTACTGACTTAGCGACCGCACACAAAATAACGATTTATTCGGCGGACGCCCGTAAAATGAATCACCATTTAACTAAAAATTAATTTATTAAAAACAAATATTTTTTTATCCAAAGAAAATATTTCTTTGTCTAAAATAAAAATTTATTTGTATGAAGAAAATTGTATTAGAAATAAATGTTTATTTGCCGAGCACCGGACGAATAATTTATTTTTTCTGTGTTTGCCAACTAAAAAAAACAACCTGCATTACAGTTCGTCTTGCCGACTTAGCGATCGCACCCAAAATAACGATTTATTCGACGGGCGCCCGTAAAATAAATAACCATTTATCTAAAAATTAATCGATTAAAAACAAATATTTATTTATCCAAAGAAAATATTTCTTTGTCTAAAATAAAAATTTATTCGTATGAAGAAAATTTTATTAGAAATAAATATTTGTTTGCCGAGCACCGGACGAATAATTAATTTTTTTCTGCGTTTGCCAATCAATCGGTGCGGATGGGCAGCTTGATAAATGCCGTAGTGCGCTCGTACTACGTAAGTGTAATAGCGGGCGCCCCGAGCACCGGGTCGAAATAGAAGCGTCCGTCTAAAAATAGTTATCGTAGCGCTGCGCGAGCATGCGGACGCAGCCCGACGCGTGTTCACGAAACTTTTACGATTGGCCGTCTCCGCCGATCGATCTTCCTCTTCGCTCTGCGGGTTCTCTCGGAATTGCTACGGTACAATGTTCATCCGCCGCGGCCCGGCGAGCGAGCGGCCGGACAGTAAAAAAAAAATCGTGCCCCGTAAAATCGTCGGCGAGGAATCACCGATCGACGAACCGGCGTCGAACCTCTCAGGAACTAACATATATATATATTTTTTTTTAATTTACGGCTCGCGGTGAAAGGCTCAGCCGGTATCTCTCTGGCAATAAAACCGAGGCTAATTCTGGCCGCTCGTGAAACGCCGTAAAAAAAAATAAAAAGCGAAAGGTGAACTAAAAAAAAAATTTAAAAAGCATGAATCGAGTGCCTCGAGTGCCGATCGAGAGGAAGATTCGTGAGGGCAATGCGCTTCGTGTTCTGCGATTCGAATCGATAAATAACATTATTACCTTACGCTTATCAGCGCCGACGAAAAAAAAATTAGGATTTATTTTTAATTAAAGGGTTATTTTTACCGTAATCGATAAAAAAAAAAAAAACAATTAGAATCAACAAAAAAATTGTGAGCTAAGAATATTTTTTTCAAAGCACGAATCGAGTGCCTTGAGTGCCGATGGCGAGGAAAAGTCGTGAGGGCAATGTGCTTCGTGTTCTGCGATTCGAATAGATAAAAAAAACATTATTATCTTCCGCCTATCATCGCCATTGAAAAAATTAAAATAAATAAATGATGCATTTCTTATTAAAATGTAATTTTGAGGTTTGATTAATTTTTTGACTGTCCGGATTGTCTATAATGGAAGAACATTTTTTTTTTTTGATTAAAAAAATGACTTTAATGACTGTCCGGATTGTCTATAATGGTAGAACATTTTTTTTTTTTTATTAAAAAAAATAATCGTGCCACACGAACTTCGAGCTCTGCGTGCCATTTGCAAAAACAGAAACGACAGAGTTGCACGTATAGCGACGGAGATGGAGAAACAGGCCTTGCACTGCGGCAGCAACGCCAGTGCTATATCGCATATCGATTACGCGCTGCTGCGCGGAACTAGCCGAGGGGATTCAGTTGTCTGGCTTCGCTCCACTTCGAATATTATTCCCATAAACAAATGTTCGTGCCGGACAATTCGAATTTTCGATTTCCGCTGCGAAAGCCTTTTTTTTCAGCACGAAAGGTCGACGAATCCCCCGAGGCGAGTTCGATGAATGAAAAATGTGAACGAAAAAAAAATTCGATATCACGAACGTGCTCGACGAACGGCAAAAAAAAAATAATAATTTTTTTTTTCCGTTAATTATTGTTATATCATCTGCTGATAGCATCGATTTGCAGTCAGGGATCAGGCCACGCGTCCGAAAGGTGTAACCATTTTTTAAAATTCGCAAACCATTTATTTGTTTTTTTTTTCGATGAGACGACGATTGTCCCGAATATTGCGAAAAATTTTAACGAGTAAAGAAAAAAAAGATAATATAAAGGTAAAATATTCCGATAATTAAAATAACAAAACCGTGTACATTCGGTGTCTAATTGGGAATATTCCGTGTATCGATTGCAAACAAAACGTTGGTTTTGTTATTTTGATTATCTGAATATTTTGCCATTTTTTTAAAGAGTATTTTTTTTTTCATTACCCGTTTAAATTTTTTTGCAAGGCTTGTCGAGTCACTGCGAGAATCGGCCGGGGACAGAGTTCTCTCACCCCTTGACATCGTGCCAGACCGCACGGCGCCCTGTGCCTGCGTCGAACGCGCCGCTGTTGTACGACGACGGTATACCGGTATACCCGGTTGTGTATATACAAACGGGCGCCCCTTTCGATCCACCTTCCTTGGTGGCTATGCTAGGCCGACGTGTGACACGAATAGGCCGACCAAGCTACTGTAATTCTTTACACTGGGTGGAAAAAAATCTATAGAAAGTAACGTCACACTTGTCCTACAAAAATAACGTCGTTGGATAAGTCGTGGCGGGTTGCTTCAAAAGAAATTTTTTTAAATCATATTATATGGAATTTATTCCACTCTATGGGCAGAATGTTCTAATCATTGAATTTGAGCTCGTGGAATGTAATTTATTCCATTTTATGCACTAAATTTTTGAAGTCTTAAATTTTAACACGTGGAATAAAATTGATTCTACTGTATGGGTAAAATTTTCTAATCGTTGAACTTTAGCTCGTGCAATAAAATATATTACATTTTATGGGCTAAGTTTTCTAATCATTGAATTTTAGCTCATCGAATTTAATTCATTTCATTTTATGGGATACATTTTTCTAACAATTGAATTTTAGTTCGTGGAAAGGAATTTATTCCATTAAATTAAATTTCCATTAAAGCGATAGAAAAAAAAACCCACATTTCTTGTATCAATAAATGCATTTATTTATCATCTCACCGCAAGTAAAAGATAAATGTATTCGCACAAATTATCTCATTCACTTGACGACCCCTGTTCCGATACGTGTATCGATTGCAAGCGAAACATTGGTTTTCGTTATTATAATTATCAACGAGCTCATTACCGAAACAAACGATAATCGTGCTTACGAGGGTTCGATTAAACATAGTAGCGCGTAGTAGCGCCCCTCGTGCGTTACGCTGGGTCTCGACAGATCGGTTTACTCCCGGTCATATCACGCTGATAAGCCCGATGTGTGGGCGAGCTACACACCCGTAATCGCTCGTCTGCAATCAGTCTAGTTTACTGACGAAACGATGAATGAATGATCGGCACTCTTCCGGTAATCCTCGTACTACGCGTAGTATAAGCCTACCACCTTAACAAATATTTGCCTTTCTTATCAAACGCTTCGTCTCTTCTCCTCCTCGGCTAAGATCCGTTTACTCACGTGTCGAGCCACTGAATTCAACACTCGCGTTTCTCGAGCTTCGACCTACAACCGAATGAAATAATTGATTAATAATTAACCAATCGACTAATTGTTCGATTTAATGATTCAATTAATTAACCGATAAATAATGTAATATTAAAATTAAACAATTAATTAGTTTATCGATGAATTGATTTATAATTAATCGATCGACTAATTGGTCAATTTAATGATACAATTTATCAATCGATTAATTAACCGGACAATAATTTAATATCAATGAAACAATTAATTAGTTCATCGATGAATTGATAAATCATTGATTAATCGACTAATCATTCAATTCAAGGATACAATTAATTAACCGATCAATAATCTGATATCAATGAAACAATTAATTAGCTCATCGAATAATTGATTAATCATTTTATTTGATAAAATAATCAATTATTTCATTGGTTAATAATTTTGTTGAGCAATATTTAATGTATCGAAGTTGATTGGCCGATCGTCGGTCGTGTTATTTATTTCTATTTTTTTATTTGTCGGTCACGAGACGCTGTTGCGACTGCCCGGTTGTATAACGCTTTTAAAAAAGATCCAAAATGTATCTTCCAGTCGATAGCATTGAAGGCTATCAACTCGAAGATGCATTTCGATTTTTTTTTTTTTTTTTCAACTGTCCGACAGCAAAACTCGTTCCCTTCGACCCTATCTATGCGTGACTTATCGCATCAGGCTTTCTCCTTGAACCACTTAACCATTACGGCATTACACTGACCGGTTTACGACATCGCAGTCGGCGCGACGAATATACGAGCTCGAACTCCTTCTGAGATCGCGCTCCCTCCTTGTCACTTCTTCGACGATTCTCCCGACAATTTATTTATTTCTGTTTTTTTTTTTTTTATCTAGGCTTTTCACATAGCGCCGAGTTCTCGACTATGTTTCCATCGTCCTTATCCGCTCGGTTGGGTTTAAAAATAGAAATTACGTTGGTCGCCGGATTGCTTCCAGCGATCATCGACAATTATGTTGAGTTTGCAATGCCCTCGAGCGATCGGAGCGATTTTCATGCTAATGATAAAACGTATTTGCTTTAAAAAAAAAAATTGTATAAAATCGTATAAAATCGTACGACCGTGGACTATAAGATCGAATGTTTTTCATGTTTCAGAGCGATCCCAGCACTGCTTTCCTGAGGGCCGCGAGGGCGGGACAACTGGAAAAGGTTTTGGAGTATCTCGAATCCGGAGTCGATATTAATGCCTCGAACGCGGTAAGATTTCTGATCCGGTGAATCAAAACAGATTTCCAAAAAAAAATATTCGGAAAACATCCACTGAAAAATAAATAAACTTTGACGAATTAGTAATGCGGTCTAGAGAAAGTTTTTGGACCAGAATTGTACTTGAAAGAAATTTTATTTGAGTGTAAAAATTAAAAAAAACGGGTTTAAAAAAAATCGTTTATAACTTATTTTGATACCAAAGAGAGTCGAGCGATTGAAAAAGATCATTTTCAAATAAAAAAAAAAATATATCAAAAATATCCACAGAAATAAAAAACAAAAATTGAAGAATATTATTGCGTCCTAGAGGAGATTTTTGGACCAGAATTGTGTTTGAAGGAAATCTCATTTGGGTGTAAAAATAAAAATCGGACTTTTGAAAAAAAATTAGTTTCTTACATATTTTGATACAGGAAAAAGTGTCGTGCGATTGAGAAAGATCATAAAAAAAAAAAAAAAAAAAACTATAACGAACAGTTGTAGTTTTACCGTATCCGCTTAACGATACCATACAGTTATGTTAATAGTTATTACTTTGTTCATTGCAGAATGGTTTGAACGCTTTGCATCTCGCAGCCAAGGACGGTCATCTGGAGATCGTGAGGGAGCTGTTGACGCGCGGAGCTATAGTCGACGCGGCAACGAAAAAGGGAAATACCGCGTTGCACATCGCCTCTCTTGGTATTCGTCGAGCGACATTATTCCAAAAAAATATTTTTTACTTAAAGAAAAAACAACTACGATTTTTTTTTCTATACTCTGGGTCGAATTTTAACACTTAAGTCCGAACTTAAGATCGAAGTTTGGCCCAAACTTCATTGCGAGCTTAAGATCGATCTTAAGTTTGAACTTAAGATCGAACCACATTTCGAACTCGATCTCGTGTTTAATTTTGTTCTTAAGTTCGAATTTAAATCAGAACTCAAATTCGATCTTAAGCTTGAACTCAAGATTAAAATTCGACCCTCAGACTTGGGCGTTTTTCTTGAAGCGGAAACTTTACTCGTACCGCAGTGTAAAAAATAAAAACACTCCCGTTGCAATTTCAGCTGGACAAGAGGAGGTCGTACAGTTGTTGGTTCAGAGAGGAGCGTCGGTGAACGCACAGTCGCAAAATGGATTTACACCATTGTACATGGCAGCTCAGGAGAATCACGACTCCGTCGTCAAGTTTTTGCTCAGCAAAGGCGCTAACCAGACTCTCGCTACCGAGGTTGAAACCAATTTCTTACCATATAGATTTGTTTAATTAATTTAATAAATAATAAATCGTCAATATCAGAGCTCCAGAGTAACGATTTATAAAAGTTGAAAAAGTTAACAACACTCTTACTTAATTTAATTTTATCACAAAAATAATCGAGAACTAGCGAACAGAAGTTCTCAATATAACAAAAATCAAAGTAAAATTTAACAGATTATAAATTGCTGTACATTATTTATATATCACCATATATTCTATATATTCACCATAGTCACACATATTTTCTCGTATGTTTAACTCGATCGGTCCTTTTTTTCCGCTGCTTCAGGATGGCTTCACACCGCTGGCAGTCGCGATGCAGCAGGGACACGACAAAGTCGTCGCCGTTCTTTTGGAGAACGACACGCGCGGCAAAGTGCGACTGCCCGCTCTTCACATCGCCGCCAAGAAGGACGATTGTAAAGCTGCCGCTCTGCTTTTACAAGTACGATCGAAATTAATCCGACTCCAAACTTACTCTCCATCGATGCTGAAACATTTCTTTGCAATTAAAAAAATTAAATAAAAATGTTTACAGAACGATCACAATCCCGACGTGACATCGAAAAGCGGATTCACTCCGCTTCACATTGCGGCCCACTACGGCAACGATCGAATAGCTTCCTTGCTCTACGACAAAGGGGCGGATGTTAATTTTGCCGCAAAGGTACACGCCTCGACGAGACCCTCACTAAAATATTATATTTATATTACAGCAGTAGTAGTAAAAGAGATTCATTTACAAAGTTAATATTTATACAATAATCTTCTTGTACTCATTTTATACCTAATGATAATTTTACACCTTGGCAAAGGGCCATCGACCTGAGTCCTTCCCTTATATTATATTTATATTGCATTTTTGCAGCACAATATTACACCGATGCACGTGGCAGCGAAATGGGGAAAGATCAAAATGGTGAATCTTCTGATGAGCAAGGGGGCTAACATAGCAGCGAAAACGAGGGACGGTCTGACGCCGCTTCACTGTGCGGCGAGAGCGGGCCATCACGAGGTGGTGGATATACTAATAGAAAAGGGCGCTCCGATCGGCTCGAAGACCAAGGTTAGTTGGGACGTTTATTTTTTCTCATGGGCAAATGATAAACAGATTTTTTTACTCGCTGATTATAATGTTTTTTTTTTTTCTCAGAATGGTTTGGCTCCGTTGCACATGGCATCGCAGGGAGATCACGTGGACGCAGCGAGAATCTTGCTCTACCATCGTGCACCGGTCGACGAAGTGACCGTCGACTATCTTACGGCTTTGCACGTAGCGGCTCACTGCGGTCACGTTCGGGTCGCGAAGCTTCTGCTCGACCGCTCGGCCGATCCTAACGCCAGAGCTTTGAACGGTTTCACACCGTTGCACATAGCATGTAAAAAGAATAGAATTAAAGTCGTCGAGCTGCTGCTGAAGCACAAGGCCAGCATCGAGGCTACGACAGAGGTGAGTCTTCGAACGAGCAAGCACGATAATCTGTTTTTGAGCAAAGCTTACAATCGTTTGCAATCTTGCGACACCGAGCAACGTGAGCTCGGAGGTCGTGCGACCTCCGAGCAACGGAGGTTCGAGCGCTACACTCTCTTCAAACGAGTGCTACATTTTTAAAGTTGTTTATATAAACTTTTACGCATCTATTGATTGTAAGTGAATTGTAAGTGGATGGTTGTTTGTATTACTGCAGATGTCCCGAACTTAGAAAAACATTTGCTGCAATGGATTTGCACAAATATTAGCTGGTTTGTGCTAATTTTCGATCACGGCTCATTCTCTTCCTCTAAAGATACTCTGCGAATTCACCGTCTAGATATTCGATAGCATTTTCGATTCAAAAATTGCAGCTGTTTTCTTATAAAGCAATTTCGTCGATGGATAAACAAAAGGCTGTCATTTTTAAACAGAAAATACTATCGAATATCTATGTGGTGAACTCGTAGAGCATCTTTCAAGGAAGAGAATGAGCCGTGATACATCAAAATCAAGCAAAAATCGCGGATTATTCTTTGAAAAAACTGAACGAACACGTATCTTTTCGAAAATCGAAACAAACCAATTAATATTTTTACAAATCCATTACAATTCATGTTTTTCCAGGTAAAGGAAATCAGCTGTACTACAAATAATAATCATTCTCTATAATCAATAGTAGATGCGTAAAAGTTTGTACAAAAGACTTTAAAAAATGTATCACTCAAAATGTATCACCTTGATTCACGCGGTCAAAATTCACAGACGTCTTAAATTATTTTTCTAAGAAATATATTTAATTACAACAAAATCCTCTTTTATTTCTCGACAGTCTGGACTGACGCCTCTGCACGTGGCGAGTTTCATGGGATGCATGAACATCGTGATTTATTTATTGCAAAACGAAGCTAGTCCGGATATACCGACGGTCCGAGGCGAGACGCCGCTTCATCTGGCGGCCAGAGCGAATCAGACGGACATAATCAGAATACTCTTGAGGAACGGTGCACAGGTCGATGCCAGAGCGAGGGTACGTATCGGATTTATAAAACCTTCGTCTCTAGTAGACCGGTAACAAATCGATGCTCGGTTTTCGGCGTTCTATCGAGGCGATAACTACGCTTTCTAAAATTGTATCGCCTCCCCCTGAGATCTGAGTGTTCGATGCTTTAATGTAGGAAGAGCAGACGCCACTCCACGTCGCATCGCGTCTGGGCAACGTCGACATCGTAATGCTGTTGCTTCAGCACGGAGCCGACGTCGATGCCACAACGAAAGACTTGTACACTCCGCTTCACATAGCCGCTAAGGAGGGCCAGGAAGAGGTACGAATTCGTACGCAGTAAATCAACTCCAGTCGCGTCGATAAATCGCGACTTACTGACTGACCTTGTTACTTTGCAGGTCGCATCAGTTTTGTTAGAAAACGGAGCTTCGCTTACCGCCACGACTAAGAAGGGCTTTACTCCCTTGCATCTGGCAGCTAAATACGGAAACATGAACGTCGCGAGGCTTTTGCTGCAGAAAAGCGCGCCGGTCGATGCCCAGGGAAAGGTACACAATCGGCATACGTGATTTCTTTGATCGATATTTCTAATCATTTTTTTATTATCGTCGATATTTACACGGTTAAAAAAATTGTAATTTTAATTTACCGGACTGGAACGTTTTATGCAAAAAAATGGTAAAATCAATTTAATGTACAATTGTTGTGAAAAAGTAATGGACTTTTCGAGCGTAATTAAGTAAAATATTGGAATTAAATTACTTTTATAGTAAAATTTAGGTAAATTATTTCAATATATTGTACGTTAATTTTACATCACAATTGTACATGTAATGCATTATACCAGTTTATGCACTTCCAGTACGAGTATATTCCATACGAATTTTTTTTACAGTGCAATGCACGATGTTCTCTTCGAACTTAATCTTTCTGTCCCATTACAGAACGGTGTAACTCCGCTCCACGTCGCGTCGCACTACGATCATCAGAACGTGGCGTTGCTTCTGCTCGACAAGGGTGCGTCGCCTCACGCGATGGCCAAGAACGGTCACACGCCTCTTCACATCGCCGCCCGGAAGAATCAAGCAAGTTTCACGACGCAAAATGCTCAGAGTCCGAATAAAAAAATCCCAACTAATTTTCTTAATTTCTCCATATGCAGATGGACATAGCGACAACGTTGCTGGAATACGGAGCGAAGGCGAACGCCGAGTCGAAGGCGGGTTTCACGCCGCTTCATCTCAGCGCCCAGGAGGGCCACACCGATATGTCAACCCTGCTGATCGAACACAAAGCCGACACTAACCACAAGGCTAAGGTAAATCGAAACACAAGCGAGGCCCTCTAAGTAATGGATTGAATTTTATTGATCGTTCTAAATTTTCTCTCGCAGAATGGGCTGACACCGCTTCATTTGTGCGCACAAGAGGACAAGTACAACGTGGCCGCGATACTCGTGAAGAACGGCGCTCACGTCGACGCTAAAACGAAGGTAATTTTCATTTATTGTTTTTTGTTTTCATCGTTTATTTTCCATAAATATTTCATCATTATATTTCATATTTCATTCTCGTACAGAGAATAAGGGTGAGACGAGGCGGAAACCCGGGTCGGTTTTTTGCAGTTAGAAAAAAAGATCGGCATGACCAGTCTGCGGCACTCGTCGATTGACGCGGAACGAGAAACGATATTCCAATTTTTGCTTTAGCTTTTAAAGCTCAGCTGCCGATTATGATTTTCGTCGAGATGTTTCCGAGCAGAAAAAAAAATGGCAAAATAAAACTGCTCCGAACCTCTGTGCTCTCTTACTGAGAGGCTCTGTAATTTTCATCCGTGAGTTGTCGAGGTGGTCGAACCTGGAGTACGACTGCGAAGATCGGGTGACCGTCATGTCCCTCGGACAATACAATTAACATGGATCTTGTAAGAGGTTTATATTAATTGTCCTTGGTGCGTTCCACTCGCGGACGCTTATTTTCTCACCGCAAAAAAATATATCTCAGTTCAGCCTTTTCTTTCGAGACAATCCGATCATCGAGTCTCCTCGACCATCGACGACTGTTGATGGAAAATATTTATTGATTAATCGTGATCATTATTCACAGGCCGGTTATACGCCTCTCCACGTGGCCTCGCACTTCGGACAAGCCGCGATGGTGCGGTTCCTGCTGGAAGCCGGTGCGGCGGTCGACAGCAGCACCGGAGCAGGGTACACGCCACTGCATCAGGCAGCCCAACAGGGACACACTCTGGTCATCAATTTGCTTCTCGAGAGCAAAGCCAAACCCAATGCTGTCACTAACGTAAGTGAATTACAATTTTTTTTTGCACACACTCTACACAACATAATATTGAGGATTGAAATAATAATGTAAAGAAACGTAAACAATAAAAACAACAATCTGAGCACTCGCGAGAATTTGCACGCATTACCGTGCCAAGATTCTTTAACGCAAATAGTTCTCGTCGGTGTTGATGTTTATATCAATAGTGTACAATAGAACAGGTGTCGGCTAGCGACCGCTAGAAGTCTCTCAGGGGGGTCGAGTCGTGCCAAAAACCATTGAATTTCGATCCGGGATATTTCTCCATCCTTCGAGAGTGATATTTTTTTATTATTTTCAAATGATAAAATAATTTAAAAACTATTATGATAATTATAATTAATTAATTTATAATAAACAAAATCATTCGAGAGTGTTCGAATCGAAGATACTGTTGTCGGGTAACTAGAGGTGATAGAAAGTTACTATAATTTGTTTTTTTTTTTTAAACATTCATACTATTTCTGTTTCCTATTTTCCACAGAACGGACAAACGGCTCTGGCGATCGCACAGAAATTGGGCTACATCAGTGTCGTGGAAACACTGAAAGTCGTCACCGAAACGATAATAACGACAACACATACCGTGACTATTGAGGAGAAATACAGAGTCCAGGCGCCCGAGTCTATGCAGGAAACATTCATGAGCGACAGCGAGGACGAAGGCGGTAAGTTTTTGCTTTCGCTGCTTCGCAGATTTAATTTTTTTACTAATGTTCTCAAAGTTTTTTTTTCTAGATGTGACGATTCAATTGTTTATAGTAAAATTTATAAAGTTAATCGGTGTACGGTCGTGATCGAAAATTCGTAGCGAGCCGACAGCGATCTACGTTTATAAATTAACATTTTACGCATTGAGATTCTCGCATCGTTCTCAGTCGGTAAAAAAAATTCCATCACGACCTTACCCAGTAGACCACGGTACAATTTTTATAGAAATTTATATGTATTATAATTTTTTTTGCCGGAAGGTTTCAAATTTTACCACGGATCTCTCGAACCCCCCGGTGTAGTCGCATGCAAAATTTGCTAATCCGCACGAAAAACTTTTTACCGTTTACTCGTATAAATAAATTAAAAAATTACGATATTCCGTCCCGACGGACCTACACAGTAAAAAAATACCTTTCTAGAATCGGAGTGCTAACAACAAAATTTGTTTGTCGTGTGCAAACTTGTCCTTTCGTTCACGTGTCAATAACAATTTTTCTGTAATGTTAAACAGAGAAAAAAAATGTGGATTTTTGTGGATAAGAAATTCATGTGAAACGTAAAAACATTTTTGTACTGTGTGTCTATCCCTTGCGAGTCCAACTATAGAGCGTATCAATAGAAATCGGTTGCCCCAGATTGACGATCGATGAACATATCGAGACGGCCTTGAAATCGACCGACGCACCGTAGTAATGACAATTGATAACTGCCTCCAAATCCGATGAAATCGAGGAGTAGTCTTACGTTTACATTATTTAAAAAAAAAATGCGTTTTCTTCGATATTACGAAAAACCGGATTTTTTAATTTGCTTTTCTAGTTTCGAAAAATAATATACATATATTTTTTATTTTAATTTATTTCGCCGAAGCATGATATTTAGCAAACGCTTAACGGGGTTCGCTGTCGTTCGAGCCTCTCGGCTTCCGGTATGCATTCACTTCCGGATAGCGCAGAAAGCTCGCGACCACCCAACCGTGTGCGGAATCGTTGGATGAAAAGGCGAAAAGATTTTTTTGTTTTTTTTTTTCGTTATATTTTTTTTTTTTTTGTGAAGAATAGGTTGTTTAGGGTTGTTGAAAAATATTACCTCGTGAATTATCTTTACTCGAACGGCGTATACTACGTAGGTGGTGATGAGATCGGCATGGCGACCATGAATGTTTATGGACAACCGCCACACGCGCAACACGTGTACCTCCCTTCCTACTACCAGGGCCAAATGACCTACACTCGTAAGTTCTGTCTCACTGTGTCACTCACTCTAATCATTGTCTCTCTGTCAATGCTCCCGTCGTTTAACCCTGATCCATCGCCTGTGTATTCTCCCCCTCTGAAAAAAATCCCCTCGCCCCCCACTGTTCATTGTATTTTTGGTCTGTCATGTTCGCTGTCACGATATTATTACACGTTGAGGTATATCATTATCCGACATTAATTGTATACACTTAGAAAAATAATTATCGTATCGTTACGTAAATAAAAATCATAATAATAATGATAAAACGAAAACCGTAGATATAGCAAGTACACTGTTAAAAAAAGTGTAATTTAATGTACCAGAATAGAATTTTTTTTTAATGCAGAAATTGATTTATTAAATTTAATGTACAATTGCGATGAAAAATTAATATATTTTTATGGTAAAATTTAATTAAAGTAATACTAAAGTTTTATTCATATTTTTAATATACTGTACATTAATTTTTTTATTACAATTGTATGTGAAATTTAACATACCAGCTTATGCATAAAAACTCCCGGTACGAGTACATTAAATTTCATACGAATTTTTTCTACAGTGTATCGATGGCGAGCGAGCGCCTCGGAACTAGCTAAGCGTAGTGAATTAGATTGAATTAATTCTCGCGCCCCACTGTTGGTCGTATTTTTGGGCTGTCATGTTCGCTGTCACGACATTGTGACACGTTGAGTCATATGCTCCGATATCAATGATCTAAACTTAGAAAAATAATTATCGTAATGGTGCGTAAAAAAATAATGATAAAAAGATGAAAAAAGTACGGAAAGCTTAGTTATAGCAGGAAGTATTGATGCCGAGCGGGCGCCTCAGAAATATCGAAGCGTAGTGATTTAGAATAAATTAATTATCTCGCCCCTCTGTTGGTCGTATTTTTGGTCTGTCATGTTCGCTGTCACGATATTATTACACGTTGAGGTTTATAATCCGGCATTAATTATACAAACTTAGAAAAATAATTATTGTATTGTAGCGTAAAAAAAAAATTATTATTATAAGAAAAAAAAAAACGGAAACCGTAGTTATAGCAGTAGGTATTGATTGCGAGCGAGTGCCTAGGAACTAGCGGAGCGTAGTGAATTAGATTGAATTAATTCTTCATGCCCCATCGGAATATGACGGAATCGCTCGTAGTTTACTTATAGCTCTATCCGCGCGACCTTGGTCTCCGCGCGGCTCTGGTAATCTCGGGTGTTCGCGACGCGGCATGCCAAGAGCCCTCGCGCGAACCGCACGATTTGGAGCAAGCTTTTCGGGAACGTGGAAAATCCAGTTCACGTTAATAATTCGCACGTGTTCGCCGTTCGAACCGAGTCGGCTTAGTTTAGACTGGCGTCAAACTAGTTTACATGGGCGGAGGCGCGCGATCTATACAATTGTTTTTAATTAAAAGGTTTTTTTTTTTTTTTTTTCTTTTTTCTTCAATACTCGTTACAACTCTAGCGCCGAGTGCACTTACGCATGGCAGCACGTTCCGTAACATCATCGCCTCTCTCGGTTTCCCACCAGCTACCTGTTACGTAACTGCGCTGGGTGGCCGTGCAGCCTTGCTTCCATGGTTCTTATTTTGTGGTGTAGTCAGTTCGACGCGCGCGCTGGCGAACGGCCAAATTCGAACTACCGACCCGAAAATACACTAATTTATGTAACTTAACGGTGTAGCTGTTATATTTCAAAGTTACCCCGCATGGACAGTCGCGATACGGTACAATCACTGGAACGACGAAAAAAAAAAATCAACAAAAAAAAAAGTACTTTTGTAGACAATTTTTTTTTTCACCGGAGAAAAATCAAAAAGATTGAACAAAAGAAACGTCATTTTTTACACAATTTTCTTTTCTCGTTGGAGAAGAAACAAAAAAATTGAAGAAAAATAACGTATTTTTTTGCACCTTTTTTTTCTCACCGGAGAAAAAAAAAACAAAACAAAACGAAAATTGTATTTTTTTACACCAGTTTTTTTCTCACCTGAGAAAAATTAACCGTGCGAGCTGTTATTATAATTATTTTTTTCTATCGCAGTAAGAAATACGAAGTGGATTTTGTGAATCGATCGACGAGCGATTTTCATGCAAATCGCCGGTGAGAGAGCCAGGAGAGATAAATTCTCGTGTCGTGCGCCAACCGGCTCTCGTGCAGCACTACCGAGAATTTCGCGTTATAAAAAAACATATAGTACGCACTTCGATACCGCGAGGAAAACGCGCGAACGGTGGGGGAGCGAGAGATTCAGACATTTCTATTATAAAATTGGTGCTTCATGTTAGTGAGGTCACATTTCTTGACTCGCGCCGATCGCGTATCGATCTCGGAATCGTCGCTGTTCCTGCACATCAGGCGAGTTGCGCGTCGCAGTTCGAAACTCGGACGTGTCATAGTGAAATAAACAAAGTAATTTTCTATTTTTTTTGTATATAAAAAAAAAAAGAAAAACTATCGCCGAATCTGCGAGAGTTTCCACGCGTCTGGATAACCGTGCCAAGTTCGTTTGACGCAAATGGTTTTAAGCAAGTGTCGATGACTCTCGGAACGAGTGTCGCGAAAAATTAATCAAATTGATTCGAAGCCTCCTTAAACAAAAATAAAAAAATAGATAAAAAAGAACCGACATAAAGAAGCTCCAATTGTCGGAGTCGACACTGCGCACCACCCGAACACAACACATGTGTCCCCGATGAGACGTGTAAACATTTGTCGTTGACGACGAACCGGGACTATTAATCCTCGTTCCGGTGCACACTTCGTACGTAAGACAATTAAGTACTGCACAAGTCGCGACAATGGCCAAGGACAAGGCAAAGGAAAAGAAGAAACCGACGAAGAGGATGGCGTGCTGCGGATGTGCTCGTAACAGGAACAGCGACCTATTCTGTAAATATATTTATCCACCAAAAAAAAAAATATATATAACGATAATTTATAGTCAATATAATTATATAAATTATTATAGTAAATATAATTATATAAATTATTATAGTAAATATAATTATATAAATTATTATAGTAAATATAATTATATAAATTATTATAGTAAATATAATTATATAAATTATAACAGTAAAACGAAAGAAACGATTATCCGCCGATCGCGTGTGAGACGCAATACCGATTTAAATTTAAAAAGCGAAGAAAGAAAAAAAAAATTCTAATAACGTAATTCGATAGATAAACACAATGGCACTTCCTGCATAAATAAGTTTCGCAACGCATCTTTAATTCGATTACATCATTGATAATTCCGGGTGATGTATGGCGTCGTCGTTTTGAGTCACGGAGGAAGTGATTGGTATTCATATCATATAACTAGGTCAGGTAGCCGCGCTTGAAAACGCTCGTACATGTGAATGGTCCATTTAATAGATCGCGCTTGTGGTCGGGCGAACCCTCCGCCGAACCGACACAATGTAACGGTCGGCGAATTACCACGGCTTAAACCCGACAGAAAGATGCTCGAATTTAACCGGGCAATTACAACCCATTAAGCTGATTTTTCGGTTTTTTTTTTTACAAGACTCAATTTTCGAAGATTTATCGACGCCACTCTCGATGTATCATATATATATATCACGATGAGGTAAAATATAAAATATAAAATATAAAATATAAAATATAAAATATAAAATATAAAATATAAAATATAAAATATAAAATATAAAATATAAAATATAAAATATAAAATATAAAATATAAAATATAAAATATAAAATATAAAATATAAAATATAAAATATAAAATATAAAATATAAAATATAAAATATAAAATATAAAATATAAAATATAAAATATAAAATATAAAATATAAAATATAAAATATATTTAGGCGCCTCTCGCCATTTGTGAGCGAGCGGTTACTTAAATAGAATAAGATAAACCGCTGCGTCAGACTCGAAATTACAATCTAACAACGATATGGTGAATTCGTATAGCGGGAGCTTCTGTTTATAGGTCATGCGGCACCAGGCCACATAAATTTTACTACAGTCATGAACTATTCTCGTCTGTGACTCTATCTCTCGTCTGTAATCGCTATAACTCGATTTGGCTTTAATCTGTTTCATTAATAAATCTTTTTTTTTTCTTTTTTTTTTCTCATAGTTTTCGGAGGACGGAATGAATGTTTAGTCTCCAATGACGAGGATAGTTCGTGGGCGTGGAAAAAAAAAATGCTAGGAAGAAAACGGTCGACTTCGGAGTCGCAGCTCCGATGTTAATTAACGCCGTTTCCTGCGCGGAGCTTTCGTCGTCCACGTCAGCCGCGTTAATGCGCGGAATTTAACGCGGATGCGCGAATTTACTCGCCGTAAAATATACCTGAGAAATTCTCTCGGTGGGGAAACGTGCCAAGCGCGTCGAGTATTGTGCGCGCATTGTAATCGGTCCATCGGAGCGTTCTCTGTGACGCCGATGCGCCGTCGTTGCGAACGAGGCAAAACCGCACTGGCGACGTAACGAGACGGTCGGTAACGCGCGTATTACCGTGCTGGACGAGGGCGTTGAAGTATCGAATTATTTGAGACGTGACTCTCGTCATTGAAATTTACCTTGTCGGGATGGAGCAAGTCGCGAGGGGGGCGTGGGCTTCAATTCGTGGGTCAATTGGTCATTCCCGGCTTAACATTCCTAGACTATTCGCCCGTATCGCGGAGCCAGTAAAACAGGGACGAGATATGAGCTGCTCTCATTCTCCGACAAACACTCGTATGGCTTTGGAGAAAATTTCAGGAAAAAAAAAATATCGCATTTCTCGACGCTTTAGATTGTTTTAAGTATTCTGAGATTAGAATTTTCCATTTTTTTTAAATTTAATTTTACCAAAAACAGAGCTTTTTTAGTGAGGAAGCCAAATCGCAAATTTTGGAAACTCGAACATTGATACACTGTAAAAACATTGATACACTGTAGAAAAAAATGTAAATTTAATGTTACGGACTGGAAGTTTTTATGTAAAAACTGGTACATTAAATTTAATATACAATTGTCATGAAAAATTAATGGACTTTTAGAATGAAGTTAAAGTAAATTATTGGACTTCGAGTACTTTATAGTAAAATTAAAGTAAATTATTAGAAGTAAAGTTTTCAATATATTGCACGTCAATTTTTCATCACACTTGTACATGAAATTTAATATATGCATAAAACATACATAAAACATGCATAAAAACTTTCCAGTACGCGTACATTAAATTTCGTATGCATTTTGTTTACACTGTAGGGTTGTGATGAAGTGATTTTTTAAGCTCGTTTTTTTTACCTTCTCGGCATAAAGCATCCCGCGAGGGGGGGACGTGGATTTGAATTCGTGGGTCAATTGGTCATTCCCAGTTTAACATTCCTAGATTATTCGCCCGTATCGCAGAGCGAGTGGACCAGAGGAGAGATATGAGCGGCTCTCAGTCTGCGACAAGCACTCGTCGGGCTTTGGATTAAATTTGAGACGAAACAGAAATCGCAATTTTTAGAAAATCGATTATTTATAGGGTTTTCGACGAGGTGATCACTCATTTTTTTTTTTAATAGCGCGTGAAACTCCCTCGCACTATAATTAGGGTCGAGGTGAAGTGTGACGTGGAGTTACATCGTAAAGCCCGAACGCGTTTTTCGATGGGCGAGAAAACGCTCTGTTTGTTTTCTGAAATCACCCGGTCGGCAGCTGGAAGTAGTTAACGGTACAAATCTCGAAAGGCTGGAGTGTACCTGCACGGTAACCAAAATTCGTATGAAATTTAATGCACCGAACTGGAAGTTTTTATGCAAAAACTAGTATGATGAATTTCATGGACAATTATGATGAAAAATTAATGCCCAGTGTATTAAAAGCTTTAGAAACACTGTACTTTAATTTTACTCCAATAGTATATTAATTTTTCATCACAATTGCACGCAAAATTTAATATACCAGTTTTTGCATAAAAAATTCCAGTACATTAAATTTACATTTTTTTTTTTTTGACAATGTGGAGCGAGTGGGGCACGGTCGTTAGATGAGCGGCTCTCAGTCTGCGACAAGCACTCGTCGAACTTGAGGATTAAATTTGAAAAAAAATCCCACATTTTGGAAAATCGAACATCGTATAGGCTTTCGATGAGGCGATCGCTAATTTTTTTAAATCTTGCGTAGAATTCTCCCAAGCACTGGAATTAGGGTCGAGGTGGAGTGTGACGTGGAGTTACATCGTAAATTTATATCGTAAAGCTCCAACCCGTTTTTCAATAGGCGGGAAAACGCTCTGTTTGTTTTCTGAAATTACCCGCTCCGCAGCTGGAAGTAGTTAACGGCGTAAATCTCGAAAGGCTGAAGTTATACGAGCGAAAGGAAAATACGCCTAGAAGAAAACGTCGAAACTATCAAATCCAAATATACAAGCTTATATATATAAGATTGTATATATGTACATGTACGTTCGTCTTCGTTGTATTATTTTCGTTCTCGTCGGCAGCGAGGAAATAATTTCTTTTCCACGCTGATAGTTCACGTCCGGTAATCACTGAACATACGATCACATTCTTCTCGAGCTTTGATTTTTATTTTCAGCTTTATCTTAGACGACATAGACCGTAGTGGATTTTTATTTATTTTTTGCTGCATTGCACCGATCTATCTCTGTCACTGATTCGATCGATCAGCTCTCATGTGTCCTCTGTTACACTGTGCTCACTGCAATGAAATATTCAAAGGACACCCTCGACTCGTCTCCATACGAAAAATATTGCGAAGAAAATTTCTGTGAACCTTTATACTCGTATAAATGCACGTGGCAAAAAATTACAATAAAAAAAGATAGTTAATAAACTTTCGCGAAATCGAAAGGACGGATTTTCTATTTCTGTTTGCGCACACAGAAAAAACGCCCATTTGATTTAAGTCACGCGATATATATTTATTATAAAGTATACACAGCGGTGTGTATTTATCCGAGATGCAGCAGCCTATTAATTTATATTTCCATATCGCGTGACCGAAATTCGAAGGACAAATTTTCCACGTATTTCAGTCACTCGACATATCGGTAAAAAAAAAAAATCAGACATTGGAAGAAAAAAAAAATTATTCTCAGGTATTTTAATGTTATTCGCACGTGTATGTATTCGTTGTATATTTTTCACACAAATTTAGAAAAGGAATGTATTTTTCGTGTGGCTCATTTCGAAGTTATAGGGCGAATAACGATCGTCGCTTTGTATTTTTTTTTAACGTGCGTATTGACTTTTCACAGGCGAAGATCCGATGCTCAGCGACCAACAGCAGTATCGTTACATGACTGTTGATGACATGAAATCCATGGGTGATGACTCGATGCGAGTAAACGTGACGGACGACGAGAGGGACAATCGACACTCTGGTGAGAATTTTTTTCCTTTGCCCTAACGCGACAGCGGCGTTCTATTTTATTTCATTTAATTTTTATCTATTTCATCTTTTTTTTCACATATATAATTTATTTATATTTTATATGGATTATTCCCTACCATTTCGGGCTGGGCCTAACCCTTTACATCTTCGATTGGGCCCGCGATTTTTCTACGACTGAATTAACTCTCAAAAGCACTCACCTTTTTTCATCAGATTTTTAAGAATTGTTTATAATTAATTATGATTAAAAAAAACTTATTGATCGTCACAATTGTAAAACCTGAAAAAATG
This sequence comes from Exephanes ischioxanthus, assembly GCA_958510785.1. NCBI lineage: Eukaryota > Metazoa > Arthropoda > Insecta > Hymenoptera > Ichneumonidae > Exephanes > Exephanes ischioxanthus. The sequence goes on along the minus strand of OY294024.1, from coordinate 11,459,168 downwards.
CTGAAAAATCTTGTGTTAGGTATACAATTTTTAAAGATTTGAGCCGGGGTGAGCCATCGTCACCTTCTATTTTTTCTAATCTTTTTGGAAAAAAAAAAAAACAGTGGAAAAAAACAGAAGGTGACGTCGGGTCACTCCGGCTGAAATTAAAAAAATTCTTATATGTGACGCATGATTTTTCAGATTTTTTAATTGTGGCGATCAATCAATTCCTTTTTTAATTATAAGCAATCTGATAAGATGTAAAAAATATCTGAGGGCTCTTGAAAGTTAGTTCAATCATACAAAAAAATCGCAGGCTAAATCCAAGATGTGAAGGGCCAGACCCAGGTCGATTTGGTATGGAACCTTAGTTAGTTTACCTTAGCTCCCCCCTAGCCTAACCATGTACCTATTCTAACACTTTCCTACCCGCACTTCGCTAACCTACTCTAATTCCGTGCGTCCGCAGCCGACTTACTTCCCCTTAACTGTATCGCATTCGCCAAGGACACAGGGAAACTGCGGAAAACCCATGTCGGTACAGCTGGCGATATTCTACCAATCCTCAGGTATTTCTGCACTTGAGTAAAGTGCAGAAACACCAAAGTTTCAGAAGAAAGCGCCTCCCGCTCACCGGTCGATGCGCCAGCTAGCGCACGGCTGAGCGGTCACCCATCCAAGCACTGACCGCGAACGATTGTGCTTGACTTGGGAGACCACGTGAGCCGCGCGCCAACCGCGCATCCACCGCTGTCGGTTAATACCTCATATATATTTTATCTCTATTTCATCTATTTTATTGTACTTAAGTATAATCGGCAGTGACGCGATGATAATTGTTGATCGATTACAGCATCTACCGTTACAGAAATGATTACCAAGGAGAATTATCACCGGACGAACGCGGCGAATGTGAAGCCAGACAACGTAGACATCAACAGGCATCCCGTGCACGTCGGGTATGTATCGACGATCTGTTTCTACGCACAATATCATTCGGTTCACTACCACCACTTCTATACTCTTATATAAAAAAAAAAAAAAACAAAACTATGCGGTTCAGTCATCAACGATGGCAACGAGCCACGTTAAAAAAAATGAATATCGAACCTTCAATTGTCGGCGGACAGTCCGCGTCTGGCTTCGGAGAATACGCACGCGACTAGCCAACAACTCCGATTAGCAATAAAATTATTTTGTCATCGAATTTGTAAATGTAAATACCACTGGGATTAGCTAACTTTGAAACAATAATGTTGTGTATTATAGAGTGATATGGTGTGCGTGTGTCTGTGTGTGGGTGGCTCGGTCGTAGAAAACTTACTAACTCCATAACCGTTACGATTAGTTGCGTTTTGTTTTTAATTTTTAAGAATTGTATGAAATTTTACGACCTTCCTCACTAATCGGAAAAAAAAAAATCAAAATCTCTTACTTTACGTTGATACCGTTCGATGGTACCTTGTTTCACTTCCCTTTAAGTTCTAATACCGTATTTTGTAAATAGAGATATTTAATTTTGTTTTTGTTTAGTTACAAAAATTAGTTGTACGAATAATTGGACTCCGTCATCGAATGGGTGTTGCACAGAACCTGGCATGAATCGGATGATCGGACCTTTTTTTTTTATTTACTTTTTTTATATCTAAAACCTGTGTGTATAGCACCATTCACATTGGGAAAAAATTTTAAGTGATATTTGCCTGATTAAATTTTAAAAAGTGCATTTTTGACGAGCGGCGATTAACGGGTTCACAATTATTAATCTGTAATCCGATTTGCATTCGATCGCGATAGCCGCGATTGTAACGTGTTCACCGGTACAATCGTGGCTACGGGATGAATATCAACCAGGCGTTTCGAACGGTACCGTTCGTCACGGAATACAAATGGGTGGATTGCGCGGGCTGCGTTGACCGACTACTGTGTAGCTCGTCGTGCCATTCATTCAAGTCAGTTCATTCACCGGCTGCACTATGGCATGTACGCCGAACTGCTCAAAGTTGTACGTTCAGTGAAAGTTCTCGATAACAATCTGTTTGTCCCGTTTTCCTGCGTCGCAGTATTGTATTCAACGGGGACAATATAATTTAATTCTTTTGACCCCGAAACGAGAAAAAAAAATCAAAAAAATATTTGTCGACGAGTAGAATAATTTTTGACGAATCGAAAACTCGAGGTCTACAACGAATTTTTACGCTCGTTCGTGCGCACAGCACGGAAAAAATCTATAAACGAATAAACCTTTTAATTTTCTTTCAAAGTCTAAATTTTTGACGAATCGAAAGCTCGAGGTGTGCAACGAGTTTTTACAATTGTTCGTGCACACGGCACGAAAAAATAATCTATAAACGAACAGATCTTTTAATTTTTTTTGAATATCACGGCATCATAGGCAACTGCACTTCCATCGTTCACCGAGCGTAAATTCCGAAGTTCATTCATCCTCCGATAATATCACTTCATTCGCCTTCACTGCTATTACGATTTACAGTAGTAGCGCTGTAGTTGTTAGATTGGATAACCCACGGTGGCCTGTAATTGCACGTATTCGAAACGAAAAAAAATATATTAAAAAAAAACAAAGCATGAGCACGGTTTAGAACTGTTCCTGATAATTAAACGCAGTTCTGTTCCGAAATTAGACCGTCACTAGAGTCCTTAAATTCGTCGCTGGCTGCCCTTGGTATCGTACCAAAAGGACAAGGAATGTGGAGGGACAGGTACACTATATACCCTTTATCTCTCTATTTGTCTCTTATAATATCTATAATTATAATAATTTTTTAGATCTCTCTATCTCTCGGCCCATTGCCCAACAAAATTGTGCTGTACATTTTTCGCCAAACATTGTCTCTACGTAGCTTTAATTTATACGTGTATCCAAAATTCGCGTTTAATCGAGTGAATGAAGAAAAAAAAAGTGCGATGTACAAAAACAAGAAAAAAAAAAAAAAAAGGGAAGCGCGCTTGGTTTAAGGTTGTCCGCACGGTACAGTCAAGTCAATCGAGTACCCGGATTAAAAAAATTGTCTTTACACGTTTTAAGGTAGCCACCGTACGGACCACTAATTCAGATGAGTGCAAAATGTTTAGAATTGTTGTGCATTTATTAAGAGTAACGGAAATCAATTTACGATGCTGAATGAGTCGTCGATCAGGGAAACTATCGATGCCGATGTTTTTGAAAATAGGTAAACTGACAAATGTGAATTTCCATGACGATACATTTATGTTGAGTTTTTTCAAAGTATAATCCTTATTTTTCAACCGATTTTAATGTACCATGGCTTATTTTGTTCCTCGAACGTCACTCTACAAATTCACCGAGAAGATTTTTTAAAAATAGTTTTGACCGTAAAAAATTCGCCGGTTAAACAATGAGCTGTATTTGTCAAACGGTCAAACCTGTAAAAAATCTACTCGGGGAATTCGTAGAGCAAAGTTTGAGAAACAAAATGAGCCGTGGGAAATTAAAATCGGTTAAAAATAGGGATTTTACTTTGAAAAAACCCAACAAAAATATATTATCGTGGAAATGTCAATTTTCCAGCCGTTGTTCTCGTAAGACCATCGTGATTAATATTTCTCTTGATTGAGGACACATGCAATAATACAAATAAATTTCCTTTATTGCCAACAAATGCATACAATTTGGAATAAACAATTGTAAAAATGTAGCAGTCATTTGACTAGTGTGCCACGCAGTTGCTACTTTAAAAGAAACCATTTTTTTTATCTTGATACTCAATTGGCTTGACTGTACCGCAACGATTATCTTAACTTTATCGAAAGACCGTTCGGTTCTTTCGAAACCGTGTTGCGTCCGTGTATATTGTCGCGAAGCATTACTACGGCATAGTATTCGCTTCTAGTGGCTGCCAATGTGACTATATATACATATATATATATATATATATTTCGACAATCACTTAAGGTTGATTCACGTTTGCATTATACTTAGGCTTTTAATATACCTCTTACCCAATACACCTCGATCGTACAGTGTGAGTGGAGTGCTGCTGCACCACAAATATCTGCTATAATACATAATTATTATTGTTTTGTCTTCTTCGTTGTACAGAAAAAAAAATGTAGGCCCTCAAAATACGAAGATTTTTCGAGAGTACCGACGTAGACATTAAAAGAAAAATCTTTACGGTTATTCTTCGCGTGTAAATATATTACGGCACAGGATGAAGAGAAAAAAAAGTGTATTTCGAAAAAACAATTTATACTCGAATTATTTGCGAAGTACCTCGCGAGATCTCATCCTATCGCACATCCGACACAATATATATATATTTTTTTCCATAATTATTAATAATATACAAAATACTAACGCGAACTTTATTTTGTTTCCGATTCTTTCTGTTTTTTTATTTGCGCTACTCGCAGAATTCCATCGTGGAGAAAGTAAGTGGTCAACTTGTCGTCACAATTTTTCACTCTGCCTACTCGTTTATTTGGTTCACGTTACTTTTAAATGTGTCGAATTTTTAACTATTTCTCGAAGGCGTCACCATTGTTTCTTTGCTCGCTCGCACCCTTATGTATGTAGTGTACACATTAGATTATCATAGTGGCTGAATATTATGCTGCTCACTTTAGTCGTACTTAGAGAGAATACAATTCCGGAAGCAAAAGTCAGCGAATACATATTTTTATCGGAATAATTTGTCCGAAGAAAAGAAAAAAAAATTATCACTTTTACAATCTTCCGAAAAAAATGTGTATTTCCTTTTTGTTCGTAGACAGTGGTTAAATAGTTTTAGTTAGAGGCTATTATTAATTAGGTATAGCTTTGGCGTTCGTTTATCTTGGATGGATTATCGAAACTGTTGTTCGTCTATGAAATATGTAATATAACAGTTTCACATATACCAGTCAAGCCTTATAATGCTTCAACTTTGATTTAGCTCAATGTTGCGGCACACCATCAATTCATCAAATTCATTGTGAAATCATTTCATCGCAAAAGTACTTTCATGCAACGTCTTTCTTTTTTCACAAATTTTGTTAATAATTCGTACGGTTCGTACCACGCGGTCTGGGACCGACACTCGACTTTGGTGCACTGCAGTCTCAAATACTTTAAACGATGCACAGTATAACACAATGCGAATCAGTGAATTTTTCTATAGAGCGTCACATCTACAATATACTGCTTATAGATTTGTAATAGAAAAAAAAAAGAAAAATTAAACAACTTTTCAACTCAAGTACTCGCGATCGATAAATCGATAGTCTCAAATATTTCCAGACACTGAATTATGTTCAACAAAAAAAAAAAAAATTGCAATTACGTTTAACGCACATACGAGTGCTGCGCATTATTATGAAAACAATTTTTTTATTATATATTTTTTTCAAGCTACATATAAATTGGCCTCTTGATCAGATATGCGCATATTTTGTAAACGATCATTTTTTTTTTCAATCAATTTTATTTTCTTTCTGGATCTGTGAATAATTTCCAACTGGAACAGTCGTCAAGCGATTGTGATTCTTCCGTCACGTACTTGTGTTACATATATATATTTTTTCACATTTTTTAAATATCTTTTATCAAGGTCTTTTCAAGCATTAGAAGGCACGTCGATACGTCATAGTTTGATGAGCAAATGAAATTTTCTAATTTTAATTTCTGTAACAGCTTCCTGGTTTCGTTCCTGGTCGATGCGCGCGGAGGAGCGATGCGTGGCTGTCGGCACAGCGGTGTCCGAGTCATCGTACCACCGAGGAAAGCGGCGATGCCGATGCGAGTTACTTGCAGATATCTGAAGAGGGACAAACTTACGAATCCACCGCCTCTCATGGAGGGCGAGGCGTTGGCCAGCAGGATTCTCGAACTTGGACCAGTTGCTGCCAAATTCTTAGGGTAAGGATGTGAAAAACATTAAAAAATTTCAATTTAATTTTACCGTTTCTCATAAATTACAAAATTACTGTCACCAAACGATTTGCTGTCGACCAACTAAAAAACTGAGCGATACAGAAATACAAATAGCCAGTACCGAGGACCCAGATAACACATACAAATAAGGATAAATCATAATTCGGTCATGACAATTGTAAAATAACAAAATACAGCAATAATAAGCTAAGGGAAAAATAAATAAATGAGTCCAGCCGAATGTAGTGAAAAACCCTGACGACTTCGGTCGATGACCCATTGAAAATGTCTATGTAATTGTAATTACTGCATAGAGAGATGTACGCAGCTATTCGATGAAACAACTACACGATATTGTCAATTAATGCACCTTTACTACTATTACTGAAAATTACTGTTTCAGGCCAGTAATCATAGAGGTGCCGCACTTTGCCTCCCTTCGAGGGAAGGAGAGAGAAATCGTTATTCTGCGATCCGACAATGGTGAGACCTGGCGCGAGCACACACTGGAAGCCAGCGAGGAGGCTGTCCAGGACGTGCTAAACGAGAGCTTTGAAGGAGAAGGTATTCCACGAATCCTAAAAAAAAAATCTAACTTAATTGGGTCTTAAAAATAATTTTTCCAATCCTAATTTGACAAAAAAAAAAAATCAACTGATAAAACGTTTTAATGTCTTATTCCAGAACTAAGCCAGCTGGAGGATCTCCAAACGTCGCGAATCGTAAGAATTCTCACTGTCGACTTTCCCCATTATTTCGCGGTTGTCTCGCGCATCCGGCAAGAAGTTCACGCCGTCGGTCCGGAGGGCGGTACCGTTTCCTCGTCAGCCGTGCCTCAGGTGCAGGCTGTATTCCCACCAGCGGCTCTCACTAAAAAAATCAGGGTCGGCCTACAGGTAAATATATTCTACGCTCCTACTCAAATTATTATTTCGTCAAGAAATTTTTTTTTTTTTTTTTTTTTTTCAATTTATGCAGGACTAATTTTGAACGGACGAATGACAATTATTTTTATTTTCCAGGCCCATCCGATACCGGCGGAGCTGGTGGCGAAGCTTCTGGGCAACCGAGTCGCGGTCTCGCCGATCGTGACGGTCGAGCCCCGTCGAAGAAAGTTTCACAAGCCGATCACACTGACGATACCGGTGCCGCAAGCGGCGAACAAGGGAATGATAAATCAATACTCCGGAGATGCGCCAACGCTGAGGCTTCTGTGCAGTATAACTGGTAATATATGCTTGCGCGTAACACTGTAGAGCGGCGACCAGCTTACTGAAAGATCTCTTTCCGTAAACTAGAAACACTTTAATGACAATATTTATATATTTATACTCGTGTCGGATTATTATGGATAAGAGGTTTTCTATTTTTAAAAATAATAATTATAATTGTTAGCCTGAGAATAGCGCAATCGATAAATAAACATTGGAAGTTCGATCGAACTTTAATCGAACGATCGGTCAGAGATACGCAAGGCAGATGGTAGCTGCATGCTCCATAGAAACATGTTATATTCGAGTACCATTGTTGTATACATATCTTGTTGTGATTCATTGTTAATGCTTGCGTATTGTTAGGATTGAGTCATTTAGGTATGGATCATTAATTAACGTAGATACAAAACTTTTTTATCTATTTCTAGCTCATTGTTATCTTTAAATCGATAGTTTTTGTTTCAGCACCATTCGTTTGACTGGTAATTGCTTAGAGGATAGAGATTTTTTTCAATCACTTATCCCTCGACTCTTCGTTTCGATAAAAAAAAAAAATGTTATTCAACTTTTCGAGTCCAATGAGACTGTTGTTCGATACAATTGGGGAAATCATCTCGTTTCTTTTCGACATGCATATACACTTCATATATCCATCAATCCGATATTTAATATTTTTCGATCGATGAACTGCAGTAGTTCGACGTTAAAAAAAAATGAAGGGTTGTATATGTAAATCGCGGAAGAGTTCGATCAAAATACAAGCAAATGTCTGATACGAACGAATCAACGCTTCAATAATTCGACACTGATTTATCGATTATATATTTTTTTAATTATAAAAACCGCTTTAAATCGCCTTACACACGTTGCTTCATGAGCCGGTTTTTTTTTTTTTTCAATCGCTCTCATTCTCTCGCAAGCATTATCATACGGATGACACTTTATCGTTACTTTGACGACACGGTAACAGAAAAATTCGTATGAATTGCGATGACAAATTAACATACAGTATATTAAAAACTTTAGAAATAATTCACTTTAATTTTACTATAAAAGTACTGCAAATCCAATAATTTACATTAATTTTACTGTAAATGTTCATTAATTTTTCATCGCAATTGTACGTTAAATTTAGTGCACTAGTTTTTGCATAAAAACTTCCAGTCCAGTGCATTAAATTTATAATTTTTTTTACCATGAATGATAATAAAGCACGTGGCAATAATTGCACGAACGACAACACGAAGTGCAGCGAGGGATCGGCAAACTTTTCGTCACGATAAACCGTAGTGTCCTTAAAAAAAAAAAAAAATCCGCATCCAAAACAGTAATATCGTTTGACGAGGAAAGTACGCTGAAGTGAAGAAAAGTTTTGCAAGATCGCGTCTGTATTATAAAGGCGAACCAAAAAATTCAACATCCAACTTTTCACACGAATCACAATCTTTCTCCTCTCTCGCCGTTGGCGCATTCGCTGCACGGACATATTTTAATAATGTTATTGGACTTGGCATGTATGTCGTTCAGGGGGTCAGTCACGGGCGGTCTGGGAGGACGTGACCGGGTCGACGCCGCTGACGTTCGTCAAGGATTGCGTATCGTTCACGACCACCGTGTCCGCACGGTTCTGGCTGATGGACTGTCGAAACATCACCGAAGCCACGAGAATGGCCACCGAACTCTACACACACGCGACGCATGTGCCGTTCATGGCTAAGTAAGTAAACAAACCAAAGTTTATTAAACAAAAAAATTACTCTCAAACCATGTGCTAAAGATTTTTCAATCCTGAAATTATCAATATCGATGCATCTAGATAAGAACTTTCATCAGAAATTCGTCGAATTTTTTTTCAGATTTGTCGTATTCGCGAAGCGCGTTGACCCACTGGAAGCGAGGCTGCGAGTCTTCTGTATGACCGACGACAAGGAGGACAAAACTTTAGAGCACCAGGAGCACTTTACGGAGGTGGCCAAGAGTCGGGATGTCGAGGTGAGTTGGAACCGGCTGATGTACAAATAATTTCCAATTTTCATTTTACGTATTATCCTCGACTCGGGCATGAATATTAATCAGATCGGCAAAGTACCAAAAAATACGTGGCAGATAATAAAAAATAAAAAAATTCGTCCAAAAATTGCAAGGCTATCGAGTAAAGTTTTTGCGTTTTTCAACGTCCTCAAATGGAACGATAAAACGATTCTCAAACTTTGGACGACGCCCTATATTGTGTATTTTTTGCCGCAGAACACGATGGGCAGCTCGGATTTTCCCTACTTCCATTAGGAGCCTAGATATCGACGTTTGAAAATCACGAAAATCGACGTTTTTTCAAAAGTGGCTCAAACATTGAAAATTCGTTGTTCATTCGATTTTTTTTTTGTTTCAAAGCTATATTCGATGTATTTTTTCCCGCTGAGCACGAATATAATAATTATTTTATTCCCAACCCAATATTTTCCATTTAAATTCCAAAAATACGATTTATCGTGCATAAAATCGAGCCCCTTAATGTCGCATTGTACTTTAGGCCAAAAAGGCCGGCGGATTCGTGTTCAGCGCGCAAAACTACATCGTAATACGCTGCAGGCAACATTAGAAAAAATAGAATAAAAATTCGTCAAAAAATGTCAAGACTGTATTAGCTTAGTCGGCTAAGACGACTTAGCCGGCCAAACTATAAAATCCATTAGCAGGATAAGATATTTTAGGTGGCTTGGCCGGCCTATCTGTACAGCCCTAGCCATACATCTTGAGTTTCCCAACTTCTACCCGTCAGTAGTGCTCATGCGCCAATAATCGGCCGTTGCAGCTTTCTCGTTATCTTATTTAGGGTGGTTCATTACGCCCCGCGTTAGCCTCATTTTTCGCTAGCCCATCTCGCCCTGGTCCCCCCTACGGCCCAGATCTGACATTAATGCGTTCCTATTTTTTTTATTGTCACGTTAAAGGTACTGGAAGGTAAAACGCAATACATGGAGTTCGCGGGCAATCTCGTGCCCGTGATGAAGAGCGGCGAACAATTGCAACTGCCCTTCCGAGCTTTCAAGGAGAATCGCGTGCCGTTCACGGCGAGAGTGAAGGATCCCGACGCGGCCGACATGGTGGGCCGCATAATGTTCATGAGCGAGCCCAAAGTGCCGAAAGGCGAACCACCTCAGACACCGATATGCACATTAAATATTTTGCTGCCAGAAAAAATTTCACCGGAAGCTGCACACTCGGAACTCGATCTTTTGGAGCTGTCGAAGAATTACAGCTTCTTGCGAGACGGCGGAATAAGTAAGTAGATTCACCGTCGAAACGTTTGAATGGAAAAAAATCTAATTTTTATCGTCACGTTGAAATTCGTTTCTAACATCTTTTTTTTTGTTTCTTTCGATCAACAGGCAGACCCGACACGATACACAGAGCGACGATCCGCCTGACGGACATCGCGAACCTGTTGGACCGGGACTGGGAAAAATTGGCGGAAGAATTGAATATATCGCCGAACGAAGTCGACACGATAAAGAACGAGCATCCCGGCAAGCCCGCGCTCCAGGCAGCAGCGATGTTCAAACTCTGGCAAGGAAACGGCAACAAAGCGACGGGTCAGTGATATTTTTATCTCGAAAAAAAAAACCGGGAAGTCTCGAGCTTGAAGTATCTCGAAAAAAAAAGATTGTACGAAACATAATTTAATCGCCCGTTCTCGAGATGTCGGCATCGTGTTTTTTTTTTCTCGTCGAATATTTCATAAAAGCTGTTGACCTTGATCTTTGACGCGTCGGATACTTGAATGTCAGGAGATGAAGAAAGAAAAAAGAAAAAAAAAGTAAACCGATACTCATCGTCGATGCCGACAGTGGCTTCGCCCGTAGATGTGTTAAGGAGTTTGTGCGCTACAGTCAAGTCAAACGAGTACTCGGATTTGAAAAATCGTTTGTACACATTTTAAAGGAGACATTTTTACGAACCAAGATGTACTTCGTGTAGAAAAATGTACAATTAATTTACAGAAAAAACAACTCAGCTTACACCAATAAATCCACGGGCACATTTCTACGCAATTTTTGTGAAGCCGAATTTGTCATTTTTGTCCGATCTTGACGATGAACGGTTTATTTTGGTGTTGACAATTTTTTTACGCATTCACCGAGTAATTTGCTTCGTTTAGATTCTCAATCTGAAGAAAAGTTTTGTTAACGTCGTAGCTCTGCTTTTTTCATAAACAAATTATTCTAATTTGTAAACGATGAATATTGTCATTAATGTTTTCCTGTGAATTCGCGGAGTATCTATCGGGAAAGAAAATGAGCTTTCACTCGTAAAAATCGAACTCAAATTACAAATTTGACTTCGCAAAAACTGCGTTAAAATATGCCCGTGAATTTATTGGCGTAAACTGAGTTATTTTTCTGTAAATTCAATGTTGCACATTTTTTCTACACAAAGTAGGAACTCTTTCATCTAGATCCAACTTATTTCCCACTAATTATCCCTTTAAATTGTGTGCAAACAATTTTTGACATCTTGGTACTCGATTGACTTGACTCTAAATTGTCAAAAAAATTTGTATAAAATTTAATGTACCTGGCCGAAAGTGTTTATGCAAAGACTGCTACATTAACATTTAATGGACAATTGTGATAAACAATGAATCAATTTTTACAGTGAAATTAAAGTAAATCATTGGATGTAAAGTTTTTTAGTAAAGTTAAAGTAAATTATTAAAATTAAAGTATTTCCAATGTTCTTAATACACTAAATATTAATTTCCCATCACAATTGTACACAAAATTTAATATACCAGTCTATGTATAAAATTTACTCGTTCTGGTCTTCCAGTGCCAGTACATTAAATTTCATACGAAATTTTTTTACAGTGATACTTTAATTCGCCCCGCAACACAGTCAGAGCGATGCCGACCGACAGGACGTGTGTCAGAATTAAGATATTCGATTCTTCAATGTTTATTAATAAGTCCGATGCATCAGAGTGACGCAATAACTCGTGACGACCTCGGCCTCGATGACCGGCGCCACCCCAACTCTCCGCCAGGAAATCGCGAATTGTCAGCTCCGTCAATAAACCCCAAGCGCGCGTCGAACGGGCCCGAGCGTTTGGTCCAATAAGACGTTAGGTCACTCCTAAACTGACCGAGGAAAGCGTAGATAAATAAGAGAGAAACCAGTTTTTTTTTATCAAGGTAAAACTAAGAAAGAACGTAGCGAGCCGCAATGTTGAGTCAAGCGTCTGGAATCTCTGCAGAAGCGTAGTTTATGATCTCACCGCGCCATTATTATGCCTCGCATAAACACGTGGACCCTCTCGCGTCGCACGAGCTCTCCCACTTGTTCATGCTAATCGAAACGCTGTACGACGGCTCTGCGCGCAACATAACATCATAACTATTATCGGAGTAAGAAAAACAACAACGTTCAGTTCAGTGTTCGCGGCGATGCGAAGGTGGTGCGCGATGTACCGGCTCTGCGAACTGTGAGATCGTCCTTGCAGCGTGAAACGCGTGCACTTTTTTTTAATACGAGCGAATCGAAAAACTATTCTTGTCAATTCTTCGAGAAGTTTTTTTTTTTTTTTTTTCTTCGTACTATTATAGAAACTTTTATTTTGTGGAGAGTGAAAGTGCCGATGTGAGAAGACGAACGGAGAATTTTTTTCGATAATTTTTATAGTAAAGGAATATAAAATAAAATATAGTGAAATAGTTTTTAGGGATTTTTTTTTTAAATAGAGAAGAAGATGTTTATATCTCTGTATCAGGCATACGAGAACCCTTCAGTGGCCGGTTACACGAGCGAGCTTTTATTGGTATTTAACAGAACGCCACCTTCGCGAGTAACGATTGTACAAAATCGAGGTTCGTTCGGCGATGATCTCGGATAAAAATTTTTTTATCGCGTGATGGATAATTAAATTTTTTTTTATTCATGTGAGTAATGTGAAGCTTTGTCTTTTTTCAGGAAACACGCTGGAAAAGGCACTGAACAAAATCGGTCGTGAGGATATCGTAAAGACGTGTATATTCAACGTAGAACTCGTGACCGACGACGTTGAAAAGGCAGTGGCTCGAGTGAGGCTCGATCAGCCGGGTTTCGATTCGCTGAAGGAGGAATTGGGACCGTCGAGAGACTCGTCGCTGCGTCGCGATGGCACGCTGGATCCAAAATTGGATCCTGACTACGAAGAACCCGATCGAATGAGGGTACGTCGATGCCTTCGCGAAATTATTTATTTTAACTTTTTCTTAACTCCCTATACGATTGAATCAAACATGCTTAAGGCACTTAAAGCATGAGGATTTTGTCCAAAAAGCAGGTCGATTTTCAACATTTTTTTTACGCGGATATTAGGACAAGGATTGTTATACACAGTTAGTACAAGATGTTGTGAAGTGTGCGTTGTTTTTTTTTATTGAAAAATATAAATCAACAACGAACTCATTAACAATTAATAATTAACAACGGACATCGTATCTCAAAATCTATTCGTCCGATTGAGTTGAAATTTGGACCGATCCTTGATTACAATATGTTCCATTTAATCACTAGATGATTTTTAAAAAAATGTTAATTTAATCATTCCAAGTCTCAATTTCCCCACGCGGGTGTGTAGACGGTTGAATCAAACTTAACGAGCGTTTCCGCAATTATGACCAACATTAGATCTCGACTACGAAGAACCCGATCGAATGAGGGTACGTCGATGCCATCGCGGAAAAGATAATTCATTTAAAATTCCTCTTCCTCTCAATTTCCCTATCACGCGCTCGCAGACGATTGAATCAAACTTAACGAGCGTTCCCGATATTGTGACACGGTAATGAAAAATTCCCAGAGACGCCACGAAGCGCCTTTATCAAACGTGGCATCGGCTGCAATTCGCGTGCCCTCCCATTATCCAATTCCCAGCCATTGTTGAGAGCTCCGCAACGCAAGATACGTTACCTCATCGTTCGAGAATGTCCACATTAATTGTCTTACGGTTTCGTCGTTTGCAGGATTCCGAGTCTGTCGAGGATCTCAGCAACATGGGCAACGTGACGCGCAAACAGAGTGAGTCCATTTTTCATCATAAATTTTGTTTATTCTTCTTCTTTTTTTTCTCCTGATCGAATTTTTATATTTCCTCTCTCGCATCTAACGAGGCAATAAATTCGGTTGTTTGTGGCTCGCCGAACGCTTCGAGCCGCGATTACAAACGCGTACGTCTGACGCATTCGACGTCGACGCATAGTTCGTTGCGAAAAAAAAAAATCGTCCGCTAACGAGAGGAAGTCTCTGTGATCTCACTATTCGTTTTAAAGCCAGTGGCTTTCGTAATACGTGTTAACTTTTGCCGGTGGCTAAGCAGAAGGGATACACTGAATCACTGCACGAGAGAGAGGCTTTAGTCACCGTTCGTTCGACTAAGCGGATTGCCGCGAATAATTGTTACACCTTTTGCATACTGCATAGCTGTTCGGTGTGAGCGCTTCTCTCGCTGTGTCACATGTTGTCAACTCTCAAGTGCCCGACATGGGAAACCTTGCTCACAGAGGTACGGATCGCTGGGGCAAACACGTTCGAGAAAAAAGATAAAAATAAATAAAATGAAAAAATCTAGGGCGTTGAACGTCGCAACGATTTATGGCATTTCTCGGTCACGCACGGCTCGAATAAATTGCGTACGCGTGTTACCTTTCCTTCTTGAGAATTAACGATTTGACCATTTATACCCAATGCCGCAGTGATGTTAATTTTTTTTTCTACTATAAAATGTTTGAGACAAATTCTGTGTACACTTCGGAGAGATTTTTTTTAAGGATGCATTGTACATACAGTTGCAACGAAACGTTTGACGCCTTTAATACAGTTGATTTTTTTAAAATTGTATACCGTTAAAAAGTGTTCAAATTCTGAATAAATGTCACTTCCGGCTGAGAATGGACGTGTTATGCATCCTTAAGGCACTAACATAAGGATTTGGTCTAAAAACCGAGTCGATTTTCATTTTTTTAACGCGTGTATCAGAAGGACAAGCTCCGGTTTTTTACACACAGTCAGTACAAGGTGTTATGAAGTTTGAGTTTTTTTTATTTTTTATTCTAGAATATAAATTAACAGCGGACTTATGAACAATTAACAATAACATCGGCCATCATATCTCAAAATCTATTCGTCCGATTAAGTTGAAATTTGGACAAATCCTTCATAACATTTTTTTTATCTAATGACCGAATGATTTAAAGAAACGTTCATTTATTTGTTAACAACAAACGATTGAGGTCGTTGTTTTTTTGGTCGAAACGATAAGTCCGTTCTTAATTGATATTTTTTTAATTCAAAAAAATTTTACTTCATGACACCTTGTATTATAACTGTGTTTAAAAACCTGACCTTGTCCT
The DNA here is from genome assembly GCA_958510785.1 of Exephanes ischioxanthus. Classification (NCBI taxonomy): domain Eukaryota; kingdom Metazoa; phylum Arthropoda; class Insecta; order Hymenoptera; family Ichneumonidae; genus Exephanes; species Exephanes ischioxanthus. The sequence continues at coordinate 11,443,686 of OY294024.1, read as the reverse complement.
TCTAATACTCGCGTTAAAAAGAATGTTGAAAAGTGACCTGTTTTTTGGACCAAATCCTTATGTCTTAAATCCAGTGTCTTAAATAAGCTCTTGTCGCTGTGGCTTCTTGGCTAATGTTCATCGTCTTCCTCTTACTCTCGCCTTCTTCATCTACTTTTCGAAACACACATTTTTTATTTTTATTTTTTTTGCACTTCACAGCTAAGCAGCACGTCACAATCACCAATGGCACTGTTTTCAACGGTACCTCGACCCCGATAAAAGACAAATATGCCAGCGAAGAGAAAGAGCTCGGTGACGATATGGCAGAGTTTCTTGCACATAAGTGTCACGCCACGGATACGATGACGAAAAAGTCTTACGATATACCGGACGATGATAATAAAAAGAGGCAGAGGATTTACGAGGATGCCAACAGACTCGTTACCGGTAAGTGAATCGAAGAAATTGTTTTTTTTTTAACGAAACGATTACGTTAAGAGATCGATGGGTTGAGGGGCCGTGCTTTGCCTTAGCAGCGGGTAAATTCTCAGAATCGATAATAAACGGCGAGTATCGTTTACGACCCTGAAGATATCTGCATGAGAATAAATATCGTCAAGTCACAACGGCTTCGTGTTGTCAACGCACAAACTTCGCTCGGGGAAGCTCACCTGGAAAATAAAATTCAAATTAGAATTAGAAAATAAAATTCAATAAGAATTATTATTATTATTATTATTATTGGTTTTACAGAGAGGAAGTTACAAACTTATAGTATTTGCATCGTAGCTATATCGTAAGACGATACTAAACACCCAGAGTGTTAAAAAAAAATAAAAAATAAATTCAATAAGAATTAAAAAATGAAATCCAACTAGAATTAGAGAAAGGGAATATTTTTTTTCTGCTCAAAGCAGGGCATTGACAGAGCGTTGCCAACGACGAAATTTGACGTCATGCGGATATCTTCAGGGTCATCATCGTTTCCTGGATTCCATTCTCTCTCGCTCTCTTATTCTATCTCTTTATCTCGGCTCTGTCTCTTTTGTATCTATCTTCTTTTCTTTTGAATCTCTGTAGCATGAACGATAATCGTGTAGGTGAAACAATACGGCAATGGGATTCACGCCCCTTTTTGTTTATTGCATTTTCGTCAAACTGAAAAAATAAAATAAAAAATTTCAGTAAAATAAAAAAATAAAATAAAAAGAATTCAGCATGCATCCCATTATCGAATCCTCCGCGGGCATTTGGATTGCGAAAAATCGTGCCGATAAACAAGCGTCAACTTTTAAGAGCTCCTATACGAAGCCCACCTGTTGCCGGCGACGGGGACTTTCTTTACGATAATTAAATTATTATTCCAGGCACGATTTTTACCTCCGAATGTCAGAGCCTCCGGCTTTTACAGTGTGCCAATGTATAATACGATGATCAATTCCGATCGTGTAAAAATCGCAATGTCATACGGCACCCGAAGCTTACGACTTTCATAACCACTTATAATTATGTATACATTTATATATATACATATATATCCTCGTTATATTATTTTTCACCAGCAGGTTCTGGCACCCGGTGCAGATCTCGCCGAATCGAAAGGCTTTTCCGCTTTTTTTTTTTGTAATCCATAACCGAGGAAAAAAAAATAACATATATATTATTATTTTCGCTTACGCGTCACCTGGATATCCGTCGTGACTTAGTCACGACTACCCTACATCGTTCAGAAAGCAAGCAAACAAAATTAAAGAAAACAAAATAATTACCAACTAAAAAGACAAACGTAAATGTTGTCGATCCACTAATACTTTCTTTCTGCTCTTCCGTATTTCCTCGTAAAAAATTTGTTTCAGCAAGGTAAATCTGCAATTGTTTGGCGTTGCATGAACTGGCTGTGTGGGCGCACGGAGCAGCTGTCGATTTTTGGGTCGATTATTATTATATATTTTTAAATAAATGGCGCTACACGTTGTCGCTGTCGTTTACGCAACGAATACAGAAACACACATACACATACAGCATATTCATATATATTTATGGGATGAAGTTAAAAAGTACTAAATCACTGCACTAAAATTGTCCGTTGATTTTCTTTGATGATCCGTAACAGTGGATGAAACTTGCATTTCGAGAGACATAACGAACTATTTTTTTTGTCTGCACTGTAAAAAAATGTTGTTTGAAAATTAATGAACGGCACTGGAAGCTGTTTTACACAAACTGTTTCTGAAATTTCAAACGCGCGCGCGCGTTGCAACTTTACAGTAACATTTTTATTATTAATTAAAATTTGTAACGAAGATTTAATGAAATTTACGTTTAGTTTTTTTTTATTTTACAAAAAACAGTACATTGATCTTCGATTAATGCAAGTGACGCGAGCAAATTTCAAGTTCCGTTACATTGAATCAACAATTTATTTTTACAGTGTCTTTAATTCGAGAAATTCGTTAATTAACGATCAGAGCAATGAAATTCTTGCGCCTCTAATAAATCATATCACAGGCATATTTGAACGTGCCATTTAACAATCGAATCCAAGAAAACGACGGACCGATATATCGACACAACGACAAGAGTCAGACTTTTCAACTCGTCGCTTAGTCGGGCGCTTTTTACCGTCTCGCAAAAAAATTCATAAAAAAAAATAAAATAAAAATCAACGTGTCTCACGAGATCCTTCGAAACACAATATCTCAATCAGTATTTTTTTTTCCTCTTACAAAGATAGCTGCTCCACAGCACGAACACTAAGCACAATTGCCACGGCGAAGTCTAACTGCTGCCTCCATCAATGGGCATATTTATTCAGCCAGCCAGCTTACACTAATGATGACGAGATGATATATAGAAAAAAAAAAAAAAAAGAAAAAAAAGTGACGATATGATGATTTACCACGTGTTTTCGATGCCTAAAAAATGTTTAATACTTAATTAACAGGTGTCATACAAGACGCAGAAAAAGAGAAGGAGAAGTTAGCGAAGGAAGGGTGGTCGGGGGTTTATCATGATGATGCGAGTGCGAGTAACGAGGCTGAGGTTGCTGTAGGTCGTCGTTTAGCTCGCGTTGACGATCTCGTCCTTACCGACGAGCCAGATTTTGCGAGACCAAAGTCGGTCTCGGAGCGGGTCGACGACATCGAGCCCCTGATAGTTAAAGAGCGTAGGTTACCGGGAGGCAAGGACGATTCCAAGGGTGGGTTAATATCGACTAAGACGATCGTGACGACGGAGGGTGATCCGAGATCGGGACAGACCGTGATAACGAGAACGACGACGGTTCAGGAGTACGACCATCCGGTCGTGACGGAGTCGGTGATGGACTCGCAGCCTCTGCGCCAGAGCCACTACTTCGGCGCTTACGACCCGGTGATAGGTCAGGTTGGTCCGGTCGAGAGAATCGTCATCTCCACGGGTCCGGCTTCGGAATCGCTCGAGCGGGTGACAACGAAGACGGTCGTGACTAAAGGTCCGGTCATAGAGGAAAAAATCGTGACGAAAGGGCCGATCATTGAGCAAAAAATCGTGACGAAAGGTCCGATCATAGAGCAAAAGATCGTGACGAAAGGTCCGATCATGGAGGAAAAAATCGTGACGAAAGGTCCGATCATGGAGGAAAAAATCGTGACAAAAGGTCCGATCATGGAGCAAAAAATTATAACGAAAGGTCCGATCATAGACGAAAAGATGGCGGGAATTCTCGGCGACGAGGCGAAGCTGCATGGGCAAACGGTTTCGTTTGACACAAACGTTAGAACCGATGAGTCCAAGAAGGACGCGGCCAGGAGCATCGCCAAAGTCTACCCAGACTGCGCCACGATGCTGGCCGATTCGGGCAAGAGTCTCGAGAGCGAGAAAGAGAGATCGTCGAGGGAGGAAAAAGAAGTGGCGGAGAGAACGACGGAGATAAGAGGGATTCTCAAGTCGGAGCCTGCGAAGAGTCCCGAGAAAGAAAAATCATCGGAGGACGGAAAGCAGTCCGCCTATGAGATTGTCTACAACGCTCAGAAGACTGAGAGTGAAGGAAAGGAAAAGATCGACGGAGAGTCGAGGAAACACAAGGAGAAAGCCGGTGGAATTTTTTCGGGAATCTTCAAGGCACCGAAGCTGAAGAAGGGAAAGTCGAAGGACTCGAAGGACACGTCGTTCGACAGCGGGGACGAAGAGAGCAAAAGCTCGACGACGAGGTTCCTGGAGGACTCGAGGAAGAGCGAGGCTCATCAACCGCCCCATCTGATTCCTCCGATAATTCAAGTGTCGCAACCGGACGACGTGAGGATCGCGACAGCTGAGTTCCTCGAGGACTCCAAGCGAAGCGCCGCGGCGTTCCATCACGCGGAGTCGACGAAACCTGAGAGAAGCATCGCCGAAACTGTGGTTGATGTCAGGTCGAAGCATTCCGAGGAGAAGAACGCGACGGACACGGAAGACGAGGAGGAGAGCAAATCCAAGCCGGGATTCTTCTCCAGTTTCTTCAGGAGCTCGAAACCCAAGACGGATGAGAGCATCGACTCGGCTGCGGATGAGGCGAAGAAGGCTGCGGAGGCTGCCGAGGAGAGAATCAAGAAGGCTGCCAAGGATACGAAGAAGGACGCGAAAGATGTCGTTGAGTCTGCGAAAGCCTCTGAGCAGAAAATCGTTGATGGAGCGAAGAGCGACTCCAAAAAAATCGAACAGGATTTGCGAGAAGTTGCGGTTTCGGTGAGACCCACTGATGAGAAAATCCTCGAGGGCGTCAAACACGAAGCCAAGAAAATCGAGGACGTAACCGTGACGACCAAAACCATCGAGACGACCGTGACGAACGGAACGAAGCACATTCTCGACGATGGCCAAAAGATCAAGGACGTGGTCGACAGAGCTAAGAAAGACGTCGAGACGACCGTGACGACGAGAACCGTGACGGTGACGAAGATCGTCAAGGATGGCGATAAGGTAATCGAGGAGAAAACTCAGCGCATCAGCGAGGATGTTCGAGGTGTTCCTGAGGAGTCGAAGAAATCCATCGAGAAATCTGCTACTTCAGCGAAGACAGCTGCGGAAGGCGTCAAGGAGAGTTCCGACCAATTATCAAAGTCCCTAAAAACGGACCTGAAGAACATAGAAGAGGGTTTGTCACTTCGCGACAAGGAGGCTAAAGACAAGCCGACTGTCGTCAAGGAATCCTCCAAGGACTCCGGCGACGAGGGAAAGGACAAGAGCGGAGGTTTCTTCGGGATCTTCAAGAGCCCCAAGGGCAAGAAGCGCAGCCGCTCTAAGGACAAGACCGATTCCCCGAAGCAGGAATCCTTCGACAGCGGTGACGAGGAGTTGAGAATCGCGACCGCCGCTTTCCTGGACGACACCAGAAAAGCCTCCGACAAAATGCACGAACCGGTCTCGTACAAGGTCCAGCCTGAGCTGGATGCCGATGAGAAAATCGAGCGGTTCGTCGCAGCCGGAGAGGGCGCTTTTGACACCCCTAAGGACAAAGTTGACGGCGCTTCGTACGACGTAGTCAAGGGCAAAACCATCGATGGGAAACCTGGGGTGGAAACTCTGGTAACGAAGGTCCACACGACATCGACCAAAGTCATCGACAGACCCGAAGATCAGAAGGCTGAGAAGGAGAACGGCTTATCATCGAAAACGCCCTTGAAGTCCTCCGATTCGAAGGATGAGGCAAAAAGCGACCTCGAGGACTCGCAAGCGTCCGATGACGGCAAGAAGAGCTTCTTCGACATGTTCAAGAGTCCCAAGCTGAAGAGCAGAAAGAAGAGCCGCTCCAGGGAGCGAAGCACCTCAAAGGAACCGTCTTTTGAGAGCGGAGACGAAGAGCAGCAGCGCGAAGTGCGCGATGCTACGAGCAAGTTCCTGGAGGACACGAGACGCACGGCGGATATTTTGCGGGAACCGCTGATGGAGGAAGGTTCGCCAGTGAAGCACGAGAAGAGAACCATAACGCGGGAGGACGTGAAGAGTCGGGGAATCAGTCCGGCTCCTCGCGAGGTGGGTGTGGAAAAATCTGGCGCTGTCGAATCGACCGCGGATGGTCCGACGGAGAAGCCGCACGAGAAAGGCGGTCTCTTCGGCATCTTCAAGAGCCCCAAATCGACCCTGAAGAGGAGAAGCAAGTCGCGAGAGAAGAGCACATCCGGCGACGCTTCGTTCGACAGCGGTGACGAAGAGCTGAGAATCGCGACTGGGAAATTCTTGGACGACACGAGAAACGTCGCTGACGCACTGGCCGAAAAACCGGAAGACCACAAGAAGGAAGTTCCGATGGGTGACAAAATCGAGCACAAATCTAAGGACAAGGAGGGAGGATTTTTGTCCGGGATACTCAAAGGCGCGAAGCACGCGGTGGAGGAGGTTTCGGAGGATGTCAAGGAATTCTGGGACGACACTAAGAAGGAAGCTGCGGAGGAGGAAGAACGCGCACGCCGCGAAGCTGAGGAAGCTGCGAGGGCGGCGAAGCAGGCGGAGGAGAAAGCTTCGACTGGTATACAGAAAGTTATCGTTCATACCAAGACGGCTGAGAAACATGCCGAGGATAAGTTGGTGGCTGCTAAAGATGCGGCTAAAGCGAGTGGGGAAAAGGTCGTCGAAGTTGCGGAGAGCGCGGCTAAAGCGACAAGCGGTGCTGCGGAGAAACTTGGCAAAGACGCTGGAAAGGCTAAGGACATCGTGAGCAAGGAAATCAAAGAAGAAACCAAAGCGGCAAAGGACAAAGTCGTCGCGGGAGCGGAAGCTGCTGCTGAAACCGCAGAGGCTGCTAAGGAGAAAGCAGCGAAGGACGCTAAGAAGGCCAAGGCAAAGGCCGGTGGCTTTTTGTCGGGAATTTTCAAGGGCGCTAAACACGCGGCTGATGAAGTTTCAGAGGAGGTCAAGGAGTTTGTCGAAGATACTAAGCAAGAGGCCGCGAATGAGGAAGAAAAGGCAAGACAAGCCGCTGAAAAATCTGCAAAGGCCGTTAAAGATTCGAAGGACAAAGCTGGTGCAGATCTTCGAGATGCGAAGGATAAATTGACTCAGGGTGTTTCGGCTAGAGTGGAGAAAGTAGCTGATAAGACTGCTGCAGCCAAAGAACAAGTAAAGGAAACGACCATTGCTGCTAAAGATGCAGTGTCGGGTGCAGCTAAAGCGACCGGGAAAAAGGTCGTAGACGTTACGGACAAAGCAGCGAAAGCAACGAGTGAGGCAGCGGAAAAAATTGCCCACGATGCAGCGAAGACCAAGGAAGCTGTTGGCAAGGAAATCAAGGAAGACGCGAAATTGGCAAAGGATAAAGTGATCGCGGGAACGGAAGCTGCTGTTGAAACCGTGGATGCTGCTAAGGACGCAGCAGTGAAAGACGCTAAGAAGGCCAAAGCAAAGGCTGGTGGTTTCTTATCGGGAATTTTTGGGGGCGCTAAACACGCCGCTGATGAAGTTTCAGATGACGTTAAGGAATTCATCGAACACACTAAGCAGGAGGCCACGAAAGAGGGAGAAAATGCAAAACAAGCCGCCGAAGAATCTGCGAAAGCGGCAAAGGATGCGAAGGACAAAGCTGCTGCAGATCTTCGTGATGCAAAGGACAAAGCTGCTGCAGATCTTCGTGATGCAAAGGACAAATTGACTCAGGGTGTATCAGCTGGAGTGGAGAAAGTAGCTGATAAGTCTGCAGCTGCTAAAGAACAAGTGAAGGAAACAGCCATTGCTGCTAAAGATGCAGTGTCAGGTGCAGCTAAAGCGACTGGAGAAAAGGTCGTAGAAGTTACGGACAAAGCAGCTAAAGCAACAAGTGACGCTGCAGAAAAACTCACTAAAGACGCAGCAAAGGCAAAGGATGCTGTTAGCAAAGAAATCCAAGAAGACGCGAAAGCAGTGAAAGACAAAACCTCCGCGGCAGCAGCAACTGCTGCTGAAACTGTGGATGCTGCTAAGGATGAAGTAGTGAAAGACGCTAAGAAGGCCAAGGCAAAGGCCGGTGGCTTTTTGTCTGGAATTTTCAAGGGCGCTAAACACGCGGCTGATGAAGTTTCAGAGGAGGTCAAGGAATTTGTCGAAGATACTAAGCAAGAGGCGGCGAATGAGGAAGAAAAGGCAAGACAAGCGGCTGAAAAATCTGCAAAGGCTGTTAAAGATTCAAAGGACAAAGCTGGTGCAGATCTTCGAGATGCAAAGGACAAATTGACTCAGGGTGTATCAGCTGGAGTGGAGAAAGTAGCTGATAAGACTACAGCAGCTAAAGAACAAGTAAAGGAAACAGCCATTGCTGCTAAAGATGCAGTGTCGGGTGCAGCTAAAGCGACTGGAGAAAAGGTCGCAGACGTTACGGACAAAGCAGCGAAAGCAACGAGTGAGGCAGCGGAAAAAATTGCCCACGATGCAGCCAAGACCAAGGAAGCTGTTGGCAAGGAACTCAAGGAAGACGCGAAATTTGCAAAGGATAAAGTGATCGCGGGAGCGGAAGCTGCTGTTGAAACCGTGGATGCTGCTAAGGACGCAGCAGTGAAAGACGCTAAGAAGGCCAAAGCAAAGGCTGGAGGCTTCTTATCCGGAATATTTGGGGGCGCTAAGCACGCCGCTGATGAAGTTTCAGATGACGTTAAGGAATTCATCGAACACACTAAGCAGGAGGCCACGAAAGAGGGAGAAAATGCAAAACAAGCCGCCGAAGAATCTGCGAAAGCGGCAAAGGATGCGAAGGACAAAGCTGCTGCAGATCTTCGTGATGCAAAGGACAAATTGACTCAGGGTGTATCAGCTGGAGTGGAGAAAGTACCTGATAAGACTGCAACTGCTAAAGAACAAGTAAAGGAAACAGCCATTGCTGCTAAAGATGCAGTGTCGGGTGCAGCTAAAGCGACTGGAGAAAAGGTCGTAGAAGTTAGAGACAGAGCAACTAAAGCAACAAGTGACGCTGCAGAAAAACTCACTAAAGACGCAGCAAAGGCAAAGGATGCTGTTAGCAAAGAAATCCAAGAAGACGCGAAGGCAGTGAAAGACAAAACCTCCGCGGCAGCAGCAACTGCTGCTGAAACTGTGGATGCTGCTAAGGATGAAGTAGTGAAAGACGCTAAGAAGGCCAAGGCAAAGGCCGGTGGCTTTTTGTCTGGAATTTTCAAGGGCGCTAAACACGCCGCTGATGAAGTTTCAGAGGAGGTCAAGGAATTTGTCGAAGATACTAAGCAAGAGGCCGCGGATGAGGAAGAAAAGGCAAGACAAGCCGCTGAAAAATCTGCAAAGGCTTTTAAAGATTCGAAGGACAAAGCTGGTGCAGATCTTCGAGATGCGAAGGATATATTGACTCAGGGCGTTTCAGCTGGAGTGGAGAAAGTAGCTGATAAGACTACAGCAGCTAAAGAACAAGTAAAGGAAACAGCCATTGCTGCTAAAGATGCAGTGTCGGGTGCAGCTAAAGCGACCGGAGAAAAGGTCGTAGACGTTACGGACAAAGCAGCGAAAGCAATGAGTGGGGCAGCGGAAAAAGTTGCCCACGATGCAGCGAAGACCAAGGAAGCTGTTGGCAAGGAAATCAAGGAAGACGCGAAATTGGCAAAGGATAAAGTGATCGCGGGCGCGGAAGCTGCTGTTGAAACCATGGATGCTGCTAAGGACGCAGCAGTGAAAGACGCGAAGAAGGCCAAAGCAAAGGCTGGAGGCTTCTTATCCGGAATTTTTGGGGGCGCTAAACACGCCGCTGATGAAGTTTCAGATGACGTTAACGAATTCATCGAACACACTAAGCAGGAGGCCACGAAAGAGAAAGAATATGCAAAACAAGCCGCCGAAGAATCTGCGAAAGCGGCAAAGGATGCGAAGGACAAAGCTGCTGCAGATCTTCGTGATGCAAAGGACAAAGCTGCTGCAGATCTTCGTGATGCAAAGGACAAGTTGACTCAGGGTGTATCAGCTGGAGTGGAGAAAGTAGCTGATAAGTCTGCAGCTGCTAAAGAACAGGTAAAGGAAACAGCCATTGCTGCTAAAGATGCAGTGTCGGGTGCAGCTAAAGCGACTGGAGAAAAGGTCGTAGAAGTTACGGACAAAGCAGCTAAAGCATCAAGTGACGCTGCAGAAAAACTCACTAAAGACGCATCAAAGGCAAAGGATGCTGTGAGCAAAGAAATCCAAGAAGACGCGAAGGCAGTGAAAGACAAAGCCTCCGCGGCAGCAGCAACTGCTGCTGAAACTGTGGATGCTGCTAAGGATGAAGTAGTGAAAGACGCCAAGAAGGCCAAGGCAAAGGCTGGAGGCTTCTTATCCGGAATTTTTGGGGGCGCTAAACACGCCGCCGATGAAGTTTCAGATGACGTTAAGGAATTCATCGAACACACTAAGCAGGAGGCTACGAAAGAGGAAGAAAATGCAAAACAAGCCGCCGAAGAAGCTGCGAAAGCGGCAAAGGATGCGAAGGACAAAGCTGCTGCAGATCTTCGTGATGCAAAGGACAAATTGACTCAGGGTGTATCAGCTGGAGTGGAGAAAGTAGCTGATAAGTCCGCAGCTGCTAAAGAACAGGTAAAGGAAACAGCCATTGCTGCTAAAGATGCAGTGTCGGGTGCAGCTAAAGCAACTGGGGAAAAGGTCGTAGAAATTAAAGACAAAGCAGCCAAAGCAACAAGTGGCGCTGCGGAAAAACTCACTAAAGATGCTGCAAAGGCAAGGGATGCTGTTAGCAAGGAAATTCAAGAAGATGCGAAAGCAGCAAAGGACAAAGTAGCCGCAGCATCGGAAACTGCTGCTGAAACCGTGGATGCTGCTAAGGACGCAGCAGTGAAAGACGCTAAGAAGGCTAAGGCAAAGGCCGGTGGCTTCTTATCTGGAATTTTTGGTAGCGCTAAACATGTCGCTGACGAAGTTTCAGATGACGCAAAGGAATTCGTCGAGGACACTAAGCAAGAGGCTGCAAAAGCGGAAGAAAAAGCTAAACAAGCCACTGAAGAGGCTGCAAAAGCTGCGAAAGAGTCGAGGGACAAAGCCGCTGCAGATCTTCGTCAGGCAAAAGACAAATTGGCCGAAGGCGTTGCTGATGGAGCGCAGCAAGTTGTTGACAAAACAAAAGCAGCGAAAGCACAAGTGAAAGAAACGGCCACTTCTGCCAAAGATGCGGTATCGCACGCTGCGAAAGCGACCGGAGAAAGAGTCGTGGAAGTCACGGACAAAGCAGCTAAAGCAACGAGCGAAGCAGCGGAAAAATTGGGCCACGACGCAGCGAAGGCCAAGGACGCTGTCGGCAAAGAGATCAAGGATGATGCGGAACTAGCGAGGGACAAAATGATCGCCGGAGCGGAATCCGTCGTCGAAACTGTGGACTCTGCTAAGAGCAAAGTGGCGAAGGACGCCAAGAAAGCCAAAGGAAAAGCCGGCGGCTTCTTGTCCGGCATCTTCAAAGGTGCAAAACACTCGGCTGACGAGGCCACTGATGACGTTTCCACTTTCCTCGATGAAATGAAGAAAGACGCAACGAGGGACGCAGATGAAGCAAAACGCGCCATGGAAGAAGCTGAAAGAGTCGCCAGAGACGCCAAAGATAAAGCCGCGTCTGACATTAAGGCTGCGAAGGACAAACTGGCAAAGGACGCGTCAGCCGGAATGCAAAAAGTAGCCGACGAGACTAAAGCTGCTGAAGACCGAGCGAAGGAAACGTTCGTCTCTACAAAAGACACATTATCCGGAGCGGCAAAAGACGCAGGTGAAAAAATTGCAGAAACAACTTCCCAGGCAGCCAAATCAGTAACGGACACGGCGCAGAAATTAGCCGACGATGCTGCGAAAGCTAAGGACGGAGCGATTGAAAAAGCAAAGGCTGGAGTCGACACGACGAAAGCAAAAGTTGCTGCTGGCGCTGAATCCGTCGCTGATTCTGCCGAGGCAGCGAAAGACGCAGCGGAAAGAGAGGCGAAGAAGACCAAAGCAAAAACCGGTGGTTTCCTTTCTGGCATAATAAAAGGTGCGAAACACGCGGTCGACGATGTCTCGGAGGAAGTCAAAGAATTTTGGGATGAGACCAAGCAAGAAGCTACTGAGGAAGAGGAACGTGCACGCCGTGCAGCCAAGGACGCTGAGAAACAAGTCAAGGACACCGAGGACAAGGCGGTAGCCGAATTGAAAGCCGCCAAAGACCAGGCAGGTCAGAAACTTTCGGCCGTCAAAGATGGCGCAGGACAGAAACTTTCCTCCGCCAAAGATTCAATCACACATGCGGCAGCTGCGACCGGTGAAAAAGTTGCTCAAGCCACGTCCAAGACGGCGAAAGCAACAACGGACGTTGCTGACAAGTTGAGCAAAGATGCCACAAAAGCAAAGGATGCTGCAGGCAAGGAAATCAAGGAAGACGTCAGAGTGGCCAAGGAAAAACTCGCTTCCGGCGCTGATGCGGTGATCGACACTGCGGAGGCAGCCAAAGACAAGGTAGCGAAAGACGCCAAAAAGGCGAAGTCCAAGGGCGGCGGATTTTTATCCGGAATCTTCAAGGGCGCTAAGCACACAGCCGACGAAACGACGGCTGACTTCAAAGATTTACTGGAGGAGACCAAACAGGAGGCTTCGAAGGAGAAGGAACAGGCAAAACACGCCATCGATGACGCCGCTAAAGCAGCAAAAGACTCGAAGGACAAAGTGGCTTCAGACGCGCGTGCAGCGAAAGACAAACTGGCGAAGGAAACTTCGGACGCCGCGCAGAAAGTTGCTGACAAAACTAAACTGGCAAAGGACCAAATAAAAGAGACGGTCGTTTCTGGTAAGGATGCATTGTCGGACGCCGCTAAGGAAACTGGACATAAGATATCCGAATCTGCGTCCAAAGCGGTCGAACACACAACATCAGCCGCTCAGAAAATCAGCGACGACGCGGTAAAGACCAAAGACGCGGTTGCCGACGAAATAAGAAGTGGCGTTGAGGCCACGAGAGAGAAAACGACCGCAGGAGTTGCGGCAGTGGCGGATTCCGTCGACGCGACGAAGGACGCCGCGGAAAAAGAGGCCAAGAAAGCCAAGGATAAGAGCGGCGGATTTTTGTCCGGTATAATCAAAGGAGCGAAACACGCGGTTGATGAAGTCTCGGAAGACGTCAAGGAATTCTGGGACGAGACCAAGCAAGAAGCTGCGGAGGAAGAGGAGCGCGTTCGTCGGGCTGCCGAGGAAGCGGCGAAGTCGGCTAAAGATGCGGAGGACAAAGCTGTGTCTGAAGTGCGGACAGCAAAGGACAAAGCTGTTTCGGAAGCGCAGGCGGCGAAGGACAAGCTGCAGGAAGCAGTTTCCGCGGGAACCAAAGAAGTCGTTGACCGCACTAAGGCTGCGAAAGAGCGAGCAAAAGAAACCGTCGCTTCCGGCAAAGATGCGGTGACGGATGCGGCGAAAACGACTGGAGCGAAAGTCACTGAGGCTGCTGACGCAGCGGCCAAAGCGACGAGCGACGCTGCAGACAAATTGAGCAAAGACGCAGCTAAGGCGAAGGATTCGATCGGTAAAGAAATCAAGGAAGACGCGAAAGCCGCGAAGGACAAAGTCGTTGCTGCTGCTACGGTCATCGACGACACTGCGGAAGCGGCTAAGGACAAAGTCGTCAAGGACGCTAAAAAGGCTAAAGGCAAAGCCGGCGGCTTTTTGTCCGGAATTTTCAAAGGAGCGAAACAGTCTGCCGATGAAGTTTCCGACGACGTTTCGGCGGATGTCAAGGAATTTTTGGATGTGACCAAGCGGGAAGCTGCTGAGGAGGAAGAGCGTGCTCGTCGCGCTGCTGACGAAGCAGCGAAATCGGTCAAAGACGCGGGGGAAAAAGTTGCTTCGGAAATGCAAGCGGCAAAGGATAAGCTGAACGACGCAACTGCGGCAGGAGCGAAAGAAGTCGTTGACCGAACTAAGGCTGCGAAGGATCAAGCGAAGGAAACTGTCGTTTCCGCCAGAGACGCAGCAACAGACGCGACGAAAGCGACCGGTGCAAAGGTCTCAGAAACCGCCGAGAAATTGAGCAAAGACGCGGCGAAGGTGAGGGATTCGATCAGTAAAGAAATCACGGCAGACGCGAAAGCGGCAAAGGACAAAATCGTCGCTGCTGCTGCTGTCGTCGATGACACTGCGGAAACCGCTAAGGACAAAGTCGTCAAGGACGCCAAGAAGGCGAAGCACAAAGCAGGTGGCTTTTTGTCCGGAATCTTCAAAGGAGCGAAACAGGCTGCTGATGAAGTTTCCGAGGACGTTAAGGAGGTCGTCGACGAGACCAAACAGGGAGCTGCGAAAGAGGAGCAGAAACTAAAGCGCGCTGCTGAAGAGACCGCGCAATCCGCTAAACAAGTCAAAGACAAACTTGCTTCGGACATGAGTGCGGCGCAGGAAAAAGTATCAAAGGAAACTTCCGCTGTCGCTCAAAAAGTAGCCGATAGTGTCAAAGCGACGGAGCACAAGATGGAGGACGAAGCAGCTTCGGCCAAAGAAGCGGTGGCTGAGGCGGCCAAAAAGACTGGGAAAGAAAACTCTGACGGCGCGTCGAAAGCAGCGAAAGCTACGGCGGATGCGGCGCAGAAAGTCGCTGACGATATTAACGAAACCAAGGAAGCGGCGAGCTACAAAGTCAAAAGCGGCGTCGAATCGGCCAAGGACAAGGCTGTGGCTGGCGCGGATGCTGTGGTTGAGGCTGCTGAATCGGCCAAAGACGCCGCGGAAAAAGATGCGAAAAAGGCCAAAGCAAAGACCGGCGGATTCTTCTCTGGAATAATCAAAGGTGCGAAGCACGCGGTCGATGAGGTTTCGGAAGAGGTCAAAGAATTCTGGGACGAGACCAAGCAGGAAGCTACTGAGGAAGAGGAACGAGCGAGACGCGCTGCTGAGGAAGCTGAAAAAGCCATCAAAGACGCCAAGGACAAGACCGTTGACGATTTGCACAAAAAAGGTGGAGAGTTGACGCAGACGGTTTCAGCTGGTACCGAGAAAGTTGGCCAATTGACCCAAGCGGTTTCAGCTGGTACCGAAAAAGTTATCGGCGACGCGAAAAAGGCGACGAAGCACGCTCAGGACAAGCTGGTTTCCGGTGCGAGCGCAACGGTCGATGTCGTGAAGACAACCCGGGACAAAATCTCTGACAAAGCATCAGCAGCTGCTGCGGCAACCGACGCTGCCGCTAAGAAACTTAAGGATGACGCGTCAAAGGCTAAGGATTCTGTAAAGAAAGAAGTCAGGGACGACATCAGAGCGGCGCAAGGTGCCTTGAGCGCAGCTTCATCCACGGTCGCCGAATCCGTCGACCACGCCAAGGACGAAGCAGCGAAGGAAGCCAAAAAAGCAAAGGCCAAAGGCGGCGGTTTTTTGTCCGGCATCTTCAAAGGAGCGAAACACTCCGCCGACGAAGCATCCGAGGATCTCAAAAACCTCGTTGACGAATCAAAACACAAGGCATCGAAGGAGGAAGAGCGTTTACATCGCGGACTCGACGAAGCCGCAAAATCCGTCAAACAAACGAAGGACAAAGTAAAATCGGACGTGCAGGCGTCCGAGGACGAGTTGAGAATGCAAGCTTCCGGAATTGTCGCCGAAGCGACAGCCTATGCGGAAAAGGCGGACGAAGAGGCGCGAAGAAAACTGACGACCGCCAAAGACACAGCGGTCGATGCGGCTAAAGCGACCCAAAAGAAACTTTCTGATGAGAAACTAAAAGCGACTTCGGCAGTCGCGAGCGCCGCGGACAAACTGCACGAGGACGCGATCAGAGCCAAGGATTCCGTAAAGAGGGAAGTGAGAGAAGACGTCAAGTTGGTCGAAGAAAAAATTACCGCGAGCGCCGACTCGGCCGCCACTGAGCAAACCACCAAGAAAATCCAGCATGGCGAAGCGATCATTCCAGATTTCCACGATGCGAAAGACGGAAGGAAAACAACAACGAGAACCGAAGTTCGAGTGACGACGCACGGGAAGGGCGGAGCGGCGACTCAGGTCTTCACCGACGCCGGAAGTTTCCCAACTGACGGCAAGAGAGTGAAAATCTCCGAGGACTTTAAGATCGCCACAACGGAGATCGATCCTAAAACCGCGAGCCAGATTTTCCTGGAGGACTCGAGGCGAGCGGCGGGTCGCAGACACGATCGCTTCAGCGAATCCTCGACATCCGAATCGAGTTCTCGGGACTCGATGGAGCGCGAAAGTTCGCCGGAAAAATCGTCGCGGAAGTCGAAGAAGTCAAAGGGTGTTTTGTCGAGCATCGTCAAGGGCGCGAAAGGCGCGACGCACAAGATCGCCAAGGAGATCGACCACGCGACGGACAACATCAAAGGCTCGACGGCGAAATTTTGGGAGGACACGAAACAAGAGTCCAAGGAGACATTCGGTAGCTCCGGTTGCTACGAAGTCTCGTCACCGCTCAGAGAGACCGAAGTCGTCGGGGACGCCGATCTGGCGGATTCGATGAGCGACGTTAGACTAGAATCGTTCGGTCCGCTCGATACGGTCGCGGACAGCGACGCGAAACAAACGGTCGGCGACGGTAAATCAAAATCAGCTTCTCGCATTCCTCAAAAAATAAGTCCGACTAAGGAGATCAGGGAAACTAGGCATAGCGCGATGGAGAAATCCGATAGGCTAGTCGCTGGGGTTTCCAGAGAGTTAGAGCACCTCAAGCTTCGCGCACATCAAACCGTCACCACAGTCATAAATAAGTCTGTGCGGACGGCGTCGACCCCACCACCCAGCCCCGCCGAGTTCAGTGACAGTAGCATTAAAGGTATCTTGAAATGATTGTGTTATAGATATTACATACCAGCTGTGTGTAACATAAATAATTTTTAATTATTATTATTATTATTTTTTTTTTAATCTTATTTTTTAATTCAAAACCATTAATTTTAATATAATTTTAATGTTTAATTTTATCATTAAATACTTGGTAATTTAACTTTAATGCTTTTATACGTAACTTCAGTTTATAATGCCTTTTTTAAGAAGGTAACTGGATATTAATCATGCACCAATGTCATACACCATACAATCCGACGTAATCCTCTAACAACGGGCACCCAGCATCTATTTCGTTACCCCGGCCCGACTCTGCGAACCCCGTTCGTCTCATTCGGACTAAAAAGTGAACAGCTCGCACGGGCTACACCCTGTAGAATTTGGTTTGTATCGATGATCGTAGATTTCATTCGCGATGTCCAAATTCATCGTTATCAAGTCATTGAAGCGTCTAGAATTAAAAATTGTAATTTTCGTTGTCTCCCGATGAGCACACTGAGAGAAGGATCTGATAGAAATTACCGTAAGTCTGGTAAAGACGGATTGGACTTTCGGGTATATAAGAGCACAGCGACATCCTGGCAAACGTTTATATTAAACGGAACACATTTTTCTGTTATATCAGAATGCATATAATTTTTACTAACAGATTCTCACGTTTGTGGGTAGTGTGCGCATAAAGGCACTTTCTCACACTCGTGCGAGAAAATAGGCCATATTGCGTTTGTACGCATGCGCAGTATTTTTCTCGCACGCGATGCGAAAATAGTCATTTAAAACAGTAATATGTCTCCCCTACATACACAAAATTGTCAGTTTTTGTCCATGGAATCCTCAGTATATTAATTGAATTTCGTTTTATCAAGGCTAAAATTAAATAGCCAAGTTTGCAAAATTTTGCAAACCAGCCTTTCCGAAAAAATTACCATATGAGTTGGATAAAAGTTGCTCTTTTGGGTTCCATAAAAATTGCACTTTTCGAAAATTTCACACATCCCTAGTGGTAGCGCTGGTGCACCACGTTTTCCACAGGTGCTTTCGATCTTACGTTTTTCATTACTATAACATGACATGATCGCGCATGCGCGCGGTCGTTTTTTTGGTAACAGTTGTTACCAAAAAAAAGATCACGAGCATACGCAGTCACGTTACAATAATAAAAAGCGACAAATCGAAAGCACCTCCGGTCTAAATTTACCACACATGGCTCGTTATTTTATCCTCGATCCTTCTCTCAATGCAGTCGGCGTAGATCTGATCACTTTATGGTTTGAATGCGTCCGATAATAACTATCGTTGATTTGTCCGAACAGGAGATACAATATCCACCAGAGTAGCGGAGTATGCGTTTTATTATTGCCGTATATAACATCGTTACAGTCTAATTTGCGTTATTTGACAATTGATTTTTCTTTTAACGGTGTTTAATTGAGTTTAACGCATGTGTTTCAGGTTTACGTTCGCAGCTTTAACATTTTTTACCACCGCCTGTGGTGTATGTAAAAACACACGACAATTCCCTTTACTTTTTTCATTTGTACTCCCGGTGTAAAATTGTATTCTTTTTTTATAGCGCATAAAAGAAAACAAACCAAAACAAAAAAAAGATATCTCAAACACGACGCAGTTATTATAATGCAGTGAGTAATTATGTATCGTTGAATTAACAGGAGAATCCACGGTCTAGCGAAGCATGAACCGAACCATGTCTTGCAGGGAATATCATCATTCATCTTAATCACCGTTTATTCACTGCTTTCAATGTTTAGTCTGTCAATGCATTTTTAATCATTGGAATTACCGTAAATTACAGATGTTACCGAGGAGGCGGTCAAGCGCGCGCAGACACTCGCCGATCAGGCGCTCGCTACCGAAAAATCAGGTAAAGTGTAGAAAAAAAAAAAAAAAAAAAAAAAAACATTACTCGTTACAGAAAAAAAAAAATCAGATTCGTAGAGATAAAAAAAAAGAAGAAAAGGAAGCAAAAATCAAACGAGTTAGAAGTACTCTATTTTTAATGGTACCCTCAGTTATATTTAGCTTTATCTTCCATAGTTAGCACTTGCTGACGCTTTCACACTGACTAATACTCCAAGCATGCTTTTTTATTGAAAGCTAATATCTCGTTACGATTATTGGGTTTTCCCTCAAACTTTTGTCTCTCATAGAAATTCACATGTTTTTTTTTTTCTCTCATAGAATTCTCCAACCATTTACATTAGATCTCCGTAACAATCGACCACGATGTATCGACGAATTCGTCATCGCGCAAGTTTCAAAATGATTCTCTAAGTGTTTCATATCCATGAGGATGTTTTAGTGGCTTTCAATGAAAACGCACGCAAACCCCCCATTTAGACACCATTTCCATGAGTGTTATTTTTTTTCATAAAAGAACTAATGCAATATTGATACGAACTAAAAAAAAAAAATCTAACTCCAAATCCATTCATACGTGTCTAAGTAAAAAAAAGCCCGCTCAGTTTGTCGCTCCCATCGCGCAACTGGGTCGGAATTCCAAAAAAAAAAAAAACAAAAACAAAAACAAATCATTAGTATTGTATCAATGTGCTTTATGCCCTTGTTCCTGGTTCTTGTCCGTGTCCTTTTTGGATGGGTCAGGGCATGATTCGGCTGAGATTGATGGGACAGTAGAGAGGCATGTTACTTCCGCTCCGACAAAGCAACCCGTTCCCGCCCCACGTCACACGGCGAAGTCGCCGAGCAAGCCAGACTTCCACCTGGAGCTCGACGGGAGGCCGTCGAAGAGTCCGAAGACAAAGATACCCGAGCTCGTGTCGAATTCCTCGGCGGGCGTAGTCGAGAAGATTCGCACGACGATCGTCCAGTCCGCGGACCAACCGGAAGACACCTCGGACCAATCGAGCGCGAAGAGCAAAATCCCGGTAAAGGTGAAAGAAACAACCAGAGTCATCACGACGATAGTCAACGAAAGCGTTGCAACCGACGTCGAGAAAACCGTCACCAAAACAACAACGACGACGAGCGAATCCAAAGTCCCCGGCGTCGAAGCTTTGCGGATCTCGGATGGCGAACTTCCGGTCCCGTCGCCGGAGAAACCGGCTCGCGAAAACGAGCTCACCAGCACGGTGAAGTATTCCATAAGCGGAAGCGCCGATCCGGAGCTGATGAGGGCCGCGATCGACGGCCTGACGAAGACCGTGACGACGGTCACTTCCGGTTCCGGCAAAGAGCTCGATCCCCTGGAGCTGGAGAAGTTGCTCGGTCAGAGCGGTTTCTCGAGCATACCTCACAGTGTCTCGAGGGACGAGATCGACCCGGAGGCGCTCAAGGAGTTCATTGGCGAGGACGGCTACACCGTCAAGAGGACGACGACGGTCGTCACCGAGGGAATTCTGCCGGAGGACTTCGATGGCTTTCCGCAATCCGGAACCTCAACGAGGACGGTGACGATAACGAGCATGGTCGATCCGGCCGGCGAGCGAGATCTTCAGCCGTACTATGGCTCCATTTCCGGTACGATCGTCAAGGAGACCGTCGACAGGACGAAGTCCGCCAAGGATTCGGGCGGATGGAGCGAAGCTATCGTGACGAAACGCTCGTCATACGGGAAACCTCTGCCATGGGAGAGCATGGCGAGATCGAGGGAAGAGCAGGAACAGTGGGAAACGCAATTCTCGTTGGACACATCGCCGGGCTCGGGTAACGGCGACGTTTACGCAAAGAACGGTGACTCTAGGCACGATATTAACAGCGACACCGATAGCGAGGGTTCATCGAGGCCCAGACGAAGATCGCTTAGCAAACGGCGAACTCTCGGCAGCTCTAGCGGCTCCGACGTGGCCCTTCACGAAGGGGCTGAGCTCTCCCCCATGGAGGACGACCAAGGTACCTCACTCACAGCTAACATTCTAAGTAAGCGATGTAAATATCCCGCTAACTTGGTATCCTTCTTCTTTTTTTTTTGGGGGGTCTGTCGTTACCTTCCTGTTACTTTCCATCGATAGTTTCATATTCATTTGTATCAGAAGAATTTATGTGCTTGGGTTGGTTCACTGTTTTGGCGAGTTATAGTTACAATGGGAAAAGAACTTTTTTTTTTCATTCACGTACAGTGGACGACGGCGTAAGTTGCGGTTTGATGTTTTAACGAGCGGATAAGGTGGAGGAAGCGCGATCGGGTAAGTTGGGTAGGCCGATTTCTGGGAGTCCTGCGTGATGGGGAGAGGACATAGCCTTTAAATTTTGGTACCGGTCTATTAAGGGTGCGTCTCACATAGAGGGTGAGAAAAATGGGAATTTTAATGCACTGGACTGGAAGTTTTTGTGCAAAAGCTGGTACATTAAATTTTATGTGTAGTTCTGATGAAATTAAAGTACGTTATTAAAAATAAAGTAATTCCAATGTTTTTAATACAGTGAGCATCAATTCTTCATCACAATTGGGCACAAAATTTAATACACCAGTTTTTGCATAAAAACTTCCAGTCCGGTACATTGAATTTCACATGAATTTTTTTTTACCGTGTACATTCCCAACCAAAAGTTTAATTCGAAAAAAATCAGCCGTATCAATGGTGTCGAGACCTTTGACTTTGCACAATAATAATGACAAGAAGCTATTAACAAAATACTTTTTCATAATCAGACCTTTTACTTTCCCATTTTAAATAAATTTCTTGATTTCTTAGAATTCATATGAATTTTTTAAGAATAAAAAAGAAATTCAGAAACATAAAATCGAAAAATGCAAGAAAATTCTGAAAAAATGCATGCATTTTCTAAAAAATCAGTGAATTCATTTGAAAAGAGAAACAAAGGTTTACTGATTATTTTTGTCGAACTATTTTTTGTACCAATTCGTTCATAACTTTTCAATAATATTATTATGCAAAATTAATGTTCCTGGCACCTTTGACACAGTGGATTTTTTTCAAATTTTTATACCATTAAGAAGTGTTCTAATTCTCACCGAATCTCACTTTTGTCTGGGAATCTACACTGAGAGAAGGATCTAGTAAAAATTACCGATCATCTAAGAAAAATTACCATAGCACATAGTAGTAGGGCGCAAGAGCGCCACCTAGGGCAGAAAGTCTCAGATTTCCAAGAATTTTTACCATAATATCTAAAAAAAATTCTTATAAATCCGGTACTTCCTACCATAGGTGGCGCTAGCGCCCTACTACCCTGCCCCATGGTAATATCTCTCAAGCGATATAGTAATTTTTACTAGATCCTTCTCTCAGTCTACATATGATTCATCCGTAACCCTTCAATTCAGAAAATACATACTTGTAAAAAAATAAGTATGTTTCAAAGTGTTAAATCGTGCCCGCTCCAAAATCCAGTAATAAAGCAATTAGTGGGAAATCCAACTTGCCCGATCGTGCCTCATTGGCTCGGTTCCCGAGCCTGCAACTTACGCGGTCGTCCACTGTGCGCAAAGCATAATCCGTTTTACCCCACCTTCCCTTATCGTTGGCTGTTCTCGTTACACTCTACGATAAATCTTATTGAATTACACCGACTTGCATGAATGTTCCGTGTACCGTTTCAAAAGCTTGGGACAATGTAAATCGCATACGCATGAACTTAATATATTTCGTAGTCAATTGCGAAGAGGCGCAATTTTCGGCGATGTTACGTTTTAATCGCAATATCGGCGTTTATCGCACGGAAAAACAAAGCTTGTTGCTAGGAAAGGTAATCCATTGCGCTTGACAAAACTTCAAAAGTGTT
The DNA here is from genome assembly GCA_958510785.1 of Exephanes ischioxanthus. NCBI lineage: Eukaryota > Metazoa > Arthropoda > Insecta > Hymenoptera > Ichneumonidae > Exephanes > Exephanes ischioxanthus. Next base: position 11,421,291 of record OY294024.1, on the reverse strand, counting down.
TTAAAAAAAAAACGTTGTTTTACAATACATTCGGTCAAGCGTATAATCCACCTGTGCGTGAACGTTATCGGCATACGGTTTGTTTGGATTCATCGGGATTTGCGTCGCGGTTTCCAAGACACTCCCATAACGTGGTAACTTTTTTTTGTTCACATCTACCTCTTTGTATTACGGCTTGGACAGCGATTTGCGGATAAAGAGCTTCTGGGACACAATTTACCATCATCAATCCATTTGAGTGTTTGACCTCTCTCTCCGGTAACTGCAGAAGTACAATGAAGTAGTTCGTAGCGGTATTAACCACGATAACCCTGAAGACATCTGCACGACATCGATTTTCGTCTCCGGCAAGTCTCTGTCGATGCAGGGCTTTAGGGGAAAACATTGTTCACTTGTAGCATTTTATTCTCTACGTGCACCTAGACAAATAATTTATTTTACGGCCGCCCGCAAACAAATATTTATTTGAATCAAATAAAAATTTATTCGAATTAAATAAAAATTTATTTGAATTAAATAAACATTTATTTGAATTAAATAAAAATTTATTTGAATTAAATGAATATTTATTTGAATCAAATAAATAGATACTTATCTGAATTAAATAGATATTTATTTGAATTACATAGATAATTATTTGAATTAAATGAATATTTATTTTTATCAAACAAATTATTTTTCCGGGTATTTTCCCGAGCGAAGTTTGTGCTATGCAAAACACGGCCGTGAAAGCTTGATGAAATTTAGTCTCGTGCAGATGTCTTCGGGGTCAATAACCACGTTGCTGTAAACGCTGTAAATTTCTCCTCTGCCAATATACAATTAGGTATACCCGATAACGGCTATTTCATTGTACTGGCTACGGATCTCTTTGAGAAAGCGAAGATTGAATTAGATTTTTAAAAAAGTAATAAAAAAAAAATCGAAAGTAATTGTTTCCAAGCATAATTTTCTATACGTGGTAGCAGCGCGCAGTTCGCTTCGAACGGCCGAATCCGCCCTACAAAGAAGTCCGATAGGGACCGAGCCTAGGACGAAGACTAATGGTAGAACAAGCTGTGTTTGTTGGATGAGCACAGCAGCCGCGGTGTTAGTGGCCCTACTAGCACTTATCCTTGTTCTGGAGCCACGTACACTCCAACGCGCCATCTCCACCCTCTCCAGCCATGCCCCGAGGCAAGCTGGGTACGATAAATATTTTTTTTTCATGTATCTTATATTACTAATAGACTATATTGCGAGCGGCTGAGGTTCGTTGGCGCTGGAGCGCTGTCCGTGGATTCCTCTTAATTCATCCGTTTCTGTCGGTGGCTACGTTCGAGATTAATTAAAAATACATTTGAGACGTATCACATACGTTCCCTTATTCCACTTTCCTGAGTTCCCTAACTCACACACTTCCGTCACTGACTGCATTCGAGATACATTCCTGAGAAAAATAAAAAAATGTTCTCTCTTTAACGCCACTTCCGATTTGAAATTCTAATTTTTAACCCGGAAGTGACGTCACGCAGAAAATCGTCACTTTTAAAACGGAAGTGACGTCATGTAGAAAATCGTCACTTTTAAACAGTTTTCGGACGGAAGTGCTATCCTACCGGAAATACGTCACTTCCGACTTAAATATCTCAGTTTTCGGTCCGAAAATCTCATTTTTCAACCGGAAGTGACGTCACACCGAGAGTACGTCGTTTCTGGGTTGAAAATCTCATTTTTTTTACCGGAAGTGATGACATACCGGAAATATGTCACTTCCGGTTGGAAAATCTAATTTCCGACCGGAAGCGACGTCATATAGGAAAATGTCACTTCCGCGTTTGAAAACCTCAGTATTCTACCGGAAGTGTGGCGTCATATCTGAAATGCGTCACTTCCGGTTTGAAAATCTCATTTTTCGACCGCGCGTGACGTCATACCGGAAATACGTCCGAAGTGACGTCGTAAAAAAAGGTTTTCGAACATTTTCTGCGTGACGTCACTTCCGGTTTAAAAGTGAGGAATTCTTTTTATTTTTTTCTGGAATGTATCTCGAATGCAGCCAGTGTGGGCAATCGAAGTAGAAAGTGGGCACAAGAACGTGTATGATACGTCTCAAATGTATTTGGAATTCGTCTTGAATGCAGCCAGCGCCAGAAACGAGTGAATTTAAGGAGCACACGGTATGTCTTCAGCTTCTTTGCAAAACTTTTGCATTCGGTCCCCATCCGCCCGCAACGACGAGTCGAGCGTTACTTTTACCTTACCGATATGCATCGACAACTTGGACGGGGACTGATGATTCATGCAGGTTGAAAAGAAAAACGCCAAACTTATTCCGAATACGTCGCTCTTATTTGCAGTATCGATACATTTGCTGATCGGTATCAAATTCGAGAATTGATTCCACTATACTGAATTACGCAGTTAATCAGACAAGCTTTATTTTTCCATTACGTTGATTGAACTTCTTCGATCTAGTTGGTACGATGCATGGTTTATATTACACTATGAAACGTAGTTTTAATAGAATAGACGCATGATTTTTTTTTATATATTTATAAATATTTTCGCATCTGTTGATAGCTGAATCCTGCGATTTTGTAGTTGTCTTTTTTTTTTCTTTTTGCACTGTCGAGTCGCAATGAGCTTGCATCAAAACAGGCGCAGGCATCGTTGTCGTCGCACTTAATGCACGTCGATAGATATTGTGACGAGAGTGATGCATTATTTTGTTTTGTTTGATTTTTTATTGGATTTTTTTTTTTATGATAATTGTTCAATTTTTTTTTTTTTTTTTGCTATCGTTTTTTGTTCGTACACTTAAAACCTTCTTAGCTCCTATGACAAATAAGCATCTCAAGATAAAGCTAAAGTGTAGAGGGACCAACGATCATGTTGTTATAGGTATGAAAAAAATAAACAAACAATTAGAATTGTTAGACGAATCTCTCTCAATACGTGTGTAAATATTATCTGAGGAATATCCGAAATATTGCGTGACTATAATTTACACTATATACACATATATATACACATTAACCGTCTACGAGTACCACAAATATAAATGTCAAGTAAGTAGATTACTAACTTAATTTAAAGTGTCTCGATGAATTTGCACCTCTGTTGTGTTCGAGTTGACCACTTTCATTCAAATTTGTATAATTAAAAAAATGCATTCAATTACTAATACAAAATAAACCTCACGATGTTGCGACGAGTGCTTTTCACCGAGCAACGACTTTAAAAAAATGTCTTAAAAAAAAGGTAAAAGCAAAATCGACCTGTGAAAACCTTAAAATTAATTGTTAAAAAAAATGTTTGCTACGAAACTGCCTATAATAATTTTCGAGCTTACGATTCGAAAATTCGTCTAACAATACTAATAGCAAGTAGTTGTTAAAAAACACCCCCTCGAACTTAATATCGTCGAATAGCCGAACAATGTCTTGATTTGACAAAGTCGAAAGAAAAAAAAAAAAAATTAAGAGACAACTAAATGTCAGATGCTTTATTCAGCAGCTTTGTCAGCGCTTCACACAAGCTCGCTCCGCGCCAGCACAATATATTTATTTGATAAAATTATTACGTCTCGAGGATATGCGAGGATTAAATATCCCGGCCAGTCTTAGGAAATATGAGAAAAATAGCGCAGAAGTTTTTTTTTCTTTTATCGAAATGGAATTGAGTATTGTAATTTTTTTATTTATTTTTTCATGAGTATTTTTTTTTATTAACAAAATTCAACGAACAAATTACCTAATCGTTTTATGAAACAATTTGCGCATTCCGCACATGCCCGGCGCAAAGTTTAACGCAGTAGTATAATTATGGCTGGTCAAACACGACTGCGTACTCTGTTTCGTATTGCCAGAATTTATAGTAATGTTGGTATTTTTTTTATATGTGTCTAGTCTTACAAAACCCCCCTTGTTTGGGCATGATGTAAACAATTTGAGAGTTATCGAATTGCGTTATTGCGTTTGCGCGACGAAACACCGGCCTAGATTACGTTCGAATTACAATCGAATATCCACAAATTTAATCGAACTCTGTTCAATATTGTTTTTTTGTTTTTTTTTTTTTTCTTACACAGAATCTGACTTTATGCAACACAGCGAGCCGTCTTACATGGAGACGACCATGACCGATGTCGATCCCGAGACTCAGGAAAGGTATTAAAAAAAAAACAAAAGATTATAAATCATTAGCGAATTATTGCTGTAGAAAAAAAAAATTATTTTATTTTCCCTTCGCTTCTTTAATTTTTTAAAAAATAATTACGATAAATTTGTACCGCAAAGCCTGCACTTGGACCACGAGAGGCGTGGTGTATTTTGGTGGGCAAAAAAAAAAATCGGCAGCGCGCTTGTCTCAAAAATTGTAACTCGACATTGGACTAATTTCATTTATATTTTTCAGAATAACGAGAACAACACGAGTAATAACGACGTCGGTCCCCGTGGCCGGTAGCGCCACGGGAGGCTCGGACGAACTTAGAGAGTCCATGCAGAAGATCGTGGATCAATTCATGACGGAGGAGAGAAGAGGTCAGTGAGATGATCGTCGTCTCCCTTCCAGCGACACAAACGATAGATAAATAAGAATTTTTGAAAAAAAGAAGAAAAATGAAATAAATAAATTAAAGAAACAAACGATTATAATACGCGATAGAGTTTAAAAAAAAAACGGCAAACAATTTGGCAATGAAAGAGGGAAGTACACTTTTTAAATCGAGATATATTATTAATTTAACGAAAAGAAAAAAAAATGAAGCAAGAGTCCAGTTCGATATTTCCTCGCATCGAACGATTCTGTACTTCTAACGACAGCGATATGAAAAAAAAAAAAAAACATATGAGTTTTACCTGATTAGCACACAGGTAATCGTACATTCACATTGGCCTAGGCTTCCGTATTAATTTTTTTGTTCGTGTATTTTTTTTATTCATCTACTACTAGATTATTCGCTTTGCGTTCGGTGTTTTTTTTTTTTTTTTTTTAATCTATCAAACACTGTCATTGCTAGTTCGACTAGCTCCCCGCTAGTCTCCACTACGCCAGCCCGTCCACGTTGAACGCTTCTCCTTGTGTCCGTCGATACGTATATAAGAGGCACGAGAAATTTTTATCCCGGATATTTAATTACGAAAAACTATAAACGATACGCGACCCGGTGAGATAAAGTGAGAGATAGGACGAAGGGAAATCTTTGTACGATGAATTTCAACATGTGTGTCTCGCGTTGCAGCGAGATTCGATTTGTTACACAAGTTGACGCACGCGAAACAAAAGTTGGCATAAATTATTCGTGTAGGAATATAAACGTCCGCATCGACGTGCATCGCTTGCTGAAAAAAAAAATTTTTAATGTTTTTTCTTGCGTCTAAGAATGAGCCAAGCTTTGGATTATCAATGGCGAAGAGAAATGATAAATAAAACTATTTAAGAAGAAAAAAAAAAGCAACGTGCTTCAACGCTATTAAAGACGAGTCTCTGAGGAGGGAAAAGGTCCGTCTTGCCGTTTCGCAGAGCACGAATGGATTTAAAGCGCAGTAAAAAAAAAGTAATGAATTCTGTAAGACGATAAGCGAAAAAATAAAAATAAATGAAAACGCCGTTTTTGGTCTGTGTCGCGACAAGGAGTATATCTCTTTACCGATCGCCGATGAAAAAAAAAAAATGTAAATTTGAATTATTCGAAGAGTATCTCCCGAAACATTTTTCAATTGTGTATATTATCATTATTTTCTTAGCAAACAAACAAATGAAAAAAAAAAAAACAAAAACATATACAAGTGTACTCTTATACAATACATTACACATCTAACGCGACAGCGGATATTTTATTTATGTGGAAACAAAACAAGCAAACAATGATAATTAATGTTATGAATTATAATTTATCGTTTAAGTCTTGTGAAATAAATTATGAATTAGGCGTGGCAGAGTTGAATATACGTTAAACGAAAAAAACAAAAAAACAAAAAATCTTCGGTGACTCTAAAACTTGTCCTAGGCTACCACAGCATTATAGCTTTCGTTGTCACATGGTTCGAAGGTTTACGATTAAAATAGCGTAAATAATATATATATATATAAATATATATATATACATATATATATATTTAGGAATCATATAGGATTACAAATATTCTATTAATATATAATATATTGTATTGAGAAAAAAAAAGAAAAAAAAAATCTGACTGCACATCCAAGATTTATAAAACTAATTATACCTTTGTCTATTATACCGCATTCGATAGACTTGCCTAGAGCCCCCCTGACCTAAGGACCAAAGGCACAATCACATGCATTCAATTGAATATTGTATTGCTCCTAATTGTATTACTGGTAAAAACAAGAAACAAACAAAACGAAAAAAAAAAACATAACTTAATGTAATCTGTCTCGAATCTATAGCGATACTGGTACTTAAGTGGTTTCCGCAAACAGGGTAAGATCAGTCCAACTTTAATTACGACAATGGTAAAAATTCTTAACAGACCTTTTCGACGGTATTTATGTACCTTGGCAAATCCGTTTGAGATTTTATCTCGAAACAACTAACACCTAAAAACTGTTTTTTTTTTTTACGATCCTGAATAAATATCATAGGAAAACTGGCGCCGTTTTGCGGCGTCCACCGACGCAGGCGAACCAACACGATGCATTTAATTACCAGTATTGCCTCAGCACACACTTACGATTTTCGTAATTTTTGTACGGTTTAGTTGAGGTTTCGTGGGCTATACAGCATAATTAAACTCTACGCATCAAGCAGCTTTTCTACCCCCTCCGCTAAAAGGATGTTGTCTGTCGACATTGTTGACCGTGCCGCCGCTATGTCATACCGTTCAAAAGCAATGGCATACTGTACTATTGTGTGATAGAGCTATCAATGACAGCATAATAAATAATAAATAAAAATGTTACCTCTCGAATCCGTAGTGTTATTCGCAACCGGCGTCGCTTTCTATCGCTCGTCGGACGACACGGATCTATCTACGGTGGAAAAACACTCTGGAATAAGGTGGGCTCGAGTGAACTTCGCAAACTCCTTTTCACTTCCGGTAAAAAGTTCTTATACTTCCGGTAAAAAGTTCTTTTACTTCCGGTAACAACTTCTTTTACTTCCGGTAACAACTTCTTTTACTTCCGGTAAAAGCTTCTTTTACTTCCGGTAACAACTTCTTTTACTTCCGGTAACAACTTCTTTTACTTCCGGTAAAAACTTCTTTTACTTCCGGTAAAAGCTTCTTTTACTTCCGGTAACAACTTCTTTTACTTCCGGTAACAACTTCTTTTACTTCTGGTAAAAGCTTCTGTTAGGTGGAAAGCAATGGCACACTGTACCATAGTGTGATGGAGCTATCGATGACGGCATAATAAATAATTGTAATTCATTTAACGGAATAACCGCTTTACACAAATTACAACTGGTGAATCGAACAATAAATAATCATCTTACCTCTCGAATTGTAATGTTATTCGTACCAGCGTTTTTCCCTCGCACGTCGGGCGACGCGCATCTACGATGGAAAAACGCTCTGCAATAAGGTGGGTTCGAAAGAACTTCGCAAACATCTTTCTACGTCCGGTATTATTATTTTTTTTTTATTAATTCTTAAAAACATGCGATTACAATCAATCAATGTTTCGTGGCTATCTACTGGGAGAAGAGAAAGAAAAGAAAGAAATGTATTAAGCTTACAGAAAGATTTTACCGTGATCGCTCTTTGATCTACAGCACATTTTAATCGCTATGAACACAAAACGTTTCATTCGTCGACAATCGATCGATTGTGCTTTCTGGATTTTTCTCTACGATCCGCTTCACCCCCCCCCCCCCTGCTCCTCCTTCCCCATGGTTTACTTTACAATGAAATTTACAAAATAAAATCGAGCTGTTTCTACATGAGTTAAATCGGTGGCACAATTTTCGTTCTCGTTTTTCGTAGAATACAATTAAAATCGGCTACCTATCTAACAAATATGTTTTATTTTTTATTTCTTTCGTTTTGTTTTTTATTTTTTTTTTTGTGTGAAACAATTTGGGCTATCGATCGTCGGGAACACAATTCGACGACGCTGTTCGACCTTCATCATCGTGATCGATACTTGTTTTTTTTTTTTCGTCTCGTCTCGTCGATCGATATTGATACAAATTTTGAAATATTCTAGCCGACACACCGAGTGCGTCGTCGCGATCGGAGGCCTCCGGAAGTTCTTGCGCTATTACAATGTTCGCGTAAAATTTTTCATTGTCTATAAAATCGCGTTACAATCGGACAAGAACACAGTACAAAATCGAAACGCTTGGTGATTTATTTTATAGATACAATTAATTAGTTACTTAGTCAGATGTCCGACTCTTCCGTTAAAACGTGACCGTCTCTCCATTCCCGTTTTGCATCTCACCCGCTGTTAGTCGATTCTTTTGTTTTCGTTTTTTTTTGTGTTTTTATCGCACTAGTGTCCCCTGTCTCACGATCGTCACGATGGCTGATCAGATCTGCGAAAGAACGATTTTTTTTCCATCAGTAAAACGAAAAAATAATAATACGAAAAAATTAAAAAATTCGCGTTCAACCATTGGCAACTTACATTGTCCACGTCGTCTTCGTCATCGTCACTAATCTCATCTCCAAACTCTATGTCCTCGTCGAAGCCGTCCTCCACGAACGTGACGGTGTCGTTGATACGTACTGAAATTAAAAAACAAATATTAACATGCAAAAAATAAGTTGTAATCGCTTTTGAAAAAGTTTTTGTTTCAGAAAAAAAAGAACTGACCAGTTTCTGGGAACTCTCCGTAGGTCTTCAGATTTCGCGCCTCGTCCGACGTGTACTTCAGAATGACGTCGGCTTTCGCGTCCTGATAGTCTCGCAATCCGATGAGTATAATGTCGCCCTGATTGATCCAAACTTTTTTGCGCAGTTTGCCCCGAATGTGACAAAGTCGTTTGACGCCGTCGAAGCACATGGCCTCGAGCCTTCCGTTTCCGAGCATCTTTGTGACCTGGGCGTATTCTGGAATATAAAAAAAAATAACACTAAAACTTTCGAATCACCACTGAGCCATGAAAGTCCGAAGTCAACGACATTTTTCAGACGATTTTTTTTTTTGCATATAACAAAAATTTCGCATTTCCCGCTCCCGTTCGTAAACGTCCTTGAGCGAATCACGCGAAAGACGAGCGAAATGCTCTGCTCCTACCTTGGCCATCTTCCTTGAAGACCAACTCTCTCTTCTCAGTTTCGTTCTCGTTCTTTCCTCTCCTCCTGTTTTTTCCTCCCTTTCCTGCGAAGACAATTAATGAGTTTTTTTTTTTTTTTTTAACACACAAACGATTTTCTCGCTACGCACGAGTGTGACGTCAATTTTAGGAGATTATCGATCATTCGTTCGAGGCAAAATTGATGGCTGTCAGGTTAGTCAAAGCTAACCACATTGCGTTGAGAAATCTGCGGGTCTCGATCGGTCGTCGCGATCGCGCGCGACGCATCGATCGTGCGTACCGATCGCGCTACGAAATTATCCGCTTATCACTCACCCTTATTCTTCGGCATGTTTGGACAATCGGTTCACAAATAAGCGTGGGCAAAACTTAACGACCGTTGCACTGCGCGAATAATACAGAACGTACTGCACCACCGTTGCCAAAGCCCACGAGAGGAAGATGACTGTGGAACGTCAAATCAGACGGACCACATTTTCCGAGCGCGATGCACAACTACGATTATAATGCTTCGAGTGTCGCTTATAAATTATCGAATGATTTGTCGATGAAAGATTTTCGTCCCGCGTTAACGATTTTTCGATAAAAATTTGATGTTTAGACGCCTGCCTGATTGCAGTCTCGGATACAGAAATATCGACCTTATCGACAGGATAATTGGGCGCTACATTTTCAAACTTTCGTCATCGCCAAATTTACCATCAGCCAAAACTCATTTCCGCCAAAGAGTAAACTGGGTGGAGAAACACCATGTATAAATGATGAAAATTTTTAATGTTTTTTTGTATCGCCACTTCAGGTTGGGGAATCTCATTTTTAAACCAGAAGTGACGTTACAGAAATATTATTAAAAACTTGTTGCGACGTCACTTCCAATTCAAAAATCTCATTTTTCGACATTTCTCTCAAATGACGTCATCTAGAAGAAACGTCACTTCCGGTTTAAAAATCTCATTTTGCGACCGGAAGTGATGTTTCCGATAAATTATGTCACGCCTCGCTTGAAAATCGCATTTTTCGACCGGAAGTGACGTTTCCCCTAAATGATGTCCCTTCCGGTTTGAAAATCTCATTTTTTTACCCGAAGTGATGTTTCCCTTACACGACGTCCCGCCCGGTCGAAAGATGAGATTTTCCAAACCGGAAGTGCATTCTTTTTTTACGATTTATGGTCTCTGCAAGCTACTTGGTAATTGCAGTTACTTTGGAAACACAGGCCAACTTGCTGCTGATATCGAAACGCGCCTTGAGATTACAACTGTTCCGTGTGTTTTGTCTCTCGCGCGATGAGCTGTCAAAGTAGAAAAACATTTTTTTAGTTGAATATTTCGCTTAATGGCATTGTTGCATCTGGTGAACATGGGAGACATCGTTCATCTCAACGTCGGCGGGACCAGGTCAGTAGATATTCACGAATTTTTCGTCGATACAACAAGCAATCGCAATGATTATCGGACGAGAGATTTCGTCGGAACGCTTCAATCGACGATCGATCTCGTTTCCCTCAGATTCTCGACGTCCCGACCGACCCTCACGTGGATTCCCGACTCGTTCTTCACCGCTCTCCTGAGCAATCGCATCACCTCGAGACGGGACGAGAACGGCGCCCTGTTCATCGACAGGGATCCGAAGATCTTCTCCATCATACTGAATTACCTTCGCACCCGAGACATAGACTTGAAGAACGTCGACATCAAAACCCTGAGGCACGAGGCCGAGTATTATGGCATAACGCCGCTGGTCAAACGGCTAATGCTCTGCGAGGATTTGTCACAGTCCTCCTGCGGAGACGTGCTCTTCTATGGATATCTACCTCCACCTTGTAAGATCGCACGCCGTATTAGCTTCACAGTTATAATATTTTGAACATGAAAATATTTATCGGTTGTCTCGCGGTTTATTTGCAGGTATTCCTTTGCACGAGCCCATCGGCGTCACAACCAGCGTCAGCGATGTTTCCGTTCACGGACGCCTCACCGGCACTGCCAGTACCGCGAGAGTCGAACCCTCGAGCACCTCTCACAGCAATTCTCAACCTGCCGGCCCTTCTGGTCAAGCTCCAAGTGCTAATGGTGAGCTTTTGTATATTTTATGAAAATTAATTCAATGTGCAAAATTATGAAGCTTATCTTTATATATTTTGTGCGATAATAGATTTGATAAAAATGTGTTGATAAATCAAAATTTATTGATGTATTAAGTATGGTTTTTGAAAGGCTGACTTAACATGCGGGACATTAGTTTAAACGTTTATGTATATATCATATTTAATTATATGAAATATATAATAATAATAATATTAATAATAATAAATGTTAACAAAATTCAATGTACAGAATAATGAAGTTTTTACTTATACTGTTTAGCAGGATATTAAATTTGATGAAAACGTCCTTCAAGATAAAAATTTATTGATACATTAAACACGTCTTAAAAAGCTTAACTTAATATGCAAGGCTTCACTTAAACATATGCTTATATATTCGTGTATATTCAATTTATTGATTTTATCCACAGAAACTTAATTTACTGTACATAAATTTTCGTACACAATTTCTTTGTCACAATGCGCGTAACGTTACATACATCACTGCTTGCAGGCCAACAAAACCAAAAAGCATCGACGTCCTCGCACACGCGAAACTCGTCCCTGGATTACAGAGTCTCCCAGCGAGGAGTTCCCCACTCTCGCAATTCCTCGCTCGACCTGAGACACGCGAGGAACAGTTCCGCAGATTTGAACAAACTCTTCAAGAACGACGTCGGCCTGATTTTCGGCCCGCATCAAGGTACACCTATAAAAAAAAAAAGAAAAAAATACAATAATTTTAATCTAACGACCGAATACGATAAAATTTCAATGATAACATAAAAAAAAATCTATGCTGTTTCAGGCTGGGTGGATCCGTTGAGGGTGCACATAATAAAGGCTCATCACAACTGGATAGTTATATCGTATGCTCACTTCATAACGTGCTACCGATTGAAAGATTCGTCAGGCTGGCAACACGCCTTCACGAGTCCTCACATAGAATCGATAATCGAGAGGGTCGCGATAAATGCGAAGATGGGCAGCGGCGCCGACGGCAAAATGGTAGCGATCTCTTACGGCAGTCAGGTGCGACTGTGGAGCGTTTCCGAGGACGGAATAAAGACGAACATCGGCACGTTCAATCTCAACGTTCGCGTCGAATATTTGTTCTTCATCGGCAGCCAGTTGGTCGCTCTCTCGTCGACCGGAAAGATCGGCGTTTGGCACGCCATGTCGCAGCACTGGCAGATCCAAGACGTCGTGCCGATCTCGTCCTTCGACACCGCTGGCTCGTTCCTGCTGCTCGGCTGCAACAACGGCTCGATCTACTACATCGGTAATTCGGTGACTCCGAAAGCGACAAAAAACGCACGTTCGAGCTCGCTCTCGCTTCACTGAAAAATATATTTTTATTTTATTTCAGACATGCAAAAGTTTCCGCTTCGAATGAAAGACAACGATCTTCTCGTAACGGAACTATATCGAGATCCGAGCCTCGACCCCATCACAGCTATTTCCGTCTATCTCACGCCGAAAACAAGTAAGCTTCTAATATTGTCGCAAAATTTTGGTGCATAGCGTATTATCATTTATCGCGCATGTACGATCTTTTCTTACGATGACCCTGGAGATATCAGCATGACATCAAGTTTCATCTTCGGCAAGTCTCTGTCGATGCACTGCTTCGGGAAAGAAAATAGTTATTTGTATGGCGAGGGCGTAGAAAGAGAGTTTGAAATGACTCGTGTGAAATGCATTCACAGGAGTCAGGACTCCCTTTTCTATGCTTACTCCATTCACATAATTTTTCCTAACAAATTCACGAAAATCACGCTTTTCGTTGGAATTGTGCGCAATAAGGCACTTTCTAGCACCAGTGCAGGAAAAAAGACCATGTTGCGTTTGTACGCATGTGCGATAATTTTCTCGCACGCGATGCGAGAAAGTTCCTTTCTGCGCTCATTTCACAGGAACGGAAAGCGGGATTTTACGTGCATGCGTTAAGAAATAGTACATTACGATACTAGTGTGATAAAACTTTTTCTAGCGAGTGTTGCTGTCACACGAGTTAATAAAGATTTTCGCATGATTATCGTATAAAATTTTATTTCACAAGGTGTGAAAACTTGGGTTTACGTACGCGTAGCGTGCGTAAAACTGCGGTTTTCGCATCGAGTGAAGTAAAAAAAAAAATTGTTTTCTAATGGAATTTTATTCTCAAAACACAGCCGTTGGTGCAAAACACAGCCGTTGTAACTCGATGAAATTTAGTGTCGTGCAGATATCTTCAGGGTCGTCGCTTACGTTGCGACGGGTCGAAGATAAATCGCGCTGTAATACATTAATTTACTAATCGACGCATTTTTCTGTTTTTTTTTTCTTTTTTTTTCGGCGAGCGTACGACACGTTTGTCGAATCTCGTTCGTACGTACGATAATGTAACTCAAGTTTACGCTTTTCCTTTGCTACATGATTTCGTACCGTACAACTGGATACGTAGCACAAGGCAAGTATGGGTCGATTAGTTGGTTCATCGGAAATCATACTAGAAACTATTTTTTTTCACAAAATTGCATCTCGCATCGAAAAAACACTGTCATACGTGTACGCAGCTGTAGTGTACCTACCGCCTCTGTACAATTTATTCTTTTTATATTATTGTTAATCGTACCTGTTTCACTCCAAGAATCCACGTGTATCATGCTAAATGTTTGTACCACTACCCCGAGATTTTGTAACTATACATTTCAATTGTCACGAAGTTTTAAGAATTGTTGATTTTTTTTTATATTGCAACGTTAGACCTGACTGGCCAAACCCTGCTATCCTTATGCGTCCAGTTGTACTTGTGCAAATCGTAAGTTTCGTCACTTTGTTCGGTCATTGTTTTTTAAATTTTTTAACAAAACGAAGCTTTTTGTTTTTTGTTTTTTTTTTGCGTTCTTGTCGACGCGAATCAGTTTGTATTGTCGAGCTAGAACTGCCGGCTTGCTCTCTCCCTATTCATAGTATTATGTTCCATGCCAGCATCTGAGCGGGGGAGGGAAGGTAATAGAAAAAGAAACGTATTTTCGCTTCAGAGTTCTCCGAATGATGAACGCTATATAATTTTTTTTTTAAATAATTTTCATTAGAAGTGAGCAATTGGAACGAACCCTGCCGACCGATTAATTTTGCAACCGAATCGTTTCGTTTGCATGTCGGGAGAGCCTTGCGGAACTCTCTTAGTCACTCGGTCGCTGATTCGACGAATTTTTTTTTAGTACGAGACGATTGTCCACTCGCTATATATGTACATACCCGCATTTTTTTGGAGACCTTTGAATTTCCATTTTTTTTTGTCTTTTTTTTGTTCCGAATGACAAGTGCGTCACAGACACACGGCCACACACGCAGATTAATATTTTACGCACAAATCTGCCCCCGCATCAGGGCGGATTTTTTTTTAAATTACTTGTACGGTTTTACGAATTTTTTTTCTTCCTAAACACGCACCCTCTAATAATGATGTGTCGTTACCGGAAGATATCCTATCCCTCCTCACAGGTCTCTGTGGAAATTGGATTGAGATCGCTTACGGGACTAAATCTGGAAGCGTCAGAGTTATCGTTCAGCATCCCGAGACCGTCGGCCACGGACCGCAGCTCTTTCAGACTTTCACGGTGCATCAGAGCAGCGTGACGAAGGTGCGCATTATTTATTGCAAGAGAATCTTGCATTGTATTATAATAATTGCTTCCTCATGGACAAAGATTTGTTCTCATAAAAAAAAAAAAATTAAGATTATAATGTAAACGTGTTCAGAATGTTACAAAACATCGGAAGATCATCGGGTTAAAAAGTTATACGTAAAGGAACTTTTATCGATCGATGTCGCCTGTTTAATTTTGCAAGGGTCGATGGAAACGTTTAAGTTTTACGAGATATTGAATTTTTTTTTTAATTCAACAAAAATTTGTATTCATTTTCCGACGCAAGTTTTGCTATCGAATATTGAGCTGAGAGTAAAATAAGTCGTAGATTCGTGATCAGTGGGAAAAAAATACATCAGACGTGGCCCCGAAAGGACGAATAACTACGATTTTTATAAGGAATCATTGTAATGAATATTGCAAAAATTTGTGATTTATTTGTATGTTCAAACAGCCAAATAATCACGGACAATTATTGTTCATGTAAGCTTTATACACAAAAGTAGATGAGATGAGGAAGCTTTGTGAAAATCTCTCTGGTTTTCGTTCCAATTAACGATTTTCTTTTCTCTTTTTTTGCCAATTTCTTTTTAGGTGACTCTGTCGGAGAAGTACTTGGTGTCAGTCTGCTCGGAGTACAACCACGTGAGGAGCTGGGCAGTTACGAGATTCCGTGGTATGATATCGACGCAACCGGGTTCGACGCCAGAGGCCAGTTTCAAAATCGTGTCTCTGGATTCCCTCGACTCGTGCGTCAGCTACACGGCGGGCAATGATTTTGGTTCGATAAAAAAAAATTTCATCGACTCACGAAGCTTATCTCGCGGCCTGTGCATTATTGCGACTGTATGAATATTTTCTGTCCACGACAGGGCCCTTCGGTGAGCAAGACGACGAGCAGGTGTTCGTGCAGAAAGTCGTACCGGAAACGGATCAACTGTTCGTCCGGCTAGCCTCGAACGGCAAGAGAGTCTGCGTCATTCAATCGGTGGACGGAAGTATTATCAGCTCGTTCTGCGTGCACGAGTGCGAGGGCTCAAGCAGAATGGGCTCGAGACCGAGACGATTCATATTCACCGGTCACTCCAACGGCACTATTCAGATGTGGGACCTCACGACGGCCCTCGATCCTTCGTTCGACGCGGCTCAAGGTGCGCTCGAAATTCCCATTTTTCTACCAATTAACTTTCCCAACAGGCTGATAAAAAAAAAAGTTGAGAATTGAAATTTTCATATCGCTTCCTTATGAAAGTTGAAAATTGAAATTTTCGTATCGCTTCCTCTTAAAAGGTAAAAACTGACATTTTCGTATCACTTTCTCATAAAAGTTGAAAATTGAAATTTTAATATGACTTTCTCATAATATTCCTTTATTTGCAGAGCTTCTTCTATGAGAAAGCATTTTCGGTATTTTTGAAGAATTCCTCAAAAAAGAATCTTCGCGAATAAAGGAACATTATGAGAAAGCGATATGGGAATTACAATTTTCAACTTTTATGAAGAAGCGATATGAACATTTCAATTTTCAACTGTTTTCAACCTCAACGTCGTGTTAGACTTTTATGCAAAACGGCTGGCCGATTCCGGTTCAGTGCGTTGACTATAAAAATTCCCAATAAACTTTTGCCTTTAGTCGTCGCTCCGGGACTATATGTAATGTATTTTTCCACGCTCATCACAAATCTAACACTTATTTTATTCACAGATGAATATTTAATACGGAAAAATTGCGTCCAAAATAAAATACTAATTTTTCATGAAATAAAATAAAAATCCAAAATAATCATTTTTTTTTGTCACTTTACAGCCAAGAACGTCGCCGGTGGGCCGACGCCGGAGGAGCTCTGGAAGCTGTTGGACCAATGCGACCTGAGCAACAGTCACTGCTCGACGCCGTGCATAAGCCCGTGCCCGTCGCTGGTCGCGACCGGGCCGAGGCTGAAGGCGAGCAACGTTCTGTTTCTCAATCAATCGCAAAATTCTGAACCCACCGCGGGCTCCAGCCAGCTTTAGTCTTAGCCTGCGAGTAACGAGACTGCTTTCTACCGATCGTGCGAAGAATCTCAAAGGATTAATAATGCAATTGTAAGATCGTTTACAGTTCCTAAAAGTCCTCGGTTAGGTACGACTGCTCGTCTCTCCCGGCCGGCTCGAGACCGTTCGGACTCGTCGATCGCGACAACGCGAGCGGCTCGGCCGTCGTTTTCTCCGAATGTGCATTTATTCAAAATTCATTGACGATCTGCTCGGCGAGTCCCGACACCGTTGACGTTGAATGCGATTGATCGCCGTTGAAGGTGCAAAACACTCGGTGTCGGGCTCGATGAGTCGCTTCATCCCCTTGAAAAGCGTGAAAGTCTCTCCGATTGATGATGAAAAGAAAATCTTAATCGTACGTTAATCAAATTACGAAACTTCTGTTACGTTTGTGCGAGATAAATATATTTACATTGCGAGGGGGGGGCAAAAGGTAATTCGTAAAACTGTTGTGACTGTTCTCTCTTTGTGATCTAAGGTAATAAATCAATGACAATTTCATGCAATGGAAAAAAGGATTTTCTGTACTATCGATTGGGTTTTCTTCATTTGTTAATTTTTTTTTTATTGAGGAAAACTTAATAACGATACGTAGATTACGTTCCGATTCGAAAGAACCAACGCTGTAATACTTGTACTATAATTTATTCGTTATTACAATAGTTTAGTCATTATTCGTTCCGTCAGTTAGTCACACGCGCTTTTTGTATATAAAAAACGTTAATCGGTAATCAAAGTGGCTTGTAAATTAGTAATGGCAAATGGATGCAGTCGAAATTGATCGAAGCTCTTTGGCTTCCACGCTTGATACATTCTAGATAAAAAAAAAACAACGGAGGGAAAGGAAATCGTTAAACATGAAACGGTTGTCCCTGAGATTGAGAAATTACGGCACATATGCACACGATTATTAATAATATGGTGGTAAAAGAAGAATCGACCCCTTCAGTTCGACGAAGACTCGATCTTTAAAAATTAATTGAAAAAAAAAAAAAAAGAAAAACGAATCGATCTTTCAATCGTATTTTTCTAGTCTTAGAATTCCGTGCAACAGCAATGCGGAATGGAAGACGTACTTTTAGTGTCGCGTCCGGTAACGAATACCGGAGCGAAGAGGATTTTTTTTTTTTTTTAAGTGTTCTGTTTTCGAGATTGCGTCATGATTATTGAATTCTTGGCCATGAACAGCAACTCTCGGCGTTGACGTTTATCAAACATTGAACTTTTCCCGCCGGACCGCGCGAACGAAGCGACAATCACAGTTGCTACGCTTCTAGGGTAATAAAACGAATGGGAACAATTGATAAATCCGAGGCACTATGGTGATCTTCGTAATTGAACTATCGATTCTCTCGCGCGTGAGCTTCATAAAAAGTTCTTGTGCCAGAACAGGTTGTTACTGAACCAGGAGGGATTCGTTAATGGATTTAGTAAAAAACACCAGGCCACGAGGCCTGTTACGAAGAGGCAGAGCAATACGGCTCTCTTGAGGGGATCCTTGCAGTCGATCACCTCCGATAGATCGGGAAAGCCCATGTGATTGCAGAACGAGTGGGCGGCGAACGGAGCCACGAAGTGTCCTGCAACATCGGGAGAACAATGTACGATAAACGGCTGGTTTTCGTCAAGACACTACATAAGGATTTTGTAGAAAAAAACAGAACAATATTCAATATTTTTTTACGCGTGTATTGGAAGAATAAGCTCGAATTTGTAAACAGAGTTAGTACAAGGTGTTATGAAGTATGATTTTTTTTTTTTAATTCAAAAACATCAATTAACAACGGACTTATTAACAGTTGCTTCAATTTGGAGAGATCCTTGGTTGTAACATTTTCTATCTGGATGATTTAAAAAAAAGTTCATTTACATATTAATAACAAACGATTGAGGTCGTTTTTTTCGTCGAAATGAAATTTCAACTCAACCGCACGAATATATTTTGAGATACGCTGTCCGCTCTTAACTATTATTTGTTGTTAATTTATATTTTTCAATTAAAGAAAAACGCACATTGTCGGCACTGTGTGTAAAAAAAATTTCAAGTATAAGAAAATTCTGAAAAATTTCATATGAATTCTGAAAAAATCAATGAATTTATTTAAAATGCTAAAATAAAAGGTTTTCTGGTATTTTTCAAACAATTAATTTTTCAAGAACTTTTTGGCACTATTATGTAAAATCAAAGATCTTGATATCATTAATAGGTTGACTTTTGTCAGATTCTTGACATATCGCGAAGTACTGAAATTCTGATCGAATGAAACTTTTGGTCGGAAATTTATGTGCGATGCACCCTTAAATTTTTTCTCTCCAGACTAATCCGTAACTTACCGGTCCTCGCGAATAAAAATGCCGCGTAAGCTCCGAACAATGTCGTGTAGGCGAACTGGAAACCTGTAGTGTAAAAAAGAAAAAAAAAATTAGCAATTGTCCGAGCGTAAAAACTGCAAGTCGAGAAAGGTAAACCGTACAGGATATTATGAGAGCCGACTTGAACTGCATGCCCATTCTCGTTCTCTCGACGACGTGATGAAAGTGCGCCACGCCGAAAAACAACGGGCAGATAAAAATTGCCGATGTCGGACTGAAGCATTGCAACAGCAACGGCAGCATACACGCCCGGAAGGTCCATTCCTCCGAAAGCGGCGCAACGACTTGGTTCCTCCACCAAATAAGCGTCTTGGCACTTCCCAGCCAGTACATAGGCTCTAAAAATATTAAAAGAAATATTCTGTACAATTAACATAAAATTTCACAAAAAGTTCCCAGTCAGTACATAGGCTCTAAAAATATTAAACGAAATATTCTGTATAATTAACACGACATTGCATAAAAAGTTTCCAGCCAGTACATGGACTCTAAAAATTTTAAACGAAATATTCTGTATAATTAACACCAAATTGCATAAAAAGTTCCCAGCCAGTATATAGGCTCTCAAAATATTAAACGAAATATTCTGTATAATTAAGACCAGATTGCATACAAACTTTTCCTTACTGTTTTTTTCTTTTTCAATTTGAAATTTTTAACACCCTCAAAAATGCCACATTGGCTTAAGTATAAACGGTAGTCTCGCTATTTTTTTTAAATCGGGTTCGAGACACTGCCGTGTCTCTTTATAAGATTCTCGAGCGATTTATCGTCGAATTTCGAAGCGTGTGCGTCTCTGAGGACTCACCGGTGTACAATCGCCACAGTCCATTTACGCCCTGCATACTCAAAGGTCCCAGAAACAGTATCATCGTGAGGAATAACGAGGCCGAGGTCGCTTGGATAAATCCCGACCATCTTAGGCCTAACAATTCCCAAATCGTTGCCTGAAAAATATAAATTAAATGAACAATCGAGGTAAATTGCAACAAAATTCATATAGTTTAATGGATACACAGTAAAAAAAATCATTTCGTAAAATCGGAGTACGAAGTTTCGTAAAAATAATTTTGTTAAATAAGCGATAAACTCGTTTGTTTAGCTTTCAACATACAAAACGGTCCTTTTATTTCCTGGTTAACGATTTTCGTTTGTAATTTTGTTTTCAAAACTAGAGCCGGATGGTGCGATCGAAAAATTAACAAATAAAAAATTGTGGACGTTTGTGGACAATAAGTTGTAAAAAGTTTAAAATTTTGTTTACTGTGTACGCGGAGCATCGGTTTAAAAAAAAGCAAAATACCTTTTCGAAAACATGCGCGCCCATACCGAAGTACAGCGAGGCCGGTGAGACGAGGGTCATTATAAAAACGCTGAGGAACCTTTTCTTTATCGTGCTGGAATGTTCCCTGAAAACAAACAAAGCAACAATGTTAAAATTCGAGTCGTTCAAATTTTCCCGCCGATCGTCGAGGGTAGTTTGGTAGTTTGCAACTTTTACCGCTGCAGCGTTAAACACGTGGCGCTGCGAATCGCATCGGCGTTTTACGCAACGCACGTCGTCGCTCTACATTTCGTACTTCCGCGATTCCCGTGATAATCGAACGGAGGGGGCGAGAGTTCGAAGGGAGGCAAGGAGGGGCTTTATTATGTTGCAATGTTCCCTGAAAACTAAACGAGCATCAAAGTTAAAACTCGAGCCATTCAAATTTTCCCCCCGATCGTCAAGGGTAGTTTTGTAGTTCCAACTTCTACCGCCGCGGCCTTAAACGAGTGGCGCTGCGGATCGCATCGACGTTTCACAGACCGCACGTCGTCACTCGAGTTTTCGTATTTCCGCGATTCCCGTGTCAATCGAACGAGAGGGAGCGAGAGCTCGGGGGGGGGCTTTATCGTTGAAGTTTTCTCGCACACGAAACGCGAACGGCTATTCGTGGTACACGCGCGGCGAGCGAGAGAGAGAGTAGGAGAAATATCCGCGAAAGGGGGGGGAGGAGGGGATGATGAAGAGCGTAAAGTCATCGAGGCGACTACTCGGTAGTCCATCTCGGCGTGAATGGAACGACGCTTGGTTCGTGGTCGTGGTTATTAAAGAGCCAAGCGTCGGACGCGATTTAATAGGGTGAAAGAACAGGGTGGTGAGAGCTGGCCCGCTGGCTGGGTGAGAGAGCGTGAGCGCGTGTGCGTGCAGTCTCTCCCAATGAGGACGGTTTGAGGAGTTAACGAACGTCGGAAAAAAAAATTCTATCGAGTGCGGCACACGCGAGTCGCGTCGCTGAGTCTCTTCTGCCGCACCGCTCGCGAGACGTTCGTATATATCGTGGGTTTCTCGTTTATTCGCGCTATCCGCGTTTCCGTCGAACACCGTCGAAGGAACCATCGCGTCCGATCTCAGACAGCGACGAAACAGGCCGGCGTATTACGAGTTACACGAAGAATAAAGTAAAAAATTATAACCAACAAAAAAAAAATATACCTGCCGGACGGTGAATTCTAGCGACGTATAATCACGAGTCGCGTCAGGAACAAAATTACGAAAGTTACAACCAAACTATAACGAGCGATGTAAACGACGAAATGTAACGAGTTGCACGAAGGAACGAATCACTAAAGTTACAACCAAACTATAACGAGCGACGCAATCGGGGAATGTGTACAAAAGTTGCAACCGAACTATAAAGAGCGACGCAAACGACGAATTATTACGAGTTGCATGATGAACAAAGTTACAAAAGTTACCACCGAATTATAAACGGCGAATCCTCAGTTTCACGAAGACCAAAACTACAAAAGTTACAACCAAATCACAACGAACGACCTAAATGGATTATGAACTCATGCCGAAGAAATAAACAACAAAAGTCATAAACAAACAACAACCAGCTACCTAGCCGGGCGAGTTATCACGAGTTGCACTCGGGAACAAAAAATCACAAAAAAATTATAACCAAAAAAAAAACCGAAAAAAAAAATACCTTGGGTACGGCGAATTCCAGACGTAGAGGCTAGCGACGTAAACGATCGACAGTACGAGGCACGTGAGAACGGCGTACACGCAAAGGTAGTCTCCGTTTGTTTCAGCAGTCTCCATAACTCCATAACTGACGTTGAATTGAAAAGGGCCAGAAGAGAGTTGTCCGTCGCCCGCAGTCTGGACGAGGAGTTGCGGCAGCGGCAGCGGCGCGGCGCCAGCGGCGAGAGGCAAAATCGTCAGTCCCGGTCCGCCGGTCGAAGGGGGTTGGGGCCCCGAGTTTCGTTCGTCCGCTGCACAAGAGGCGATACCACTACCTTACTATACGATAGTAAAACACAGAGGAGATTCCCGAAGGGGGTGAAAAGAGGAGAGACGGTGAGAAAGCAGCACCGGCCGCTTAAGGGCGGCGCGGAAGGAGGAGGGGGGGGGAAGGCTCGGCGCGGTGGGGCGAGCGCGCGGGGCGGAGAGGAGGATCGAGGAATTCATCCGATTGGCGCTCGCGCACCAGTCGGCCAGCAGTCCACGGCAGTCTGGCAGTCTCACTACCGTCAACGAGAAGATGGCCGCCGTGCTCGGTGGATGTGTCGCCATTGTTTAGTGTTTAGTTTTGTTATTATAAAAAAATATATCAAACTTTTTTTTTTTCTTTCGTTGTCGTTACGCGACGTTATTATATTTAAGTCCGTTCGTAAGTTCGTGAAAAAAAAAAAAAAAACAAAAAAAAATGCCGAGTGCTTCGTTCACCTCGTCGCGCAGTTACGTACGCAGATCGAGAAGAAAAGGTGCCAACAGGATTCCTCTGCCCTCCAGAACTACCTCGGGTAAGACTTCGCGAGACTCATTTCCGAGCTCGGTTCACTGCTCACCTGCTCGAAACTTCCATCTCTCTCACGGAGGCACGCACACGCACGAACGACAATCCTTTCCGACTCACTTTCTCTCCCTCGCTCTTTCCGTCGAGAGTTTTTCGTCTTTCTCTCCCCCCCTCCCCCTCCCCCTTTACACTGTTACGCCGATTCACATGCACGGAGGGAGCGAGAGAGAGGCGAGAGCGGGACACACACGCATTTAAGTTTTCGTTGTAAATGCACGGAACGTTCTTCCTCTCGACCCGATATATAATAATACGTTCTCCGAGGCTCCGATCATTTTATCAGCTTTTTATGTTTTTTTTTTTTTTGGGTATTTTTTTTATTTGTTTTCCGTCGATTCGTTTTATTTGTTCTAAGGCGGAGGAAAGACGTCGCTTCCGTGCCCTTCACGTGGCCCCGATTTCCACCGTCCACCCTCGATTCTCGTTCTTCTTTGTCCCTTTATTCTCATGGCATATATCGGAGAGGTCCCTTCGAACCCAACCATCGGCTTTACGAACGCGACACGTCCGTTCGTTTCGTACGTACGTTCGACTGGCTCGAGTGACTCTCTCCGTCTCTCTCTCTCGGGCGCTACTCGCCCCGTTCGTTTCTCCTCTTCCTGCCCACGTATTAGCTCTACGTTTTTTTTTTTTTTTTTTACTCCCAACCTTCTCGGCATATGCAGGAATGACCTAAAAACCTTGCCGCAACGAAATTCCTGCGATCGCCCGATGGGCCATCGTAGGAATCTCGTGAGAGAGCGCGATACACAGAATCGCGTACTCGTCGATTTACCCTTTAATCCGAGGAGCAATGTCTACAACGTCGACGCAACGATGCTGCGAATTGTTAATGTTTGCCTCGTCGGCGCTGCTTCTCGATGATTCCTGCGATGCTTCGCGTCAATGCTTTTTTTTAATTCTCAGAGGAGTTTCCTTTTTTTTTCTTGGACGGACGAGTTAAAGGCTTTAGGCTTTGTTAAATGGGGGAACTGTTTGATATTTTTTGACACTGAACGATCGGACGATGAAATCTGCTCTGGCCGACATTGTCTCGCGCACGAGTGATATTTCCTTTAAACGTAAACGAGTTTGCTCGTTTACGTTTGTGAATAAGTCTCGTTGCTCGTTTTCCATCGTCGCAGGAAAATGGTCGATTTATTTGTAACGATTCGTACGTCGTTCCGCGACTTTGACAGAACGTGTGGAGAAACCGAGTTTTACTGTGTATTTACTTTTTTTCTACTGCATTATTTACTGCCGCAGTCAGGTTTTCTTTATGGTGGATGGTTTTGGTTGTTTTGTGGGTCGCAGAGAATTTTTTATGTGCCTCCTTTTTTTAATAATTCACTCCAGCCATCCATTATCTTCTTTTTTTTATCTTTTATATCGTCCGGATGTTATCAGCTTTGAAAAATTGGACACTTGTTGTGGCTTTGAGGAGTGGTGTAAATATTTTTGTGTATCAGATCAGACGTTCGATTCAAGAGACGAAACAGTTTGGTTGTACGCGGACGATCTTGACGGAAAACCTTTCTGGAATAATATTCTCATGTCCGCTATCGTAATTTTCGTTTTGTGCTATTTTTTAATGATATTAGTTTTGTGAAATGAAATATTTGGGATTTCTTTGAGACGCTTAAATATTTTTGAGTGTCAAATGCAACATTCAATTTAAGAGACGAAACAGTTCAGTTGTTCACCAATAATTTTCACGGAAACCCTTTCTGGTATAATTTTCTCTTGTCCGTCATTATTAATGAAATTAGTTTTGAAGAAAAAGACATTTGTGGTTCCTTCGAGTCGGATAAATATTTTTGAATATCAAATGCAATTTCCGATTCGAGAGATAAAACATTTCGGTTGTCCGCAGATAATTTTAACGGAGAACCTTACCAGAATAATATTCCTTTGTTGATTATCATAATTTTATGTCTCGTTCCTTTTTTTAATGATATTAGTTTTGAAAAATGGAACATTTGTGATTTCTTTGAGTAGTTAAAAATATTTTCGAGTATCAGATCCAACGTCCGATTTGAGACGAACCAGTTCGTTTGCACGCAGCGATATCAACGGAGATCCTTTCCGGTGTAATATTCTCTTGTCAGTAATAATTCGTTTTTTCACAATTTTTTTTAAATGATATTAATTTTGAGGGATGAAAGATTTGGGATTTCTTCGAGACGTGTGAATATTTTTGAGTGTCCGATCCGACTGAAAATTCGAAAGGCGAAACACCTTGGTTGTCCGCAGACAATTTTAACCAAGACCCTTTCTAGACTAAAACTGTGTTCTCGATTATCATAATTTGTTTTGTGCTATTTTTTAATGAAATTAGTTTTGCAATATTGAACATTTGTGATTTCTTTGAGTCGTCTAAATATTTTTGCCAATTCGAGATGGTAAGCGGAGCAGAGACTGGTCAATGCGAATTACTAAAATGTCTTGAAACTTTTCAGCAGAGCCATGCGACCTGCCTTGTCCAGCATCGAACCAGATTCCTCCGGGTGCTGGAGTCGCAGGAGGGGGAGGAGGGGGAGGAGGCGGAGGAGGAGGTAGCGGGGGCCGAGGTTCCTCGCCGAGCGTCTCGGGTGTCGCTGCACCTTCGCCGTCCCCGTCGCCGTCGCACTCTTCGCCTTACGACCTCAGACGGAAGAGTCCCCCACATCCAGATCCAGCTCCGGGCACGAGCTCGGCTCTGCCACCACCGGGAGGAAGCAGCATCGCCGCGGCCCTCGGTACCTCCTCGCTTCCGGCGAGAAAACGGCCGAGGCGGACATGCTCGATGTCGACGGACGGTACGTTAATTCTCACCCGGATTATCGTCGATATCCTCGACGGCGAAGATAATGAATAAAGAACAAAAAAAAAAATCAGTCTGGACAAAATCTTTATCGTATATTTTCTCTTTTCAGTCGATGCATTAATAAAATTGCTATCAGATCGTAGGAAAGATATTTAACGTCTAGCCGATATAAGTAATATATTAAATACAATAATAATAATCAATATTTACCGTACTATATAGTAAATCTAGTAAATATAACGATAATGAATTTAAAGAAAAAATGTTCCATCTGGACAAAAGATTTTTCATTTTTTTTTTTTGTCCCCAGTCGATGAATTAATAAAATGGCAATTAGATCCTACGGAAGATATTTAACGTCTGGCCGATATAGTGAAGAAGAATAATGAATAAAAATGAAAATAAATAAAAATATTCCATCGAGACAAAACATTTATCATATTTTTTTTGTTCTCAGTCGATGAATTAATAAAATTCCTATTAGATCGTAGAGAAGATATTTAACGTCTCGCCGATATATTAAATGTAACGATTATTGGTTCCGATTGATATTGATTAATCGAATGCTTGGCCCCGGCAGGTACAAACACAAACACAGCGGCGCACTATCTCCAGTACGAATTGCCGGACGAGGTGTTGCTGACGATATTCAACTACCTGATGGAGCAGGATCTTTGCAGAGTGTCGCAGGTCTGCAAGCGCTTTCAGGCCATAGCGAACGACACGGAACTGTGGAAATCGTTGTATCAGCAAGTGTACGAGTACGATTTGCCGTTGTTCAATCCGGCAGCATGTAAATTCGAATTCGTATCGCCGGACGAGTCGGACTATCCGAATCCGTGGAAGGAGAGCTTTCACCAGTTGTACAGAGGGGTGCACGTCAGACCGGGTTTTCAAGACCTGAAGTTCAAAGGCCGAAATTTGCCATATTTCAATACCGTACAGGGAGCTCTCGACTACGTCGACGAGTACAGAAGCAGCAGCGCCTCGTCGCCCAACAGCAACAGCACCGCTCCGAACAGTCAGGGAAATTGTTGCGGCAGCAATTCGCAGTCCTCTGACGTAACGCCCCAGCATCTCGTGTTCCTGCACGCTGGCACGTATCGCGGTGAATTTCTCGTAATCGACAGCGACGTCGCGCTCATAGGAGCCGCACCGGGCAACGTCGCCGAGTCGGTCATACTCGAGCGCGAGAGCGAGTCCACCGTCATGTTCGTCGAGGGCGCGAAACGCGCTTACGCCGGGCATCTAACGTTAAAATTCACACCGGACGTAACGAGCACGGTACCACATCACAAACACTACTGTCTGGAGGTCGGCGAAAATTGCAGTCCGACGATCGATCACTGCATCATAAGAAGTTCGAGCGTCGGTGAGTATCGTACAGCTGGGCGACGATTTCCTGTTAATTTTGAGGAAAAAAAAAATCATACAAAGGAGCAACATTATTTTGCCGAAACTTCAAGCGATTGAAGCGTCGTTTTGGCGTGAAATCCAAAGGGGTCGGAACGTTCTTCTTCCGCATCGTCGAACTTCCTAAACTTTGTTTCTTCCGAATCGTCAAATTTCCAAAACTTTTTTATTTCAAATTCTCGTTCAAGCGAACGTTACTCTTTGGAAATAGTAATTAGCTGGACGTTGTTCCTCCGAATCGTCGTTTCACCGAACGCCATTTTCCGAATAATTATTTCAAGGAACTTCATTTCTCCGAATCGTTAAACGCTTCCGAACGTAAAGTCACCGAATTGTCATTCTCTCCAATAGTATTTGTCCGAATTAATTCGTACTTCGCGGAAGATTATTTGCGAATAGACATAACAGCAGATGATCAGACTATTCACTCATATTATTCAGTTTTGTGATTCGGTTGATTGGCGAATCGAAAGAATGGCGATTCAGCGACGTGGTGTTCGGAAGCTTAAGGCATTAGCATCAGGATTTGGCCCAAAGAACAGATCGCGGGTATTAGAAGGGCAAGGTTTGGGTTTTACACACAGTTAGTACAAGGTGTTGCGAACATTGAATTTTTTATTAAATAAAAAAATATCAATTAACGTCGGACTTATTAACAATTAACATTGGACGTCGGATCTCAAGACCTATTCGTCCGCATGAGTTGAAATTTGGACAGATCCTTGATTATAAGATTATAAGATTGTCTATCTAATGTACAGATGGTCAAAAAAAAAGTTCATTTATTTGTTAATAACAAACGATAAAGTCGTTTCGACGAAAAAAACGATCTCCATCGTTAGCCGTGTATAAAAAACCGACATTGTCCTTATAATAGCCAAGTTGAAAAAATTGCGTAAAACGATCTGTTTTTTGGACCAAATCCCGATGCCAGTGTCTTTACGATTCGGAGAAATGAAGTTCGGTGAAATGATTATTCGGATAAATCAAGGTTTGGAAATTTGACAATTGAGAAAAATAAAGTTTCGGCATGTTAGCGTTTCGGATAAATATAGTTTCAGAAATGGGAAAATTCGGTCAAAATAAAGATTCAGAAATTGGGCGATTCAGAAGAAGTGCGTTCGGACGCATGATTGTCGATTGAAAAGATTCTCCAAAGTAATGTTGCTCCAACTAAAGTAACTCAATAATACGCTTAATCGGGACGAACTTGCAGTGGGAGCGGCGGTGTGCGTTTCCGGAGGCGGAGCCAATCCGGTCGTGAAGAACTGCGACATCTCGGACTGCGAGAACGTCGGGCTCTACGTGACCGATTACGCCCAGGGCACTTACGAGGACAACGAGATATCTCGCAACGCGCTCGCCGGCATTTGGGTGAAGAACTACGCGAATCCGATAATGCGACGGAATCACATACATCACGGAAGGGACGTCGGTATATTCACGTTCGACAACGGTCTCGGTTACTTCGAGGCGAATGACATTCACAACAATCGCATCGCCGGTTTCGAGGTCAAAGCCGGCGCGAATCCCACCGTCGTCCACTGTGAAATTCATCACGGTCAGACCGGCGGAATTTACGTTCACGAGAACGGTCTCGGACAATTCATCGACAACAAAATACACTCGAACAATTTTGCCGGTGTTTGGATAACATCGAACTCGAATCCGACGATTCGCAGAAACGAGATTTACAACGGGCACCAGGGTGGGGTTTATATATTCGGTGAAGGACGGGGACTCATAGAGCATAACAATATTTATGGAAACGCGTTGGCCGGTATACAAATAAGAACGAATTCGGATCCGATAGTTAGACACAATAAAATACACCATGGACAGCATGGCGGCATATACGTCCACGAGAAGGGACAGGGATTGATAGAGGAGAACGAGGTGTACGCCAATACGCTCGCCGGCGTTTGGATTACGACCGGATCGACGCCGGTCCTGAGGAGAAATCGCATTCACAGCGGCAAACAAGTCGGCGTCTATTTTTACGACAACGGACACGGTAAATTGGAGGACAATGACATTTTCAATCACCTGTACTCGGGAGTACAAATAAGGTAATTTTTAACAAAAATTATCGATCGATAATTGTTTTACTGTTTCCGTTCAACAATTTCGCGAACAATGTACATGGTGGCCGCGGTCAGCGTAAACGGGGAAAAGTCGGGGAAAAAAATACTTGGTCAGAGAACCAAGGAATTTCAGTATTGATGAGGGTAAAAGTAAATTGTCGCCGAGTATTCTACAAATAAATAAAAGGATCATAAAAGGAAGCCTTGAAAAAATCATTGAGAATGAATTTAAAAAAAAAAAAAACAGAATTGAACATTAATACAATAACTAGACATTTTCATTTGCATCATTAATTTTTTTTTAACAGAAGTCGTTAGAAGTTTGCTCAGGGACATTTTTTTAAATGGTCAGGGAAAAGTCAGAGAATTTTTTTCCAAGGGAAAAAACGGCCACCAATAGTTCCAAATAAAACTTTGGTGTTTATTTTATTTTTTTTTTTTCCATTGAAGAACGGGAAGCAATCCGGTCATTCGCGGAAACAAGATATGGGGCGGTCAGAACGGCGGAGTTCTCGTCTACAACAGCGGTCTGGGCTTGCTCGAGCAGAACGAAATTTTCGACAACGCAATGGCCGGTGTTTGGATCAAAACCGACAGCAATCCGACATTGAAGAGGAATAAAATATTCGACGGCAGAGACGGTGGAATATGTATATTCAACGGTGGCAAGGGTAATTCAATCGCATACTTCATCTCGTTAATTTTTCATTTATTTTTCTTAATTTTTTTATATTTCGATGAACAGTAAATGACATGTACTTTCTTCGATGTTCCAGGCGTTCTAGAGGAAAACGATATATTCCGAAACGCTCAAGCCGGAGTGCTCATATCGACGCAATCCCATCCGGTCTTGAGGCGAAATCGTATATTCGACGGTCTTGCAGCTGGCGTCGAAATAACCAACAACGCGACCGCCACGCTGGAATACAATCAAATCTTCAACAACCGTTTTGGCGGATTGTGTTTGGCGAGCGGCGTTCAGCCGACCACTAGAGGTAGCCTAGCACGATTTTCATTCATAATAATTTTAAACAAACACTTCACCTACGATTTTCATCCTTAATAATTAAAAAAAATTATTTCGCATTGCAAAAGCCTTAATCGACGAAACTTAACGTTAATTTCAGGTAACAAAATATTCAACAACCAGGACGCAATTGAAAAGGCAGTGGGAAATGGACAGTGTTTGTACAAAATTTCCTCGTACACTTCGTTCCCGATGCACGACTTTTATCGCTGTCAAACGTGCAACACGACCGATAGAAACGCAATATGCGTCAACTGCATAAAGACCTGTCACGCTGGGCATGACGTTGAATTCATAAGACACGACAGGTAACGATGCCGAGCCGTACGCGCGGAAACACCGCTTGTCGGAGTGACGTGTACACCGAATACAAAACTTAAAAATTTATATTATTTCTTTGCAGATTTTTTTGCGACTGTGGTGCTGGAACATTGAGCAATCAATGCCAACTCCAGGGTGAGCCGACTCAGGACACCGACACCTTGTACGATAGCGCCGCTCCGATGGAATCGCATACACTCATGGTAAACTAGGAACAATCTTAAACTTCTCCGAAACGTAAAAAAAAAAAAGAAACGATAAAAATCAAACAACGCCCGCGGAGTCGTGAGTGCCCGTGCCTCGCGTATGACACACACACCCGGACACGCCTTCCCCACACACGTACACTCACACACACACACACGGTAATCTGTTGCTGACTTTATTATTATCATTATTCTTATCATTATTATTACGATTAATAATAATTTTTATGCCTACATCATCGTCATTAGGTTCATTATTTTATTATTTTTTTTTGTCATCGAATTTTTTTTTTTTCTTTTTTTTCCATCGTCATCGTCGTTATCGTTGTTACCATTGCGCAGAGATGGTCAATTGCCGACTCATTTGGCCCCCTTCTCTCCCCCCCGCCCCCTTCACGAATGCTACCCTCATTAAGCTAATGTTCCATTCACGAGATTTAATTTAGCTTCTTCAATAAGAATCTCGGGTTCACTTCGACGGCAGCGAATTATTAATTTTTTCTTTGGACAATGTTTGAGACTCAGGTTTTCTTGTTCGTTTTCTCTTGACTCACGAAAACATGTGCTACCAATTTTCACTCTTACGTTGCAAAGTCGTTGGACTGACCGGAACGGAGAAATAAAAAAGATTAGTCGATAATACGGGCAAAAAAGTCTTTCTTCCGGCTTCGCGCATCGACTCTCGCTGCGAGAAGCTTTCCACGATCGTACGAAAACGGAGCAACCCCGAATCGCAGATTTATACATACAAATACATTGTCACAAATGTAAATCGCGTGTAACATACAATGGGGAAGAAGACACAAAAAAAGACAAACGTAATATTGGTACAGCTTGTTAAGAAAACGCAGACTTTCGATTGTGCGTGAATTCGACGAATGCGAGACTATCGCGGGAGAGAGAGAGAGAGAGGGAGAGAAAGAGAGAGAGAAATAGTGAAAACGGGAGCGGCGTGACTGAACGAGCGTACGCGAACTTGTGAACAAACACTCGTGTCTGACCCGAACAATTGCGTAATACGCTCGATTTGCGATACCGGAATGATAATCAAAATAAGTGAACGCTGAAGAAGAAAACACGATTTTTTTTTTTTTTAACTAACGTTGAGTGTAAACGTGTGAAGAACGAAAAAAAAAAAAGGTCCGCAAGCACGATTCCTCGAATAAGCTCCGGCGTCGTAGAGTGTGACGGTCCTAAAACTGCCCAAGGGCAAAGTGCATAATAAGACGATATAAAACATGGATATTTAAAATAAGTTGATTAACAGCGCTCCGCATCGATGTACGACGGTTTATACCAGTGAAAGCAAGAAAACAAATTGTACGGAGACGCTGAACATAAGCGAGTATGATTTAGTGTCCACGGAACGGCTTTTGAGCACGAAAAAAAAAAAAAAAAAAAAAAAAAAAAAATGAAGAAAAAAGAAACATTTCTCTAGTTTTTATATAGCGATTCAATTTTTTTTTTCTCGTAATACGAGTTTAGCGTTAAATACTCGATAACGATAGTGTAAGTGTGTCTCGCGCGGGAGGTCGCGAACGGGCCTCCCGGACGAAGGACGCGCATGTTAGAGCGATAGACGCCATTCACCTCATAAAAAAAAAAAAAAATTAAACATAAGTAGCTAAAGCATTGAAATTATTATTGTTTTAGAGAGCCAACGTTTTTTAACGTTCATAATTATTATTGTATGCAGCGGTCTTGTATATTCTAATTGGCGAAGTTTTTTTCGGAGTGTGAAAAAAAAAAAAATTGCTTCTCGGGCTATCATCTAACTCGGGTCATTCGCAATCACTCTCTCTCGCTCCCCTTCTCTCTCTCTCCCCCCCTCTCTCTCAAGCACACCACGAGCACTCGCGCGATACGTAAAAAAAAAATTGTTCTTCGTACCGTCGATATATATATTTTTTTTATTACTGGAACAATTCTCACTGGTCGTTTCGAGACTGCCGAATTAATTTGTTTATATTCACGCAAACATTGCACCAGAGTGCATCTCGTGTCCATTGTTCTCAAACTCAATCCATTGTCAATCTTCCGCTAGCCGTCGTTTCGGAGGATAAAAAAATGCCGTAAAAAAAATACGACTCGTATTTTTGCTCCGAAAAATAATAAATCGACTCGGAATGTGAGACGAATCGGTTCGCGCGCGCTATCATTAATTTTACGCAGCGAAGACCGTACACTTCCATTTTATTTAAAGAGAATAAACTGCCGCTCGCGCTGCTGCGGTATCATTAAAAAAAAAATGTTTACGTTTCTCGTTGTTGGATGTGTTAGTTAAAACGATGAAAAAAAAAAAAAATTAGATTTAGTCAACTACTACTGTGAATCTGTTACGTTTATGTTTCCCTCTTCTTTTTTGTGTCCGTATTGATTTCTCACCGGATCGCGACGTCTGGTTAAAAAAAAAAACACAGTTTTGTTAAATCATCGTTGATTTGCGATTAGCGAGACGCAAAGGTCGCCGTCTAAAATTGCACGAAATCCGCGAGAGGTCGATACATTAATTGCGAGCCGGTAAACGCGCCCCCGCGATCTATCGGGACGACGAAACTCTACCAGTAACGATCCCTCCGCCACAATTGTACATTTTATTTTGTCACATTTTTATTTTCATTATAATCGCGAGCGTCGTCGACCACTCGCTCTCTCTCTCTCGTACGCTGTAGCTATAATAGCTTCGTTTATTTATCTGATAACATTAGAGAATAAATTTGTTTGTCACATCTCTTTTCATTCCAACGTTGACTACGCACCGAATTGCTCTTACTAATCCCCCCCCTTTTCGACTAGAAAATACTTGCCATTGTAACGATAGTTGCCATAGGTTGCGATTTATTTTTATTTACGTATTTTTGTTTCTTTTTTATTATTTTAATTTTTTTTTTTTTTTTTTTTCATCTTTTCGTTCTGCGATAAAGAGGACACAAGTAATAACCATAGTTACGCATTGTGCTTCACACGCATCTACAAAAAAAAAAGGAAAAAAAAAAAAACGTTGATACCACTACGTATTCTGTAAATATTTATCAGCCCCACTACATCTAATTATATACATAAAATGACATTATATATATATACATATATATATTATACATACTATACATACATTATAAACACACGAACACATATATATATAACACACAGCGACACTTATACGCGTTATGTACACGTGTATATCTATATAACGCAGTAATTATTCTATTATAGAAAATATATTATTATCAATTAGAATTTTTATTTTTCTATCCTTTTTATTTTTCTTTCTTTTCGTCGTTGTTCGTAAAAAAAAATTGAATTTCATTTTCGTTTATTTTTTTTTTTTTTCGTCCGACCGAGATGCTCGCGTCGACGATTTTTTTTTCTCGTAACTTTGTTGTTTTTCGAATGTAGTCCCATTTTTTTTTTATTTTTTTTTTTTTTTGTAATTTTCGTTATCGAATAAGTATTGTATAGTGGCTTAGGGAGGAAACATTGTGCGAATCGTCGATCTAAAAAATGTTTAGCGTGTGATCGTAGTTACACGTAGGACACGCGAGAGTTAAAAAAAAAAAATACAGTACTGTTTCCTTCAGCAATAATATTACACCCACGAAGTACTCGTGCGAGTATCGCGACAACGTTTTTATCGACTTCTCTCCATGCACTTTCACACGAATTTATGTATAATAGGAGTTATGTATGCGACCTGGCAAACTATAGAAAATCGATGAGGCGCGATGCGCCGGAAGGGCATGACGCGGGCTTCGCGTTCAATCGCGAAAACTCTCGAATCTCCGGAATGAAAAAAAAAAAAATATATACGAACTAAGAAAAGACCAGGAGTTTCCATAATAATTATCGCTCACCGTCGCCGGCGAGAAACTTCGTCTCGGGGACAATTGAAAATATTTTTTTCGTTTTTTATTTTCGACTCGTTAATTAGACTAAATAATCTAAGAGACTCACCGTCGGGTGCGAGAAAATGGATGCGAGAGGACCGGAGTGTATGTAAAAAAAAAAAAGAAAATAATAATTAAATGCGAATAAAAAATGTTTCGCGTGCGATCGTCAAATTCTGTACTATAATGTAACGCAACGGTGACTCGGCGACGAAACCTCGGATATCGTTCGTTGGAAATTTGTCACTAAATTTCGAGACTCCAAATGATTTTTTTTTTTTGCAATCGACGATACCGGTGTAAAAAAAAATCGGGGCTCCTCGATACCGAAACTGCACGCAGCGAGAAGATCTCGTGGAGTGTGCGCATCATGCCCGATAACATGTAGGAATTGAAAAAAAAAGAACAAAAAAACATTGTAAAAGAGCACAAAATACCTAGATACGGAAATTATTTTTTAAATGGCCTATCGATCAAACGGGACAGTTTTTACGTATCTCCGATGAAAAAGCTAGGACAGTGGATTGTTTAAAAAAAATATAAAAAATGAAAAAAAATTGAGTATGTCGAAGGTGATGCGAGTGTGCAAAAAAAAAAAGAAGAGTCGAAAAACGCCTATAAAATATACTGTAACGCTCACGGAGTCTTCAGCAGAGAAAAAAAAATGAAACTCGACACGTACTAAGATACGATCCAGTAACTGTATCTCTGTGCTAACCGATATTATCGCACCCTCCCAAAAACGCCGAGCCTCCTCCCAGGTCCCCCCTCGCCCCCCCTCATCGCACACGTTTACTCGAATCGAGCTGTATATGTACCGTCGAGAAGCGTTAATTTAAGGACTAAAAAAAAATTAATTTAAGCTATACGGTATAGTTGATATGATAAGATAACGATTCGATATACAGAGTGTCTTATTCAAGGCGATTCAGGCAACTCTGTCGCATTACAGATCGAAGATTCGGGTAGGTATAAAAAATTTAAGAAAAAAAAAAAAAAATAGAAAAAAACATCACCTCGTAATTTTTCGAGGGGGGTGCGAATAGGGAATGAGAAAAAAAAAGTGGAAAAGTGCAATTGACGGAGCAATATGTAAGGAGCAATCTTGCCGATTGAAGTCTTCCGACGGGCTCGAGAGTCGACGATAAAAAAAAAAAAAAACCAAAAGATTCCATATCTCGATAGGAAACGAGACCGCTAGACGTTTGTATCCCTCGAAACACTAAATGCAAACTAATAATCAAAGCACGAAGAAAAAAAAAGAAGTGAAAAGTAACGAAAGAAAAAGAAAAAAAAAATGATCAAATATAATTATGTGTACCTACGCGTATTCCATGAATCGTATAATAAAAATTAAAAAAAAAGTAACAAATAAAAAAAAAGGAGAGTGAACGACGAAGTCAATGAGAATTGCCCGTATCGCCTTGCATGCCTGTATCATAACGTGAACGCACTAATATTAATATTATGTGTCGTAATTATGTAAGTATTATCTTTACAACAAACAAGTAAAAAAAAAAAAAGAAAAACGCAGTCTCACACATGACTATTAAAAAAAAAAAACAAGATACTCGCACGTGCAAAAAAAAATACACACGTGTTCGAGGCATAAACTTCAACTATAGCGTTGCACCAAGTGCCATAGTCCGCGTAGGCTAGGACAAGAACCGCGATACACCCGACGATTTTGAAGGGAATGACGAGAGTGTGTCTCGGGTATTGACCTCCCCCCTATTATTATTCTTCGCGCGCTAGAATCGCCCGCGAAAGAAATTTAAAAAAACAGGTCGATGCAATATTATTAAAAAAAAAAAAAAAAAAAAAATTAATTGGTTTATTCTATAAGTATAAATAGCTAGTGTGATTGCTGGATCGAATTCGGACGATGGATGGATTTAGAGGAAAGTTGCTGAGCCCTCGTCGCAGAGATAAAAATAAAACGATTAAAAAAAAAAAAAAAAAAGAGGAAAGAACAGGCGGAGTGTATAAATATGCACCGGCGGCTACAGTGTGCTAGCTCTCGCTTGAACCAAAATTAGCTGCGCGACGACAATTATCCGACACTCGATGACAATATATATTTACATACGTAGAAGCGCCGATAAGCCGCCTCTCCGATTCTCCGCTGACCTACCCCAATTATTCCTTTGCAGTTCAAGATCATTGACCCGCAGTTGAACGCCCGCGCTCCTGTTCAACTGTTTCTGTTAAGAGTAACACAATGTTATGCGTTCGCTGTACATTAAAACAAAGCAAAAAATCATATTGTTTTACGCAAGAAGAAACTATTATTACTATTATCATGATTATTATTATTATGCAAAGAAATTTTTTAAAAACAGCACAAGCGAGTCATTGTCAGTCTCGTCTTCGCGAATTTTACATGCAAAAAAGAAATAAATAAATACGAAGTGAGACGAGTTATGGGCGGAAATAGAATTAAACGAAAATTGAAGAAGAGAAAAAAAAACACACACACACACAGTATCATATAATAAGCTAAGAGAAAAAGAAAACCTGAAAGAGAAAAGAAAGGGAGCGAGAGAGACGCAGGCTGCGCAGTAAAGCCGGATCTCTGAATCACCATGTAACCAAGTGAATATGAGAAATTACGAACGAATTCCTCGATACTGTATAGTTACGCCGCAATTGTATGCTGTAAACATCACTATTTCAAATATAATTACTTAACAGGACACAACGTCGGTCTCGCAGTCGCTGATTGATCGATATCACTTGTTCATCGTTTAATATAGAAACGAGCCTGGTAGGGTATCATTTCCGCCAAGAAGTAACGAGGTTTGAGAAACACCATGCATCGGAGTCTTATATAAATTATGGGATACGGTAAAACGTTACGTTCGGTTAGAAAATCTCATTTTTCGACCGGAAATGACGTCAAATTGAAAATACGTCACTTACGGTTTGAAAATCTTATTGTTCGACCGGAAGTGACGTCACACCGGTAATACGTCACTTCCTGTTTGAGAATGTCATTTTTCTACCGGAAGTGACGTCACACCGGTAATACGTCACTTCCTGTTTGAGAATGTCATTTTTCTACCGGAAGTGACGTCACACCGAAAATACGTCACTTCCGGATTGAGAATGTCATTTTTCTAACGGAAGTGACGTCACACCGGAAATAAGTCACTTCCGGTTTGAGAATATCATTTTTCAACCGGAAGTTCGTCACTTCCGGGTTGAGAATCCCATTTTTCTACCGGAAGTGACGTCACACGAGAAATACGTCACTTCCGGTTTGAGAATCTAATTTTTCAACCGGAAGTGACGTCATACCGGAAGTTCTTTATTTCCCGGTTGAGAATCTCATTTTTCGACCGGAAGTGACGTCATACCAGATATAAGACAGTTCCGGTTTGAAAATCTCAGTTTTCGATCGTTAGTGACGTATTTCCCCTATGACATACGAGGGAGGGTTGAACAACCACTTGCCCAAACGGGCAGTATAATCGATCCTATAGATGTACCAGCTACGCTCATGGATGTCACCTGTCAATCGTTGGCTAGCGCAACGATTGTTTCAAGCTGTCGGACGATGACTCTTAATCGTGTACAATAAATATCGAGAGACGATAAATATACCCACAGTCCCCCGCAGGTTATTTCAGCAAAGAATAATCGTCGTGATGCAGTTTCAACGATGCACGAATATGCCAGCGGAAGGACTATACGAGTAAAAAAAAAAACGGGAAGGGGGCTGTGCGGCGGGCGAGACGGAGGAATGAGAAATTTACCGGCGTCACCCGGCGGGTAGGGCGGGTAGGGTTGAACGGTTCGGCGAGCGTACGCTCCGGGCCTCTATCTTCCGTATAACGCTTACGCGAAGTATACACAGCACATAGTATAGTAAAGTACGGCACATAGCATAGTAAAGTACGTTTCATGCCAAGAGTATGCGTTCTGTGACACGGGGGTGGTTCATTCGCTCGTCTAACGATCGTACCACGGAAACGCCCGAAACTCCCGTCGCTGAATACGTCGCGTAATATCGAGAGGCATACATATATATCTATATATATTATATATATACATATATATCTATATATATTATATATATACATATATATATATATATATATATACATATAGAAAGCAACCCGCAAGATCCGAAGAATTCCTCTTTCTCTTTCTCCTGCGCCTCCAACATGCGTCTATACTCGAGCCGTTCAACGGCCTCCTCTCCGCAATAACCTAACCACAGTAATGATCGACCCAATTAATTATCAACTGGTTTCATAAGAAACAAAGCTAAAAAGGAAAAATTTCTCTTCTAATCGTCCAAGTATTTCCTTTCTACATCGTCCAAGTATTCCTCTCTAAATCGTCCAAGTATTTCCTCTCTAAATCATCCCAGTATTTTCTCTCTGAATTGTTCAACTGTTTCCTCTCTCGTGCGACAATCTCACCGCTCAAACGTCCTCGACATCCGCAACTATAGTTCTCTGTTACAACCGTCCAAAATGCAAATTTACGCTTGGGGCGGCTGACGTCACAAACGGCCGGTTTTTTACCATAAAGCCACGTACGAATTCGACTATTTAAGATTGCCTTCTATAATCATGAACATCCCCAAGACTTGGACCTACAACAGTTCTCAAGGTGAATCCCGAATCACCGGGGAAACGCAGAGAGACAATCGTGTCTACAGCGCCATAACACAAGCCACCGCTCTACGCCGTCTGTTGGCAGTCTTCGCCGCTGCTCGGGGCGAATCGCTGGTCGGACGGTCGAGCGCGTCCTCGAACATATCGAACAAGTTGCAAGTATTGTGTTCGGGGCTCGCTCCGGACGTCATGGCGACGTTTGCCGTACCACGTGCTAATTCGACTATTTAACATTGCCTTGTTCAATCATGAAGATCGCGAGAGTCTGGACCAACGGTTTTTAAGGTGGGTTCCGAAAGACCGCGAAGATCGAACCCTCTCCCGTCCAGGCGAGACGGGTGTAACAGAAGCATCGCCAGCCGCTTACGGGGCGGTGGGGTTTCCTCTCCGCTCTTCCCAATAACAGGACGTCGAACGGTTCGGCGAGGGGGCGAGAGGGGAGGGCGAGTGTTTTGCACGCCGAGAAACGAACGGGGGAGGCGGCGGTGCAGGTTGCCGCAGGAGGCAGTGTGTGCAGCGAGAGCGTCACAAGCCTACGAGCGAGGCGAAGAAGAGGAGCGCGCAAAGCTTGCGGGTCGATTCGCTCTCGCGCGCGCGAGGGGGGGAGGAGGACGGCCCCGACGGAAAGACACAACGAACGAGGGGAGAAGCGTGTGTCCGTTGTAAAACAGGCGTGAGTGCCCGAAGAGTCAAGCGAGCGACTGTGTGCGCTCTCGCTCCTCCCGTCCAGCTTCGCATGTGCCGAGCTTTTCCTCGGCCCAACGGCGCGCTCGGTTTTCCTCGTTCGTCTTGGCGTTTTTATTCTTTCAACTTTTTCTTCCTCCCAGCGACTTCGGGGCTCCTACCCGAGTACGAGAATCGAGAGACAGGGGCAAATCGATCGGGCCGTGAGAGACTTCGCCACCGCCGGGAAGAACGAAGAAGAGAGCGGTCGACGCGTGTACCGTGTAATCGTGTGTGACACAAAACGCTCCGACGCGCGGCGCGCGAGGGAGGGGGAAACATAAAATCGCGCGCGGCCGACGACGACTGCTGCTGCCTGCCATCCGTTTCGCGAAGCTTCTTCTTTTTTCAACTCTCCGCAACAAGGCAAACAAGAGTCAAGGCGATGGTGCGGGCATATTCTATGTGACGAAACTTGAGGGAAGAAGAGAAAGAAATTTTATTAATAAAAACGCCTTTTAGTCGTCACACTTTTTCTACGTTGTATTTCCGTACCTTTGTGCATGCGTGTATATAGATGTGTGTGTGTGTGTGCGGGAATGATACGTCGGTACATTCGGCGTAGAGGGTAGTCGATGGAATTTCCAGTGCGCGTCCTACGGGGTTCATTATATATCGCGGACTCCGCCGCTCCTCCATCCGCACGCGATCTTCGCCCGCTGTAAGGCGCGATCGTTCCGTGAACATTTCTCTCCCCTTTCCATCTCAAGCTCCTTTTTTTTTCTATAAAAACGCCTCTCGGTTCGTGAAATCTTTGCCGATAGCCGAGCCTTTCGGACTTCGCGTGTCTGTGTCTGCGTGGAGTTTGGATGAAGGGGATTTGTCTCGGCGATACGTGGAATGACAATAAAGTCGGGAGAACGCGCTGTTGGTTCGTCGGTGGTGAAATAACGAGCACGAAGCAGGCCGAGGGGGAGGCTCGTCCTTCGAGATTCGTCAGACGACGCTAGCGCAACGTTCGGCTTCGGACTTTAAGCGTTGCGGAAATTAAAGAGAGGATAATAAATAAAATAATCTGCTGGCATGGCAATTGAAAAAATCGGGGTATTCGCAGCGAGAACCGTTCTCGCCGGTGCTTACATCGCTCTCGCAGCCGTCGTCGTACATGCGATACCCAATGAGAACTGGGACAGAGACGACGATCCACG
Organism: Exephanes ischioxanthus; assembly: GCA_958510785.1. Lineage (NCBI taxonomy): Eukaryota > Metazoa > Arthropoda > Insecta > Hymenoptera > Ichneumonidae > Exephanes > Exephanes ischioxanthus. The sequence goes on along the minus strand of OY294024.1, from coordinate 11,379,869 downwards.
TACGTATATATGTATGTGTGTATGTGTCGTTTGTATGTATGCGTGTATGTATAGGGTGGCAGGATGCGCCCGACTTTCACGTGTCTCTGTGGTCCGCCATGAATAATTGTTCGTTCCTGGTGTTTATACAAGAGATTGTGATGAAATGCTTGCAGTATCGACTACCGAGGTGAGCGCGATCCTTGGACAGTCGGCCTCCCTGCCATGCGATATCGAACCGTCCACGAGGGGCGAAAACATCTACATGGTTCTGTGGTTCCGCGATAACTCGATCAAGCCGATTTTCAGGTAATGTCTGCCTGTCCCACTCGAACGTTTTCACGTACAGGCGAATATACGAAGGCATGCCCCCCCCCCCGGGCCATTGTTAATTAGGGTTTTAACGAATCGTCCGACAATTTTTTGTTTTTGCACAAAAAAAACTGGATTTTATTGTGTAGGTATATTTATATTGGATTCTTTTATTTATCGATTTTATATACTCAATTTTATTATTTAATGTGTTTATAGTGTACTTATTTTTATTTATTTAGTTTGACTGTATTAATTTTATTGTATTGTTTACCGGATTTGCAGATAATTCACGAAAGTTATTTGAAAATAATTAACTTCGGTCCCGGTAGCTCGGGTGAATGTTTTGTAATTAATAAAGCGTAGACTACTACTTTTTCTTAACGTGAGATATAGACGATTTTTTTTTCCCTCGATCCATTGATTTACCGGTAGCCATATCGGATATGTACGTGTATATGATATCGATGGGGCCAAAGTTAAACGGGCACACGTAAGTGTTTGTATTATTTATCGTATTTATACTGGATTTTATTATGTATCGTATTTATTCTGTATTTATTTTATTGTATATTTATTATTTACCGGGTTTTCCAATATTTCACGAAACTTGTTTGAAAACAATGAACTTCAGTCTCGGTAGCTCGGGCGAATGTTTTATAATTAATAAAGCGTCGAGCACTTGTTTTTTTTTTATGAGATATAGACGATTTTTTTTTGTTATCCTCAATCCATCGATTTACCTCCAGCCGTGTCGGATATGTACATATATATAATATAGATGCGGCCAAAGTTAAAAGGTCGTACGTAAGCATTTCTAAGTTATTATTTACCATATTCATACTCGATTTCATTTTACTGTATTTTATTTTATTTATTTTACTGCATTCAATTTATTATATATTTATCGTTTACCGGACTTTTCGATATTTCAGGAAACTTCTTTCAAAATAAATGAACATCAGTCTCGGTAGTTCGGATGTTTTATAATTAATAAAGCGTCGAGTGACTTTCTTTTAACATTCAATATAGACGATTCTGTTTGTTATCCTCGATCCATTGATTTACCGATAGCCGTATCGGATATGTACATATATATATAATAACGATGCGGCCAAAGTTAAAAGGTCGTACGCAAACATTTGTAAGTTATTATTTACCGTCTTTATACTCGATTTCATTTTCCTCCATTTATTTTATTTGATTTATTTCACTGTATTAATTTTATTCTATATAAAATATATATTTATACTTTTCTTATATATATATCGTTTACCGGACATTTCGATATTTCACGAAACTTATTGATAATACTCATTTGAAAATAACGAACTTCAGTCTCGGTAGCTCGGATGAATATTTTATAATTAATAGAGCGTCGAGTGACTTTTTTTTTAACATTCGATATAGACGATTTTTTTGTTATCCTCGAGCCATTGATTTACCGCTAGCCGTATCGGATATGTACATATATATATAATATCGATGCTGCCAAAGTTAAAAGGTCATTCGTAAGCGTTTGCAAGCTTTACTTGCGCGCCCTTTCGGCACAAGACCGTCGCTATGTACGTGCACGGCGTATGTGCATAGGCAGATATTTATACGGGAGTGCTAAACGACGACGAGCGTAACTTCGCCCTCATCTCCGCGCTTATCTCGTCGTTGCAGCATCGATGTACGCGGCAAGTCGTTCAAGAACGCCCGGAACTGGTCCGACGAGTCGGTCGCACCCCGGCTACGTTTCGACAGATTCTCAACGCCTGCTGTGCTCTATCTCGAGCGCGTCGAGCTCGGCGACGAGGGTGTCTACAGGTGTCGGGTGGATTTCAGAAATTCACCGACGAGAAACTATCAAGTCAATCTGACTGTGATTCGTGAGTATGATTTGATTATTGAAATTATTTCGACTGAAAATTTCGCAAATTTTCTCAATTTTTTTAAACTTTAGACTCATTAAAATGGGAAAAACCTGAAAACTGTAATATGGAATGAATTAATGAAAACGCAAAAAAAAAAAAAAATTTAATTGGATTTGCATGGATTTTATTATTTATTTTTCTTGAAACATTGTAGGTCATTAAAGATCATGATAATTGTTATGAAAAATTATCAGAAATTATTTTAAATGATTTTTTTTAAATGGCGACTATATACATCCAAATTGCATAATACTAAGTTACATTTGATAGTTCTGATGAAAAAAAAATTAATTAAAAAAAAAATTAATGTTTAAAATTTAATTTTTTTTTTGTATGCAAACAGATCCGCCTCACCAACTTCTGATGTTCGACAGTTCTGGACGGGAGATTCCCTTGATCGTCGGACCGTACAAAGTCGGTGACGAATTCACCCTGTCCTGCGAAGTCAGAGGGGGTGAGTTTGCTCACGGATAAAAAAGTGCAGTTGAATCAACCAAAGATTCGGGCAGGGACGTTCAAATGATATTTTGTGGGTCGAACAAAATATTTTAATCCCTCAAAAATATTTTGCCAGAATTATCAAAAAAAAATTTTGAATCGTCCAATCTTTCAGCTCCACCAACAAAATATTTATTTTGACGTTCCTGCCCGAATCTTTAGTTGACTCAGTTGTATTTTTCGTATCAGTGCTCCTCCATCTCGTCGTATCGAAATGATTCTGGTTGCGATTTATTTTCTCGATCGCTCGAATTAATTTGACGTTCCATCGCCAGGCAAGCCACCCCCGATAATAACGTGGTTCGTCAACGGCAAGAAGGTGAACGGCGTCGAGCACCAACCGAGCATAAACCCCAACATCGTCGTCAGCAAGCTGAGCGTACCGCAACTCAAACGGGAGCACCTCAATACGACGTACAAATGTCAAGCCGCCAACACGAATCTCGGCCCTCCGCTCGAAAAATCGGTCCTGCTCGACGTTCTTCGTGAGTTAAAAAATTATATATTTAGATAGGGCAGAGTGGGCGAACGCCCGAACGAAAACATTAATGAATCTTAATCATTGATATCTTAGATGCAAAGTGAAGTTTCGATCCGAAAAAAAATCTTGAATTTCTACTTTGGTATTTCTAGCATTCAACTTTGGTATTTCTAGCAGCGCGAACTAATTATAAAAAATTATAACTTTGATCCGGTCGATAATAAACTGTCGTATTCGTGTAATCCATAAAAAAAATTATAACAAATCGTTCATCCAGAAAATTAGTCAAACGGAAAACAGTTATGTAAACGATTACTTTGAAAATCAATGATTGATGAAAGAGAATTCTGGAATAATATAAAAAAATACATAATCCAGATACCACCGCTCGATCCTTTAAAATTAGCTTGACCGGTATCGGCCCACTTTGTAGTCATGCGTTAAAAAAATATATATATATGACGAATCATCCATCGAAATGCGAACAGTTAATCATCCATCGAAATGCGAACAGTTAAATAAAAAATGCCTTTGGAAATCAATAATTGATGAAAGATGACTGTGGCCAAATAGATAAATACATAATCCTGATATCATCGCCCGATTGTATAAAATTAACTCGAAAAAGAAATTATGCCAAATCCTGCAAATGGGTAAAAAAAAAAATTATTTATAACAAATCATCTATCCAGCAAATGTGAATAGTTAATTAAAAAATGACTTTGAAAATCAACAATTGATGAAAGATAATTGTGGAAGAATAAATGAATATATAATCCGAACATCACCGTTCGATTCGTTAATATTAGATTGACACCGGTCAAGCTAATTTTATAGCCCATAAAAATGTGTTGGTCCACTCTGACCTATCTCGCGCCACCCAGTGTAAATTTATACAAGGTATGCCCTTTTAATCAACAACGATACGATGGAATTTCAGTGGAGCCTCTGAGCGTCAAGATTTTGTACAAACCGAGCCCCCTCGAGGCCGACAGAACTTACGAGTTGACCTGCGAAGCGGTCGGTTCTCATCCCAGAGCTAAAATCACTTGGCTGGAGGACGAAACGCCGTTTCGAAACGGCAAGACCAGAGACGGCGGTAACTCGACGGTCGTTCTCAGCACTCTAAAATTCTCGCCGAAACCCGAGGACAACAGCAAAAATCTAAAGTGTCGAGGAACCAATCCGGAACTCCCGAACGCCTCCCGAGAAGATCTCTACCACCTGAACGTTGTCTGTAAGTGGAAACTAATTTTATTTTTTTTTAAGATTTTTTTTTCTTCATAATTTTTTTATAAATATTTTATTAGTAGTAGAAGTAGCATTTATTGACGATATCGTGTGGTTTATACAATATATCTTGTACATCTCTCTATGTAGCAGTTACAGCGTTCACATAGACATTGCGAATGGCCCATCGACCGGAGTCTTTCAGCCCATATTTTTATATTAATTTACCATTTTTTAATATCAATCTAATATTTCTTAATATTTTTTTTTATTACTAGTTCGACAATGAAAGTAAACGAATTTGCTTGGGATTTTCGCAGTTCCGCCGAAGGTACAGCTTCATCTGGGAAGCACATTGAACGCACAAAATATCAAGGAGGGCGACGACGTATATTTCGAGTGCAAAGTACTGGCCAATCCCGGTCATCTCAAGATAACGTGGAGACACAACGTAAGTTACTCTGAATACCATACCAAAGACGTAACACAGTTCCAGTAGCGAAAACTTTTTTTAGTTTCACCTCGATTATCACCGACAAACGAGCTATCGAAAAATAAGTAAATAAATTTATTCGCCATTTATTTTCTCACCGACTTCGTAAAAGGACAAATAAAAATCAACGATTTTTAAATATAAAAAAAAAATATAATTTATTCACGATTGTTTTTCGCCAACTAGTTTCAGTTCGACCTCGATTATCACCGATAAACGAGCTACCGAACAAAAAAATGTATCAACGATTTAAAAATATTTCTTTCTCGACTTTGTAAAGGGCCAGATATTAACGAACAACAAAACGTCCGGAGTGCTGATGAGCGCCCAGAGCTTGGTGCTCCAGAAGATAAAGCGCGACAACGGCGGAAATTACACGTGTCTGGCGAGCAACGATCGCGGCGAGACGTCCAGTCTGGTTGTCAATCTCCGTGTTCAATGTGAGTAAAAACATTAATTTATTCGATTCCATTACAAATTATCGGGGGGCGTCTCGTCCGACTCAGTTTCACGATTTAGTAATGGAATTATCGATTATACACCGAGCGATGAAATATTAATCCGCAATATTTTTGTCCCCCGTCGATATCTCTCTTTCAAGTCTCGCCGGTGTGCAAGACGAAAGAAGTGACGATAATCGGAGCGTCGCTGGACGAATCGGTCAAGGTGCGCTGCGAGGTCGAGGCCGATCCGAGCGAAGTCGATTTCTTGTGGGAGTTCAACAACAGCGGCGAGAACTTCGAAATAGCACCGGCAAAGTTCGATGGAAACAATGGAACCACCAGCGAATTTATTTACACGCCGGTTAACGAGCGCGATTACGGCGCTCTGACCTGCCGAGGAAGAAACATGATCGGCAATCAGGAAGCCCCCTGTGTCTACACAGTTATTCCTGCCGGTAAATACGTACACACGTGTGGATCGAATCGCAGCTGTTCGTTATAAATTTACCACAGCATCGGCACCGATATAGAAGCCTATATTCGTGCCGTTATCGAATGATCTTAAACGAATCGATTTTACGCAAATCGCCTAAATAATTCTCCTCTTTTTATCCGTTCATTCAGTCAAGCCGAGCCCGCTTAAGGTAGTCCTTGCGAATGGTGTTGATTTCGCATAAGTTTCAGAGAATTGAGAGGGAATTGTAAACACTTCTCGATGGTATAAAAATCTGAAAAAAAATCAAGCATATTAAAGATGCCGAAAAGATTAATTATGCATAATAATAATTCCAAAATGTTATTAACAAATTGATGAAAAATTTAATCGTTCAACAAATCTCTCGGAAACATAACTTTTTTTTAAAATGAAACTTATTCGTTTATTTTTCTGAATACGTATGAATTTTTTCAGGTTTTTAAATTCACTTTGAATTTTCTGACTTTCTACACGTTTTTCCCATATAAAAAAAAATCAAACATACACCGAATAGCAAATTTACTGGCTCGTGTAGGGAATTCCATAAATACAAAAGATAATTCACATAGTTGACGTTTGAAATCAAATTACAAACTCGGTATATTAATATTTCACGCTGGGATAAAAAGTTTCAATCTTTCGAACTGATGATTGAGGTGCCGAAATCTTATAAATTTTCTTGATACAAGTATATTAAAATCAACATCTGATGTGAATATCCAAAGACTATTTTGGATATTGCCATACAGTAATTGGAAATAAATGAATCCACCTGCGATATTCAGTACAGGTACTTTATAATTGCAAAAAATTTAATTGATAAATTAAATTTAAGTGAATCGATTTTACGCAAACCGCCTAAATAATTCTTTTTTGTCCGTTCATTCAGTCAAGCCGAGTCCACTGAACAACTGCACGGTCAAAGCTTCGGTGAACCAGAGTTCGGAGATTCTGGAGGTCGAGTGCGTAGCCGGTTACGACGGTGGCCTCAAACAGGAGTTTCGACTCGAAGCTTACGAGGCACGGACCAACAGTTTGCGAGCCAACGTCTCGAGTTTGAATCCCGAGACGCCACTGTTTCGCATACAGATCGCCGAGCTTTTGCCCGCTACGCGCTTTTATCTTACCGCGTACGCGGTGAACGCAAAAGGGAAGAGCGAAGTTTACGTCCTCGAGGACATTGCTCTGAGTGATTCTGGCAAGCCGGCAGGTGGGTTTTGGATTTTTTAAAAGTATTATCATTATTTTTTTTTTTTCGTTTGACCTTTGCGAATTAATTTTATCTTTGCAGACAGCGGCGTGAGCGTCGTGCCGCTGGTGTTGCTGCTCATCGGCTGCCTCGTCGCGCTCGGAATAACCGTGCTGTCGGTAATGCTGATGATGTACCGTCGTCGCGGCACGACTTCGCCGGTTCACGTCGAACCGTACATGAAACAACCGATAATCAGTCCACCGGACTCGAGAAACAACTCTATGCTCGATGTCACGCACGGCGATCACACGTACTTCGTGGAGTACACTCTCAAACAGGTCGCCGACTACGCGCTCAATAATCAACCGGATATCATACAATCACCTCAAGGTATTACACGAGTTCCAAAAAGAAAAAAAAAAAAAACAAAACGATAGATTGAAAATATTAAGAAAATAACAATGAACTATTATTGTATACTAACGTTACTATGAAATGTAAAATCTAATATCAAATGTAAAATCAAATATCAAATTTTAAATTGAATATCAAAGTTCAAATCGAATGTTAAATTTTTAATCGAGTATGAAATTTTAAATCAGACATCAATGTTTTTATTTACTCGCATCGAACACTATTCGTTTCTGTTTGCAGACCAAGAGAAAATAAAACGGGAGCCGCAGCTCTTTTTGCCGGTCAGACCAGACACGCTGTTCGCCCCGTACGACATTCACAAGCAAGGCCTTCAAACGAACAGGTGTAGCGTGAGTATAATAAAAAGAAAACCAGATCTCTCAAAGTTTCCTAAAAACCGAGAATAAAAAAAAATTGCATGAAAACTTTAAACGATTGTATTTCCAACAGTTAAATCCGTTCTCGGCAAAATCGTGGGAGCCAATAAGCTTCAAGGCCGATCGGAATCACATGAAGGAAATAATAATCGCAAACTCCATACCCGGTCCAGAGAGTTGCGTTTAAGATATTGTCAACGAACTGGTGAATCGACATATCAGAATAGCTGAGAGAGCGACCGAGTGAGTCCGAGCTTCGGGTGGCTGCCAAAAAGCCAACGGATTAAGTACGGCGATCTCAAAGATCCCCGAAAAAAAAAAAAAAAAAAATGTAACGGAATATAAGAAAGTGTCGTATTCGCAACGATTACGACAACCGGCCGCCGAGAGGAGTCAACGGTGGAAACGACGAAACCGCGACGAGATCGGCACCGGCCGAGAGAACGATTGGTTTCTCGCGACGCCAGCGCCGCTCTCGCCGCATCATTGTACTACTCGAACGAAACGCCATGCACGGTGTATTATTCCAAGTTTAATATATTTTGTGTCAAGTCTTGAAGAGTCTCGATGCCTCAGTATTTTTTTTCGATAAAAAAAAATCCCCCCAATTCTGACTTCGGCCACTGCGCGGATGCAGCGTAATTTTCAGTAGAAGGCGTGAACGACTCGGGATCGCTGCCAGAAGAGGAACGGAAAGCCGTTGCTTCCGTTCGTGCAGATAAACGCGCCGAGGAGAACGCCGCAAACGAGGCACGCGAATCCGAGGATTCCAATGCCAAGGATTATCCAATAAAACGGAAGGCAATTGGCGAGGGTGCTCTTTAGCCGCTGGACGAAGGAGTTGGGTGCACTATCCGGTCGAGCTCGAAGATTGCCCGCTCGGTCGGTAACGTGGAGATCGCCCGGATCGACAGCTGCGTTGTCCGCCGGAGGTTCCGGTACTTTCGCTGGAGGTTCAGGTACTTTCGCCGGGTGTTCCGGTACTTTCGCCGGAAGTACTTTTTCCTCGAGTGGTTTTTCACCGGGTTGCAATCTTTTTACGTTGCGCAATGGCAATTCGACCGGGACTTCCTGTGGCGCTTGCCTCGTTCCCAATGCGCCGGTTCTTCGCGCGGTTCGCAGATAAGGTCCTCCGTACTTCGAATCATTGAATCCCGGTATTTCCTGCAAGGCGGAATCGTTCGACTGGGCACGGATACGGATCGAGGAAAAAAAAAATGGGCCTATAAGAGGATGCTGGACGAATAAGAGGATGCTGTCGAATTTTCATTAATAACGTACAAGGAATCAAACCTTCACGTACCGGAAGTATGAATTAAGGAACACAACGCGGAACACAGATCCTTCCCTGATAGACAAAGCAGCACGAAACGCAGCACATGACACAATAATTACGGCACGTGCTGCACGTGCCGTAATTATTGTGTCATGTGCTGCGTTTCGTGCCGTTTGTCTATCAGGGTTATTCAACGAGAACTTAGAATTTGCCAAGACGCAACCTTCGAATGATTCGAATAACAAGTTAATGTGCTAAAAAAAAACTGTAAAAATTCACAGACGAACATCCGTATCCTTTTTGTTCTTGAAATTTGTAGCGGCCCTATTGGTTTTCGCGCCAATCTGTAATATTCGATTTTTTTAATCTCTCGGACGATTTCGACCGCATTTCAAGTGCACGCCAAAGCGTTTATGGCTAGTACTACAGTCCCGGAAAATTTGAGGCATATGCGTAGCATATTAATGATGCAAAGTCGATTCTGCGAAATCGCCTCGTTCCGTCGGTAAAACAGGAACGTCCAGCAGTCCCTTAAAACGATCGAGTATTTTTTGGGAGCTTATCTTTAAGTATCATTTGGTCGCCGGACCTTTTGCATCTGTCTGCGCACCAACTGCACGACTTTGCACTTCAAGTGTAGAAGGTTCGTGATGAACTCGTCGGCGGACGGTATAACGATGCTCGCGGAAGAGTCGTTACCGATGTAGTCCGCCTCGCCGCACGTATCGCGATCGCACATCATTTCGATCATCGTTACGACGATCTTAAAACTATATTCTCTTTACGAAGCCGTGGTAGGTTGAAAAATGTATCGAAAAATCTTATCTTCACGAGTCACGTCACTCACGCGACTCGCGGGATTGATCAGTCGTGTTTTTTTTTTTCTTCATCCACACGTTAACCGTTGTGTTCCTTAATTCATACTTTTCCGTTCCTATTGTTCTATTTCTAATTAAATTCGAGATAGATACGGTTTTTTTTTTTGCTAATAGTCAATACTACGAAAAGCCTGCATGAATTCGTTCGGAACATCGCAGAGTCATCTCTCGGAAATTATTATCAATACGAGTCTCGTTTTTATTACCAAGACTTAACACATATTCTCAAACAGTAAACCTATGTTACGGTTTCACAGAAAAAGAAAAAAAACCTCAATAGAGGAATAAATAATACATACGTCGTTATTTTTTTCGACAAACGCACGTTGATCGTTGTGTTCCTTAATTCATACTTTGCTGTTCCTGACTAAATTGGAGATACATGCCGTTTTTTCTGCTTATAGTCAACACTCCGAAAACGCTGCATTAATTCGTTTGGAACATCCCTGAGCCATTTCTCGGAAACAATTATCAATACGAGTCTCGTTTTTATTAGGAAAGATTTAACGCATACTCTTAAACAGTAAACCTATGTTTCGGTTTCATAATATTAAAAAAGAAAAATCTCAACAGAGGAATATAAATACATACGTCGTTCAATTGACTCTGGGCTTCCTCTCGGGCGGTGGCTTCATGTCTTTCTTCTCGGATTTTATTTCCTGCTTTATCTCCACAGCTAGCAAGCAAACGAGAAGGGAAACGTGAGTAACACGATGATAAAGAGTGAACGTCGTAAAATTTTCGACGCCTTTTTCGTCGGACTCACGAGCTTCGGCCGCGGGCTGGACGGGCTTCGGCACGGGAAGAGGAAACTTTCGCGTTATCTCGGCCAGCAGCATGTCGACCCGCTGCCGCTGAAACAACGAACTGGGCTCTTCACGCGAGGGCACCTCCTTCTTCGCGGCAAGAGATTTGCCGTTTTTGAAGTCCCAAGTGTACCCTTTGCTGGGATGGTATCTGGAACAGCCGCTGGCCTCCTCGAACGCCGACTGCACGTGATGAACGGTCGATAACTGCAAAGCAAAAAAAGTTGGAAATTGAAATTTTCATATCGCTTTCTCATAATGTTCCTTTATTTGCGAAGCCTCTTCTATGAGGAAGCATTGTCTGTATTTTTGGCTTCCTCATAGAGGAAGCTTCGCGAATGAAGGAACATTATGAGAAAGCGATATGAAAATTTCAATTTCCAACTTTATGAGGAAGCGCTATGAAAATTTCAATTTTCAACTTTTTTCACCGTCAACGTCTTGTTAGACTTTTATGCAAAACGGCTGACCGATTCATATTCAGCGAGAAAAAAATACTCCATCGTCACGCTTCACTTTGTCGGATCTGCGCTTGACGCGAAAAAATACATGGAAGTGAGCGCTCGTGAATTTTTTTTTGTGAATTTTTACTCAAGGAATCCAAGTGACACCTCTTTATATAGCTTTTTCAACTCCGTCATATCTATCGTCTTGTGTATGTCTTGCTGTAGATCACGATAGGCACCTGGGTTTTTCCGCGATGCCATCGAAAAGCAAAGAAATCGTTGTTTAAAAATACCTAAAATCATTCATTTTTGCAATTTTGGCTATAAAAATGCCTGATAAACTTTTTGGTTAGTTGTCGCTCCGGGACTGTAATTTTATGTATTTTTTCGCGCTGATCACGAATCTGACACTTATTTTATTACAGATGAATATTTGATAAAAAAAAAATGCGTCTTAAAAAAAAAAAAAAATTGCATGAAATTCAAAAAATTCAAAATGACATAAAATTTAAACGGTTCGATCGATTTTCTTGAAATTTTAATGGGATCCTCGGGTGATCAGATTCTATCTGTGTACGCATTTTTAGCCCGACAGCTAAAAAATTGCGAGCGCTACAGTGCGTACAGACATTTTCGAAGAAATAAAAAATGGCGTACAAAAAAAACAACTGACAATTTTTTGACAAAATTTTACAGAAACATTGACTATTAACCACACAAGCTATGTGCAAAATTTCAGCCGGATTCGTGGAGGCGTTCTCGAGTTATAGCGGTTTGAATTTTTCGCTTCCGATTCACACACACACACACACACACACACACACACACACACACACACACACACATACATCCGGACATTTTTTCTAAATGTGATTTTTCGATGTTTTGGAACATTCTGAACACGTTTTCATTAAAATCTCGAAAATTTTTTTTTTCACCATCACAAAGCTTCCTCTATGAGGAAGCAAAAAAAAGGATAAAAATTAAAAGTAAATTCTCATAATCAAGTGCAATGACTTTTTTTTTTTTCTGACTCACCAGCCTGGAATTGACCACCGAAGCAAGATCCGGCGCTTGGTAGACGACTCCGGCGATAATGTAGTAATCCGCTAAAGGAGTCGCCTGGGTAGGTGAGTAACGATGCTGCTTTCTAATAACGTAGAGAATCGGTTCTTGAACGTGCAACAGTATGTACTCCAGTCCGGTCATGTTCCTACGGGGCGACAAAAATGTACGAAACCATACTTTAAAATTATCTTATGAAACATTCCACGTTTGCAATGTACAACTTTCTCGCTCTATAGGCACACTCGCGATACGTGCATACATGTATAAAACTATTGTAAAAAGGGCTTGACCCGTAAATCTGCTAATAAATAAATAAATAAAACGCGACCACGACGGATTCTACAGCACACCCTTACGTCAGGTTTTCGGGATTGAGTCTCTGCATCTTGACGATCTCGTTGTTGCACGTGCGATCGAAGAAGGGATTGCTTCGTTCGGAAAAATATTCCATTATGTTGCTGGGATTGAGAATGGGAATCCAAGCGCTGTCGTGCCAGGACAAACCCAACGGATTGTCTGTAGGAACGAAAAAAAATTAATGCACGACAACGAGACACGAAAGTTTCGAACGTAAAAAAACTAAATTTTTGTACTCCTCAACGTCGCTAATGTTTACCTGGGACGGGAGTTCTGCCGGACATCATTTTTCAAGCTCGAAGACTCTTTCCTTTCGCTGTTTGCAGATGAACAAGTTTATTTTGTAAACAGAGGCACTCGGAGATCGCGTCCGCGCCTGTCGCGATGGAGCGTCCCTCGCGGTATGAGAGGGTACAAACTGACGAGTCCCGAGTTAGATAAAGCTAGCTCGCGATCAGCTGGGCGAGCGTCAGCGCCATCTAGCGGCTATCCGAGAATCTCGCGTTACAGTCAACTCCCTCTGACTCAACGCTCTCGGGTTTGAATTTCCTTGCTATAGCGAGAGTCTCCCACCACGCCCTACTGCGAGCCATTCGAAGCGTGGGAAACTGTTAGGTTCGGTGAATAATTCGAAATGGATCGCAGCTCAGTAGGACACATGAGAGTTTATGAAACATGCGATAAAATGATGGCAACTGGAAAATCACATGCACTGTAAATTATCTCGGCTTTACTTGAGACTTTTCTTTTGATCGTGAATACCATAATCTGTGATAACAGTTTATTACAGCTTTTATTACCGACCGCGGTATAGCACAAGCTCTTAAGGCGTGGTGAAACAAACGCAGTCGGTAACAAAAACTGTAATGAATGGCATTCGGAGATGGTAGATATTTCGCGAAAAAGCAAAGTATTAGCTCATGTAGAATTCAATACCGCGTCCGATAATACTTCGCTTTTACCCCAAATGTAAAACACTTTTTATTGGCATTAAATTGAAAAATGCAAGTATCGCGAGATCTCTCTTGGACACGAGAGGACGCGTGTATGCGATAAATTTAAGAAAGTGGGGGTAACGCCTTCTCCTCTTGGGCTTCGCGTTGAGAGAGAACTGAGGGGAAGTGGCCTACTAGCGAGCGTTGAGTTACAGGCTGTTGACTGTATCGATGATCACGGACGATTACAGTTCCACGCTCGAGAGATACTTTTGCTAATTTTACACGCGAAAGCCGCTTGTTCTTTCCCACGCAAATCTGCACACAGCGGTTTTACCTAACAGAGATTCGTTACGCGGACGCGGTGGAATGACCGGCTGCTGTTACGTCGTGAGAAAAACGTTGAGGCCTCGCCGAGATACAGCGTGGTACATGTCAAGGTCACGCGGCTCCCCGGAGCGACGTCGAAAGCACGCTCGAACGCGCAGCTGATCCACTCACAAACGAACGAATCTTCGCGAGGTCGCTGGAAGAGCCCGAAAACACTGGTTTGTTGCGATCGTTAAAAATTGATTCGAACATTCGGTGTGAGTATAACTCGTCGACTGACCGTTTTGGGTTTCAGAAAACGAGAATGACATTTTTTTTGAGAGTGATGTGTGGTTTTTCGAGAGCTAACACTTGCTGTTTCAGGATTCATCGAACGAGAATGACATTTTTTGAGAGTGATGCTGTTTTTTTTTTGAGACCTAATACCGACGTTTGATTAATTCGAGTTTAACAAGCATGGCCTCCCCCCTCCGCGATTTAGGCGTTTTACACCCGAATCCCTGTAACTCCACGAATTAATCTCGAGTTAGTGTCGTCGCTATGACTCTCGGGATACTCATGCGTGGCTTGAACATTGCATTGTAAGTAGACAGTGGAAATAACGGTATTTTAATATTTCGTAAAATTACCGTATACTTACTCACCATTATGTGTTGTGAAAATATTATCACGAAAGCTTTTCGTAAATTTACTGCAAAATGTGGTAAAAATCATCTATCTCGATGCGAAATTACCGGTGACTAAATTTGTTGCTAATTTTACCGTCGAAGCGTATAAAATCTACTTACTTAAATGTGACATTACCGGCTGAAAAAATATAAACTTCACCTATATAGTTGTGAAATGAACAGTAACAACATTTTTCACGTCACGTACCGTATTTTTACGGTAAAATTACCCGTTACCTTTATCGCTTACATTTCTAATTGTAAGTTTCGTTGCTGTACCCGAAGCTCGCGAAATTAATAGTTACGATTGTCAAGACGTTTGTCCTTTTTAGGGAAACGATGAAGAGCTCCACCTACAGCGTAGTTCCGATACACGAACGTTCCGATCTGTTCGAAGAATGCTGCCGTATCATAAATGCCGAATGGCCGGCCAGCCAAACTAGACGGTGCGTTGTATTTTTTCACCCAATAATCCTCAGACCGTTATACATTTTCGTTAAGGATGCATCAGATATATATTCCCAACCAAAAGTTTAATTCAATAAAAATTTCAGTACTTCGCGGTATGGTAAAAATGTGATAAAAATTTGTAATAATAATGCCAAAAGTTATTAACAAATTATAAAAAAAATTGTTTTAACAATTTGTTGATAACTTTTTGAAATTATTATTATTACATAAAATTAATGTTCTTGGCACCTTTGATACAGTTGACTTTTTTCGGATTTTTATACTATTAGGAGGTGTTCAAATTCTCACTGAATCTCACTTTTGGTTGGGAATGTACGTGTGATGCATTCTTAACGGACATATATTTTTTAATTTTTTTCTGCAGATTGAGATCATTTGCAGAGTCCTGCGACGTGTTCCCAACGTGCTTGGTACTTCTCGACGGAGACAAGGCTGTTGGTCACTGCAAATTGTCGTTGATACCCAGCGCACACGATGGTTGTTTCCTCGGCTCGGGTGCGTAAAATTTTTGTCCACGATCGTCGGTCTTTTTTTTCGTCGATGAGACGAACTAACGAAATTTACGAATTACAGTTGTAATAGACCATCCATGGAGATCTCGCGGGCTGGGCTCTACGTTGTTGCGGGGAGCCGAAGAATACGCCTCGAAGAGGGGAATCAAAAAAATGTATTTATCTACAAAAGGCCAGGAGGGCTTCTACCTTAAGAACGGCTACAGTGTTTGCCCGCCTATCGATATATATAGCTTATGTCTACCACCCGTCTCCGCGACGATGGCAACACCCGTCTTCGCTCAGTACGCTAGGAAAGAATATTCGGGTCCCCCGGCACCGCCCATGCCTCCACCTCCGACCATTAACTCCTCGACGGTAACATCCACCAAAACTTACATGGTAAAAACTTTATAGCCCGAAATACACGCGATTACGAAAATAAAGAAGAAAAGAAAAACTGACGATTCAATTTTTGTGCGCGTTTTGTCGGTGCTCGATCGAGAGTGTATTTACTGAGGATCGGTCGCGATACCGCAGAGCTTTTGATAGTACTGAGGCTGCTCCAGACAGTCGATAAAGAATGCGCCGAGATCGCACTTGGCGATCGCTCGGCCGGGCGACGCGTCGATCTTCACTGTGTACTTCGAGCTCGGCGAATCTGCGCGACAAGAAATCGAGTATGGTTAATTTCAATTAGTTAATCGTTCTGACATGGTGGCCGTGGTCAGGAAAAACTGGGAAAACCGGGAAAAGTGAGGGAGCTTCAAAGATGGTCAGGGAAAAAGTAAATTGTCGCTGGACCTTCTATAAATATATACGAAGTACATAAAAGGGGGCCTTAAAAAAAAATTCGGAACATTTTGAAAGAAAAATAAAATATCATTAGATATTAATACCAATAATTAGGCATTTTCATTTCCGTAATTAATTTTTTTTAAATAGAGATCGTCAGAATTTTGGTCAGGGAACATTTTTTATTGGTCAGTGAAAAGTCAGGGAAAAGTCAGGGAATTTTTTTCCGGGGAAAAAACGGCCACCATGCCTGAGTTAATCGTCCTTCCGACAGGATACACGTGCCTGCTATGTGCGGTGGAAGGACGGCGATCCATTTTAGACCGCTCTCTTTTACGGCGTCGAGCATCCTCTGGTGATCGGCGTTCAAGTCCTTGAATATCGGCGGCACTTTTTCCGGCTCGTAGAACAGGAAAGCTGAAACAGTTCGACGAACGATCTGCGTATCTCACCGATCTGAACGGACGCTCGGATGATTCAATGACATAGATCAAAAAATGGTTGTAAATTCAACCAACATTTATTGTCCAAAAAAATCTACTAATTATTTGTTCGTCGACTTTGTGGATAAGAAACGTTTAGCGAATGTGCAGACCTTTTTTTTTAATGTAGCGCTGTTTCTAGCAGTATTTACCTGACAAACAAACTGACACTACTTCAACCCCGTTGGTCTTCATGGCATTCAGTATATTCTTTGTGCCGTCCGACAAAACTGTGGTAGGCTCTGGAACGAAAAGTATGGGATTTATTGTTATTATTACTGTTTGCAGAAATTTGGTTTCCACTTATTGATCTGCCTCTATGTAATATAGTATTTCTTTTTTTATTTGTAGTATTAATTTTTTTTTTCAATGATCAACAGAACTGGGCAAGGTACCAGTAAATACTTCAAGTACAAAGTGAAATCATACTTATTGAAAATGATGTCACTTATTGACACATGATTTCATGCTACTCATCGAGTATTCATAATGCGAATGTGTATTCAATAAGTACTTGTAATTGGCACTCGAAGTACTGAAAAAACTTTGCGTACGTCAAGTACTAAAAGGTTCTTGCATACTTCAAGTACATACTTGAAGCACTAAAAGGTCCTTGCGTACTTCAAATACGTACTTAAAGTACTGCTCAGCTGTTTTTAAGTAATGAACATACTCAAGTCGTTTCTTGTTCCAAGGACAACAACGACACCGTCTCTGCCGGAGACAGCTTTTGACACTGCATCAGCATCGGTCACGTCTCCTACAAATGCTTCGACCTTACTGCGAAGGTGTTCGGGTATCTTGGATTCGTCTCTGACGAATGCTCTCACATTTAGACCTGAAAATATTTATCAAACGGTTATTTTTTTTTTTTTTTTTTTTTTTTAATTAAAAAATCTTTTTTTTTTGGGAAGCGACTTAATGCACCATACCTTTTTTAACTGCGTGTTCCAGAGCGCACAGGCCGGTCATGCCGGTACCTCCGAAAATCACGATCTTCTTCATGGCCGAACAGCTGATTCGTCGATTGTTAACAAACGCCCGATCGATTATCTCGCTTACTGTACGGGAATAAAACTACCTGCTCGCAGTACGAAGAGATCTCCTCGCTTGATCAATCGCGACTTGTTCACTAATTTGCTCGGTGAATTAACGATAACGCCGAGTCACTGCAGCCACTGAAGTAGTCACTGCTATCTGTGCGCGAACAGCTGATTCCGGCCGGCTTGTTATTCAACCGGGGTGCACTTAATTCTTAACTCTCCCCACTCTCACTTTCGAACTGCGCACGAGAACGATCGAGCGACGACCAATGATAAGCGAAATTATGTGTGGAGAGATAGTGAATTCAATGAATTATGAGAGAACGTTGAAGAACATTAAATCCCATAGAGTCATAAATTGTCTCTGCTATATATATTTTTATTGTTTACGAAGATTTTATTTATAAAGGCGCGGTGAAACATGTACCACGTGACATGTGAGTGCAAGAGAGATAGTTGCATTTTTCGAAACAATGCCATGTAAATATGGTTGACATTTGGGGTAAAAGCGAAGTATCATCGCGCCAATCACGTGACGATCGAGTATTCGAAAATCGAAGACACAATCGCCTCTCGGGGAGATTAGAATTAAGGAGTCGTCCGTATTGGCCGATGCGGGTCTGTCCCTGTGTCCAGGCAGTATTCGCTGTTTGCGGATGCTTCTAAATTGGAAAGAAGAAGAGGAAGAAGAAGAGGAAGAAGAGTCGTCCCAACACGAGCGTAGAAGATCGATGTGCGATTGAGCGAAAGGGTGACTTCCAGAGCCAGCCCCAACCAGTCTCCGCTCGCTCGGACAGCGTGCACGCGAAAGCACGTTTCGGCTTGTTCGTTGTAACAAATCTGGCGAAAAACATACGCGTGGGAGGAAGCGAGAAAGTTTTGCATCATTCCATTTATGGATCAAGAGACGCGGTAGCGTCCGACGCCAAGTACTGAATAAAAAGATTTTTAAACGAGTTAAGTGGTGCGTCATCAAGAGGCGCCATTCCATGTGCTATGAAAAAGGGCGATGGTCAGTTTTACCTAAAAGCGTTACCGAAAAGCTTGATCAGTTTTACCTAAAATGAGATACGTTCGAGCGCGAGCGATCAACGAATGCGACGGACGACAGAAAATAAGCGAGCTTGAGATTCGCCAGCGATTTTCTGGCTTCACGGCCAGTAAGAAACAAGAAGATGGCCTCTGTCTACAACGGCGAAGGAAGCGACTTCCGGGGAAGATCAGAACATTCCGTCCGTCGAGATAGACTTTCGTCGGGGTAAAAAGTTTGTTCTCACGCACAGCCCCGACAGCGGTGACTGCCTGTAAGCATTCTCGCACGACTTTGACAATTATAATAGCAACTATTCATTTTATTTATTTATCGCGGAAGATTCTTACAGATACGACGGATCCAGGCCTGAGCTGGCCGCCATGGTGGCTTCAATAGTGGCACGCTTTGCTTCTGCCCGGCGAGTGCTGCAACTCGTCTATAAGACCGTGCGTTACAAGGCTCCTGGCGCCCCCTGTTGCGACAATGCTCGACTGCAATGTCGGGCCTAAAATAAGTCTTCCTTATCGACAGTCTTAAAAGAAATTTCTGGAGGAATTTTTTTCTCTATCCTCGTCGTCGTCCTCACCTTCCGACTCGTCTCCCTCACCGTCTAAGTTATACAGTTTAGGATTGTATTGTTAATGAATTTAGTGAATAATGAGAGGAAGTTAAAGAACATTAAATCCCGTAGCCTCATAAATGCGTCTGCTATATGTATTTTAGTTTACGTAGAAGATTGTTAATTTTTTATTAATTTTTATTGAAAAAGTATACAAAACATACAAACAATTCCCTGGGAGCAAAGCTCATCCAGCCGAACCTTACCAAACGTAGATTCTACGTTAGTCAGTAAGTGGCGCCTTCTACTGCGGGCAATGCTCGACCCCATTATCGAACCTAAAAAACATCTTTCTTATCGACGGTCTTCAAGGGCGTTTCCTGAGGAATTTTTTTCCTAATCCTCGTCGTCCTCGTCGTCGTCCTCCTCGTCTTCCTCCTCATCTTCCGACTCGTCTCCCTCACCCGCTGAGTTACAGAGGTTGTGATTGTATTATTACAAGTGCAAGTACAAGTGTCCGCTATAGTCGGCAAGTTACTTTCGGTCGGAAACGCGAAAACCCGAATACATTGTGTATCCTCACCGAGCTCGAGCGGTCCAGGCTTGCTGGGAGGCAAGTGGGCGATTCGGTAAGCCTCCTCTGCCTCGATACTCGGATCCTTGATCTCCAATACTTCCGGACCGATATTGTACTGCTCCTGAATCATCGGCATGCCAGGTGGACTGTAATTATAAGGGCTGAACTTCTGACCCATGCCGATGTACACGTTGCCGTATATCCTGCGTAAAAATCGATTGTTTTTGTTTTCTTTTTGTTTCTTTTTTTTAATCGGTCTTCACTGTCTTGGGGGAACGTGTATATACAGCGTACGCACTTGCCCCTGGCGAAAGCGAAGCTTCCCGGCCAGATGCTTGAGCGAACGATCGCGATAGCTGTACGATTCGATTTAATTGGCGAGGAGGCTCGTGCCGTCCATGCTCGGATCGACCCGAGGCTCGCGTCTTCCGACAACGGAGTTAGCAACGGCGGCCCAACTTCTTTCCGGATAAACTCGGCATTTTCACGCTCGATCTCCTCCTCCTCTTCCTCTTCCTCTTCCTCCTCCACGTCAGTTTCATCCTCGAACCGACAAAAGGAACTGTTAAGCTCGCAGATGGAACATTGTTAACAAAAACAAAATCGCCACCCGAGGTCAAAAAAAGTTTAAACATTTATAATTCATAAAAAATTCACAACTTTTTTTTCTTGTCGATTTTATATAAATATATATTTTCTTTTCTCGTTGATTTTATATATATATGTATACTTTTTTTTAGACGAGCCTTATTTTTGACTAAAAAAAAGGTTCATTAAAAAGAAAAAAAAAATGGCGCACGTTTGTGGACGAGAAGCATCTGGGTAGTCTATATTTAGTGCTATCTCTTATCTGGAGAATCAATAATTTTATTTAAATTTTAATTGTTTCAGGAGCTCATTTAAAATTCGCCATTTCTTTTTTCTTGTTGATTTTATATATATATATATATATATATATATATATATATATATATATATATATATTTTCTAGACGAATCAACAAGGGAAAAAAAATTGTGAAGTTCCTAGACGAGAAATATCTACGTGGTATCTTGTGCTACCTCTTATCTGGCCAATCAAAAATCCTATTTAATTTTTAATTGTTTCAGGAGCTCACATCGTTGCCGCGAGCGGTCTCCATTCTCGGGTCCCACCAGACTGTGCGACCTTGATCGAGAATGTAAGGACTGTGATGGCACCAATTCGCCATCGACGGATCTATCAGTTCCTTCAACGGCAGGGGCTCGTAGTGTCGATTCTCCGATATCATGGCCGAGCCTGTGAAGATATCTCGTTTTTTGTTCAACTCCTACGGACTAATCGATCATTACATTAGAAAAAAAAAAATTAATTTCAAATTTAAAAAAAAAAAAACAATTAGTAGAAATCTAAAAAAAAAAAATTATATCACTCGGTGAAGCTCCGATTTTCAAAACTTGTGAAAAAAAAAATTTGTTCGACACTCGCGCGATAAACGTTTTCTTAATTCGTGTGATTACAACTCTCGCCTCCGGCTCGTGCTGCAAACTCACACTCATCAGATAAAGTTTTTTCGCACTAGTATCGTAATGTACTATTACCAGTCTCGTCCTCCTCGCCGGCGATTTCCGTGTCGGCCTCGGCCTCGTCCTCCTCGTCGAGGCTCTCGCCGAACGTGAAGAAGCCGATCGGCGAGACGATCGTCGAAGCGCTTATTCGCGCTATCTGAGCTCTGAGATAATTCTTTTCCGTACCAGGAAACGCCGGAAAAGTGTATATCTGTGCGTTAACGAACGTTACGCGCCGATGGAAAGCGTGACTCATCGGTATTGCCGTACTTTAACGATAATTCATTACCGGACGTGCGCGTGAGTTCGCAGAAATTATAAATCTAATCTCAAGTGTTTACGTCTGTTCGTAATTAGAGAAAGTGTAGAATCTCCCCGAGCAGCTTTTAAGTGTGAAGAAAAAATGTAAATATTTAAATTAAAAAATGATGACTCACCGACGCCTCCGGGTCACCGGTGCACATGCGAACGATCTGCCTTGCCCCGACAATCTGCTGCGGCGTGACCGACGGTAATTCCATCCAATCGTCGATACCCGGCGAATTGCAAGCGTAGTAGATTTTTGCGTTGAGTCCCGAACCGATCGCCTCGGCCGGCACGTCGACTGGAGGCTTCCAGAGACTCTTCGGGAGCGGAGGAAAAACCAGCTTCAGACCCGTCGATTCTTCGGTCTTGGGAATCTCCTCTTCGGCCTCGTTCGTACGCGGTGCTTCCGGTTTTTCCTCGGGAGCTACTTCCGGTTCGGCGACTTCCTGCTCTTCCTCGCGAACTTCGGCAGCTTCCGCCTCCTATATTGAAATGTCGAATAATTGAATATGTAAAAAAAGGGTTGCAGAAAATGACATTTTTCAAAATCCCACAAAAATTTAAACGTTATGGTCAATTGTCGCCAAATTGAAAGCCAAACATTGTACTGTGTTAGTCCATTCCGGTATCGAATTTAAGCTTGACACCTCAATGTTTACTTGAATTCGACAGTTTTTAGTAATTAAAAAAAAAATTAACATCCCATAAAATCTGACCGCTCGGATAGATTTTTACCAAATTCAATACCAAAGGTCTTTGATCAAAATCTTATATGGGAGTACAGTTTTACCGGACGCCAGGTAAAAATCACATTATTAAATTATTATACATTATAAATTATTATTAAATGAAAGTGCCAGATTATTAGTAATATATTAGTGTATTATTATTATTATTAAAGTGTCAAAATAGTTAAAATAGTCTATTTTAAATATCCTGACCCTAAAATCGGGATTTATTTATTTTTCACTAAAACGTTGTAAATTAAGAAATGTTTACCGCGGTTCTTCGAGCGAGAAGCTCCTCGGCGAGAAGTTCCGCCTCGACGATATAGTAGTTCTTCGGTTTGCCGATAATTTTTCCCCAAAATCTACAAAACGGAGAAAATTGAATAGAAGCTTAAAAAAAAAAAAAATTGAGGTGCTTAATCGCGTACCTCACGTTCTCGATGGGCTTCTCAGCCACGAGTTTGCGAATCGACAAATTGAGAGCGACGATTTCCGAGCGTGGCAGAGCGACGTCGATCTGTTCGAGATAAGAGAACAGTTCAACCACGTCCGGAGGCTTCCGCCTCGGATCGTCGTCCTTCTCGTCCTCTTCCGGTCCCTCCTCCTCGCTGTCGGCCTTCAAAGCCTACAAAAAAAAATAATAATAATTTAATTTAAAAATTCGATAGCCAAGACAGCCGACGACAGCTGACGTCTCCCCGGCCCTATAACCTGATAGAGTTCCATGAACTTCTTCGCCTCCTCGTACTGTGCCGGCGGTACGTAGCGATCCCGAAGATAATCGCTTTTGCTCTTGAATCTCTCGTCCTTGATTTTTCTGCTGTACTCCTCGAATACATCGACGGCATTTTTCGGACGCTCGGCCAGCAGCTTCTCCAGCAATTCCGACAGATGATCGTAGCTGTAAGAATATTTCGCCATAAATAAATGAATAAAATTAATAAAATTAATAAAATTAATAAAATTAATAAAATTAATAAAATTAATAAAATTAATAAAATTAATAAAATTAATAAAATTAATAAAATTAATAAAATTAATAAAATTAATAAAATTAATAAAATTAATAAAATTAATAAAATTAATAAAATTAATAAAATTAGGGCTGAAGGACTCCGGTCGGTGGCCCATTGGCAAGTTTATTAAAAGCGACTTATCAATAAATAGAGAGATGTATCGAAGATTGTAATGACCAACTGTTATTGTCAACAAATACCTTTCTACTACTACTAATAAAATTAATAAAAGCTGAAGGACTTAGGTCGATGGCCAATTGGCATTATATGTATATGTGTTCTGACGTCAATCTACGTTATGTCATGCTATGTTAAAAAAAAATGCTGCCATCTGGCATATTGTCAATAAATCCACTATCACTACTAAACAAAAAAATTAAAAATAAATAATCTGTTGCTATTATGGTTGTCGAGGTCGTGTGCGAATGCTTACAGGCAGTCACCGCTCTCGGGGCTGTGCTTGAGAAGAAACTTTTTAGCCCGACGAAAGTCGATCTCGACGGACGGAATTTTCTGATCGTCCCCGGAAGTCGCTTCCTCGTCGACGTTGTAGACAGAGGCCATCTTCTTGTCTCTCACGGGCCTTTCCGTCCGGCGACTCGTCAGGTCGGAAAATCGCCGGCGATTCTCTAGACTCGCTTCTTTTCTCTCGGCCGTAGTCTTCGTTGATCGTTCGCGCTCGAACATATCTCATTTGTCTGGGCGCTTCGAGAGCCTGGCATCCGGTAGGAAGAGGTCCGCGTCCTCGTCATCTCCCGGGCGCTTTTTCCCTATCGAATTTATGACGTGAACGCGCTGAACGAACTACTAACTATTATACGACCGGGCACATTATTATCGAACGACCTAATTAATTTAACGAAGCTGAGAGACCAAAGACACACACACATATATATATATATATATATATATATATATATATATATATATATATATATATATGGGGCATTCTGTGCCATATCGACCTGGGTCCAACCCTTCACATCTTGGATCGGGCCGCCGATTTTTTATTTCCCTGCACTAACTTTGGAAAGCACACAGATTTTTTATTACATTTTTACAA
Source organism: Exephanes ischioxanthus (assembly GCA_958510785.1). Taxonomy (NCBI): domain Eukaryota; kingdom Metazoa; phylum Arthropoda; class Insecta; order Hymenoptera; family Ichneumonidae; genus Exephanes; species Exephanes ischioxanthus. The sequence continues at coordinate 11,355,181 of OY294024.1, read as the reverse complement.
AGTGTTTATAATTATTTGTGATTAAAAAAATGAACTTATTGATCGCGACGATTTAAGTATCGGAAAAACTCCGAAAAATCTTGTGACATATGTGAAAAATGTTAACATCTGAGCCTAGTGGGTCGACGTCATCTTTCATTGTTTTCTTATTTTTTCTTCGAAAAATACAGTGAAAAATAAATTAGAAGAAACATACCAGTCGATCATGGGTTATCCCTTGACTATTTTTTTTTTATATGCAAACTCTGCATTTTTTGATTTTTTCGGATTTTTTAATTGAGGCAATGAATAAGATAATTTTAAAAATCATAAACAATTATAAACAATTTTCAAAAATCTAATAAAAAATCCAGGATAAATCCGTGTGCTTTTGAGAGTTAGATCAGCCATATAAAAAATCGCGAGCACAATACAAGATGTGAAGGGTTAGACCCACGTCGAAATGGTATGGAATGTCCCATATATATATATACACACATGTCGACAAGAAGCATACCTATTTTCTCCAATCGCCGAGCTAAAATTGACACGCGTCGGCAACGCACGGCTACATCGTGTATAAATGTTTTGCGATACGGGGCGGTCACTTCCTGAAAGAGTAGGACGAGATTAATCGCCGAAGCGAGGGCTTCGTACGCGCGATTACTTTCATCCGGAAGAAGCGCCAAGATATTGTGGGACACTTTCGGTGACGAGGAAAATATTTAAAATTCAATTTTTTTTTTTTTTTTCAAACATAGCGGCTCAGCAGTTACGTTACAATTTACTATCGGTTATCGCATCCTGGCTTCCACATTTCGTTCGTTAGTTCGGATGTGTCCTAAATAATGTTCGCCGGCGAATGAGAGACAAGAGGCGATCCGGGCTCCTCGTGCCGCGAACGTGTTAGCTCGTCTCGTCGCTTCCTATCTGCCGGGATGGAGAACGACGATCGTGAAAGGCGGCACGTGCCGCCATTCACATCCGCCAACCGGAACTATATCGAGATCCGAGTTCGCCGCATCGCGAGCCTTCTGTGAATGAAATTATTTGATCAATGAGTAAAAATGAATGTATTCAGACTATCCAATTTTATCCGAATGGAGTTAATTGAATTAGAAATATCGATTAAATTTTCTGAAAAGCATTAAAAGAAAAAAAAATCAAAACAAATTAATTTTTTGCTTTTTCGCAGTTGTACTTGAATGACTACCAACAGAGGACTTCTTCGATGTGGGGAGAGCGGTTCAATTATGCGATCGTTGATAACCGTTACCCATTCCGACTGCAATGTTAAAGTGTGTACAGAATTTTTACTCTTGAGAATGGCTGCACTATTCAAGACATAAGTTTAGTTAAGGTATTTATTCAAGACATAAGTTTGGAGGTTGCTTTTCACTAGCGAAAACGACTTGTTTCTATATACAATTTCTATGTATAATTCTATGTCTAATTAACGATGGGTTTCTATTGATTATTGACACCATGCCATTTTGTTAGAACAATAGCATTTAATGCCTCGTATCTTTACATCTGCATCGAACGCACAACCGTGAAGTACGACATGACTGTCCTCAGTGTCTAAAGTATAAAATATTTTAAGTGATGACAATTTATCGGAAGTAACAGAATTTGTATGAGGTGTTAATAAAAGAACCATCGTTCTTACCTGCCCAAAAGTTTTCATGGAATAGATTAAAAAATTGCCGGCTGTTATCTTGCAAGGTACGCTACAACGCATAACCATCAATTGTAGGAGTTTCTGAGCCTTAGGCTCCAAATTGTACCACTGGTTGTCGTGTCTGCGCGGTAGAAGACTTTTTATCACGAGGCTGCGCCACCAAACATCAACTAAATACTCACATATATTAAATGTAAATATTTACTCACATATATATGGAAATACGATTACTGTGATCCAGTAGAATTTGGGAAATGTAACACTCTACGTATAAGTACAGTATTATAGTCAATGCAAAAACCATGAGCTTTGCGGTTTCTTCGGGATCGCCTTTTCCCAGCAGAATCTGAATTTACACGCAGTTTATCTGTGATTGCGGAAGATTATTCATCATTTGTCGAACATTTTACCTGAAGTCCTACTAAGATAAGCATAATCATGCCGAACCCGAGGATACAGAAGCTAGTCCATGTGTAAGTTGCCTCGATGAGGTTCGCGCAACTGACAATGGTGGATTTATCAATATAATTGAACAGTTTTACTTTTACTAGACACATTCTCTACACTGTCCTACTCGATAGCGTTGTTGTGTCTGTCGATGCACCAAGCAAGGTCTGCCATGTCCTTTTCGGCCCGAGCATACAACGTTTTTCCTGATTGTACTGATGTGTTATAATTCCCAATTCGTTGTCATTTACACCTGACGATTTCAGTTGAAACTTTATTACACCGATTATTGCGATCAATCAATCATTGACTCACCCCAACGCCGCAAAAACGCCACAGACGTGTTGCACATAAATGATTAACATAATTTCACTGGCCACAAACGTTATCGAACCCACACATAGGCATACATAAGTATACATAACAATGTAAAAATAATATTTCTGCGAGTCGAGATGATAATAGTCGACGGGCGTTGGAAATTCTCCGGGTGTGGTACCGTTTTTTAGCAAAATGTCAATGATCTTCGGTATTGTCGGTTTGGCTACATAAACGAAAGCGACTGAATATATCTCAGCTGCAATGTCAAAAAATCTATAGAATATTTGTCATATTTTAAATCAATCCTTACCATCCTGGATTAACCTGTAAACCCAAGCGACATCCTTCTTCCCTGCTCAGCGTATTCGTGAAGAATCTTAACTTCTCGATCCCGAGCCCACACTTGCCAATCCGTACGAATACGATTCAGCAACTTCATTATCTTCTGTGAATTCCACAGACAACCAATGGCTTTCGTAATGCAAATTGCTTCGAAAAGGAATGTCACGATGCAGTTGACAACGATTGCCCGTTCGTCACGATATTTCACAAGACCTAGTATCTGAGGTACGATTTGACTTATGAGGATAAAAATGAAAAGAACAGAAATGCCCCATCTGGCACAGGTGCTCTGATCTGGCCAATATCCACCGAGCATCATGAAAGTTTTACTTAATCTATAGTACCGGTGTTGAAAAAAGTCCATCGCAACTCGAACTGCCATCGACGATGACGTTACATCTACTGATGCTGCTCCCGAAGCAGCACAAAACACCGCTGGATTCTTTTTCTCATCCGATTCATTTTTTTTCCTCGGAATGAATTTTCAAGGAACTATATCGAAGTACGGTAGCTTGATGGACGTTTAAATTGCTCCGCAACAAAGATGAGCGACGGCGATCCCATGGTGTATAGACGCTGCCCTGCGTGTCTGTCGTTACGTATAAGACCTCCCTAAGCAAACCTTACAAAGAACTATAAGCACATTGAAACATCGAGCATAGATAGATATTTGCTGGAAAAAATATTCTTCTACCAGTCACTTGGAACATCAATTATTTTCAGCTCTAGCTTGAAATCCAACGGTTGAGTGACAGTCAAGAAATGCGGCCCTTCTGCGCACGACGCAGGCGCAGTAAGGTGCTTCGATGGGGGGAGGTCGGTAGAACTACGAGAGGGTCGGCAGTCGATAGTAGACATCCGTTCCGTCCACAATGCTAAAGAGTGTACACTGCAGTTCATGAATGCCTGGATTTCCTTGCGTCTTACTGGATGTCTTGTTGAATGTCTTGCTGGGTGTCTTGCTGGATGTCTTGCTGGGTGTCTTGCTGGATGTCTTACTGGAGGTCTTGCTGGAGGTCTCGCTTGGTATCTTCGACCCCGTGAAGACACAGAGCAAGATATCCAGGAAGATAAAAAAATCAGAAAAACCAGGCATTCATCAACAGCAGTGTACATAATCTGCACTATTGAGAATGGGATACATTGATGTCGTTTTTTCGAAACTCTTCAGAAAAGAGCTCATACGACGTAAGACTCAAGTTCATCCCGTGAATAATCATCAGGTATGTCGTACGGATATAGAGGTAATATAAAGATACGCCACAACGCATTATCATCAATTGCAGTAGGTTCTGAGCCTTAGGCGCCAGCTTGTACCACTGGCTATCCTGTCTGCGGGGTAGAAGACTTTTCTTTATGAGGCCATGCCACCAATCGTCAACTATTTACTTACATATAGAAGTGAATACTGATGTAGAGGTAATATAGTTTTCGTTAATTTTTCGTGTCTATGGGTGCATCTGTATGAGCAGGCAAAGTATGCGCGGTCATCAGAAAATCGCAATAAACAATAAACCTGCTGGCTGGTGAAGTAGGTGGCACCTAGGTTTAACGGGATGCTCGCAGAGATATTTGAATTATCCCGACAGTTTCGCTTAGAAGCGGATAACCAGCTCCGATCCATCGAATCTCGCCGCAACCATTTCACCCTCAACTATACCGACCATTTGCATTCTCATTTCGTTCGCGATAAACGTAGCGCGAACGCAATGCTCGCATTAAACAAAGGGAATATAACGCCGAACGGGGAGACTTACGAATCATCGATCTGTTCCATTGCAATTCCCCCTTTGTTGCGATAACTATTTACTCGATTGAACGAATCCCAACCGTAGTGGAGAGTTTCGGGGTTTGAAACGAAGGAGCGACAAATTATGCTCCAAATTTAATGTGTATATACGTAAGAGTACGTAATGATGTACCAATAATATTTCCGCGAATCTAAATTATAATAATCGACGGTTACGGACATTTTCTGGGTGCGATACCGTTTCTCAGCAAAACGTCGATAATCTTTGGTATTACCGGTTGGGTCAGAAAAAGGAGGACCGCTGAGTACATCGCGGCTATATGCAATGTCGATAAATCTATAAAACATTTGTCATCTTTCGAACTACGCCTTACTCACACTCGATTAACCTGTATACACAATTATCATGTTTTATGACGATGGTATGTAGTACGTATTATGAAGTGAGAGGGTTGAAAGACTTGGACGTGAAATTTTTTCCTTCGGTGTAAGGCGCAGTTGTACTTGAATGTCCACCAACACAACCTAATAAAGTCCTTCGATGTGGGGAGAGCGGTAGAACTATGAGAGGGTTAATAATCGATACCCATTCCGATTGTGATGTTAAAGTGTGTTCATAATATTTTCTCTTAAGAATGGTTGCATTATTAATGGTTGCGACGAAAGTGCACGGCCGAGTGGGTGAGATTCAACTGCACATGAGTGCAACCGAGTCGTCAAATCATGCTCGCGAATTCTCATAAGATGGGCATTGCCAAGGTAAAATATTATCCCTTTTTGATACTTTCACTGAATAGGGTAAAAGTGGCGAATATGGCCCACCTCGATTAACACGTAAATCAATGATATATGGACCGGGCCATATTCCCCACCTTTACCCTACTGAAAAAATGCTTTAAAAAAATTCATTAGTTAAGTGTTAAATGTAATTATTTTTAAAATTGTACTAACAATTTATGTTTCTTCACATTGAGTCATATAATTAACGGCGTGTTTCTATTAATTATCGAGTCATGCCATCTTCTTAGAAAAATAACATGCAATGTCTTGTATCATTATATCTGCATCGAACGCAACACCGTAAAATATGACATGGCTGTCCTCAGTGTCTAGATTAAAAAATAAGCTATTAGTTGTTTATCGATTAAAATTTATCGAAAGCCACAGAATTCTTATGAGGTGTTAATAAAAGAACGATAGTTCTTACCTGTGCGTAAGTTGTCATGGACAAGATTAAAAAATGCCCGGCTGATAACTTGCAAGGTACGCTACAACGTATTATCATCAACTGTAGAACCTTCTGAGCCTTAAGCGCCAACTTGTACCACTGGCTGTCGTATCTGCGCGGTAGAATACTTTTTTTATGAGGCAACGCCACCAATCCTCAACTATTTACTCACATATATAAGTGAATACTGATACTGTGATCCATCAGAAGTTGAGAAATATAGCACTCTACGTATAATTGCAATATTACAGCCAACGCAACACCTCCTAATCTTACTGTTGCTTCGGGACTGTTTTTTCCCAGAACAATCTGAATTTACACGCAATTTATGAGGCGCCTTCAAATCTACGGAGTTCGAACTGACACGCGTGCGAGATAACATATGAGTGCGGCATACCACAATTTATGCACACTTGTAAATTAATGATGGTATACATGTGTACAGTTTATACATGTTAACTTGTACCCAGGTGTGGTTGAGGCTTTGAGAATTTAATCTCATGTTGAGCGCGAAAAACATTCGTGTCCCCGTGATAGTTGCACGCATGACTTTTTGTGTGTAATGCCTAAGGTATGCTTGCTTCTTATATGTCACTATATATATGTGTGAGAAAATGGAAATGTACGGATGTAGGTGTGGTGAAAATACCGCCGTACGTTTATCACAGCGCAAAATCGTATAGTGATACATACAAATCTGCATAAATTGTAGCATTCATATGTTATCTCGCACGTGTGTCGGCTTGAACTCCGTACATTTGAAGGCGCCCCCAATTTATCTGTGAATTCGAAAGATGATTCATCATTGGTCGATTCTTTTACCTGAAGTCCTACTAAGTTAAGCGCAATCATAGCAAATCCGACCATATAGAAGATAGTCCATGTGTAAATCGCCTCGATGAGGTTGGCGCAACTGGCAATAGTAGATTTATCAATAATATTGAACAGTTCTACCTTTACAAGATACATTCTGAAAACTATCTTACTCGATGGCATCATTGTGTCTATCTATACACGAAGCAAGGTCTACCATGTCCCTTTTGTTGAGGTCATATGACATTCCTCTCGATCGTCCTGATGTGTTATTATTCCCGATTCGTTGTAATTTACACCTGAAGATTTCAGTTGAAACTTATTACACTGTTCATTACGATCAATCAATCATTGACTCACCCCAATGCCGCAAAAACACCACAGACGTGTTGCACGTATGTGATCAACATAATTTCACTGGCCATAAAACTTATCAAACCCATAAATAGGCATACATAAGTATACATAATAATGTAAAAATAATATTTCTGCAAGTCGATGTGATAATAGTCGACGGGAGATGGAAATTCACCGGGTGCGGTGCCGTTTTTCAGCAAAACGTCGATGATCTTTGGTATTATCGGTTGGACCACAAAAACGAAAGCGACCGAATACATCTCAGCTGTATGCAACGTCAATAAATCTATAAAAAATTTGTCAACTTTTCAACTGATCCTCACCATACTCGATTAACCTGTGAAAGCGAGCGACATCTTTCTTCCCTGTTCAGCGTATTCGTGAAGAATGTTCACTTCTCGATCCCGAGCCCACTCTTGCCAATCCATACGAATACAATTCAGCAACTTTACTATCTTCTGCGAGTTCCACAGACAACCAATCCCTTTCGTAGCCCAAATCGCTTCGAAAAGGAATGTCGCAATGCAATCGACAACGATTTCCCGGTCGTCACGATATTTCACAAGAGCTAGTGTCTGAGATACGATTTGGCTGGTCAAGCTGAAAATGAAAAAACCAAAAAGGCTGTATCTGGTGCGTGTACTCTGATACGGCCAATATCCACCGAGAGACATCACAGTTTTAGTTAATTTATAATAACGGTGTTGAAAAAAGTCCATCGCAATTCGAAGTGCTATCAATTACTGTGTTAGGAATACTGCTGCTGTTCCCGAAGCAGCACAACATACCGCTTGTTTTCCATGTATCTCTTTATTCTTTTCTCCGTGTGAATTTTCATCGAATTATATCGAAGTATGGCGGGTCGAGGGACATTTAAATTACCTCACGTCAAAGTTGACCGACAGCGATGCTATGGTGTATAGACCCTGCCGTCTGTACCTTTCGTTACGTATACGAACCCCCTAAGCAAGCCTTACAAAGAACTATAAAAACATTAAGACACCGAACATAGGTAGATATTTCCAGAAAAAATATTCTTCCACCAGCCACTTGAAACATCAATTATTTGCAGCCCTAGCTTGAAATGCAACAGTTGAGCGACAGGCGTGAAATGGTTCCCCTCTGTGTACGGCGCAGCCGCAGTAAGGTGCTTCGACGGGGGGAGGCCGGAAAACTATGAGGGAGCCGGCAGTAGATAGTGGACATTCGTTCCGTCCATAATGCTAAAGACTGTACATTATCTGTACAATCGAGAATAGGATACATTGATGGATTTTTCCCAAACTCTTCGGAAAAGAGGTCATACGACGGAAGAGTCAAGTACATCCCGTGACTAATCACCAGGTATGATGTTCTCTAGATTTCGGTTTTCATAGCACATACAAGTAGATTTTGAAAATCCTAAATCCCATATAGCGTAACAGAGTGGATTGCGATTCTCGAGATCTCAGTTTTCATCGCATATAGAAGTGGATTTCGAAAATAGTAATTTCCAAACAGCATATCAGAGTGGATTTCGATCCCAAATCACTCCCATATGCTATATTCAATCGATTTCGGTTTTCACAGCATATAGAAGTGAATTTCGAAATTAGTAATTCGAAAATAAATGTACAGATGTAGACGTAATATAGTTTTCATTCATTTTTCTTGTCTATGTTTGTATGTGTATGAGAGAGTTTTCGCGGGTATGAGAAAACCGTAGTAAACAATGAACCAACCGGCTGGCGGAGTAGTTCGCAGCTCGGTTCAACCGGACGCTGGCAGGGATATTCAGATTATTCCGACGGTTTCGCGTAGGAACGGGTAACCAGCTCCGATCCATCGAATCTCACCGCACCCATTTCACCCCGAACTATACCTGCTGTTCGATTTCTCATTTCGTCCGCGATAAACGTAGCTCGAAGGCGATGCTCGCCTTAAACAAGGGGAATATAACGCCGAACGCCGAGACTTACGAATCATCGATCTGTTCCATTTCTATTCCCCCCTCGTTGCGATTATTATAACGCGGGCAGTAGTGGCTGGAAGTCGAATCTGTTTACTCGATCAACTGAATCCCGACCGTGGTCGAGAGTTTCGGGGGTTGAAACCATGGATCGACAAATTATGCTCCAAATTGTACGATGAATTAGTAAAAAAAAAGTTTAGAATTGAAATGGTCATATGCCGTCCTTATAAAATTTGAAAATTCAAATTTTTATGTCACCATTTTCCCTTATTCGCAAAGGTTCTTCTATGAGAAAACCTTTTCTGTATTTTTGGCTTCCTCATAGAGGAAGCTTCGCAAATAAAGGTACATTCTGAGAAACTGATATGAAAATTTCAATTTTTAACTTTTTGATTTTACTTTTTCACGTTTATTAATCTGTTTATTGTAGTCGAGAGTTTTATTTTTATTTTTTATTTTATGCTTTTTGAAGTCCACCCTATAGATTTATTTTTTGGCATTTAAGAGATACAACATTTACGTAGTACAACGAAAGTGCACGGCCGACTGGATGAGCTTCGACTGCACATGAGCGCAATCGGGTCAAGTCATGCTCGTGAATTCTCGTAAGATCGGCATCGCCAAGGTGAAATATTATCCCTTTTCGATCCTTGAACTGAAATATGAAGAAAAAAATGTAAACATTTTTGAAAATTGTAAAAAAAAAGTCATTTGTTAAGTGTTAAATGTAATTATGTGTAAAATTGCACCAACAGCTTATGTTTCTCCACGTTGAATCATATGATTAACGGCATAGTCGGATTAATTATTGAAGTCGTGCCATCTTGTTGCAAATATAACATACAATATCTTCTATCTTTATATCTATATCGAACGCACAAACGTGAAGTATGAGATGGCTGATCTCAGTACCTAGGATATAAACATAACCGATTAATTTTATTTTTATAACAATTTATCGGAAGTCACAGAATTTGTATGAGGTGTTAATAAAAGGACGAGCATTCTTACCTGCCCGCAAGTTCTCATGGACAAGATAAAAAAATGCCCGGCTGTCAGCTTACAAGGCACTGTACAACGCATTATCATGAATTGCAAGAGCTTCTGAGCCCTCGGCGCCAGCTTGTACCACTGGCTGTCGTATCTGTGTTATAGAAAACGTTTAAGGTAAAAGTACCAGTGGCCGCACTCCTAAGGGCGAAGTCCCAGCTCTCTTGCACGCATGCTTTGCGCGGCCACTGGGACGTGTTCGGTCACTGGGACGTTTACCTTGTATGAATCAACCCCACCAATTCCCAATTATGTACTCACATATATAAGCGAATACTGATACTGTGATCTATCAGCATTTGGGAAATGTAGCACTCCACGTAGAAATGCAACAGTGTAGTCATTGCAATACCTACGAATCTTACGGTTGTTTCGGGATTGCTTTTTCCCCAAAGAATCTGAATTTACAGGCAATTTATCTGTGAATTCGGAAGATTATTCATCATTGGCCAAACCTTTTACCTGAAGTCCTACTAAGTTAATCATGATCATGCCAAACCCGACGTTACAGAAGATAATCCATGTGTAAGTTGCCTCGATGAGGTGGGCGCAACTGATAATAGTTTATAGGCGATAATATTGATCGGTTTTACCTTTACTCGATAAATCATCTAAACTATCTTACTCGATAGCATCATTGTGTCTGTCGATGCACGAAGCAATGCTTGGTATCTCCCCTTTGTCCAAGGCGTGTGACGTTCCTCCTGATTGTACCGACGTGTTAATATTCCCGATTCGCTGTAATTTACACCTGAAGATTTCAGTTGAAGCATCATTATGCTGATGATTACGATCAATCAATCATAGACTCCCCTCAACGCTGCATAAACACCACAGATGTGTTGCGCGTATACGATTAACATATTTTCACTGACTACAAAGGGTATCAAACCTAAGCTTAGGCATACATAAGTATACATAACAATGTAAAAGTAATATTTCTGTGTGTCGAGATGATAACAGTCGCCGGGAGTCGGAAATGTACCGGATGCGGTACCGTTTTTCAGTAAAACGTCGATGATCTTCGGAATTGTCGGTTGGGTCACATAAACGAAAGTGGCTGTATATATCTCGGCTGTATGCAATATCGATTAAGTCTATAAAAGGTTTGTCAACTTCTTAACTACTCCTTACCATACTCGATTAACCTGTATACGCAAGCGTCATCTTTCTTCCCCACTCGGCGTATTCGTGAAGAATGTTGACTTCCCGATCCCGAGCCCACACTTTCCAATCCGTACGAATCCGATTCAACAACTTCATTACATTCTGCGAGTGCCACAGATAACCAAGCCACTTCGCAACGCAAATTGCTTCGAAAAGAAACGTTATAATGCATTCGATAACGATTACCCGTTCGTTACGATATTTCAAAAGCGCTAGTATCTGAGGTACGATATGACTGGTGACGATACAACCTAAGAAAGCAGTAATGCACCATCTGGTAAGGGTGCTCTGATACGGCCAACTACCACCGAGCGTCATAAAAGTTTTATTTAATCTATAGTAACGGTGTTCAAAAAAGTCCATCGCGACTCGAAGTGCTATCGACGGGGGCTTTAGGGATACTGTTGCTGTTCCGGAAGCAGCACAACATAGAACTGGCTTGCTTTTTCATGCGATTCATTTTTCTTTTCTCGGAATGAATTTTCATGGAATTATATCGAAGTATGGCAAGTCGATGGACGTTCAAATTGCCCCGCTTCAAAGTTGCCCGACAGCGATGCGATGGTGTAAAGACTCTGCCCTGCGTATCTGTATTTACGTATACGACCTCCCTAAGCAACCCTTACAAAGAACTATAGAAGCATTGAGACATCGAGCATAGGTAGATGTTTCCTGGAAAAAATATTCTTCCACCAGTCACTTGAAACATCAATTATTTTCAGCTCTAGCTTGAAATGCAACGGTTGAGTGACAGTCAAGAAATGCGGCCCTTCTGCGTACGACGCAGGCGCAGTAAGGTGCTTCGATGGGGGGAGGTCGGTAGAACTGCGAGAGGGTCGGCAGTCGATAGTAGACATCCGTTCCGTCCACAATGCTAAAGAGTGTACACTGCAGTGCATGAATGCCTGGATTTCCTTGCGTCTTACTGGATGTCTTGTTGAATGTCTTGCTGGGTGTCTTACTGGAGGTCATGCTGGAGGTCTCGCTTGGTATCTTCGACCCCGTAAAGACATAGAGCAAGATATCCAGGAAGATAAAAAAATCAGAAAAATCAGGCATTCATCAACAGCAGTGTACATAATCTTCACTATTGAGAATGGGATACATTGATGTCGTTTTTCGAAACTCTTCAGAAAAGAGCTCATATGACGTAAGACTCAGGTTCTTTCCGTGAATAATCATCAGGTATGATGTACGGATGTAGAGGTTATATAGTTTTCATTAATTTTTCGTGTCTATGGGCGTATCTGTATGAACAGGCAAAGTATGCGCGGTCATCAGAAAATCGCAATGAACAATAAACCTGCCGGCTGGTGGAGTAGGTGGCACATAAGTTTAACGGGATGCTCGCAGAGATATTTGGATTATCCCGACAGTTTCGCTTAGAAGCGGATAGCCAGCTCCGATCCATCGAATCTCGCCACAACCATTTCACCCTGAACTATACCCACCATTTGCATTCTCATTTCGTTCGCGATAAACGTATTGCGAACGCAATGCTCGCATTAAACAAAGGGAATATAACGCCGAACGGGGAGACTTACGAAACATCGATCTGTTCCATTTCTATTCCCCCTTCGTTGCGATTACTATAACGCGGGCAGTAGTGGCTGGAAGTCGAATCTGTGTACTGTTTACTCGATCAACTGAATCCCGACCGTGGTCGAGAGTTTCGGGGGTTGAAACCATGGATCGACAAATTATGCTCCAAATTGTACGATGAATTAGTAAAAAAAAAAAAGTTTGAGATTGAAATGTTCATATGCCGTCCTTATAAAATTTGAAAATTGAAATTTTTATGTCACAATTTTCCTTTATTCGCAAAGGTTCTTCTATGAGAAAACCTTTTCTGTTTTTTTGGCTTCCTCATAGAGGAAGCTTCGCAAATAAAGGTACATTCTGAGAAACTGATATGAAAATTTCAATTTTCAACTTTTTGATTTTACTTTTTCACGTTTATTAATCTGTTTATTGTTTATAGTCGATTTGTTTTACATATATTTTTTTAATAAAGAGTAATTCTTTTTAGGAACTTTTCATTTGCAAAGTCATTTTTGTAGTCGAGAGTTTTATTTTTTTATTTTCTTTTATGCTTTTTGAAGTCCACCGTATAGATTTATTTTTTGGCATTTAAGAGATGCAACATTTACGTAGTACGACGAAAGTGCACGGCCGACTGGATGAGCTTCGACTGCACATGAGCGCAATCGGGTCAAGTCATGCTCGTGAATTCTCGTAAGATCGGCATCGCCAAGGTAAAATATTATCCCTTTTCGATCGTTGAACTGAAATATGAAGAAAAAAAATGTAAACATTTTTGAAAATTGTAAAAAAAAAGTCATTTGTTAAGTGTTAAATGTAATGATGTGTAAAATTGCACCAACAGCTTATGTATCTCCACGTTGAATCATATGATTAACGGCATAGTCGGATTAATTATTGAAGTCGTGCCATCTTGTTGCAAATATAACATACAATATCTTCTATCTTTATATCTATATCGAACGCACAAACGTGAAGTATGAGATGGCTGATCTCAGTACCTAGGATATAAACATAACCGATTAATTTCATTTTCATAACAATTTATCGGAAGTCACAGAATTTGTATGAGGTGTTAATAAAAGGACGATCGTTCTTACCTGCCCGTAAGTTCTCATGGACAAGATAAAAAAATTCCCGGCTGTCAGCTTGCAAGGCACTGTACAACGCATTATCATGAATTGCAGGAGCTTCTGAGCCCTCGGCGCCAGCTTGTACCACGGGCTGTCGTATCTGTGTTATAACAAACGTTTAAGGTAAAAGTACCAGTGGCCGCACTCCTAAGGGCGAAGTCCCAGTTCCCGTACATGAATGAAAAATCGTATTTGCGTCTGTCTTGCACGCATGCTTTGCGCGGCCACTGAGACGTGTTCAGTCACTGGGACGTTTACCTTGTATGAATCAACCCCACCAATTCCCAATTATGTACTCACATATATAAGCGAATACTGATACTGTGATCTATCAGCATTTGGGAAATGTAGCACTCCACGTAGAAATGCAACCATGCAGTCATTGCAATACCTACGAATCTTACGGTTGTTTCGGGATTGCTTTTTCCCCAAAGAATCTGAATTTACAGGTAATTTATCTGTGAATTCGGAAGATTATTCATCATTGGTCAAACCTTTTACCTGAAGGCCTACTAAGTTAATCATGATCATGCCAAACCCGACGTTACAGAAGATAATCCATGTGTAAGTTGCCTCGATGAGGTGGGCGCAACTGATAATAGTTTATAGGCGATAATATTGATCGGTTTTACCTTTACTCGATAAATCCTCTAAACTATCTTACTCGATAGCATCATTGTGTCTGTCGATGCACGAAGCAATGCTTCGTATGTCCCCTTTGTCCAAGGCGTGTGACGTTCCTCCTGATTGTACCGACGTGTTAATATTCCCGATTCGCTGTAATTTACACCTGAAGATTTTAGTTGAAGCGTCATTATGCTGATGATTACGATCAATCAATCATTGACTCCCCTCAACGCTGCATAAACACCACAGATGTGTTGCGCGTACACGATTAACATATTTTCACTGACTACAAAGGGTATCAAATCTAAGCTTAGGCATACATAAGAATACATAACAATGCAAAAGTAATATTTCTGTGTGTCGAGATGATAACAATCGACGGGAGTCGGAAATGTACCGGATGCAGTACCGTTTTTCAACAAAACGTCGATGATCTTCGGTATTGTCGGTTGGGTCACGTAAACGAAAGTGGCTGTATATATCTCGGCTGTATGCAATATCGATTAAGTCTATAAAAGGTTTGTCAACTTTTTAACTACTCCTTACCATACTCGATTAACCTGTATACACAAGCGTCATCTTTCTTCCCCGGTCGGCGTATTCGTGAAGAATGTTGACTTCCCGATCCCGAGCCCACACTTTCCAATCCGTACGGATACGATTCAGCAACTTCGTTATATTCTGCGAGTGCCACCAATAACCAAGCCACTTCGCAACGCAAATTGCTTCGAAAAGAAATGTTGCAATGCATTCGATAACTATTGCCCGTTCGTTACGATATTTCAAAAGCGCTAGTATCTGGGCTACGATTTGACTGGTGAGGATACAACCTAAGAAAGCAGTAATGCCCCATCTGGTAAGGGTGCTCTGATACGGCCAACTACCACCGAGCGTCATAAAAGTTTTATTTAATCTATAGTAACGGTGTTCAAAAAAGTCCATCGCGACTCGAAGTGCTATCGACGGGGGCTTTAGGGATACTGTTGCTGTTCCGGAAGCAGCACAACATAGCGCTGGCTTGCTTTTTCATGCGATTCATTTTTCTTTTCTCGGAATGAATTTTCATGGCATTATATCGAAGTATGGCAAGTCGATGGACGTTTAAATTGCCCCGCTTCAAAGTTGCCCGTCAGCGATGCGATGGTGTAAAGACTCTGCCCTGCGTATCTGTCTTTGCGTATACGACCTCCCTAAGCAATCCTTACAAAGAACTATAGAAGCATTGAGACATCGAGCATAGGTAGATATTTCCTGGAAAAAATATTCTTCCACCAGTCACTTGAAGTATCAATTATTTTCAGCTCTAGCTTGAAATGCAACAGTTGACTGACAGGCTGGAAATTGTTCCCCTCTGTGTACGGCGCAGGCGCAGTAAGGTGCTTCGATGGAGGGAGGCCGGTAGAACTGTGAGAGGGTCGCTAGTAGATAGTAGACATTCGTTCCGTTCACAATTCTAAAGACTGTACATTATCATTACCATCGAGAATGGGATACATTGATGGATTTTATCCCAAACTCTTCCGAAAAGAGTTTATACGACGGGAAAGTCAAGTTCATCCCGTGAATAATCATCAGGTATGATGCACGGTTGTGGAGGTAATACAGTTTAAATTAATCGACTTCCAGAGCCAGCCCCAACCATATTAACAAAAAAAAATACTTTAAATTATTTTTTCGTATCTATGTGTATAGCATGACATAACATTTCATCCGTGGCAAGTGTTTGTCAGAGCACTGCTTCAGAGAGAAAACAAAATTGTTCACTTGTAGAATTTTATTCTCCAAGTGAACTTTCCCGAGCCAAGTTTGTGCGATGCAACAAACAGCAGTTATAACTCAACAAAATTTAATTCCGCGCAGATATCTTCATTGTCATGTATATCTGTATGCGCGGTGACGACAAAACCGTAATAAACAAAAACTAACCGGCTGGCGCAGCAGTTTCCAGTTCAGTTAAACGAGATACTGCCTGAGATATTCAGATCAGCCCAGCGGTTTCGAGTCGAAGCGGATAACCAGCTCCGATCCATCGAATCTCGCCGCAACCAGAATTTCACCCTGAACCAGACCCGCCGTTCGAATTCTCACTTCTTCCGCGATGAGCGTAGCTCAAACGCGATGCTCGCATTACACAAAGGGACTATAACGCCGAACAGCGAGACTTACGAATCATCGATCTGTTCCATTGCGATTCCGCCTTAGACGCGATAACTGTAACGCGGGCAGCAATATGAAATGAGGGGATGGAGATACTTGGACGCGAAATATTTCCCTTCTAAACTGTGTACAACATTTTAACTCTTGAAAATGACTGCACTATATATGACTACATATACATAATATTTGATTGCATATATATAATGTTTTACTGTATATATATAATATTTGATTGCATATATATAATATTTTTTCAAGATACAAGTTTGGAGACTCTTTATACGAGCGAAACGACTAGCCTATAGCAACTCGAAGTTTTGTACTTTAAGTTTATGTTCCTTCACGGTGAGTCATATAATTAACGGAGTCATTCCGTTAATTATCGAAATCATGCCATCTCGTTAGAAAAATAACATGCAATGCGTTGTATCTTTATATCTGGATCGAACGTAAAACCGTGAAGTATGATAAGACTGTCCTCATTGTCTGGAATACAAAATAAATGATTAATTGTGTTTCGATTAAAATTGATCAGAAGTCAAAGAGTTTTTATGTGGTAAAAAAATAAAAGAACGATCGTTATTACCTGCCCGAAAGTTCTCATGGACAAGTTAAAAAAATTCCCGGCTGTTAGCTTGCAACACACGCTACAACGCATTATCATCAATTGCAGAAGGTTCTGAGCCTTGGACGTCAGTTTGTACCACTGGCTGTCGTATCTACGCGCGAAACTCCTTTTTTATGAAGCTACACCACCAATACTCAACTATTTACTCACATATGTAAGTGAATACTAATACTGTGATCCATCAGAAGCTGAGAAATATAACACTCTACGAATAAGTCCAATATTATAGCCAATGCAACACCTATGAATCTTATGGTTGTTTCGGGATTGGTTGTTCCCATCAGAATCTGAATTTACACGCAATTCATCTGTGAATTTGGAAAATTGTCCATCATTGGTCGAACCTTTTACCTGAAGCCCTACTAAGTTAAGCATAATCGCGCCACATCCGACCATATAGAAGATAGTCCATGTGTAAGTTGCCTCGATAAGGTTGGCGCAACTGATAATGGTGGATGTATTAATAATATTGAACAGTTTTACTTTTGCTATATACATTCTCTAAACTATCTTACTCGATAGCATCATTGTGTCTGTCGATGCACGAAGCAACGTCTGCAATGTCCCTTTTGTCCAGGCCACATGACGTGTCTCCTGATTGTACTGATGTGTTATTATTCTCCATTCGTTGTAATTTGCACCTAAAGATTTCAGTTGAAACTCATTACACTGATCATTACGATCGATCAATCATTGACTCACCCCAATGCCGCAAAAACACCGCAGACGTGTTGCACGTAAGTGATTAACATAATTTCACTGGCCACGAAGGGTATCGCACCCATACATAGGCATATATAAGTATACATAATAATGTAAAAATAATATTCCTGCGAGTCGAGATGATAATAGTCGACGGGAGTTGGAAATTCTCCAGGTGCAGTGCCGTTTTTCAGCAAAATGTCGATGATCTTAGGTATTGTCGGTTGGGCAACATAAACGAAAGCGACCCAATATATCTCAGCTGCAATGTCGAAAAATATATAAAACATTGGTCAACTTTTTAATTAAACCTTACCGTACTCGATTAACCTGTAAGCGCAAGCGACATCTTACTGCCCTGCTCAGCGTATTCGTGAAGAATGTTAACTTCTCGATCCCGAGCCCACAATTGCCAATCCGCACGAATACGATTCAGCAACTTCATTATTTTCCGCGAGTTCAGCAAACAACCAAACCCTTTGATAGTGCAAATTGCCTCGAAAAGAAATGTTACAATGCAGTCGATAACAATTGCCCGTTCGTCACGATATTTCACAAGACCCAGTATCTGAGGTACGATTTGACTGGTGAGGATGAAAAAAAAAAAACATAAATTCCAAATCTGGCATGGGTGCTCTGATACGGCCAATATCCACCGAGCGTCATGAAAGTTTTACTTAATCTATAGTAACGGTGATCAAAGAAGTCCATTGCAACTCGAAGTGTTATCAACGACGGCGTTAGGGCTACTGCTGCTCCTCCCGAAGCAGCACAACACACCGCTCGATTGCTTTACCATGTATTTCATTATTATTTTCTCCCTATGAATTTTCATAGAATTATATCGAAGTATCCCAGGTCGACGGACGTTTAAATTGCCCCGCGTCAAAGCTGAGCGACAGCAATGCGATGGTGGTATAGACTCTGCCATACGTATCTATCGTTACTTATACGACCACCCTAAGCAAGCCTTACAAAGAACTGTAAAAACATTGAAACATCGAAGATAGGTAGATATTTGCTGGAAAAAATATTCTTCCACCAGGCACTTGGAACATCAATTATTTTCAGCCCTAGCTTGAAATGCAACAGTTGACTGACAGGCGGGAAATTGTTTCCCTCTGTGTACGGCGCAGGCGCAGTAAGGTGTTTCGATGGGGGGAGGCCAGAAAACTATGAAAGCCGTCGGCAGTAGATGGTAGACATTCGTTCCGTCAACAATGCTAAAGATTGTACATTGTCTTTACTATCCAGAATTGGGAAAAAATCCATTGATGGATTTTTTCCCAAACTCTTCAGAAAAGAGTTTATACGACGTAAGAGTCAAGTTGATCCCGTGAATAATCACCAGGTATGACGCACGGTTGTAGAAGTAATATTGCTTTCATTAACTTTTCGTGTCTATGTATGGATGTGTGATGTATGTGTATGCGCGGTTTTGAGAAAATCGTAGTAAACAATAAACCAACCGGCCGGCCGAGTAGTTTGCTCCCCGGTTTAACGGGATGCTGGCAGAGAAATTCAGATTATCCCGAGGGTTTCGCGTCGAAGTGGTTAACCAGCTCCGATCCATCGAATCTCGCCGCAACCATTTCACCCTGAACTATACCTGAATTCTCACTTCGTCAGCGATAAGCGTAACTCGAACGCGATGCTCGCATTATACAAAGGGAATATAACGCCGAAGGACGAGACTTACGAATCATCGATCTGTTCCATTGCGATTTCCCCTCCCTCGCAATAACTGTAACTCTGCCAGTAGTGGGCTGGAAGGCGAATCGGTGCACTATTTACTCGATCGAATGGCTCCTGATAGCAGTCGAGAGTTTCGGGGGCTGCAACGATTGTATTCATGTATTCCATATGGAATGGAATTTTGGATTTTCAAAATGCATTCCATATGCTATATTTTCGGAAATTCAGCTTTCATAGCACATGAGAGTGGATTTTGAAATTCCAAAATTCCATTCCATATGGAATACATGTCCCCATGCTATGAATCACGCGGTTCATGCGAGGGCGCGAATTGCGCGAGCCAACATAACCGCTATTATTATATAAACTTATTTATCAGCCGGTAGGAAAAAAAATTGCCACTAAGTCGTAAATTCTCAATTCATAGAATTTTTTTCTTTACAATTACAAAGCAGTTAAAGTTTCACCCTTCTCAAAGGCAGACCCTGCTTAAGGAGCGGAGAGTATTTACTTTATTGTCGCGAAAGGATAAATAAATTCCGCACGGTGGAAGGACGATTAACAAGCAAACTTCGTGACAAACGCGGGCCACGAAGTTTCCACCGGCTGTGCACGAAGATTTATGAAGTTAAAAATAAGATAACTCGTGAAAGTCGCTGTCGCGACTGTGCTGAGAGGAATACGAGTGAGGCGAATCCTTGCGCTGTGGAGATTCATGTTGTACCGGCTCCACGGAGTCGCCGCTCGTGCGGTCGAATCGTCGATCTACGGGGGCGTGCGTATGAATGAGTGACGAATCCCCCCCTCCCATCTGACCGAATGGTACACCTCCCTCCATCTCTCTTCGCGTCCTCGTCGGCAGCCTCCTCTCTACATTCTGTTCCTTTAAATTAACATACGAACATACGAACATACGAACATACGAACATACGAACATACGAACATACGAACATACGAACATACGAACATACGAACATACGAACATACGAACATACGAACATACGAACATACGAACATACGAACATACGAACATACGAACATACGAACATACGAACATACGAACATACGAACATACGAACATACGAACATACGAACATACGAACATACGAACATACGAACATACGAACATACGAACATACGAACATACGAACATACGAACATACGAACATACGAACATACGAGCATACGAGCATACGAGCATACGAACATACGAACATACGAACATACGAACATACGAACATACGAACATACGAACATACGAACATACGAACGTACGAACGTACGAACGTACGAACGTACGAACGTACGAACATACGAACATACGAACATACGAACATACGAAAAAATAATGTTCCTCCCCTACTTCTCGTGATATCCCTGTGAAATGCATATGTCCTTCTCTCCCTTATCCCTGAAGAGTATGGTGAGGATGCGATACGGGGGGCAACGGCGGTGGAGTAAGAGGAGGAGCGCGGAGAGCTCTGCACGCCGGCCCTTGGATCGCGGTGGTGGCTGCTGCTGCTGCCGGCTTGCTCTGTCCTCGGCCACCGAGTTGCCACCTCGCCGCAGTATCCATCGGGGGTCGCTTCACTCTCGACGCCCCGAGCATCCTTCGCTCAGTTACTCGCGAGTTCCCGACGTCGGAGCAGCACGAAATATATTTCTCCTCGTAACGTCCAAGTAGCCCGCTGCGACTTGCGTATGCTTGTCGACACTATTCGTAGATACAGCGACACGGTGGACAAAAAATAAATCCAGCGTTGCAATATTTGTTCAACGGAAAAAATATATATATACTTGCGATAACGAGAAACGAAGACAAATTTTTTATTAGTTTTTTGCGCCGAATCAACGAATTTCTGGAGTTTCGAAAGGATTCCCGAGTCCAGGCGGAAACGCCGGGGAGACTCCGCATCAACATGCGCCATCGACTTACTTGGTGAGTTATAATTCTATTACGTTATGTTATTTTTTTTCTTTTTTTTTCTTTTTATCCGAGCGACCATACGAGAGTTAGTTCGTGGAACCGAACTATTCGTTAATACCCCACAGTGAAATCTCCCCTGTGCCGAACTACCTGTACTCGGGCCTCACTCCCGTGTCTATACGGGATGAGAGCAAAGTTTCCGGAATGGGTTCGCGCGCGGCAAGAGAGCAATTAGCGGATCGTTTTTAAGCCGGTCTAGCCGAGAAAGGCACCGCCGAGCACAGCACCTCTACGCCTAGGTTAGACCGACGACGTTCGGTATTTCTTTCTAAGCGAGTCCCGAACTCGCCACCGGCCGGCGGCGATCACCAAAGTCCGCCAAAACCGTACACCGTTCGGTACGACTTTCGCTTCTCTTTTTTCAAGTGTTTCTTCATGCGCAGCGCATCACCGAACGACACCCAACACTGCGCAGGCAAAAATTATTCAACAGCTCGAACAAAACAAAAAGAATAGATTTAAGATGCATACATAAACCACGAAAATCTCTCCGAGGAACAACCGCTCAATACGTGAGAGTGTACCAAAAAAAAATTTATCGTGCCTTTGACGCAAATTCATAGTCAGCGAGACAATGACTTCCGGCCAATAGATTACTCGGCGTCGCTACGCCGTCCGGCTTTCTTGATAAATTAACTCCCAATGTGCGAAGTATGCATAGTTCGCGTATCTCCAATTCCATAAATGGAATGATGCGAAACTTTCTCGCTTCCTCCCGCGAGTATTTTTTTTTTTTCGCCAGATTCGTTGCAACGAACAACAAGCAGAAACGTGCTTTCGAGCGCGCGCGCGCGCGCGCTGTCCGAGCGAGCAGCGAGAGCGGTAGCGTCGGCACACAGCATCGGCAGTCAGCGACCGGCCCCCGCACGCGAAGGTGCTGCTCGAGCGTGATTTCATTCTTCGGTTACTTTTTTTAAACTCCCATCGAAATCACACGTTCCCGCGATCCGTTGTTACCGATTAGAGACACACGCGACCCCGGTGACCCGTCCACAGTGTTCTGTGCAATAACATCCGCATAATCCGGACTGTCGGATGAGAACGACGACGCCGACGATCGGACGAGAACGACGACGCCGAGGGGAATGTCGCTCACCGGCCGGAACACGTGGTCAGTCGTACAATCATTTTTCTTCCAAGTTGTTTCCATCTGTGCTCTGGCAGTTAAGCTAGGACACTGTTTAGGCAGTTTTTACGCTTCTCATTCCCGCGCCGTGTTCCAACTGACGCAAGCGTGCGACGACTCTGCTTCGTTGTTTGGAACACGACGCGGCGGCCATGTTCACTCCGTTGGCGTTCAAATCCGCCGCCGTTCGCGGCGATATTGAGTCACTGTTATAAGGGTTTGATCCAAAAAAATTGATCGTTTTTCAACATTTTTTTTTTAACGTGGGGATTAGAAGAACAAAATTTGGTTTTGACACACAGTACAAGGCGTTAATGAGGTTTGAGTTTTTTTAAAGTTGAAATATATCAATCAACAGCGAACTTATTAATAATTAACATCGGACATCGTATCTTAAAACTTATTCGTCTGGTTGAGTTGAACATTTGCAGAGATCCTTGATTATAACTTTCTCTATCTAATGACCGGATATTTTTAAAAAATGTTCATTTATTTAATAATAGCAAACCCTTAAGGTCGTTTTTTCGTTAGATAAAAAATGTTATTATCGAGAATCTGTCCAAATTTCAACTCAATCCGTCGAATGGATTTTGAGATTCGATGTCCGTTGTTAATTGATGTTTTTCAATTTTTAAAAAACTTATACTTCATAACACCTTGTACTATATGTATATAAAAAACCGACCTTCTCCTTTTAATACCCGGGTTAAAAAAATGTTGAAAGTCGTCTTGTGATTTGGACCAAATCCTTATGCGAATCCTTAATTAAGACGCATCTGCGACGCGCCTGCGTCTCCGATAACAATGATGGCCCTCAAATATCTGCATGACATCAATTTTCATCTCTGGAAAGTCTCCGTCGATGCACTTCTTTGGAAAGAAAAAAAAATGTTCGCTTGTAGAACTTTATTGTCCAAGTGAACTTTCCCGATCGAAGATCGTGCGTTATGAAACTCAACCGTTGTCACTTGACGAAATATAGTCTCATTCAGATATCTTCACAGTCATAAGTAACGTAATTAATTCATCGATCGAATTTCTTCGTTCGGTCTTTTTATTTATCTATTTTTACTTTTTGTTACCTTTTTACGAATACTCGACGCTTATCGACTCGTTAATTATTCCTGAATCTGGTAATTATCCTCGCGTGAGAGAGTCAGTTCCCGAGCATCGACTCGTACTTAAACTGGTGTTTCCAGCTTGCCTCCAATTTTTCGTTCGGTAAATGGTTGCCAGAGTAAGAAACAAACAAAACAAAAAAATATGTGATCAGCGAGAATGCGAAGAGATCGCGTGATCGTGGTAGAAGCGTGCGCGTCGCTATCGTTTAGCCAAATGAGCTTAGCACGTAAATTCGCTGGATCGTTTTGCGACCTCACGTCTCTGCGGCCACGTACGACACTAGTGTCGATGCCTCCCCTTGTACGGATATGTTTGACGATAGACTCGCCTCTACCGGCCACGGAAGGACGCCTCCGGCGTAACAACCCCTGTGACCTTGGCTATTTTCACGCTCCTTCCACGAAATCCACGAAGTCATAGAGATGAACACCGTCGAGTCTCCGCTCAGGGCGTGTGATCGAAGAAACGGAATTAACGACTATTCGCTTCGCACTCGTGCCACACTTAGGTCCGAGCTGATACTTTCGCTTACGCGAATTCACGGCAAATGCCGGCGTTGGTAACAGTTTTTTTTTTTTATAAAGAACGATTCAGACAAATAGCATTCGTATATGATTTATTCGTCTTTTATCTGCTCTATCTGTTCAGGGTTAGAGCAGTTTATACAAATCGAGTCGTTACTTTTAATTTTCTTTCATATTTGTTTTTTTTCTATAGTATAAACGGTATACATATATTATCAGAGAGAATCGTAAGCTCGCCAATTCATAATATTTTGTAACACATTCACGGTACGTCATTTATAAATGTGTATCTGAGGACACCGTGTCGTATTCGATCGTCAACATATGTTGTAAAACTAATCGGTTGCAATCAATGCGCTCCTTCATCGGTCGGTACATAGTTTTCCATCGAAACGCAACGATAGAAAATGTATCATAATAAATCAAATATTTTTAAATGAAAAGATCTATCAGAATCTATCGGGGCAACCAGATCCTCCTTCACCTTCATTTCTTATCGGACCCTAATGATAGGAATTCTATCGTAATATACTTTATATTTCTAAATTAAGGGAAGAAAAAATTAGAACACGCGCATGCTAATTAGCGTTTATTAAAATCGTAAATATTTACGAATAACATCGATACTTCACCAGCTGCAGAATATCAAAGAGAACCCACTTTACTACCTCGCAACTTTTACCGGATCACCGACGGCAGGAAATCGATCAATTGTAACTCGGAATTTGCGAAGCAGTATTTGCAGGCTAAATTCACAAATACCATTTTTCCCCAGCCATTCCGACATGGCTCTGCAATCAATACAAAACTAGAAACAAAAAAAAATAAGAAAAAAAAAACTACACAAACAGCTCACTAAACAAAACAAACAAAAAATAATAAAATAAAACTGTAATTCACGAACAGCTGTTTTCTCATTTCGTAGAAGAAGGAAAAAAAATGCGGACACCCAGCGCGCTAGTTAGCGTTTATTAAATTCTAAAAAAATTGCCGAAAACATCGACTTCACTAACTGCAGAATAGCAGAGAGGATCCACTTTATTATCTCGAAACTTTTATCGGGTCCCCCGGCGGCAGGAAATCTGTCGATTGTAACTCGGAATCTCCGAGGCAGGGCCTTTTCAAGCTAAATTGACAGATACAATTTTTTTTTTCCGTGCATTCCGCATGCCTCGGTAGGTCGTCGATCGGTTTCAATCTTGTTCGCTCGTTGACATCGGGGCGTCGTGTGTGCGGCGGTCGAGCGTGCACGTGTGACTCTTACCGGCACCGACTCGTGCGAAGAAAAGGCGCGGGAGACCGTTGGCAAAGTCCGCCGAGGGTTTTTCACCGGGTCCGCTTGTCCGACACGTGTTCCCGGTTCCGTGGCTCGTCGATGACACGAGAGCCAGCGCGAGGAGGAAGAGTGCCGCAGTATGTAGCGCGGCGATAGCTGCTGGCTGTTGTGCTCTTGCTCCTCGGCGCGCATCTCGTGTCGGCTGCGGAGAGAGAGCGGGAACGTGAGAATAAAAGAGTCATCGCCTTGTCTCCGACCTCCCGGACTCTTTGCCCGCCTCCTGGCGCACGAGAACCGTCGCGTCAACCCCGGCCGACTTTGCGTACCCGGCGTATCGCTTCCCAACGGAAAAACCCGCATTACTTCTCGGTATAGGCGCGACTTTTCCGGACTCGTGCGGACCGTGTGAAATTTATCTACCGAACGACTTTGGCTTCGACCCGGAGAAGTCACGTGGCCTCGCCCCAGTCCCCGACGGTAATAAAGTGCACCCAAAAAAAAAAGATGAAAGTCGGAAGATAGAAATTTTTTGCCGAAAATGTATTTTTGTTATCGCTGATGTATTTTCGGTGCATGTCATATACAGTTTTTTTTTCTTGTTTGTTTTGGAATGCTGGGGTTGGAGGAAGGGGCACGGCAAGAACGCGCCGAAAATAACCTATATCCAAAAAAAAAATCCAAATATATACATTTTTCGCTAAAAATATATTTTTGTTATCACGGATGTATTTTCGGTACATGTCATATACAATTTTATTTATTATAATTTGTTTTGGAACGCTGGGGTCGGAAAAGGGGAAGTAAACCCTGGAAGTAAACTATATGCAGAAAAAAATATATATCAATTTTTCCGCGAAAATATACTTTTATTATCACAGATGTTCGCTTTTTTTGGGTTTTTAGTATCACAGATTTTCGATACACGCAGTTTTTTTGTCTTATTTGATTTGGAATTCTGGCGTGGAAAAAATGCTAATTTTTTAATGGCTTTAATTCACACCGAGCGAATTAGCGTAGCGGTTAATAATTCCGACAAGTGAATTGTTAATCGCTACGTATTTTTTGACGTAAACAACATAATAAGCGTCGCACAATTTGGTCCTACGTATAAAGTAACATTCAAAATTTAGGAAGCGGTAAAATAATGTATGCGTGTACATGCAAAAAAAAAACCCGAATGGAGATTTAGCTACGTAGGAAATATCTCAACGAGATATATATATATACACATATATAGAGGCGGTATATAGAGACACCTGCGGAGAACCCGGCAAGAAAGTAATGCAGTGCTCGCCCGAATCGCGAAGCTCTTTCTTGCAGTCCGAGAGGAATATTCGAACGAGCAGGACAATGCTTTATGCTAATTTACTCGGGATACATATAGCTATAGCCTGCTCGGCGTTCCGTCCGAGGCGAGTAGGCAGCGTCTCGCGAGCAGGAGTCGAACGGTTTCTTCGTTCCTTGCCTCCTATCATTAGTACGCCGCGCTCGGTACCCAAGCAAGAACGTCTTATTTCCCTCACACTCGATAACACCGCGTTGGACGATTCAATTTTCGTACTTGCGAACGGTGATCGGCGAAATAATGAAAAAAAAAAAAATGTTTTGTCAAATTAACAATGTTAACGAACGCTGCTTCCGATAGAGTAGCTCCATGATAACAAAAAATTTGCCAATCAAACTTCAGTCGATTTGTATTTATTTTTTCACAAAAAATAAATTACATTTTTTTTAACCCCATCATACCATAGATATTTCTTACCCGTTAACCAGATAATAAATTCGACAGAATTTATTAAACTTTTCTATTGATATATAAAAAAAAAATATAGAGGTTATTTTTAACTGTATAAATAACTAGAGTGAAAAATGTATATAATATTTTTCCCTGTATTTTTTTTTGTCAGTGGGGTCCTTGGAACCCCACTGACTGGATTACAATGGTAATTCACGGTTAAATAAGTCAGCAAACAAGATTTACAAAAATTGACTCTATGAGAAAACAAAATTAACAAATGCTGTTTCCAGTCGGGTCTCTGAGACCCCACAGTCGGAAACAGGATTAATATAGCCTTTCGACCCGATTAATCAACGTTTCGTCCGAACTAAAGGCTTCTCGAATTTTAACTATTAAAGGAGAACAAAATTGTAATAACCTTCGGAATTTTTGTCTCGTGCAGTTTGCCTGCGAGTCACAGCCATCGATGGACGCTGCGCGCATGGCCTCGTGTATATATACGAAAGCGTGAATATACAGACCCCGGGTGTAGTCACGAGCGTTAGACAATCCAGCTGTACTGAGAGACCGAGAGAGCTACAGAGATCGTTTTCGTATACAGGCAACGTGTAAAGCCGGTCTGTAGCTTGGACTCGGGTTATTTTAGCTTCCGGAGAGTAACTGTTATTTCTGTGCGTATCCAAGGGTTCATACACCCCGCAGGCTTGTCACATACGTTTCTTGTACGTATCCTAGAGTGGCCAGCTTGGATCCGAAATACCGACATACTCCTCCTTCCATCTTCAGCCCCATAAATGCTGAAACTCGTCTGTTTTAACAACGACCGTAAAAAAAACATCGAGCTTAGAATCAAAAAGGCGTAACTATCTATTCTTTAGCAGGTAGTTACGCCCTTTCGGTTCTCAGCCGCCGATAGAACTATAATGCAATTCAGTACAGTTGCATCGACTGAGAACCGAAAGGGCGTAATTATCGTGATGAAGAATAGACAGTTACGCCTTTTTTATTATGAGCGAAGGTTTTTTTCTTCGTCGTGGTAATTGCGTGAACCGAAACGTTACATCTGGTGACTAACTTCCAAAATACCAACGTACTCCTCTTTCCATCCTCAGAACTATAAACGCACTCGTCTCTTTTTTAACAAATTATTATAAAAAAAAAAAGTCGTTGGCTTATAATCAAAAAGGCATAACTGCATATCCTTTAATACGTTAGTTACGCCCTTTCGGTTCTCAACCGTCGACACAATTATAATGCAAATCCTAATTTACGCACGCGAGAACTGAAACGTTTGATCTGGTGGCCAGCTTGGATCTACAGTACCGACATAATCCTCTTACCATCCTCAGCCCCGTAAATGCACTCGTCCCTTTTAACAAATTATTGTTAAAAAAAAGCTAATAAAAAAATCTTCGGCTAATAATCAAAGAGGCGTAACTGCGTATATTTGAACACGGTAGTTTCGCCTTTTGGGTTCTCTTTCGACGCAACTATACTGCAATTACTACGATTGACTAACTCATACATACTAGAACTGAAACTCGTTTCTCTTAATACAACAGAATTTTATATATAATTAATTATTCTTCAAAAAACAAAATCCTCCTCTATTAATTAAAAAGGCGTAACTGCATCTTCTTCGAGACGGTAGTTACGCCCTTTCGCTTCCCAGCCTTTGACACAACTATAACGCAAGTACTACGATCGACGAACTTACACACGCGAGAACTGAAACGTTACATCTGGTACGCTCGTTTCGTCGCATACATTTCGACACATCCCGTCTAGTGCATATATATATAGATATATACGTATGGATGCGCTCTTTTCCATTACGCTAGGAAAGTATCCAGACGTTTCAGTATTAAGGTTTACCGCGTGAACTTTCCCGTCTCGGCGGATCTATCATCTCACCCCCCCCCCCCCCTCCCCCTCCCCCCTCGTCCGGGCGAAGGGGTGGAACCGGAGGAGAGTTTCAAGATCCGCCGGGACATGGCCCGACAGTCCGATGCTTCCTATCGTGATATGTGAGGCCGCAACTCGGAAATAAACCCACCCCTAGCAGCGCCAGTAGCTAGGAGTGTTTTCTCGGTGAGCGAGCGAGAGTAGGACGGTTTACGTCCGCGCTGGATCTACGGCCCTTAACTCTTTTATATATATATATATATATATATATATATATATATATATATATATATATTTCTTATATATCGGGCATTCCACGTTAAATCGGCAGCCCCTCACCCCCGTCGATTTTGTCCATTTTGGTTTTGGTGGAAACTTTTTTAGTACTATGTTGTTACCGACCCATAAGAATTTTTATCAGTTATTTTTTTTACGACCGGTGACATTTTTAAATCCTCGAAAAATTCATTCCGAAAAGGCCTTTTTAACAAAAAATCTGAAAAAATTCATACTGAGTCTATTTACTTAAAATATGATTTTTAAGCACCGCATGATAATGGGATCTCAATGTTTACTGTTTTTTCGCAAGTTTTCAGTTAGTGTCATGTCGCGACGGGATTTTTTTTTATCAGACATGACTTTCTCAAATATCAATGGATTTTTATTTCTCTGAAGTTTATAAAAATACCGGAAGGCCCGAATACAAATTGATATCATTTAGAATTAATTTTTTTAGAGTAAATATTTAGATCCTATTATCAGGTGGTGCGTAAAAGTGATATTTTAACTCATAAAAATAGTGCGAATTTTTTCAGATTTTTTAAAACTGCGTTTTCGGAATTGGTTTTTCAAGGATAAAAAAATTTCACTGTTCGTGTAAAAAAATCTGAAAAAAAATCCCGAGTCCCTCAAGGGTCAGTAACAACATTATCCTAAAAAAATGAATAAAATCGACGGGGCTGAGGGACATGGGCTGCTGATTTAACGTGGAATGCCCCATATATATATCTTTTTATAAATGTATATATAGTAAACGGAAAAGACATCTCATTCGGTTCCGCAGCGTGAGTTACGACCCGCGTAGAGCATCTTCGCGATACACCGCGGCTCGGGTGTTGCCGAGCTTTTCAGGCGATTTTCCGAAGACCACTTTTTCTCGATCCAAGAAAGGACGGGAGAAAAAAAAATCGGTTC
This sequence comes from Exephanes ischioxanthus, assembly GCA_958510785.1. Taxonomy (NCBI): domain Eukaryota; kingdom Metazoa; phylum Arthropoda; class Insecta; order Hymenoptera; family Ichneumonidae; genus Exephanes; species Exephanes ischioxanthus. Next base: position 11,324,739 of record OY294024.1, on the reverse strand, counting down.
TTCGTTTCTGGAAGAACGAAAACGAAACCGTTAGCGGAGCTTTAAAAATAGATGTGGACGGTGCGTGCGTACTCACGAACCCACTGAGGAATAAACATTTTTTTTATTTTTTATTTTTGCGGACTAAAAAAATATTTAACTGACGATCGGCCACTGGGACGAGGTCTAGCGGCAAACTCGCCGTACCCTTCGGTTTTATGCTGGGTTGTGTCCGGTCCGTACCCGCGCTACACATATTTCTACCATCTTTTACGAGGCTCCTCGAAATATCGGAATAACCCCGTTGACCCGCTGGCAACAGTCATGGTGGTCGTATAGCTTTTTTGTACATTTTTTTTTTTTTCGCACTCGATATCGAACTGCCTCGCTGGCGCCCGGTTTTACGAGCTTCCGGCTGTCGATCTCACGCGCGTATAAACACTATGATAATTATTCATTTATTTACTTACACCGTGAATAAAAGAAAACATTTTATGATAGATTTTGGGTAGAGATAAACAATTATTATTTTACGATTATTAATAGAGAATATAGATTTTTGTACATATTTTCACGTGCGACATCGAACCGCCTCGCTCGCGCTTGGTTTCGCGCGTATGAATACTATGGTAATTATTGATTTATCTACTTATACCGTGAATTTGAAAAAAAAATGAGGACAGAAGTTATGATTTGTTTATTTCTACCTTCGGGTAGAAATAATTAAATTATTTTTTCGATTATGAATTATGAATTCATTAATTCATATTTACTTATACACTGATAAAAAAGCGGTTGAAGCAACCAAAGATTCGGGCGGGGATGTTTAAATACATATTTAGTTGATTAAACAAAATATTTCAATGCATAAAAAATATTTTGGTGAAATGATCAAAAAAAATTTTACTGACTAACCAATTTCATAGTTTACCAACACAATATTCATTTAAACGTCTCTGCCCGAATCTTTAGTTGATTCAACCGTATTTTTTTTGTCAGTGAATCGCAAATTTAAGAATAAAAAAAATAAAAAATGAGGATAGATTTTCGATAGATAAATAATGATAACGTTTCGATTATAACTTATGAATTTTAATTACAGTTTGTAAACAAAAAAAATTTATTGAATAATTAAATTGAAAAGTGAACGAACGTATTTCGTCTGCAGTTCGAACTCCGCTGCACGTGGAAAAAAGGGGGAGAAAACGTGTCGCGAGTGTCGTCGATCTCTGTGACGTTGATATATAAAGATTGCCGTCCGGAGACTTCCCGGACGTCTAAATATTATAGCACGAGTTCTCGTATACAGTGACGCAAGATCGACTTTTTACTCGGTAGGAGGGAAGCGAGAACGAGCGCGGACTCAGGCACAGAGGAAGGGGGGGGGGGGGGGGGGAGCTCACGATAATCCATATAGAGGTGCACGTACGAGAGAGCTAAAAATCTCTCATAAATTAATGCTATTTCTGGAACGGAATTGAAATTCTAGACGCGCGCTAACTTACCGCGTAAACTTTGCGCCCGAGGTCATCCAGTCCTCGTCTCGCGGTGTTACCCAATTTAATCTTCGGCTTAAACGGCGAAAGCACTTTTTTTCCAGCAATTCATTCTACCGTAGTTCGTGAATTTATTATTATTATCTTAATTTTTAATTCCTAAAATTTTTTTATCTATTCTATTTATAGTCGTCATCACAATCACATTTAAGTCCCCTTCAATTTAATGATAACTCACACAGTTATACTAATCAAATTACATATTTTTCTTGTGAAAATAATTTTTGGATTTTTTTTTTGTTGTAATTATAAAAAAAATCCAATAACGTTTATATCCGTCGCGAGACGATAAAAAGGACGTGCAAAGTCGATCGGTTGGAACCGATTCAATCGTATACGGAAAACGGATATAGCTATAGATTAATTTCTCAATTAATTTCTCAAATTTTAAAATCTCTTCGATTTTTAGTCGTTCTCACAATCAAATTTTAGTCCCCTGCAATTTAACGATAACTCGTACAGTTCTACTAATTACATTACATATTTCTCTTCGCAAAAATTGTTTTCATTTGCTTTTTTTATTATAAAAAAAATGTACAATAGCTTTTATATACGTCGCGAGACGATAAAAAGGACGTGCAAAGTCGATCGATTGGAAGCGATTCGATCGTACTCTGGAAACGGATATAGTTATAGATCGGCGATCCAGATTGCCGCGGTATAAACATGGGATCGACTTGCTCGTCTCTCGTTGGCATTCCCGTAAGCTTCGGGATAAACGGTCGAGCGTGAGAGCTCACTTCTCCTAGCCGTTGGATTGTTTGATTACGGTAATTACGAGGCTCTCTCGCGAGCGAGCAAATACGCGGCATGTATACACCCCTGCATCGTCGTTTCGCTAGATTGACCAGTGAGCACCGAAAGAATCTCCGAGAAGTGACCTCGAATCGAAAGGGCCTTTGCGCGATTCGCGATGGCGAAATCGTGCGCGCCGACTCTGGCCGGTCCCTCCGCGACGTACACCTCTCGCTCCCTTCGAGCCTCCGGACCGCGCACTTCGCTCCTTTTACTTCTTTTCTCTCGTCCTTGCTGCACATATATCGACTGCCAGCGAGCAGGACGCATCACACAGCATCTATCATGGAAACTCTGTTATGATGAGATATATATATATACGTATATATAAATACAAATAGTAATAATAAAATAATGTAAATTGAATATTTTTTTAGTAATATTCTTAATGAAATAATTTTTTTTAAAGATTTAAATAAGCAAATTTTATTATAAATATTTGTCCTCTTCTGTTTTTTATCAATCGATATATATATACGTATATATAACGACGTAAAGAAATAGTAATAATACAATAATTAAAATTTAATAATTTGTTAATAATATTCTTAAGAAAATGTTAAATAAAAAAAAATATACTTATAAATAAATAATCATTGTTATTATAAGTATTTTATATGCATGTATTTTATACGTACAATTCGTTACGTTCTCACATCGCGGCACGGTGTTGGTCGACGGTGCTGCCGCCGCTGCCGGTCCTCGTTAGATCGCGCCGGGCCGATAAAATATCGCGACGAGGTGGGTTTATTGCTGCTGGAGGTAATTTATCCGCGCGAGGGAACGCTTTTGCACTCCCGGTGCAGCGCCGACACCCCGATTTCCCCTCTCTTCATCCTCCGTATACATATATATGTATATATGATGGCGCAAAAAATAAAATAAACGAAAAAAAAAAAAAAAAGAAAACGAAAGGCCGAGGATAATTCCGCGGGTGGAAGATGAAACGTTGGGGCAGAAACGATCCTCGTTTCTCATCGTCCTTGCATCCGAGTAATATTCCTTTTCCCCGGCCATCGCCTCGATTCTCATACTCCCTTGCGCACCGCTCCCTCCTTCGGTTCTATCTTTCGCCGGATGAGATACTCGGCGCTGATGGAGCTTTCGCGTGCGCGAGTACATATTACTTTTCTTTAATATACACGGCACCGTGTTGCCTGAGTAAATCGACTATTAACGGTTGTATACCGGCGTCAAAGTGCCGCCAGAAGTTCGGACCTTGCACGGTGTACGTAGATATATATAATGTATATGCATACTGTGTGTATACGCATGGGGCGTTGCACGTCAAGTCGGTCGGCCCAAAAACCTGAAACTCTTGGATTGAGCTGAAAGTTCGTGATGTTGTAGAATTGTATAGTGCGAGTACCAGGAATTTTTTGCAGATTTTTGTCGACTCCCGTTTTCAAGATAGCAGATGGGCGTGTTAATATTTTTAGTTGTTGTAACTCTGAGATTTTTGGTCGTCGAAAAAAATTTCGTCTACAAATAATATGCTGTTTTTGACGAACTATCTTCGTAAATTTTTTTCAACAGTTTTCAAGCACGAGAAATTTAAAAAAAAAAAACGGAAAATTATATCTTTTTTTCAACAAGTGTGACTGTTTACGAAAATAGTTCATAAAAAATAGCATCTGTTTTATAGACGTTTTATAGACAACGTTTTTGTAAGACCGAAAGTTTCAGAGATATAATAATTTTGAATATTCACACGCCTATCTGCTACGTTGAGAAAGAGAACCGGTAACAATCTGAAAAAAAATGCAAGGTACTCACACTATACAATACTACATCACAAACTTTCTGCTCGATCTAAGAGGGTCAGGGTTGCGGACCATTGGACTTGACGTGGAATGCCCCATATGTATACTATGCATATACACACACACACATATATATATATATATAGAATAAAAAACCTCGCGAGTCCAAAAGACGAGTCACGTTTTAGGCCGTGAAGAAACAATTTCTCGGATCAAAGAGTCGGGAGAAAAAATGATTGGATTCGGTAGCCCTCGTACTCGATCCCGGTTTCTCAATCGCTGGGCCATACAGGCAACCCAGAGAAAGGATTTGTTTGAAATGAATAAATTTTTAGTACCCGTTTGAATGCCGTCCTACTACATAGATCGTTATTCAAACAAACTTGATTAAATTAAAATTTTTTAATTAATTTATTTATATAAATATGGACAATCGCCCAATTACAGGTACGATGAGATAAATCCATCGTCCAATAGAGAAGCTGTCGATAAGCGGCAAAAACATCGTTCCTGCAGGTAAAAACCGCACCCATATAGGAACGCAAAAGCAAAAAATGAGATAGAAGACATTGAAAAAAAAATGAATTATCCGTATTCGTAACCAAGTCGACGCGAAAGAAGTTTTAATATATACCGTAGACACTCCTCTCCAAAGCGAGACCACCGTTTCTCAATCGCTGTACGGGCGATACGAGCAATACTGAAAAAGGATTTGTTTGAATTGAATAAATTTGTAGTACGTCTTCGAATGCCATCCTTGTACGTACGACGGTATTCAAACATATTTTAAAAAATTTAATTAAAAAAAAAAAAAAAAAAACATTTTTTACAGTGCATAGTTAGAACGATAAAAACCACAAAGATCTCAGTATTCCTGGTTGGCCTCAATTCAACCCTCAAGCGCACTAACGCACGCAGCTCTCGAGAATCAAAATTGTCATTCACAATATCAAACAAAAATATAAGGTCCGCAAACTTCCTCTGAAATTCCAACGAGCGAATATCGTTTCTTCTACAGTACAAAATTTAAATTTTCAATTTTCCGTATCGTATGCACAAATCAATCGAATATAAAAGCGCAGCGAGGAGCATTGTTTTTTCAGTTTCGGGACTTTCGGCCTGGGGGCCGCTCGGCAAAGGAGACATAAATAATGTATGTCGAGTCCCCTCGCAAAGGTCCTCTGACGGACGTTAGAAAGTAAAGAAAAAAAATGAAAAAAAAAAAGAAAAGAAAACAAAAAAGTATCGTCGCCCCTCATCGGCGAATTCCCAATGCGAGTAGGTTAGTCGGGTCGGTTCCGAAAATCCACATCAGCTGAGCTCCGCCGCTGTACAGTCCCGCCGACCTGTTGCATCGCTGCTGTTATTTTTTCCCCCTTTTTCATTCTTCTTTCCCTCTTCATCTCCTCGCTCCTTCTCGTTCCAACGATCCCCCCCTCGACTCGTCCCACTTCCACGCTCTCTCACGTATTACACTCTCACAGACACACATCGCACAATCTCGCTCGCCCCCTCGCGCATTCTAAGCTTTTTCTTTTTTTTTTATTCTTTTTTTTTAATCTCTCCTCTTCCGTCTATCGCCGGCCGGCTTTGCAGCCTCCCACTTCACTGTCGGTTCGTTTTCTTCTCCTCGTTTCCTCGTTCGTCACTGTCGCGCCCGTTGTGCCTGTTATTTCACCGCGGTTACGGCAAAGCAAATACATCTCGCTACCTTTCTCCGTTCTCTCGCTCGCTCGACGTCCCGCTGTACGTGCGCGGCTCAGCAGCGCCCTCCTAGCCGGCTCGGCCGCCGGGCGAAACACACCTTTTCCGTCCTCGCGTCCCGTTCACTCTTCCCGACACGGCGATGGAGCGCCCTTCGTTGGAACTTCGTTTTCTACCCGTTCGCTCTCATGTTTCCCCGATGCCTCGAAGGCCTCGAACGTTCCACTCTCTGTTACTCTTTGGCTCGTTACACCACCGTAGATTATTTCCCCTTTCTTCTTCTTCCGGAGCTTTCGCGAGCGGGCCGCTCGCAGCGCCGCCCCACCCGACCTTCTGCACAGACGGACTTAACTCACCGACACCCCTAGAGACGTACTGTGACGGACTTTTTTTTGTATTTGTGTTTACAAATTTAGACCTTTTTTGCAGTTTGAGCTATTTTCGAAGGAATTTTTCTAACTCGTTGCATTCGTATTTTTTTTAACAATGAATTCGTCAATGGAACACTGTTGTAAAATGAATACAAATTTTTTTCCCCTAATTAACGAAATTAGAGATGTGCCGTGACGATCACTTTGTGTAAACGTTAATTGACAAAAAAAATTACCTTAAAAAAAAATTTATATACTTAGGATTTGACCGTCATTTTTTTTGTCTCAAATCTGGTCCACTTTTCAGCAGTCCGGATTAATTTCAAGTCAATTTTTCCAACTCCTCGTCTTCCTCAGTCGGTCCTATCTTCATTTTTATTGAATCAATTAATCTATCAATAAAACAATATAATAAAATGAACATTAAATAATCATTTTTTTCTGATCAACAAGACTGGTACTTTATTAATTCCGAAGTTGGAACCGTCGGGGTTTTTACAGTTGATGTCGCATTTCCGGACCGGTCAATCGACGGTCAGGTGACAGCTGGTAGCAAAAAAAAAAATTACCGATCACGAAGTCGGCGCCCGTCCGGAGCGCTTCGGCCACTCTGAAAATCCGCACGGGGCGGCGAGGCTTCTCCAAGCCCCCCCACTCTGCCCGTCCACTCTCGCTCGTTAGTCGAGGACTCGCCCGACCTTCCTCTCCCGACACTTTCCGGGCGTATCGTTGCGCGAGCGAGCAACACGCTTTTCTCTTTCCATCCATCCGTCCGTTCTTCGTTCACACACCGACCCGGCTCTCCGGCCCTGCCGGGTTAAATCTCTCCGCACGCTGCGACGTGTATATTCCCTCTGCGGAGAACCTCTTCCACTTTTCACGATGCCCTCGGCGCGCTACTACCGCCATGCTACTGGTCTCCTGTTCCGCGAGGCGAATAGGTAGAAGAGCGCGGACACGAATGGCATTGGACCTTGACATTGTTTACATTGCAGAGTCAGAGTTACCAAAGTTTTGGCTCTCGTTCACAGTTTCGTGGACTTCAATGTATTTGTTCGTGCGGCAATTTTTTTAAAATAAAAATACGTATTTGATCGTAGTAAGATGATGAAGATAACTCGACTTCCGGTTATAAATACGGCTGTTTTTCTTTGCTCGATTATTGGAATTATCGCAGTCGTCTCTAGCAATCCGAACCGTAAAACAGCCCCGCACTGTGTAGCTCGAAAAGTCTTAAAGAATCGATATTTACCGGTAAAAAAATCTGAAGAAATTTTCATCATCTTTCTTTTTTTTCCGAAAAATGATTGAATTAAGGGGGCAGTTACATTTTATCGGTAAGTACCGATTAAACGCAACGGTCCCTTTAGATCCCTTTAGAGATACTGAAAATTTCTTCAGCATTTTTTTTTTTTTTTTTTGCGGAAAACCATTGATTACATGTAATCGTTATTTACCGATTAGATTTAATCGGTAAATAACGATTAAATGTAAATCACCGACCGTTACTTTTAATCGGTACTTACCGATAAAACGTAACTCTCCCTTAACCCCTTCTCTGTCAGAAAAAAATGTCTCTATACGTTTTTGCCCCTATAGGGGCGCCTGAAAGTGAAGAGGTTAAAACTTTCCCGAAGCTTGATCTTCCCGAGTCTCTTTTCGTATTCCAATCCGGATGAAAATTACCGTTTCGCGTTCCGGATCGTTGAGTTTACGGGTCCGATCGCGCACATCCCCGGATCACCTGTGCGAGGGATCTCCGGACAGTGGGACCTGTTCTCTCGTTAACCGCACTTGCGTCAACGATCCCATTGTATTTAGGGTGAGCGACCGGTGCCGTTTGACGACGTGGATTTGCTGGCGCGCGTTCTACGGCGAGTACGAGTGAGCTACAAGCGGCGGCGTGTTCCGCATCGGTTGTTCGGGATTTTCGGGGTTTCCGCGCGAATGAGCGAGGCGGCGAGACCGCGATCGGTCTACGCAGGAGTGAGAAAGTTTTACGGGAGGCGAAGCCGCTCGCACGGCGCGGCATTGTGCCTCGCGAGTGAATAAACTCTCCTCGTCGACTCCCTCTCACCTATTCACCTCACGCTTCTCCCGCTTCTCTCTCTGGCGCGCTCGGTTCTCTCGACCCGAGACGATGTATGAAAGAGCCTTGCGCGTGCTCTTAGCTCGTGGCCGCAGCTACCTCGGACATTCCACGGATACCCGTTCCGTACATATATACTCGTCCTCCTCGGATATAATCCTCGGCTCGTCTGCGGCTCTCCCGGTCATTCGATACGCATATTGACTGTAGATTGACCACCCCCACCCCTCCCTCCTCCTCCTCGAGGTTAATATCACGGATAGTGCAAAATCAAAAGTTGCGCTCAGATATTTTAAAAAGAAAGATTGACTTGAAGAAAAAAGTGTCGAGGTAAAATTTAATTATATGGATTTAAAGAGTGGTTTCGAATATTGAGATATACATTTATTGATAAATTATCAATTTATCAATTAAATGATGAATTTATTCATTAAATTGTTAATTTAATGAGCCCAATAAATTATCGGTCGATCTATCGATAATTTATTATGAATAATATGCATATTGACTGTAGATCGACCCCCTCCCTCCTCCTCCTCGAGGTAATATCACGAATAGTTAAAAATCAAACGACTTGAAGAAAAAAGTGTCGAGGTAAAATTTAATTATATGCATTTGAAGAGTAGTTTCGAATATTGAGATATGAATTTATTGATAAATTATCAATTTATCAATTAAATGATGAATTTATTCATTAAATTGTTAATTTAATGAGCCCAATAAATTATCGGTCGATCTATCGATAATTTATTATGAATAATATGCATATTGACTGTAGATCGACCCCCTCCCTCCTCCTCCTCGAGGTAACATCACGAATAGTTGAAAATCAAACGTTGCGCTAAGATAATTAAAAATAAATATTGACGTGAAAATAAACATTTCGAGAAGAAATTTTATTATACGGATTTAAAGAGTAGTTTCGAATATTGCTGATGTGAATTTATTGATAAATCATTAATTTATAATAACAGAATAACGGTCATCGTACCTTCACAAATTGCAAAGAAACAGCAATCAAAGTAGTGAAACGTACGGAAACATGTGCCTTTCGTCACGTATCCGTCATCCTGATAATCCCCTTCGCAACCCTCGCAATACTCTGCTATATAAAGCTACTGAAATTACACCCGTAAGAACGAGAGCCAGGGAACTTTGCAAACGATTCGCTGCGACCCAAATAGAAAATATGAAGCCATTGTGCATACGACCCACACCAAACATAATCACGTAAATGCTCCTATTCGTGGCAGTGCTCTTATTAGTGGCAGGTTTATTACATTGTGGGTAATACAATTCTTATCGACGCGTCAACTGCAATTTACAATATGCAAATTGGTCCTCATGAATTCTTCGCTTGGATTACTACTCAACTTATGTAATTAATATCTCAATAAAAACGCCGTATGCTTTTTTATTGACGAAGTTGTGAATCGACCCACGGAAGCTGACCACTAATAGGATCAAAGACGTATTCATTCTCTTATTCATATTTTGTATTGACAAATAGATAATTGTAGATATTGGGATTTTATTGGTCAGCCAATGAATTACTCTTCCCGATTGAATTTATTTCAATGACCAGAAACGACTAATAGGATTTACCTTACATATTGACCTTGAATACATTCACTTAACTTCACGTGCATTTACATTCAAACACCCCACACACACAACTTACCAGCAACTGGAAAGAATTATGAACGAAGAAATAAACTGACGAATTTAATTTTAAGTATCAATACTCAAAATACTATAAAAATATACGAAAAACCGTGGCTGAAGGACTTCTGTCGATGGCCAATTGCCAGTATACGTGTGACTTAAGTTTATGTATCAAAAACTGTTCCATGTCATGCATTGTCAATAAATTTACTACTATATGGATTCAAAGAGTAGTATCGAATATTGGAAATATGAGTTTATTAATTAAATTATTATTCAATTATTTAAATTGTAAATTTGACGAGGCCAATAAATAATCGATCGATTTATAGATAATTTATTATCTATGTAATAAATATATATATATAATACATTATTTATTTGCAGCTAAATAATGAGTTATTATTAAAGTGCTTTTCCATTGCGTCAGAGAGCGAGTTCGTCGAGTTCCGGACGGGCCGCCCGTGCGGACTGTGGGCTCAATTATTACGTATCTTATCGCTCGTGCCCTCTGACAACCGGCTACGCGGAGCCCTCAGCGGAAGAGTTGAAAGAATTTCTTTTTACTCAACCGCCGCGTCAGTTCCGCTTTCGAACGTCCAAAGTACCAACTGCTGCTGCATACAGCAAACAACCGCAAATATATTACCACTACACAACTATGCTTCCGACTGCTCATAGAATCGAACGGACTCGCTAATTTCGTGTGGCATCGCAACTGGCCACTCTCGTGTTTGCACCGCATCTTCCTCGTGCTCGTCCATCGGCCGCGAATTTGCGTTTCGAGTTCTCTGTAATTTCAACGTTTTAGCGATGAGACGGAACGAACGCGGAACTGTCTCCGCGGAGCCTGAAATGTCCCGCTCTTCGACCCTTCTTATCCGTTCCTCTCGAGGCGAACAATAATACTTGCAACAACGCAGCCTCAAAGTTCTTATTCTTTATGTACAAGAAAAGCTTAAAATTATTATTTTTGACACTTAATGTAAAGCATTAAAACTGATTGTATTTAACATAGCAAAGGGTTACAATTAATATAGTCAACGGAAAAAGAAATTAAAGTTTTTTCAAAGATTTAAAGATTAAAGGACTTAGGGTCGAATTTTGAGACGTCAGTTTCAACTTAAGATCACTCTCGAGATCAAACTTCATTGCGTGCTTAAGATCTGTCTTAAGTTCATTGAGACAGATCTTAAGCACGCAATAAAGTTCGGGCCGAACTTCGATCTTAAGGTCAATCTCAAAAGCATCTTGAGATCAATATAACGTCTTAAAATTCGACCTTAAAAATACCACCCCCCCCCCCCCCCCCCTGTTTCATGTGAACCCTGCCAGTGTGTTCCATTTGACCCCTGTCAAAGTGTTTCATTTCTCCCCGACCTTCCCGATTCTTAAGCACGGTCGCGACCGCGGCTTTTTGTATTATGAAGAGATCTACTATAATAATACAGGTGTACAGTATAATATACACTATAATGGATACAACAATACAGAAAACAGTACAGAGTTAAAGTTATTATCTTTTTTGTGTACAAGAATGGTTTAAAATGACTACAGTCAACAGAAAAAGAATTTTAAGTTTTTTCATCATATATATATATATACATGTATACATGGTATATACTGCGTAACCGCAAAAGTGGCCGCAAATTGAACATGATTAAAAAGCATATTTTTACGACGAGTGGTTCGTGTCTCAAAACGCGTCCCTCGGTCGGGCAAATGTCCCCGGGGACATTTTTCATAATGGCCCGATTTGCCCCGAGGCGCGCTCCCCCAGCCCACAGCCGCGCAATACGATGTACCTGCTCCTTCGTCCGCCGCTCTCCGCATCGTCGTGCCCCGGTATATCCATCGACGTGAGCGGAATTTGTCCTGGTCCCCGCTCGCTTACCCTTTCCTCGTTGCTCGGCGATCCTCCTCCCCCCCCCACCCCCCTCCCTCCCGATCTCTTCTTCGTTACGTAAGAAACTCATTTCGGGACAAACTTGCGGTGACGCCGTAATACCGGTTCGCCCGGCGCGCCTGGGGAAGACCCGATTTGCCTGATGGCACGAAACTCCCCGGGAAGACCCGTCGCCACTATCAATTCATGAGGAGCAGACCCGACGTATCGCATACTTGTCTTCATCGCCGACCGGTGTTCCTCCCGGCTAGCTCCGGCTCCAGAATAGCCCGCCATCCACTCTCGATATTCCCCGATACACCGACCGAGACTTCCGGCCCGCTCGGTCCAAGCTGCAGACACTTTACGGACCGATGTTTGCATCCACCCCGCACAGGAAGTACCTTCGGAAATTCCCAAGCGGAAAAATTTGAACAATTCAAAAAAATTTTAAGGCTTATAAAAAGTGTTTGCGAAATTAAAAATAAAAAGATATATTAACAATTAGTGATTATGTTGGATCGCGCGCTCGCATGTATCACATGGTTCATATCAGTATGTGGAAATCCGTTCCATATGGAATAGAATTTTGGAATTTCCAAATGCATCCTATATGCTGTAAAAAACCGAGGTTTTGAAATTATAGCATACAGAGTAGAATTTTGGAATTTCGAAATGCATCCTATGTGTTGTAAAAAACCGAGTTTCTGAAATTATAGCATACAGAGTAGAATTTTGGAATTTCGAAATGCATCCTATATGTTGTAAAAAACCGAGTTTCTGAAATTATAGCATATAGAGAAGGATTTCGGAATTTCGGAATTTCGGAATGCATGCTATCTGCTATGAAAACCAGGCGGCGTCAGCTTCACTGAAAGGGGGTCTTAGTGGGGGAGGGTTAACATTTAAACCAACGAACAAATCCACAGTTTGCCGAAAATATATATAAGACATATTATTATTATTATTATTGTTTTTATTGTAACTAGGGTGTTACACTCTGTAAGTACAAAACGTTTACATGTGTAAGCATGAAACGACTATTGATAAATACAAATTATAGTGAAACAAAGTAGCGTGAAGTAAGATAATGTTACAGTAAAGTAATATAGTGAATAATGGGTATTAAAAATATATTTAAAATATTCCATCTTTAGGCGCGAAAATACATTTCGTATACTTACTATATACTTTTTAAATACGTGAAAATATTCGCCTGGATGTCCGTCAGATATATCTAATAAAACATGAATTTTATTTAAAAAATTTGTTAAGCTTATGTATTCAATATATGAGAATTACATCAGTGTATGTACGTTTTTTCTATGGGGGTTTCTTAGCCGAGACGTGATGCGCGCGCGATCGTAGAAAAGAATAAAACAAAATAAGTAAGAAAGAATAAATAAGGTGGCCAGTCGGGCACGTTTCTCCGACAAATTGCCCGAGTCGCGAGCGTGCGAGGTGGCTCTCAGCGGATCCAGCTAGGTTCAGGAGGAAACCAGCAACGTCGAGCAACAGTCATGAGCCGGGCCGACTGCGCTTGCGTCCCGGTCCTAACTCAACACAAATCACCGGCCGCAAAGAAAGAGCGAGATTAGAGCGGGAGATAATAGTCGAGGAAAACAGTGAGGGATCCTCACCCGCTCGGCGAGAGTCACGTACACGCCACCCGCACCACTTGCGGATCGTTGGACACTTTATACCTGCAGCCGGTGCTACCTTCGCTGATATACGAAGCTGGAAAGAACTCACGCCGGACGGCACATCAACATCACTCCCGAGGTCTCGAGTTGAACGGAATTACGATCACCTGAGAACTCTTCCATTACCATCGAAAATTAAGCCTAGAACTCATGTGTGGGGTACAAAAGTACCCAAGACGATATTCAAACTGCACTCCTAAAGTAGAAATCAACATTATCGACTCGGGACCTCCACGATAATTTAGTGGCTTTTATATAATTTAAAAAAATATAATTATAGTAATAGACCTTTTGAACGGAATGCAATGGGACTATTTTTTTTCCTAATAGCCTGACGTGTTCCCTGTAAAATGGCTTTTGAGATTTGAATGATGTGCCATTTTTTTAAATCTACAATTTTTTTCACGAAAAGTGCGGTTTTCGCAAATCTTCGTTACGTTTTGGGCTTTAAGAGTGATTTTCACCCCCGAAACTTTAATAGAATCAAATTTGCCGCATATCATTTTCTTCCTAGTGAAAAACGGAAGAGACTCATGTGCGGCAAAACCCATTTACTGCTCAAAGGACTCTTGCACGTTGAAGAAACGTGTGGGGTACATATGTACCCCAGTCATAAATTAGAAGGTAGAAAAAATAATACATGAGTTCTAGGGTTAATGTCCTTTCATCTAATTCCATTTAATTTCATTTAATGTTATTTAATTTAATTGAATGTTATTTAATTTCATTGAATGTCATTTAATTTCATTGAATGTCATTTAATTTCATTGAATGTCATTTAATTTCATTGAATGTCATTTAATTTCATTGAATGTCATTTAATTTCATTGAATGCCATTTAATTTCATTGAATGTCATTGAATGTCATTTAATTTCATTTAATTTCATTGAATGCCATTTAATTTCATTGAATGTCATTGAATGTCATTTAATTTCATTTAACTTCATTTAATTACATTTAATTTCATTTAATTTCATTTTAGTTGAACACGAACCACACTAAACATCAATGTAGACGAAGGTGAATGAATCACAATTAAATTGTCCCGTTACGGTGCGCAGGATCCTGCATCACCGGCCGAGCGGTATCGTTTCCGGTTTCCCCGGGACGGCGAGTTGTAGTGCCGGATCGGCGGAACGGTTGACCGTAGTCCATTTATCTCTACCCTAATCGCTCCTTTGCGGTAACTCGAGGTTCGACGAAACGTGTGCCAGAGGGGTGTGTCTAATTGGCCGGTGGAGATAGGAGCCGCGAGATATAATCTATCAGCGGTGCTAACAGGACGATCAGTCGGACGATTAGCGGTCGCGATCGATCCGTCCGATCGGGCAAAGGACGGTGGGGTGTGTACGTACGTCCCGCAGGAACGGTGACGATAGATGGTCCATCGTCGAATTTCCCTCGACGCTTCGTGGCGCACAATGCGCGGGCAATGGGGCGTAGCGATGCGATTGACGAGTACAAGGACGACGAGCGACGCCCGTCGGGGAAACACGGAATCGATGCAGGTGCGCGAGACACGGATCGAGACACGCATATCTCCACCGATCGCCGAGTTATAGCTCAAATTTTGATATCTGCGGGTGACGCTCGCAGACTACGACGACTCTACCTATCTATCCGTACGTTCAACCTTCGCCATTAATTAGGGGTCGGCGATGCGGCGATAATGGCCCGGCGGCGAAAGCCCGAACGCACGCGACCGCAATATCGAACCATCGCTATAACTAGATCCGCGCATCCAATATCAAATTCCGCGACACTGTACGCGAAATCGATGCACGGGATTGTTTGGAATAAATGTCGAGGATATTTTTTTTCATAGCTTTTGGACAGTGGATTTTTGGTTGATAGATTTTTAAAGGTATTTTTCGTCAGTTGTACTTCTTTTTTGCTTCTATTTTGAGCGAGATGAATCATTTTATCTGTAATATTTTTTTAATTATCAGTTCAATACCCTAAAATGATTATTTTTGTAGTTAGGAATTTTTTTTTGCAGAAAGGGTTGGCAGATTTATTGAGGTATATTTAGTCAGTTATAAATTTGTTTTGTTTCACTTTTAGCTGCGAGCAAAATTATTTATTTGTCTATAGCAATGATAACGAAGGTTATCGTCATTGTTTTTATTACCGACGGTTCAACAACCTAACATGATTGCATCTTTACATACACAAATACTGTACATCATTCTCGCCACCGGATCAGCCATACAAGTTATGAACTTATATAGCAGTAACCACAATAATTACAAGATCGCGATATCCCTCTGAAGAGTTCTCCTTTCCACAGGATACAAAGAAGTGTCTCTCCTTAGCGAACGGATCCTTGAAACGGTCATCAAAGCCTCAAATTAGTCGATCTCGTTATACACTTTTTTATTAATTATAATAAAAAAAATAAATAAAATTCTAACCGTTTCAAGGCGTCTCCGAGGATCGCGAGATGCTGAGCGATCTTATACAAATACTCACACACACATATACATATATACATATAAATACACGTGAACGGTATGGATCGCGAGCTATAAAACGGTGAGACGACGGTGATTCCTCTACGTACCGCGTAAGGCGATAAAAGGCACGCATGGTTGGCATGAATGCGACTTTTGTTCCGAGTAATACCGAGAGGGATCTGGTCGAAGTAATCTTTCCCCCGGGGTGCGGCCAGCGCGACGTCGGCCGGACCAGTCGGCACCCCTCCCCTTTTCTTATCGTCTCCCGTAGCTTTCGAGCGGAAGGAAAGCGCGGTGGAAGTTAAGAGAAGAGAACGAGCTCGCTGCACGGGAGAACACGCCCGGCCTCCCTCCTTCCTTTCCCGCGATCGTCCCGCCTTACGACGACGTCGGGCACCATTTGTCTCTGACCGGAACAGCGGAGAGTGCAAGTCCGGAAGTACCTCGGAGATCTAGAATTGAACGGAACGGGAGAAACAGCGAGCGAAGAGAGCTGCGGCAGCCAGATGACTCCCTACCGAAAACCCGCTGCACCTACAAACGGCACATATACGAGCGCTTATATATAAAATTAACTACCCGCGGTGCTTGGCAACCTCACCCTGAGACGGAGATATCCATTTGCACCAGAAATTCAATTTATTTTATGGAAAAAATGTTATTATACCTTTTTTTTTTTTTTTGTGGATTTGAGATTGGTGTTTAAAGCACTCGGACGATACTGGCGTGACCAATTGTGAAGATAACGGGGTGTATTTTTTTAGCCGTTCGGAAAATGTGATACAATTAAAAGAAAACTGAAATTACACTGAGAAAAAAAAATCGATTAGGTCAACAAAATGAGCGCTTACGGGTGGCGAAACAAATTTTTGGTTGATCGAACGAAATAATTGTTGTATTAAGTAAAGAAAAATTTGAATCGACGGCCTGTTAGTTCGATCAACGAGGTATTCCTTTCGATCAACCAAACATTTGTTTCGCCACCCGTAAGCGCACATTTTGTTGACTCAATCGATTTTTTTTCTCTGTGTATATATTGGAGATTATTGGGCGATTATTATAAGTAGATTATCCATTTGCCTCAGGAATTCGAATTATTCTATGAAATTTTTTTTTAGTGTTTGGAGATTATTAGGTGTTTTATGCACTGGGACGATACAGGCTCGAATAATCGTGAAGATAACGGGATATGTTTTATTAGTCGTGCGGAAAATGTTTTACACATTTTTTTCTACACTCGAGGCTGCGTCGCGGATCAGAGATCTTCAAATATGGCAATTTTTTTTTCTGAGAGCTCGAGCGGTAAAACCAGATGACTCGGTTGCCGGATGACTCGGCCCCGAAAACCCGCTGCATCTATACCCGACACGTATACGAGTACATATATATATATACAATTAACTACCGTGGTAGTGCAGATATCCGTTTGCCTCTGGAATTCAATTTATTCTATGACAAAAAAATTTATTATAATTTCTCTCCCATAAAACAAAATAATAATAATTTTTTAATTCTATTGAATTTAAAAATAAAAGAAACTAAAGAAACGTTAAATATTATAGTTTTTTTTTGCTAATATAATTTTAGATTGCGGACAAGTGCTTATGGCACTTTTGCAATCATTTTATGTGTATTGAGCGCGACAGGAATACTTCGAATTAATATTGTGTAATATATTCATATAATATTATTATATCATATAATACTTCGTCTTATTATTATTATTATTATTATTATTATTATTGAATATTATTAGGTGTTTACAGTCTTGGACGACACTGGCTCGGATAATCGTAATGATAACGAGTTGTATGTCATAAGTCGTGCGGAAATGGTGTCACAAATTTTTGTTTTTTAAATGGCTCTGAGATTATTAGGTATTTTCAGTCTCGGACAAAACTGGCTCGATTAATCACGGGATTACAGGGTACACGTTATCAGTCGTGCGGAAAATGTATTACAAAGTTTTTTGACGCTTCGGTGGCTCGCAGATCAGAGATTTTTTAAATATAAAGTAACCTCTTTCATGTTTTTTATTTTTATTTTTATTCCCGAGAGCTCGAGCGATGAAACGGTGGATGGAGAGCATCGCTTCGAGCATTGCGCGATTGCCCTTTGCCCGCAGATAAAACTCACCCTTAAGTAGGTCAGCGCACACGGTAGAAAATAACTGTAAAATCGGATCGCTGACGAAAGGCGAGTTTGTCATTTACAAATTCGACCTTCAGCTTCTCGTCTCATTAATAATTTTTTTTTCTCTTCTATAAAATACAACAAAAAAAATCATAGAAGTTTGTAGATTAGAAAAAAAAAATTCTTATCAAATGGGAGACACGGGTTCATTGCGCCCCCCCCCCCCCCCCCGCCCCCTCCCTAACATAAAATATTATCAGCAACGAATTTGTTGATTACTTTCTTAAACCCGCGCAATCCTCCTTAAAAAATAATTAGATATTTATGTAATGTTAGCAACGAAATTTCACTGGAGCGAATAATATGCATTCGTTGCGATTTTAATCGTAAAGCAACCGCGGCCTTCCGAGCGCCGAGAGACGAGAATATTTGCGGATTTTTTTTGCGCGAACGTGCACGTCTTTCGTCTTTTCGCTCGGAGAGCCGAGAAAACCCGCCGGCGGGTTGAAAATGCGGGTAGGGAAAAATCCGAGGAAAAGTGTTCGCTAACGAATCCAATTTACTTTGAGACCGCTGGCGCCAGGCGTTTTTCTCAAAGCTTCGGCTCCTAGCCGCGAGTAATGTGGGTGCGCTGTGCGGGACTCGGACGAGAAAAGCGCGCGGCGTTGCCGCCGTAACGTTTATAACGTTATAATGCAGCTACATTTTCCGACGTTTTCCTTCGCGTCGGTCCCCAAGGGCTCCCCCTCCTCCCGGGATTCTAAGCCTGTGCAAAGGACGAGCAAAGGTTGGCGCTGGACTAAATTCCACGAAACGATGTTTCGGTCCGGGAAGTAGCGCGAGCCGTTTACTTTGCAATTTTTTTTTTTTTTTTTTTTTTTTTCTTCAAAATAAACATTTTTGAAAACGATATCTCGTTACTCTTTCCAGCATTACTTCTCGTACCTTTAAGGATGCCTGACAGGTACATTCACAACCAAAAGTTTAAATCGATCAACATTTCAGTACTTCGCGACATGCCTAAAGTGAGAAAAAAATCAGCCGTATTAATTATGTCAATACCTTTGATTTTGCATAATAATAATGGCAAAAAGTTATTAACAAGCTATTAGAAAAATTAATTGTTGGCAAAAAAAAAATCAGACAACTTTTTATATTCTGATTTTAAAAGAATTCCTTGATTTTTTGGAATTCGATGCATTTTTAAAGCATTTTCTATCATTGGAATTATTTATTTTTTTCGGAAATTTGAAAAATCTATGTCGAGGCGCAAATTTCGGATATGCTTCAGTGTCACGATTCTTGTACAGTCGCTACAGTAGACACAAAAAGGGAAATTAAAAAATGATGGAAAATTCTGAAAAAATCCATGTGACTTCTAGAACATCAATGAATTCATTTGAAAAGAGAAAAAAAGGTTTACTGATTATTGGTTGAACAATTTGACACTATTATTACGCATTGTATGAATAAATGCGGAAGCAAAGTCGTGAGGTAAATTTTGATTCCTAGATTTTTTTCAGTTCGGTCCAGTGACCGAAAGGCTCCGGGCTGTTAATCTGAAAGAAAATATTTTTTAATTTTTTTAATGAAAAAATAAAAATAAAACGTTGAAAACGATATCTCGTTACTCTTCCCAGCATTTCTGCTCGTACCTTTAAAGCGATAGCGGCAAAGCTCCCGGCAAGAAATACGAAAGCTACAATTAAAAAAAAAAACACAATTACTATCTGTAATTCATGCGTTGCATAAATAAACGCGGAAGCGGAGGCGTGAGGTAAATTTTGATTCATAGATTATTCCCATTTCGGCCCAGGCGAACAGGTGCCCGATACAGACTCCGGATTGTTAATTCGGAATTAAGTTATTTTTTTTTATTTTTTTTTTTTATTATTTTTTATTTTTTTTTTGGAAACGATATCGCGTTATTCGTTACTCTCTCCAGCATTTCGTCTC
The DNA here is from genome assembly GCA_958510785.1 of Exephanes ischioxanthus. NCBI lineage: Eukaryota > Metazoa > Arthropoda > Insecta > Hymenoptera > Ichneumonidae > Exephanes > Exephanes ischioxanthus. The sequence goes on along the minus strand of OY294024.1, from coordinate 11,304,683 downwards.
GATAGCGGCAAAGCTCCCGGCAAGGAATACAACAGCTACAATTTTTTTAATATCATCTGTAATTTATGCCTTGCATAAATAAACGCGGAAGCGAGATCGTGAGGTAAATTTTGATTCCTAGATTATTTTTATATCAGTCCAGGCGAACGAGTGCCCCATAGAAGCTCCGGGCTGTTAACCCTTTAATCCTTTGAAGCATACATTTTTTTATTTACAAGTATGAAGTTTCATAAAAACATCGGTTGATTATGAATGCATGTTTTCCGGCTTAACCGGAACTCGTTTAAGTACTAAACCCTCATTGACCGTGAACAAAAAAAAAAAGATTCTCAACTGCTCGACCGTTTCTCCCTATCGAGATGTTTGAAGAGACTTCTCGATAAATCCAGTTCATCGGTTTTCGCACCCGACCAGAGACATAAAATTCAACGGAACCCCGGACCATAAAACTTTCTCCCCCGAATCCATCGCTCTTCATAAAAAACTTTATTTCATCAGAATGATAAAAAATTGAAAATCGTCGAAGGTGATTCGCAACAAAGTTTCGTTGCTCGTAACTCTCCGCCTTATCTCTCTCTTTTTTACCTCGCTATATTTCACGCAAACAGCGTTCACCGAAATCCCTCCGCGAACATAGAAAAAGCTACAAAAACAAAATAAACAAAATACATTCTCATCTCCGAGACGCGAATTTTAATTATTATTTCGCGTTGCGAAATTTCGAGCGCCCGAAGCGTGATGCAAATTTAAATTCCTACTATATACATATATATATGTGCACATATATACGTTTTTATTGCCTTCGCCTCTACTCGGGAATATCCAAGGCAAACACGTACCACCCAATATATACATACCATACATATATAACAGTAAAGCACAGGACAGCAGCAAGCCCATAGCTGCCGCGTATCCTCCCTATATGCAACATTATCAGTAATTCAGTGAACACGTTGAAGTATTAAAGCACGATAGCCAGGTGGTTCCGATAAATAACTTGTCGTCTCGATATTTGCCGGAGCACTCCGGAACGAGGGCCCGCATCGGTGGTTGGAGAGGCTGCGTGCCGGGGATTCATCTGGTGGATTCTCTGCACGCGACTATACGAACGTACGTCGAGGGGCTTACAACTATGTGGATTAAACTGCTCGATGGAGCGAGCGGCGAATGGGCGTGCTTGTGCGCGTGCGCGTTCATTAGCAACGGGATAGGAGTCATGCGAGCCAAGATTCACCTGTAAAGATACACAGGTGGGATTCAGTGTTTAAAGGCACTTAAGGAGGTTGAACAATGTTTTCCAATTGCCGAGCCGGCAGGGTACTCTTTGAGCGGGGCTCTCTGAATTCCTCTCGACGACGGAGAGAGAGAGGCGGAGAGGGAAATTTCATAGTCCTCCGACCGGCGGTCCTGCGCATGCGCATGCGCACCCACGAACATCCTAGGCCCCGGTTTCTATTCTACCGGTGAATCTCGGCAGGTATGCCGTAATTGCGTTCGATTAAAGCTCACCGAGGCTCGTGTGGGCAAAACGGCTCAAGGCCGGGCGAGGGGGATCGAGGAAAATGGAGGGGAATCGGGATTATCGAAAGTCGGACGTTACGCATCGGAACACCGGGTCGAAATGCGATGCACTTTTTTAGGAGTAGGGGGATGGGGCAAAATGGGGTAGTCTCGAACCAAAGACCGTTCCAGGGCGATCGAGGCTATGAATTTTACGACGAACCAGGATGTTACGCATCAGAACACCGAGTCGAAATGCGCTGCAGTTTGTAGGAGTAGGGGAGGATGGGGCAAAATGGGGTAGTCGAGGACCAAAGACGTTTGTCGATGAAGAATGTTAAAGTCGTGGTAATCATTAGGATGATAGGAGAAAAATTAATGTTGGGGCAAAATGGACCACTTAATCTCTAGCTTGGGATGAGAAGTGACTTGTTTATTTCAGAATGCAGACACGGGGCGAAATGGACTACTGTTCCATTTTGCCCCAGCCTGCAGTCTGCAGTATATCCACTTTACCCCAATCTCTCCGGTGAACCAGCGAAATTTTCAGAAAATTTTGCGGTGGTCCATTTTGCCCCAGTCTGTAGTTTACAGCATGCCCATTATACCGCTCTCCGCAATGACCTAATTAATTTTTCGGAAATTTTAGTGGTGGTCTATTATGTCCCCATGCCTATGCGGCATCGCCACCTCGCCCCGAATGGCCGTTTTGCCCCAGTTTGCAGTTTATTGGGTCTCTCAATTTATTATTCGGACATTTTTGGGGTGATCCGTTTTGCCCCGTGCCTAATACGGCATCGCCATGTTGCTCCGCGTGACCGTTTTGCCCCGGTCACTCTCTCGCAGGCTGCGTCGGCTTACTCCGATGCGTTCGGATCGCATTAATCGTGTCCGTAACGACCTCTCCGCGATCCGAACTAACTAACTATACCACCGGGCTAATAGCCACTCCGCTGTGGAGCTCAACTCCGACGACACTAAGTTTCTCGGTATTATACTATTTCGGCAAATTCTCACGGGATTAACGAGAGTACAGCACCGAACGCGGAGACGCGAAACAATCTTGTTTACAGAGAAATTCACGACGGTTTATCACGCAATGGAAACACCGCTGAGATCCGTCGTCAAACATTTCTTGCCACCGGTCCATCCCGAATCGTGTATATTCCTACGAGTGATGTGCAAATATATTTTGTCGCTCGTTCCAACCGAGCATTAACCGAGGATAATCGCAGAGTCGACAATTTACTCTAACTGTCGGAACTCGCAGTCTCCCAGACCGCTATATTTAGATCGCTGCAAAGCTGGACCAGATTACTTGAAGAATACTAATTAACACGACGGACGAATTAAAACTAATCAAAACAAACGAAAAAATATATACTTTTTCCCCCTGAAGAACTTGTACATCGAGCCTCAGGCGGGAGTCAATCGGTAAATAAATTGCTGTTTTTGCTCATAGAGAAAGCTTTGTTATAGTGAAAAAAAAAGTTCTTCGCAACCACAATTTTTAAGTAGCAACAAAAATAATTTCCGGGTTTGTACAAATCTAAGGAAAAGTAAAAAAAAATCCTTATTAAAAAAAAGAGTGTAAAAAAAACCATTCATGTTCGGTCTCGAACTCGTTACGCGTGCTGGGGCACAGTCATGGCCGGAGGAAGAAAGTTGACGGGCGATAAGGCGTTCGAGCGAGCGAGGAAAATCTCGAGACCTCGGGAGATCTCGCCGCGGCGATTACTCGTGTCTCCTCCGGCCGGGCGGTCCAGACGCACACACAAGAGAGCCCCGCAATGAATCACGCGAGAGAGCCTCTTTCCTTCTCCGCGGCAAGTGCCCTCTTCCTTCTCCCGGGTAGTTCACCGCTCGGGCTTTCACGGCGCAAAGAGTGCAACGTGCGGTAACCGTGTGTGTTATACGCGTCTTCGCGCCCCGCAGTCTCGTCAAGGCAGACGGCGCGGCGTGTCTCCCGCCCGATCCCCGGCGCGAGTTCGTCATTCCTCCGAGAGACTCGACGAGAAATTCTCTCGGTGCATCGCGGCGCTCGCCGGTCGAATACGGCCGAGTTCCCCGCTTCGCCTTCCAGCCAGACGACGCAGCTCGCTGCCTCTCATCGTCCGGAGCCACACTTTCCAATTAGCTCCCCGTCTGACCTACGGACTCGTTTTGCACGCATACCGAACAATTTGTCTTATTCGCGGATTCCACTAATACAGCGTTTTATAGAAAGCTTACGAACTGACGGTATTCATATATAGCGGGGGTTTTTTTTTTTTTTTTTTTTTTTAATGACACTGGTCGGGGACTTCTGAGGGACTTGAAAAAGAATTCCATGTACCATTTGACCCCGGTCTTCTCTACTATTGTATAATTATTAGCTCGCCGAGTAACCTACACTGTAAAAGTACATTGTACATTTATTAATTGATTGTTATTAGTTAGTGTTAATTGAACACTAATGTACTTTTTTGTTGAATTAAAATATCAGTAAAATTAAAAAAAATTTGATAGATAGATAGATGTATTTATTGTGTGTTCTGGGGCGCCCTAAGAACACCGTGCCACGAGGTACAAAAATCATAACACAAGCGTAACTAGCGCAACACCTGTTTGCAAGGCTAAAAGTACAACAAATACAAATTTGCCTGAAATGTACAAAAAATGTCATTAAAAATAAAAATATCCTTCAAAATTGTAACGCTCTTGTGTTCGAAATTTCAGAAAATCAGTTTATGTAAAAATGTGCCATTTTACCACAGTCTTCAGTATTTTCGTACACGCGTTGCGAAATATTTCGTATAATTTACACATATTATAAAAAACATTTCGCCACCTTGTTTATTTTATATTCATAACAATGACATATGCAATGCACGATCTACATACAATAATCATTATGAATATTAAACATGGAACGTTTTACCACAGAAGCTGCGCCAGCTCGTGACCGAATCCCCAGTTTAAAAAAAAAATCTTTTACATACTTCGAGCAGACCCGTTGAAAATTTCTAATACAACAATATATTTTTAAAAATAAATGTAAAAAAATAATCTCATAGAACTCCCTTAAAAATAACTTCGCTCCTTATAATCCATTATTATTTGTTTACACGAATTTATCCCAGCAGGGCCTCGCCCGTGCTCAAAGACCCGTAAACTTTTAATGCGGACTTTTCCACGCGATGTAATAATATTCCCACATTAACGAAGACGAAATAAGAAGAATAGCGGTAGAAGAAGCCGGACGCTGACAGGACAAAGCCCCATGGAATTCGAGCGACGAACGAAGCGAGCGGGTCGACGGCGATGGGGGAGAGGGGGGGGGGGGGGGGGGGGGGTAGGAGAGAGATTGCGGGTTCGTCGGTTCCCTCAATATAAACGCGCCGACGTCGTCCCAATTAAAAAATAAAAAAGCAACCTCTCCGCCGAGCTTCGCCGGTTCTTTCTCTCAGAGAGAGGAACGAGGTTGCGTACGACGATTCTTCTTCTTCTCGGTAAAGTCTGCAGGGATGAGCTTCGCAGGTCAGATTTCCACGCGCGGTCCCCCCCCCCCCCCCCCCTGCGCATGCGCGCCGCTGCGTTACCGACTGCGCTGTATAGGCCACGGCACACAAGGCACCGGGCGGCAACGACGATGCATTTGCCCCGGGCAGTGAGCACGCTATACCGATTGAAACTCTCGGAGGAGAATAAAAAAAAAAAACGGCTTCTCCTAACGTCTCTATCGTCGAACAAAAATCTCGTAGGCGACGTCGAACGGGCGAGAGCCCGCGCGCTCGGCATCGTCGTGCCGTATGGCCGCCTCTCTCGACCCACCCCCTAACAACTATACCCGTAGGTCACGTTATAATGAACGCATTCGCGGGGCCCAACGCGGCAAAGAGCGATAATCTCGATCCCCTGCATATACGCATTATTATCCCATTATTATTCTTCTTGCGAGACCTTTGCAAAAAAAATAAAATATGTATGTATATATTTATGCATATATTATATACAGTATGAAAATATGTAATATTGTAATACGGGGACGTCTTAATGGCGGGACAAACTCGATGATCCCTTTTATATTTAAAAAATAAAAATATATAAAAAGTAAAATGATAACGATAATAATAAAAAAGTAAAATGTCGGCTTTTTGACTGTTCGGCGAAGCTAAAGTTATTCGTGTTTACGTTGTATTGCGAAGCGTCGATAAGGTAGATCTCGCCGATTTCTCGATACACTCGATTTCCCGCGGCGTAGTAACAGAAATCGATTCGACGAGTTCAATTAATTATAGCGCGCGATTAGTCGTCGGGCAAACATCGTCGGCACCGCTTTCATACACACTTCTGTTTGTTCAGCGTTATTGGCAAACGGTGAAAGACACAAATGTATAGGCGTACGTACGTGTGTGTGTGTTTGCGCTAGCGAGAAATATCTACGGTTTGGACGGCAAGATCGTTTGCGACGGTCAATCGTCACGATCGCACGTCCCATTTATTTATCGTCATCCTTAATCTCGTCCGGTAATCTTGCCGACGGCGTGGATGCTCCTCCACGGAGCTCCATATATATGATCGTGTGTATCGCCGGGGCCGAAACCAGAAAGGGGTATTTTACGCGCTTAAAAAGATAAAGCTAACGTCCCTCTGATTTTGGTAACGCGATACGGGCGTACGTGTTCCCTTGATGACGGTCGTATCGAGTTACCCGAAAAAAAACCGAGAGTCGAGAGTGTCGAGAGACTCGAGCACGATAGCCCGTGATCTCCATCTACGGACGATTTATACTTTGTTACCTTTCCGCTGCAACTGGCTGTGTGTACGCGGGTTCGATGGGAAAAGCTACGAGTTTTCTGGCCGAATGGTACAGTCATTGGCCGTCTAGCAATGGCTGGAATAAAAAAAATCGACAAAAATATTTTTAAATGAATAAAATGTATATATTTCGATCTCAAATTGAACCTCACGAAAGTCGGTCCCCAGCAAAAAATTGTAAGAGGTGCCGCATTCGACGTTTTGTACCCAAAAAATGCGCGACCTTTTAAACGTAATTGTCAACGACCGCCTTTCGCGAGATGTTTTTTTAGATCGAAATATGTACTTCTACGGGGTAGGAGATTAACTTTTTGTCATTTTTCGGTCGTGAACCCAAAACACATATTCTTTAATTATTTTTTTTATTTGTATATAGGAAACTCTAAAAACACGCAGTAGTGTGAATTTGTTGAAAAAAAATTCAAAACATTCTTTCCGCGAAGAGACTCTAATTTCTTCGAGTGCCAATGACTGTCGCCCCGAAGCCGTTGTCTCGAGGATTACGCGCAGCACGGTAGCCGCGTTTCTCTCGCCAGCGGAGCGGGTCAGCGAGAGGCCATAATCTTGGATTCTCTTGCTGCCCTAATCGCCGCGACACCGTTGCCACCAACAGCGCCGGTGTCGGTATTATCCGATGATCCTTCGTTGTTATAGTCCAGAGTGAAAGAAGAAAAAAAAAAAAAAAAAAAGATGAAAAATAATCTGTACCATCCGCGCTAAGAGGATGAGAGAGAGTGCGGTTTCAAACGACCCGACCAATTTCCCAGTCCTCTAACGATCCCCCGAGGCTCTTATTTTTCCCTTCCTTTTTTTTCCCCTATCCGCGGTCGCTTCTCCTCGCCGTGTATTCCCGCGGCGAGTGTAGCTGACCAAGATAATCCTTAATACGGAGCGTCTCTCGGGAGACGGGCCACACTCGAGAGATGACTCAACTGTAGGTCGACGTCGTCTCGTTCGGCTCTCGCAGCTCCCCGCGCCTGCGAGGCCGCACAGAACTAATCGTCGGACTCGCCGTACGTATACACACTAATCCTGTATACAGTAGAACCATACATATAGGTATATATTTAGGAACAAAAAAAAAAAAGATTTACCGCACTCGACAGAAAAAGTTTCGTAACTCGCAGTGTCGCCTACTCTTCGCTCCCTCTCATCTCAAGATCGTTTTTTTTTTTCTCCACTCGGTGCTCTTTTCCCTCTTAGTTTTATTTTTCGGCTACCTGAACCCTTGGATGTTCAGCACTCGAGTGCAGACCCGTAGTCGTAGAAGAAGTCCTCGTGTAGCTCTCGCCAGAGTCGTCGACTACGGCCAGTACCCCTCTATATACTATATATATATATATACATACGTACGAGAAACTCATGCATCTCTTACGTCCGTGAGAACGACTCGAAAGTCACTCGCGTCTCTCCGTCTTCCATTATACTTACCTATAGTATAAACTACATCAGTTTTTTTTATAAGGTAATATATATATACGTATGCTAGACAAGTAACGTCGAATGCTCTCCATCTCCGCTCGGCCGTCTCGCCTGTACGCGGAGAGTCTTCTTCCACCTTCTCGCATGTTTATAGTCAAATGTTTCTCGTCCGAGTATTAGTCCGGAACGTCGGGTCCGTGTTAGAGCGCGCAGCGCAAGAGAAGATGACGAGTGGTGTGTCTATCGTGGAGGGGGGAGGCTTCAACCGTGTATACATTCAGCGTGTACGCCTGGCGCGCGAAGGGCAAAAGGTTAACACACTCGACCGAGGCAATTCCACTCGATACACGCCGGGTTATTTACTCTTCCCATGTACGCCGTACACTTCTATTTCCCCGTATAAAGTGTGCGCCGCACAAACGTGCGTACCGTCCTGTGCCCGACGAGGGCACGTACAATTTTACGAGAAACCTGTTACCGATATTCACAAATTCTCTCGTACGCTGAATCACTTTCGGCAACAAATTTATTTACTTTTATCGTGACGAAATAAAAAAAGTTGAAAATTGACATTTTTATATCGCTTCTTCGTAAAAGTTGAAAATTACAATTATAATATCGCTTCTTCATAAAAGTTGAAATTTGAAATTTTGATATTGTTTTCTCAAAATGTTCCTTGCAAATACATTTAAAGAGTCAGCTTTGGAAAAAACTCTTCGGTACTGCATACCTCAAGTAGTATCTATGAATGATTTCAGAATTTTCTCGGCATGCTACCGGCCGGCCCGGATCTCTATGCGAGCGAACAAACTCGTTTAGAGCCTTAAGGCCCTTTAAAAAAAGCTTCGCAAATAAAGGAACATTATGAGAAGGCCATATGAAATTTTCAATTTGCAGCTTTTATGAGAAAGCCACATGAAAATTTAATTTTCAACTTGTTTTAACGTCAACGTCGCCTTTGCCTTTTATGCAAAACGACTGGCCGATTCAGGTTCAGCGCGAAAAAATACACCGATGTCTTCGTTTTGTTAGATCCGTGCACCTACTTCAATTAACGAAAATACAGGGTTTTGGAAAAAGATTTTTTTTTTATTATTAAGTCAATTATCCAATATTCACCGTTTTGTGGCCACACGTCTAATGTATTTTTCCCCCACCGATGACGAGTCTCCGAATTATTGTACTCCTAGGGCGACACTTGTTAAAAAACAAGTGTTTGTTTTTTAACAAGTGTTTGTGTACAACTTTGTTAAAAAAACAAAAAAATTCAAAATCTCATAAAACTGAAACGATTAGAACAATTTTCGCCAAATTTAATACCAAACATTGTACAGTATTACTCCATTCCCGTTTCAAATTCAAGATCGATACCTCCAAGTTTACTCAAATTAGACCATTTTTAGTCATTTTTCAAAAAACTCAAAAAACTCAAAATCCCATGTAATCTTACCACTTTGATGGATTTTGACCAAGTTCAATACCAAAGGTCTTTGGTCAAAATAGTATATTTATGTGTAGTTTTAGGACGATTGCTCCAAATTTACGCAAGCTAGAGCTACCACAGAGAATTTCCAAAAAATTGAAAATCGCATAAAATCTCCATTTGGGCCTCCATGTTCACAAAAATAGCACTGAACGAAGCGACGTGATCGCTCTCCTAGTGTACCAAATTTCAACTCGCTGTCTCAAGCCATTTCAGAGTATAGTCATTTTCAACGATGCAACTCTGTCACATACACACACACATACATCCGGACGCCAGCTAAAAATCATATTTCTCGACGTTTAAGTATTCTGACATTAAAATCTCAATTTTTTTTTTTTTTACGAAAACAAAGCTTCCTCTATGAGGAAGCAAAATAATAAAAAATTATTACCGTTCCTTTCCAAGTTCGGCGATCGATTTTCGGCAAAATTGACGGTCGGTTTATCGTAACTTTGTCGTCGATCGCAGAAACATTAAAGTCGCTGCTCGACTCCGCCGCCAGAGTGCGCAGCGCTCCGCGAGCGTCCGGCCTTTATACTCGCATTACTCACCCCCTCCGCTGTCGCCCGAACCACGTTATATTGGTATGACTTTTCTGAATTTCGCCAACGATCACGGGCTAACGAACGGATCTGTCGAGTGCAAAGTACACAAGGTTCACGCTCGCGTCGTGTTCCATGCCATAATGCACTGTCCAGTGTAAAGCGCGTAATAGTATATACTGTACACATCTCCGCGTCCTCGAAAACCTCTCCGTATAACTGTGTAATATCGTCGAGAGGGAGGGTCAGCGTTTTCATTGCCGGCAAGCCTCGTCGCTGCAGCCAAATGCGATCCTCGAAACTCTCGAATCCATCACGCGATCCAATCCCGTACGGACTTTGGATAAACGCCTCGGTCATCCGTAGATACAGATATAACAACAGTTTTAATGCAGCTGTAAAGGATTTCTCTTACGAGCGGCAATTCGAAACTCTTACGCTTCGTGTCCGCTGAGCCCATTCGATGAGAGTGCAAGCAATAATACAGGTGCGAGCACCTACATATATATGGGGCATTCCATGCCATTTCGACCTGGGCTCGACCCTTTATCTCTTGGATTCGGCCAGCAATTTTTTATATGACTGAACTAACTTTTATAATTATTTATGATCAAGAAATGATCTTATTCGTCGCCACAATTGAAAAATCTGAAAATCTTGCGTCGTATTCAAAAAAATATTTACGCCGGAATTGTTTTAATTTATAAAACAATTTAAAAACTTCCTCTATGAGGAAGCAAAATCTGAAAAAATCGCAAAAATGCAGTGTTGCATATAAAAATGGTCAAGCGATAATCCATAATCGACTGATTTTCTCTTATAATTTTTTTCACTAGATTTTACAAAAAATGTTCAGATCTTTAAGTTGTGGCGATCAATAAGTTCACTTTTTAATCGTAAGTAAATACAAATTGTTTTTAAAAATCGAATAAAGAATCTGAGTGCCTTTCAGAGTTCGTGCATGTAAAAAATCGCGCACCCGATCCAAGGTACGAATGGTCGGACCCAAACCGAAATGGTACAGAACGCCCCATATACAGATACATAGATATACCCAGCATGACAGAATATATTGGTTAGATCGAACGAGAAGTCGATGAGAAGGCAATATCGGCCTTCGTCGTTCTCTCGTCGGTTTGATCTATGCACAGAAGAAAAAAAATTTACGATGCCCATAAAGGCGAGCCTCCGAGGTGCGCCGCCGTGGCGCTGGCGTCGCTGCGTGTTATTCGCTCGAGGCGGCGCGTCTCCGCCCGTTTCGCGCGCACAATGAGGCGTCGAGGCGAATGCGAAAATAAAAAAAATCGTCTTTTCGTTCGGGATTAAGTTTGGTGCGTAAGAAAAAAGTGTTTCGACGCTCTCCGAAGGGGCAGAGTCGGTTAAATGGAGGTCGGTCAAGCTATTGTGCAATATCTACGATAGCCAATATCGTAATGTTGTCCCGGGAGAGTCGGCCGGAGGGATAAGTCGAGGTTACGAAGAGCCGAGCCGGGCCGAAGTAAATGATCTCCGGAGAGAGAGTCGCGTTAGAAACTGTGTAACCTCTGGTGATACAGAGAAAGAGTCGGGAGGCGGGGCCGCATGCGAGGTCGAGAAACTCTCTTGCCTAATGATCGAGTTCCACGTTATACGATTTCGTATGCATTATACACGCTCGAGTTTTAACCCTAACGAGAACCAACGGCCCGGACGAACTTTGTTGCGGCTATTTAACGGAGAAGTTGGCGTGCTTTCCCGGTACGCGTATGGAGACACAGACACAGACGCGGTTCAGGGTTGTAATGTACACACGCGCGGCAGAGAACCAACGGCGGGAGTTCTCGAAATCTCAAAGCCGTGAGTAACACACAAGTTCAAAGGAACCACAACGTGTAACTCGGACGTTTATTTACATGGCTAATTCGATAACGGCGCGCGGAATACGTCGCGCGGGAGCGGCAAGACCGGGACTGTCGTTTTTAGGGGCATCGTTACAGCTTTTCGCGTACTGCGAACCGCGTACCAGAACTGGCGTGCCGTTTTCAATCGGCTATGATATTCCGACATTTTTTTTTTGTGAAACTTATGGTGAATGAGGATTCACAGTTTGCCAATGTGAAAAAACCCGAGATTGCCGTTTCTAGGCATCGCGGCAGTTTTTTCTATACTGGAACCGAAAGTGTCGTGCCATTTTCAATTGGCGACGCCATTTTGAAAAAAAAATTACAAACCTCTCGATAGACGAGGATTCGCAATTTGCCAGTGGCAATCTTAAAACCCGAGATTTCCGTTTTTTAGGCATGGCGGCAGTTTTTTCTATACTGCGACCGGAAGTGTCGTGCCGTCTTAAATTGGCTACGAGATTTCGATTAAAAATCGCTTATGATGAACCAAGATAGACAGTTTGCCAGTTGCAATCTTAAGACGGCTCGAGCAAGAAACAAAGTATCGTATAAAAAAAATCTTATAGAGTGCAGTTTAAGGCACAAGCAACAGAAATGTATTGGAAAAATCCATATCGTCTCGGCAGCCAAAATAGGACGTCGGGAAGTAAAGGTCGTGCAGTCAAAAGTTCAATGCTTCAAGAAAGTCGGCTTTAGTAAGTATTACGTATTTTTGTACAGAAGTAACAGGGGTCCATCATAACTCATCCTTCTTCCGGGGATTATTCTAACGAATCCCCTTGGACTTCCCGAGTGCACGTGAAACATTTAGGGTTCGTCTGACTCCTAAGCGGATTCTAGGGCTGCTAGTGTCCCTGTAAGGACGGACGGACGGGCTAGTAACTAAAGTAATAATAATAACAATATACATAGATAGATAGATAGATTGATAGATTCGTTTAACAAGGCCCCGTGCAACAAGGTAAAAAACCGTGACATAGCCACAACACCAGTGCAGGAACTTCTTACAAATCAAAGGGAAAAACAAATTACAAATAAAATATATCCATATGAGAAGAATATTAAATAACAGCAAATATAACAACAGCCAGAAAATAACAGAAAATAATATAATTCATATATCATACTCATGTAATGATATATATAGGGAAGGGGGTTGATTTAGTTAATGCCTTAATTAATGCTGTTCTTATTTTCATCCTTTACATTCTTGTTACTTCAGTTTAATTTTTGGTTCCAATATAGTTTAATTTTAATCTTACGATTTGTTACTTTCATCGTTCAATTTTATTTTGCGATATCTTGTTGTAAGTCATACTTGTATGTTTTAGACACGATGTCGTTAAGCGGCTCGCCCGAGTACACGAATAAAACAACACTATTCTCTAACAATAATAAAATAATAACAACAGTTTGCAGTTTTTCTCGTTAAATGCCGTAAGATACGCCCTCCCGTTTCTTAGCAAACAATACACACAAATTAATACATATATATATATATATACATTCCCGGTGACTACAAAGAGAGAAGAGGATATTGAATAGTCGGCGCCGCCGCCGACGACAAAATTCCACGCGTCATTGCACCCCGTAACAATCTCACTCTAAGGTATATACATACCGCACAGTAGGAGGCGTCGCTCTTTTATACAATATACAGCCCAGAAAAAAAAAGAAAAAAAAGATCTAAAAAAAAAAAAAAAAAAAATCTTCGCTATTAGAGTTAGCGAAGCATTACTGCTCCATCACCATACCATTACCCTCCCACTTCGCCGTCCACAACACAGCGCGAAACACCGAGTCCCCTGTACCGTAGCAAATCTCCTCGCGTGTTCTCGTTTCAAATTTTTTACTCTAATCTTAATATCTCTCTTGGCTCGGCGACCGTCCAACCTGGCTCGCTACGGCGCGTATCGGGCAGCGGCGCTGGGGAGGGGGGGTGGGGGAAGAGTCACGTACAACCGTCACGCGAGAGGACCGTTGGGTTCTCCGAAAAAGCCCCTCTCCGAAAGGCAGATTGGCCGACGATTAATAGAGTCGCGATTCGCGGCAGACGAACGATCTCGATCCGGTTCCTCCGTAGCGAGTAACCACTCTGTGCAGACTCACAGCATCCGCATAATGAGACCCAGCTTTGCGTAGCCGGCGAGCTCGTACCTGCGATTCAACGCAGCCGAGTTACGTTATCTGCACGGCCACAGCTGTGGTCATGACTGACTATCGCCCAATCTCGAGTATACACACGGACGACTGCGTCGCGTACCAATCTTGATACACAGCGTCCACTCTGCATCTATGGCGCACGGTCGAAATGGGTACGTTTCGCAAACGTTTCTCGACCGCGAAGATCCAAAAAAAAAAAAAAAATTCTCTTTAATTTTTCAATGTTTTTTTTTTTTTTGTTATGAGACAGGAAGTTGAAAAAAAACAATTTTTATTTGTTAATAAAATAATAATGAATAAAAATTGTGGTCATGACTGACTATCGCCCAACCTCGACTATACACACAGGCGACTGCGTCGCGTACCAATCTTGATACACAGCATCCACTTTGCATCTATGGCGCACGGTCGAAATGGATACGTTTGGCAAACGTTTCTTGACGGCGAAGATGCAAAAAATTAATGATCTCTTTAAATTCTCTTTTTTTTTTTGTCAAGACAGTAATTTGAAATAACACAAAATACTGTAAGTTAAAAAAAAATTGTCATATTAAGGAGATACAGATTGTGGACAAGAAATTTGGGGACAAGAAATGTTTGTTAAATCAGCGAATTTTATTTATTTTTTCAAATAAAAATAAAAGCTGTGGTCATGACTGATCGCCCAACGTCTCGTACACAGACATACACACGCACCGCTTTGCGTGATGTACCAATCTTCATAAACAGCATCCACTCAGCAACTATAGCGCACGATAGAAATAGGTACATTTACCAAACGTTTCTTGACGACGAAGATCCCAAAAATGTTTTTCCTCGTTGATCTTTCACTTTTTTTCTAACCCAAGAATGCGGTCTGTAAAAAAAAACAGAATCGGTAAACTAACGAGAAAACGATTGAGACAAGAAATTTGCGGACAAGAAATGTTTTCCAAATCAACTATCTTTATTTTACTATTTCCTCTATAGTAAGAAAATTGGGAAAAAGGTTTCGTTGATCCCAACCGACCGCGCGTTCGAATGGGAATAATAATTTTTTTTTTATTCTTTTAATTATTTTCTTACATACTTCATGTGTGTACAAGCGAATCGGCGAAGTATGGGGTACGGTTTAAACGGAAATCCCGAGACGCGTGTCTCGGCCAGTTAGCTTGGCTAATGGTCGATCCCACCCCGCGGCTAACTCATTGATATTCGCGTTTTCTCCTCATTCGGGCCTCTCCCAATCGCTGGCCCCGCTGATCGAATCGCCCAGCGAGCGTGGCTAATCTGTTGCGGAATATGTTGCACTCATATTCTCTCCGTGTGTAACGCTTTTGCATTGCAGGAGTCGACGATTACGGCCCGGTCGACCTCGAGAGATATTCGACGTCGCGACAGGACGAGAAAAAATAACACACACACATACATATATACATATAAATAGATAGCAACTGCAGCCTGTCCGATCGCCTCTTTAATACAGTGAAGCTTCAATTATCATTTACCTCGATTTTTTTTCATTCGACACCCAAGTGGTCCATTTTGGCCCCCTGCCCACCAAGCTTTAGCACGGCTATCAGCTTGACCCGATTTTTTGAATATTTTTATTTTATTTAATTTTTCTTTGGTTTTAATAGTAATTATATTTTTCTCATAGAAGGAGCTTTGCGAATAAAGGGACATTACGAGAGCGATGTGAAAATGTCAATTGTCAACTTTTATGAGAAAGCGATAAGAAAATTTAAATTGTCAACTTTAAAAAATATATCTTATTTTTTTAATAGTTTTTTTTTAATGGATGGAGGAAAATTGGGTTTAGACTATAGAAACTGTCCAGGCCATATTGCCGGCGAGTCGATGCCAGGCTGAGTGTAAGAAGGATCGGCGGCAGGGGGGGGGGGGGGGGTAGATCGTATGCTATTCCGACAGCAGACACAGGCAGGATGTTCCATGACCCAATTATTTAACGAATAAACGACGATAGCGATACCGGGCGAGCTTCGTAATATCAATATATGTATAGTGTACGTGTAGAGGAGAGTCGACTGCTGTCGTCGACAGGCGGATAGGGTAGACGGTTGCAAAATAGCTCGACGACTGGAAACACGGTCCGGAAACTCGGCCTGATGCTGATGGTGATGCTGAGCTTCGAAAAAAAAAATTGAAATATATTTTCGAGACGGTGGGATGAGCTGCTCGCGTAAACAATTATCGCTATTTAAGGATTAGGGCGAAATCGGTGAAAACGGACCATCCTTCATCCATAGCTACCCGGTCGGCTATCAAAGTTAAAATTAACTTACTTTAACTACTGTTAAAGTGCTGTCAAAAATATTTTTTTAAGTAAATGCATTCATACGAAATACGTTGAAATTGTATTAATATTACTGGGTTAACTTAAAATATTAATATTTATATTACTGGGTTAACTTAAAATATTAATATTTATATTACTGGGTTAACTTAAAATATTAATATTAATATTACTGGGTTAACTTAAAATATTAATATGAATATTACTTCGTTAATGTAAATAATTTTCGCTAATAAAGTATTAGGGCGACATTGGTAAAAATGGACCACAGTTCCATTTTTACCATGGTTATTCGGTCGGTAATCAATGTTAATTTTTGTTAATGTTAAAATACTCGCAAAAATGTTTTTTAAAGTTCCCATGAGCGTAGATGCATTTGTACGAAATACGTTAAAATCGATGACTGCATTAACGTAAAATATTAATAATAATATAACTTCGTTAACGTTAAATATCAATATCGATATTACTTCGTTAACGCGGTAATATTAGTATTCATATTACAGCATTATCGTACAACATTAATACCATTAATATTACTGCATTAATGTGTTCGCATCAACGGGAAAAAAAAGAAACTATAATTGAGTACAAGATTTGTCTTTCCAGTAGTCATTAAACAGCGAATGGGTCGTATGTATATTACGCGCCTTAAGCTTTGCATTAAATGCTCGTATCTATACCGAGCGTATATGAATCGGCCGGGGACGCACGTGGAGGCAATGAAATGAAAAAAAAAAAGAACCGCGGGACGAATCGCTATGATAGTCCGTACACAGCGGAATGAGCGAAGCTACAAAAGTTCCGAGGTGATTTACTACGGGGCGAGAAATCGTTGAAGAACTCTCTTCAGCGAGAGCCCATTATATTTAAAAAAAAACTCTATAAATAAAAAAAAGGATGGCAGACACACGAGATGGTGTTGGAACGTCAGCAGTAGAAAGAGACGTGTATCGAAAAACCGGGTGGTCCTCGGTGCGATACAGTTTACACAAAGACAGTGGAGCACAGCGCACGCCTTATTTGTATCGCGCGCATGCGCAGAAATGTTGTAACGCCGAAGCGATAAGGCGAGTGCCGAACCGTAAAATTTTAACTTGACGAAATTCTTCGACAAGAACGTCACGTCCAGACTCCGTGTGGGCGTAAAAAACTCTAACGACTTATCGGGAGAACTAATATTCTCGCATTTTTAAGTTATTGTGATCTTCATAAATTTGTTAATTTTTTTTTTTATTAAAAAGAATTTATGTTGAAGCCAATTAAAAAAAAAATTATGGTCGGAAAAAGAATTTAAGTAACGATACGGCGCTCGCCCATTCACCGGTCGAGTTTTCATTCATTCGAGGCCCTCACACGGATTCGTGAAGCATAATACGAATGCGTGCCGTAGTAGAGATTCCAGTGGCGCTCTGCGCGTGGGCCAACGTTGATACTGTCCGTGCGTCGTGACTGGTGTCCGTTGTGATAAGAAAAAAAAAAAAGAAAAAAAAAAGATTGTTTCCCGGATGTTCGACGATAGCATCTTCCATCCCCCGCATTTCCTCGTATCCTTAATTGGACCATCGTACGCGTGGCCCCCTGTAAACCATCGCGGCGTTCTCTCGCAAATTCTTCCCATCCTCCTCACTATTACAGTGGGCACGAAAAAAAAAAATTATTCGGCTATTCTCGATCGAAAAAGAAAAATGTTATAAAAAAAGATCTCGGCTATTAAAACAAACTTACTAAATAAGCTTCCGCCTGGAGCTACGGTTTGTGGAGAGTTTATTTGTTCGGCGAGAAGACAAAGTATGCTTTGCCACGAGGGAGGGAAATGCGGGATTTTCGCCGAGTGTGATTTTTTATACGATTTTTTTTACTTCGTTAAAATAATAAAACATTTTTGCTTCACAAAATAGTCATATTTTGCCGGCTAAGCTAATACAGTCTTGGAATTTTTTGACGAATTTTTATTTCATTTTTTCTAATGTTACCTGCAACGTATTCCGAAGTATTTTCGCCTGCCGAACACGAATTCGCCAGGCTTTTTTACCTAAAGTACAATGTTACATTAAGGGGCTCGATTTTATTCACAAAAAATCGTATTTTTGGAATTTAAATGGAAAATATTGGGATGGGATCAAAATAATTGATATATTCGTGATCAGCGGGAGAAAATACGTGGAATAGAGCCTTGAAACAAAAAAAATTGATCGAACAACGATTTTTCACTTCTGAGCCACTTTTGGAAATTTTTTGATTTTCGTGATTTTCAAAGGTCCATATCTCGGCTCCCAATGGAGCTAGGAAAAATCCGGGGTGCCCATCGTGTTCTACGGGAGAAAATACACAAGATAGAGTCTTGTCCGAAGTTTTAGAATCGTTTTATCGTGCCTTTTGAGGACGTTGAAAAACGAAAAAAATATACTTGAAAGCCTTGCAATTTTTTGATGGATTTTTTGTTTCTTTTTTTGAAATTAACTGCCACGTATTTTGACGTATTTTTGCGTGCTGAACACGAGAATCCTCCGGCCTTTCTGGCATCAATTACAATGCGACATTAAGGGGCTCGATTTTATGCACTTGGCCGGCCAAACTATAAAATCCATTAGCCGGATAAGATATTTTAGCCGGCTAGGCCGGCCTATCTGTACAGCTCTAACAGCTACCGTTTATCGGCAGTTTATTTCTTCCACGAGAACACAAATATACGTACAGATATATATATATATATATATAATTTTTTTGGCTCATTATATCCAAAGAATTATAGAGATCACACTCCCTGACCGTAGAACAATTACTCGTACGGACCGGTTGTGGATGGAGTTTGCCAACTCGTTTGCGACGTCACTGCCAGCGCGCTCGTCCGGCGGGCCGGCGAAAGAGGCCCTGCGTGAATGCGACAAGGGGCAATCTCACGGCTCGTGTATTCCTCGCGCGGAGCAGACAGCGGAGCGTTTAGACACCGTGGAACTTTGTACACGAGCAGGGTCCGCCCGTCCGAGCGATATATCGCGCATTCCGTACGAGCCAAAAATCGCCAGTGCGTTTATTCTCGCGTTTTAGTTGCTTGCTCGCCTCGATAAATCGACGATCAGTAAAAATAACAAAAAAGAAAATAATAAAGAAAGTAATAAAAACAAATAATAATGAAAAAAAAGAAAAAAAAAAAAATGGCTTGGAACGAATGGGCAGTTCTGGGTGCCTCGTTGGGAGAAGTTCGAAGCGTGTATGGATGCGAGAGCTCGAGGCTCGACCGAATAATGGTTTCGAGGAAGGAAGGAACGGATCGTCGGACGGACGATCGGACGAGACCCGGTCTCGGTCCCGTTGCCGCTCGGTCTCGGTCTCGGTCTCGCGCGCGTCTTCCGATCACGTTCTATATATATATATATATACAGAGAGATCTACTGTACAGCGCAGCGTCTCGGGCCGCCCCGTCGGTAAATTAACGACGCGCAATCTTTGTGTCTCTGCCACCGTATGGAAACCTTTCGTACGGCAAATTATATCGAACTCTTGTCTATACGTATTTGCTTCCTCCGATCGAAGAGGAGATAGTGCCTTTTAATAAGCCACATCTTTGATTCATATATATATATATATATATATATAGAACTCCATGTAGACTTTTTTATAGCCCGCGAAAAAAATGTGTTAATAAGATTTTGCTTTTAATCTATTAAAAATATGTATTTACAAAAATGATTAAATATTCGTTTATATGTATAAATAATGAAAATAATAATGTAATAATAACAATTATATATTCATTTATTTAATTATTTCTATTGAAAATATAAGAAAAATGACGGGTCTTAAAAAGGTCTCATCGTGATTGGAGGACACGGTTCTCTACTCCAATAAAATTAACAGTGAGTGGCAAAGGAAACGGCGTCTTCGCGAAAAATTTAAGCCCTCTCTCAACGAGTATATATAAATTTTTCTCTCTTCGCCACAATGGAAAAGAGGGTAATAAGGGTTGAAAAAAAAAAAAAAAAAACGACGACGGCGCGAGTGAGAGTAGATGAGCTCATCGCGGAAAGTGCAACTACTCTCTGTGTGCTCGGAGAGCCACAGACGATATTGTTCTGGTATACTTGGTGCTTGCTTTGGCGAACACTGGAGAGTGGAGAACGAGCGTTGAAGCTGAATTCAACCGGAGGACAAACGATCGAATACGGCTCGTACCGCGCACCGTACTCGCGAATATTCTACGACTGTTCGCCTTGTTTTCTTTTGGCCATTCGTCATTGTCGTTAAATGCTCAGGTATACAAACTCTACGGGCGCACAGCGGGCTCGTGAATTTGAGCGAGAGAAAAAAGAGTTCTGAGAGAAACTGCTGGCAAGGGCTGTGCATGAAAAAAAAAAAAAATTGCACGTACCGAAAAAAAATACAAATAAATCGTGCTTAACCCTTTAACTTCTGAACCTCTTTACCATGGAAAAATAAAAAAAATTATATTCTTTAAACCTTTTCCGTATCAATTTTTCACAAAAATTTCTGTAGATTGTTAACTTTTGATAAATTGAGTTTTTCAATTTTTACACTTAAGTGAAATAAAAAATTTGTAAAATTTCAGTGAAAAAAGTCTTTCTTTCGGAATTGGAATTTTGAAAATTTGTCTGAGACTTTAGATCGTCGATTCGTCCATCGCCGAGAAATCAAAAAAGTCTGATATTAAAATTTTTAACAGATAAAAAAAAATAGTAGTACGCGATATAGATTGCTATTTATGTTGTCGTACCGGTACAAGGTAAATTTCCGTAAGCTACAGAGGACCAGCAAACGCGAACTGGCGCGCTCGGGCCCGATTATTATCTCGAGCTTCGAGCGGCAATAATAATAATCGATATACCAATTACAATGTTATCGAGCGAAGCGTTATCCGCCCGGAATTGCTGCAGGCAACTGAATTTCCATCGCGGAGCGCGTAGATCAACGTTCAAAATCAAAGACAGATTGAATTATGCAACGACTAATCCACCCTGTTACGCCGCTGCGCGTTCGAAAAACATGTTTTTCTTGACAATATTTTTTTTTTGTTTTGTTCATTTTTCAGCGGTACAAAAACCATTCTAATTGGCATCTTATAAGTCGTTCCACGGAGATTTCTTGTATGAACTGATATATAATTTTATCGTTGCACTATTTTTCAATCGTTTTTAGATGTCCCATTTTGCCCCGCTCTTCCCTATTAATTATTGTAATATTTTTATATTAATAATCGGTTCTACGATTAATTTATCTGTAATATCTTTTCGGTGTTCATATCGAAAATAAAATTCCACGAGGCCCAGTAAATTGTCCACAAGGTCCACAATTGTTATTTTCCAAATTTCGGGCAACAAAAAAATCATCAAATACGGCAACCGATTTTAAGTGAGCATTCCGCTTTTACAGTAATATTTTTTTACTGTCTAGATCAAACACACAAGAGTTGCTCAAAACTAATAACAGCACTTAAAAAAGGGGTGATAGACAACACCGGCTTAGTTCCTACGTAATAAGCATTCAGCCTCGAGCACCGCGGCAGCGAAAGCGTGTTAATGACGCGAGTTGTACAGGTTTTTCTCCGGAAGACGAGCCGAGTCTAGACATGAAAAAAAAACAAACAGACATTAAAAAAGCATCATTCTCAAGCAATTCAAAGCATCAAAATATTAGAAAAGCGTCCCGGCTTTGCGGGACACGGCTGCCGGTTCGCGGTGGCTTCTTCTTGTTCCTTCTTTTACCCCCAATTTCGACTCGAGAGGAATAGTGAAAACGGCACAGCAATGTCGCTAACGCGTGGGAAGAGTGAAAACGTTTCTGAAGCGGCCGCGCCGCTGCTCCAAGTATGGCTGTTGCCGCCCGCACATAGATGCAGATCTATGGATCCAGATCTATGGATCCAGATCTATGGATCCAGATCTATGGATCCAGATCTATGGATCCAGATCTATGGATCCAGATCTATGGATCCAGATCTATGGATCCAGATCTATGGATCCAGATCTATGGATCCAGATCTATGGATCCAGATCTATGGATCCAGATCTATGGATCCAGATCTATGGATCCAGATCTATGGATCCAGATCTATGGATCCAGATCTATGGATCCAGATCTATGGATCCAGATCTATGGATCCAGATCTATGGATCCAGATCTATGGATCCAAATCTATGGATCCCGACCTATGGATCCAGATCTATGGATCCTGATCTGTGGATCCGGATCTAAGCATCCAGACCTATAGATTAGCTCAAAAATAATAACGGCGCTTAAAAAAAGGGTAATATACAACGTCGGCTTAGTTCCCACGTAATAAGAATTCAGTCGACGAGCTCCGCGCCAGCGAAAGCGTGTTAATGACGCGAGTTGTACAGGTTTTTCTCCGGAAGACGAGCCGAGTCTAGACATGAAAAAACAAAAAATTTAAAAAAGCATCATTTCCCGGCTTTGCGGGACACGGTTGCCGGTTCGCGGTGGCTTCTTGTTTTTTTTTTTACCCCCAATTTCGACTCGAGAGGGATAGTGAAAACGGCCCCGGCAATGTCGCTTCCCCGTGGGAATAGTGAAAACGTTTCTGTAGCAGCACTCCGCTCCTCCAGGTGCGGCTGTTGCCGCCTGCGTCGTCGCTCCACGGCGGTCCTCGTTATCCCACTGCGATCCGCCGAATGTGCGCTTTTCGTACATATACACGTAGGGGGCGCTAGGTACGTCTCGCCGGCGTGCGACGAGGGAACATTTGCATATGGCCGCGGCAGCCGGCGGAACGTATATAACTGCTACTCGTTATTGCACCTCCTCCCGCACGGTCTCGCTGTTTTCTATGGTCGTTTTCATGGATATATGAAAAAAGGAGGACGACGAAAACGAAAGCAGTCGGGAAAGGCGACTGAGAGAAAATGAAATGGCTGGAAATCATGCCCGCTGTATTGCGGAATATTTTTGCCTTGTCCGGAGCATTATTGTGCTTTCGCTGGCGAAGCGACCAGCGGTAAAGCGCAACCGAGCTTCAAATTGATTTCTTTTTTTTAAGATACATAAAGATTAAAAATGAAGAAAAAAAAATGGTGGAACAATGTATTGGACAGTTGATGAATGAGGCTCTTTTCGCGCCTGGAACGATATACTGTGTTTTTTATTTACTTGCATTTCAATTGACTTTTAATAATTAAAAATTGCGTTTTTTAGGGCTAAGGAGGTACGGCTATTATGTGGAATATGAGTAAAGGGAAATTACGTGATAAAAAGTTTCAAATCTTGTAACTTTTAGAAAACATTTTTAATAGATTTATGGAAAATGGAGTTAAATTATTACGACTGTGATTCTGATTAATTATCTTGCGTATTTTTTTTTTTGTGACTATAGATTATGAAAAAAACGACTGATTGGCCATGTCTCCTTAAAAAGCCGTTTTTATCGGCTTTTTAAGGAGTTCAAAAGTTTTAGCAATTGGACGAGTCCTCTGCCTTGTTCCGGACAAGGCAAAACATCCGACAAATTGCAAAAACTTTTTATTGTGTTTCCACCGGCGACGAGACAAGCGGGATATTTAAATAATGATGCGGTATGAAAATGGAGCAAAATTATTATAGCAGTCCTTCTGACCTGGAGACCTGAGCAGACGCGCAATTATCCTGCATACATTTTTTTTCCGTTTAATTGCTACGGTTTCTGAAAAAACGACTACATAGCAGTAATTAGCCGCGTCTCTTTAAAGAGCCGTTTTTATCGGCGGTGGACAAAAAAATGTTTCCAATTTGACGAATGTTTTGCCTTATCGGGGCATTATTGTCTTTCCATTAGCGACGAGACCACCGGGAAAGCCCAACCGGGCTTCAAAATGATTTTTTTTTTTACAGTACATAAACTTTTTTTTTTCAATTTTCGTTTACTGAAACTGGTTATTGGATAGTTGATGGCTCTTTTTATGCCCAGAACAATTTTTTTTTTACCCCTATGTCGTAATAGTAATAATAATAAATCGCAGTTTTTAGGACTTAAGAAGGTACGACTATTAGGTCGAATCTGAGTAAAAAAAAGAATTACGTGGTAAAAAGTTTGAATTATTGTCATTTTTTTTTTTTTCAAATTTTTTATAGTTGTATTTAACCAACCATGCAGTATAAAACTGGAGCAGAATTATCTTGCGTACATTTTTTTTTAATGACCACGTTTTATGAGGAAACGATTATACGGTAGTTAATTGGCCGCGTTTCCTCAAAGAGCCGTTTTTGTCGGCGGTGGTCAAAAAGTTTCTGCAATTTGGCGAATGTTTCAGTTAGCTGTTGCAACCTCACGGCCGCGTGTCTTACACAGGGTCCAGATGGGTAGCGCGCGCAGTTCCTGCTGCAGATTCCTGTAATCGAAGCTTGACCCCTCGCGAACCTCGTAGGTTGCCGAGAGCGCCTGGCAGTAAATTGCAGTGATATTAAAGATTCACTTTCCTCTCATAGCCGGCAGTAAAACCGGCGCTTCGTAATGTACTTTTACTTTTGCTACTGCATTCGTCGGGACGGCCTACGAATGGCTACTGCGAAATCACGAGAAACACACATTACGCAATCCTCGAGGTCGCGACTCACCAATCTTTAAAAATGTCCTAATTTTTTTTTTGATTTCAAAAATATTTAAATATAAAAATCAAACCCAATCTAAAAACTAATACATCCAAATTTTATTAATAATTAGAAAACATAATAGTAATTATTAATATATACAAAAATTGTTGTAATACAAGAATAATACATTGAAAAAAATTATAATCATAGTTCATAATTACAAAAATTATAACATTTTGCTTCTATTTTTTTTTTACATTTTGGGCCCCGTTTTATTTCCTGCTCGTCGCTGACGTAAGGCGTCGCGATGCTCGATCGGAATCCGAGTTCCAGAAGTCGCGGTTCGAGTCTTCGCGATTTAATGTGGACCGGTATCTCGAATTATCTTCGGGCAGTGAAACGAAACTCGTTTCGACCATAAGGAGAAGACAAGCTGTATGTCTGTTCACCCGCAACTGCCCCGGGCAGCTCCCCTTACGTCTTCATATATACGCACGTGCTATACATATTACATGTCTTTACCTACCTGCTACTCGAAGCTCGTGTTTTTTTTTGTACTCGGGGAATCGTACAGAGCCTGGGTCAATGTTATCCTTGCGATAAATCTCGCTGAACCAGTTGTCGTATTACATACACGTATGTATCCCCGAGGAGTTACGGAGGTTTCTACCTTATATATATATATATATATATACACATGATATATATAGATATACATTCATGTCTGTAGTGTGGAAATCGTTCCCATGCACCGCAGCTCATCACACAACTTCTCGCCGAGCAAGAAACGAGCCACGATGTACTCACGCTCGACATCACTTTCTGTTTCAGGTCGTTGGTGCTACTCGTATTCGTCACTGTTTCACAGGTGGCAGACGTCACCGGCAAATATGTGAGTAACGATACTGATTTGTTTTTTTTATTTAATGAGATCAATTTTTTCATTTTTGAAATTGATAAAAAATAGTCCGTTGGGTATAAAGTTCGGGCAAGGCTGGACAAGAATGAAACTTGCGTGCTGTAGATTAAATAAGAAATCCAGATCCAGATCTATAGATCCAGATCTATAGATCTGGACCTATAGATTCAGACCTATGGAACAAGATTTATGGATCAAGATCTATGAATCAAGATCTATGGATCCAAGATCTCTGGATCAAGATCTATGGATCCAGATGTATGGATCAAGATCTATGGATCCAAGATCTATGGATTCAGATCTATAGCCAATGGATTCCCAGATCAATTCCCGGTTGGTAAAATGCACCGGATCCAGATCTATAGATCTAAATCTACCGACCCCTATTCTTAGAAAAATCGTGTACAAAAATAAAGTAGAAACGGATTTGAGACTATATGGATGGAAGGTACCAGCGTCGCTTCGGCCTTGAAGGGCCCGCAGCGTTCTCCACGCGGCACCAGCGGCCGACGGAGCATCGGTATAGTGGCGTGCGGATACGAACGCGAAGAGCCGAGCCAGCGCACACAGAGACGATCGAAGGATCCTGCGGCGAACAAGTCCCCCGAAACGAGTCCTGGAGGCCCGTGCACGAGGAGTTCCGACTCCACCGCCGAGAGGATTCCTCTCCCTCCCACGATCCACCGGCCGATTCCTGCCGCTCCTGCCCGGCTGACCAGCGGCATTCCTCTAGCTTTTATTGCGGGCTTCTCGCTTCGCAGCCATCCGCGGTGGTACGCGGCCCTTCTCGGATTTCGCCTGCTGGATCGCTTCGCGATATCGACGTCGGACATCCGAGAGCCGTACGAACCCTTTCGTTACTCTCCATTAATCCCGCAACGCGCATGCGCGCAGCATGATGAACGTTTTACTTTTACACTCAAACTCGCCTCCGATTGAGTATTTTAATTGTTGGGTTAATAGAAAGAATTGAAGAAAAAATTAATTATCGATAATTAAGATCTTAATTAATCATTAAGATTGGGTTTTAATTGATGCATTAATGAGACGGTGAGAATAATATGCCTCGTCGTAAGAACCCTTTCGCGACTCTAGATTAATCTCGCACCGCGCATGCGCGCAAGAAGATGACCGTTTTCCTTTTACCTCAAAACTCGCATCCGATCGAGTATCAATTCATTATTGATAATCAAGTTCTCAATTTTGATCATTAAGTTCTTAATTATTGGTCATTAAGTTCTCAATTATTCATTATTAAGTTCTCAAATAATTATTAAGATTGGATCTTTGTTAATGCATTAATGAGATGTAAAAGAATAATATCTCTCGCGGTACGATTAATTCCGCGACGCGCATGCGCGTTATGCAATTATTTCGCTTTTACCGCAAACTCGTCTGAATGAGACGGAAGGCGATAATATCTCTCGCGATGTCGAAGGCAGACATCCGAGAGCAGTGCGGACCCTTCCGCTACTCTTCATTAATCTTGCACCGCGCATGCGCAGAAGATCACTATTTTCCTTTCGCCTCAAACTCGTTCTATATTCGAGAGAATTAGCGGCTATCCCGAGGCGAAGGATATCCGCATTAACGAGACGTGGTGGAATAATATCTCTCGCTCTATCTCATCGTATTAGCGCTTTTTAGTCTCGTCGGGACACGGGAGATCCTTGATGATTCTGCCGCTGCTGGTGCAGCACTGCAATAGCCCCGTAACGTGGCTGATTCTGGCCGGCTCGTACGATTCTCCAACTCCCCGGCACTCGTGGTCGTTAGTACCGTTCCTCTCTCGCTCGGACGACGAAGAAACTTCGTCGGTCGAATTTTACGCCGGATCTTGCTCGGGCCGGAAGCTGAACTGTGGCTAATTTTCAAACTCGGTCCGTTGCACGACTGGACTCGCGTAATTTGTTAATTGACACGGAGAAATTGTTCGCGTGAAGTCGGAAAACTGGTGGGACATTGTAAAATTAAACGCTAAGAAGAACTTTGCACATTTATCATTTCTTGTCCACAAATCTTCACAATTATTTCTTCGTCGATTTTACCATCTTTTAAAAACAGTTGATTGAAAGAAAAAAAATGTTAAATAAAAAGGACAGTTTTTTAACAAGCGGGGGCAAAATGGACCATTCAAATAAAAAACTTTTGTGAAACACAAAAAGGTGTCTGTAATGGAGGACTGATTCGTTGTAACCCAGCAGTCCATTTTGCCCCCCCCCCCCCCCTGCGTGCGGAGCTGAATTTTTTTACGCACAGTTTGGATTAACAATCTAGCGTTATTTTTGAAGTTTCCGTCGAGAATCGTCGAGGCTTCGTGATATTCGAGGTTAAAATTAAAAAACAAAAATTGTGGACAAGCTGGGGCAAAATGGACCATAAAAATAAATATAGGACGCAAAGAGGTGTCCCGAATAGAGGACTGGTCCGTTTTGCCCCAGCGGTCTATTTCGCCCCACTGCCGATTTTCATCTTTTGGGCGCCTTTTCCATTAACAATCTCTCGTTATTTCGAAGAGTCCGTCGACCACCCATGAGACGCCGTGTTATTCGAGCCTGAAATAAAAAAAAATAAAAAATTGTGGACAAGCCGGGGCAAAATGGACCATCAGAAAAAAAAAAAATTGTCGGAAGCAAAAAGGTGTCTCGAATGTAGGACTGGTCCATTTTGCCCCGACGGTCCATTTTGCCCCGCTCTCCCTCCCGTGCGGATTTGAATTTTTCGCGTGCCTTTTCCATTAACAATCTCCCGTTACTTCGAAGAGTCCGTCGACGATTCACGAAGCTCCGGTGGAATTTCAACGAGCGGAAATTCTTCCCCCACCCGTTTTCTCTATCATCTACCAGCCGGCGTTTCTCCCTTAAGACTCTCATCGAAGCGCCTCGAGATCCTCGAGAACGTGTCGCGAGCTCTTCGTGTATGATAAGTTCGCTGTTGTAAAACGCCCGGGACGTCTCCGCTCCTCTCCGCGGTCGTAATCGTCCGGGCGCGAGAGCCGGAGAGCATAAACGTGCTGTACATCAGAATCTTTATCGTCGCGAGCGCGGGGCTAACAGCCCGGCCGGAGCATTATTAGCCCTTCACATCATCCCGAGACTCCGAAGCGAACTTTACTCTCGCTCGTTGAAAATCGACGAGCGGGACCTTTCAGATTTGATTCGTTCGCCGCTCGGTCGCTTCAGCAGCTTTCCGATAATTCCGTTCCTCCACGGCCAGAGAACGTACCCATGCTCTATCGATTAATCTACCTTCATTATTTATATAAGTATAGCGGATTATTACCCTCCTAATTTTATTTTTTATTTATTTGTTATTCGTTTATCATTTGTTTATCATTTGCTTATCATTTGTTTATCATTTGCTTATCATCTGCTTGTCATTTGTTTATCAATTGATTATCATTTATTTATCATTTGTTTATCATTTACTTATCATTTGTTTATCATTTGATTATCATTTGTTTATCATTTATTTATCATTTGATTATCATTCGATTATCATTCGATTATCATTCGATTATCATTCGATTATCATTCGATTATCATTCGATTATCATTCGATTATCATTCGATTATCATTCGATTATCATTCGATTATCATTCGATTATCATTCGATTATCATTCGATTATCATTCGATTATCATTCGATTATCATTCGATTATCATTCGATTATCATTCGATTATCACTTGTTTATCACTTGATTATCATTCGTTTATCATTCGATTATCATTCGATTATCATTCGATTATCATTCGATTATCATTCGATTATCATTCGATTATCATTCGATTATCATTCGATTATCATTCGATTATCATTCGATTATCATTCGATTATCATTCGATTATCATTCGATTATCATTCGATTATCATTCGATTATCATTCGATTATCATTCGATTATCATTTGTTTATCATTTGTTTATCATTTGATTATCATTTGATTATCATTTGATTATCATTTGTTTATCATTTTTTATCATTTGATTTATTTACCAATTATTTATTATCCATATATATTTTTTATTTTTCAAAAATTAATGTATC
The DNA here is from genome assembly GCA_958510785.1 of Exephanes ischioxanthus. Taxonomy (NCBI): domain Eukaryota; kingdom Metazoa; phylum Arthropoda; class Insecta; order Hymenoptera; family Ichneumonidae; genus Exephanes; species Exephanes ischioxanthus. The sequence goes on along the minus strand of OY294024.1, from coordinate 11,275,083 downwards.
GTTTTGCAGCTCTCCATATTACGTACAATTGTGGATCGACGTTTTCTTCATATTTGTTGTTGTTTTCTTTTTTTCATTGGTGCAGCGACGATTACCCCCGATGTGGGTATAACGAGCACGTGCGTACGAGCTTAATCAAAGAGAGTACTCGGGGGCTTGTACTCGCGATACGCCCTCGGCCGAAACTCTCGCCTCACGAGATAATAATCGGTCTCGACCATCGAGAGAAGAGTCTCTCGGCCGGTAACGTGCGATCGTATCGTCTTTCTCGTGCGCCGAGATTACACGCCGATTATGTATCGTACCATCAGTTACGAAAGCCCTCTCTCTGCGCTCACGCCCTCTCGCAGTACCTGCCGATAATCGAGAATGATGAAGGTAGCCTTCGCGTTTTCACCGATTCGTACGTACTTCGAATCTTGCTCGGCTCCCTCGGTCTGTGTGCACTAAAAATTAACGGTGAAAGACTTCCAACGAGATGATATTTTGGGGGGCGTATTTAAGTTCGAATGGTTTTTATTTTCGATTTTTTTTTCTTTTTTCTCGTCCTGTTGTTTGGATTTTTTTTAGGCACGAGAACTTGTTCCATCGTCCGTGACAGACAAAACTGTAAATAGCTGCATTTGGACTCTCAAAAATGATTACGTTGAGGGAGAGTTATATAACTTTCAAAATTAAGTTAATTTTGCGATTTTTTTCGGATTTAAATTACTTTGAAATAAAAAAGACAAAAAACGGAGACAATCGAAACAATTGGTAAATTTGAGGAACCAAACACGAGGAAACTAAAATGGATTGGCGAGCTTTCTTATGGGAGAAGTTATGCGCAGAACGATAAAAATTGAGGATCCACTGCGCAACTTACTTCCCCACTTTTTTTTCTCTATTCGTATCCAAGAAATTTCGTTATTTTCTTTTGAATCTTCCCTCCGCAATTAATCAACGCGAGTGTTTCGGAAAGTGTGTCAACGACTTTATTCGCAACGTCGTATGGTCGGAAGTCCGCAAACTTACGCCGGATTACCGGGCGAGCCTTGCACACGTAAAGTTGCGACAGGAGATTCGGACATTCAGATTCGGTAAAGTTGAGAAATCCAACGCGAAGAAACAAAAAAAAAAAAAAAAAATGGCCGGACGCGCTTTTTAATGGTAGAATTTATGCGCAAAACGTTAAAAATTAAGGATCTACTGCGCAACTTACTTTGCACCTTTTTTCTCTGCTCGTATCCAAGAAATTTCGTTGTAATTTTTTCTTTAACCAACCCTTCGCAACTAATCAACACGAGCATTTCGAAAAGTGTGTCACGACCTTATTCGCAACGTCCTAAGGTCGGAAAACCACAAACTTACGCCGGATTACCGGGCGAGCCTTGCACACGTAAAGTTGCGACAGGAGATTCGGGCCTCGTTCAAGTTTGCCGTGACTCTGCCGTCGGCTCTGAGTGAATCACGTCACGAGTCGGGAGAGTTGCTGATGCATCGGGAGAGAACCAGACGGGCATGCCCGTTGCAGTTCCTCGACTGCCGTACGTCGGGGGAAACCGCACTTGGCATTAGCGCGAATTAGCCTTGTGCATGCTCGAGTCTACCGCTATCTACCTGCTGCAGTGCCGAGGTGGAGTTGGCTGTAGCTATCGTAGCCTGGATTTACACTGCCGTGTTAAACCTATAACGGCGTAGCACGAATCCTGTGCGTACGTGTAAGGACGGTGTACCGCATGGGCGCAAATGGTGGAAACGCCCGAAATCGCGTCCGAGCTCGATCCTCGCACGGATCTCGAACCACTCGCGACCACCGAACAGCATCCACAAGGAACTTCTTCCTCTCCCCGTGCTACGCGGTTCTCCGACGCGAGACTGTGAATAGCTTCTCGAAATAATTGTTGCGACACCAAGAATTAGTAGTAGTACACTAAAAATACATTGCAAATTTAATGTACTGGTACTTTGAAATTTTTTTGCATTACTTACTTCAATTGAACATTAATGTACTTTTTTTTGTACAGTAAAAATACCAGATATTAAAATCACAAATATTTTGCCAGAAATGTACAAAAAATGTTATTGAAAATTTTACCGTAAAATTGAAAAGCCAAAACTGGTATATTAAATTTAACGGCCAATCGTGATGAAAATATCAATGTACTTTTTCATTGAAACTAAAGTAAATTACTAATACTAAAGTAAATTACTAAAATTACTAAAGTAAATGACTATTACATTACTTTTTCTGATACATTACTGATATATTAATTTTTCATCATAATTGTACATGAAAATTAGTACAATGTACAATACTACAACACATAATGTATTACACAATGTAATACATTATGTAATGTATTACACAATGTAATACATTATGTAATGTATTACACAATGTAATACATTATGTAATGTATTACACAATGTAATACATTATGTAATGTATTACACAATGTAATACATTATGTAATGTATTACACAATGTAATACATTATGTAATGTAAATTGTGTAATGTATTACACAATGTAGTACACAATGTATAAGCACATTGTACTAATACATTGTACTGTATGTACAATGTATTAGTACAATGTAGTTATACCAGTTTTTGCATAAAAGCTTCCAGTCCGGTACGTTCAATGTCATACAAACTTTTTTTTTACAGTGTAACATGTTACAGTTGTTTTTATAGCCAACAAACTGATCTCTTTTCACCTATGTATATTGCGTATTGCCAATTGGCGATCGAGCGCAGTCCTTCAGCCACGATTGTTACAATGTTGTTTTAGCGTTTCACAGCTTGCGTGAATGGAACTTTTACTGATTTGCAAGAACAGATGTTCAGTTGATGTTGTATGTATGGAATATTTAAATCTACGTGTTATATTTTGTTCGAGTTATTTCATTTTTATTCTGTTCCATTCCGTTTCATTCCGTGTCATTCCGTTTCATTCCGTTTCATTCCGTTTCATTTTATTATGTTTTCCGATAAAGATTTTTTAGAATCTACATTCCGATAGTTAAAATAAGTTAGAAATTTTTTTCGTCAACTTTCTTATTCGGCATCGTCGATGACCTCACGTGCGAGATGAATTCGATCCGTCCATTAATCTCCCGGGGAGATAATCGAGCAGCGCAAAAACAGCCGGAAGTGCCACATCGAAAGATCGATCTTCGATCTTTCGCGTCTCTTAAGCGCTCCTCCGTGTCTCTCCTTATCTCTCCCTGGCCGACCGCCTAATTCCAGTGGTTTGCGCGAGGCCCGACTTTCCGGCGGCTAAAAGAAAGAGGAAAGAGCGGCACGTGCACGTCGGGGCTGCGGTCCGCGTAATTTGGGCCGCGCTAAACCACCGAGAGAGAAAGAGACGAGGGCACGTGCCCCGAGTACGTAACCGGGGCAATACCTCGAGAGCTATGATTATTATTATGACGATCGGACCCACCACTCGCCGACGAGATCACAAGGTGCCTTTTGCACGCCCTCCCCCCCCCCCTTTTTTATTATTTTTTTAACCTTTATCTCTCCAACGGACACGAGAGTAATTACCGGCGATATGAATGACTCGATTTCATTTTGACGAAGCTTCCGTATTTATTCGAATTTTTTTGCCCTTTAATCCCGAAACCCAACATCCGCGAGACGCCTCGCTCGGGAGACGCGATTATTATTATTATTATTATGAATCGTGTGTCATAGCTTCTTTGCGGTTAAATAACAGAGGAGGGCTCTGAGGCGAAATTCGAGCAGCTGGTGAGTGCCTAATTTCGGTCTTCTTCGTACATTCATTTTATGTATATTTGTATGGGGCATTCCACGTCAAATCAGCAGCTCATGTCCCTCACCGAAGTCGATTTTATTTATTTTTTTTTAGTATGATGTTCCTGCCGACCCATGAGGGTCTCGGGACTTCTTTCAAATTTTTTTTTACACCACGAGCAAAATTTCTTAGTCCTTGAGAAAACACTTGAGAAAAAGGCGTTTTAAAAAATCGGAAAATATTCTAACTGATTCTATGATTCAAAATATGAGTTTTTCAAAATTTACTTTTTAAAATTATATTAATTGTATTCGGATCTTCGGATATTTTTATAAACTTCAGAAAAATTGAAATCCGTTGATATTTGAGAAAGTTGTGAGATATTGAAGAAATAAAAATTCCAATTGTGGCACGAAAGAAACTCAAAACTTGGGGAATAATAGTGAATATTGAAATCCTATTATCGTGTGGTCCTTCATAATCATATTTTTAATCACAGAATCAGTGTGAATTTTTATAGATTTTTAAGCAAGGCGTTTTCGGAATTGATTTTTCGAGGATTAAAAAATTTCACTCGTGGTGTAAAAAAAATCTGAAAAAATTGCGAGACCCTTAAGGGAGTGCGGGGCAAAACGGAACTGACAAGTATTTAAAACGCTTTTTAAGACCCAATTTTCCAATAATTTTAAGACGTCCCATTTTGCCCCACCGATGCATCCAGGTTCTCGGTCCCGTTTTGCCCCGCTCTCGCCTATGGGTCCGTAAGAACATCGTACTAAGAAATGAACAAAATCGATGTGTGCTGCTGATTTGACCTAGAATGCCCCATATGTATATATATATATATATTAGACGTATATATTACACGACGCTCGTGCCGGTCAATTCGCGATTCGCTCTTCGCGCGAATAAATTTACCATTGTTACAAAACGCGAACGCCCGCGGTCTCTACACGTTGCGCGGAGCCGCAGACTCCTCGCGCTCCGACCGTTGAACGGACTCATCTCTTAATCGCTTGATTTATCGCCCGGAGACTAATCAAGATGCGACCGTCCGCTCGGACCGCAGCGATACCACCGGCGATCTCTCGTACTGCCTAATACAATCGCGGCGAGCGATCCGCGAATTTCTCGGATTGCTGTGAGAAATTGAGAATAACGAATGGCTGACTCATTTGCCCGAGTCGTAAAACATCGCCCTGTGCGCGAGGCAAACTGTCCCGGCGCCTTCGTCGTTTTCGCTGATTCAATCATCCCGTACGATACCCTTCCGTACACGAGCAGCTTGCAAAAAAAAAAAAATAAAAGTATTGCAAGTTAAAAGTCATTAAGAAAAGATTTACTAGGGACTAAATGAAGGTAATTTGAAGAAAAGGTTTTTAAGTTAAAAGTTATTATAAAAAGATTTGTTAGGGATTAAAAAAAGGTGATTAAGTAAAAGGTTTTTAAGTTAAATGTTATTAAAAAAAGATTTACTGAGGATAAAAAAAGGGAAAAGCTATTAAAGATAAACCATTTCTTTTTTTTTGAAAACGCTCTGTATTTTTTTTTATTGTAAAATTAATGAGAAAAAAGATTTTGGACGTTCGGGAGAGAAATGATTTTTTAATGTGGACATTTTTTTCCTATCGTCTACGGTGTAATAATTCTAACAGGAGGAAATTTTGTCGAAGGACTGTCGTTTATAAACGTTGCTTCATAATTTTTGTTTCTTTTTTTTTCAGCATCACATAAAATTGAGGCATGGAAGACACAGACGACAGCACGCCGAGAGTTATTTGCCGAGCAGTTTCGTGCCGGACACAAACGAACCGGAAAGGGGAAGTTGGGGGCCGTGGTCGCCGCCGAGCTCCTGTTCGCGATCCTGCGGCGGCGGCGTAGCTCATCAGATGAGACAGTGTCTCGACGTCGAGTAAGTTTATACGTAGCGTTTTGCAAATACTTGCGGGACACAATTTTTTTTTTTTTTTCTAAAACCTTAAACACGTGAAAAAAATAAAAAAATAAAAATAGAACAAAGTTATTATTAGAAGCTCGTCCGAATTTTTCGGTGAGCCGCCCTGTAATTATAAATTTGAACAGTATGCGAGGGCTACGCGCGCCACCCGCGTGGTCCGCCTATCGCATGTCATTACTTATTACCTGCACGCTTGTATACCGCTCACGACGACAAACTATTTAGCGGCGAGCGATCTCCCGAGAGCAAAAGCCTCACGTGTCCCAAACTCGTTTGATGCATATCGCATCCGTGGCCCGAGAGTCGCCGATTCGCAAAACCCCTCAAGGTGCTTAATCATAATTTGCATAAACGCATAACGCCCGAACAAGAAACCGGATTTTTTTTTATTAATTTTTTTAAATTTAATTTAATTCAGAAAAATTGATTTTTGTTTATTTATTATGACCACGGTAAAGAACCAAATTTCAATGGGCTTAGTCTGCAGCTCTACAAAGTATATATTCGCAATAAATGTGTACTAGTCATAATTTTAAAAAAAATGTATTTATTTATTTTTCCAATTTACTTCTCAAACATAAAACAATTCACGTTCAAATCAACCACAAGTCCTCGAATCCTCGAAAAAACATCCCACATATTATTGGAAAATTGCGTTTTGCCCCACCGTGCCATTTTGCCCCACTGGTCTAAATCGCCCCACTTGCCCATTTTTCCCCCACTTGCCCACTTTGCCCCAATCATCCATTTTGCCCCACTGTCCCATTTTGCCCTACTCTTCCATTTTGCCCCACTGTCCCATTTTGCCCTACTATTCCATTTTGCCCCAGTCCCATTTTTCCCGACTCTCCCCGACTTATATAGTAGGCGACGGCTACGCGCCACCCGCGCCGTCCGCCTATTGTGCATTATTACTTATTACCTTCCACGCTCATACGCCTCGCGACGACAAACTATTTAGCGGCAAGCGATCTTCCGAGATCAAAAGCCGCACGTGCCCCGAACTCGTTTGATGCATATCAAATCCGTGGCCCGAGAATCGCCGATTCGCGAAGCCCCTCAAGGTGTCTAATCATAATTCGTTCGAGCGCATGATGCCAGAAGAAGAAACCAGTTTTTTGTTTAATTTTTTATTATTTTTTATTATTACCCCGGTAAAGAACAAAATTTCAATGGGCTCAGGCCCGCGGTTCGAGAAACATATATATTCGCTTCGTGAAAAGAGTTCAAATTATTATAGCAAAGTGAGTTACGTTCGCGCTCACCCGGGAAAGCCGAGAGTTTTTTGCGAAAAAGTTTTTGGTCCGGTTTGCCGCGCGCCGTGCAATGCTCCGTCCTTTTCCTCCGCCTCGCGGCGCTCACGATCCCTCGCGTCCCGTCCTTCGGGCGCATATAAATTCGTTCGTCTTTTCTTCGCCGAGGAACGAGCGGACACGCCGTCGAGAGAAACGGGAGAGCGAGAAAAGCGTGAGTTATCGAGCGAATGCCGGAGACCCGAGCCAACGGTCTGTAAAACCCGATTAGAGATCTCTCGATCATTCCACCGCATCCTCGACCCTCTATGCTTCAACTTGTATAAAAAAAAAGAGAAGAAAAGAATTACATACAAAAAACATCTATCCGCAGATTTTTATTTTCTCATTGTGTTGTTTTTTTTTTAATAATCAAACTTCGATATATATTAATTTTAATATTTATCAATGTAATATGATAAACATTAATGATATCGATAATAATACATTTTTTATTATATGTTAAGGGAGAGCGGGGCAAAGCGGGACAGTGGGGCAGAACGCAATTTTTCAATAATCTTGGGTGGCCCATTTTGCCCCATCGATACATCCGGATTCTCTACCTCGTTTTGCCGCACTGTCCCATCCAACAATTATTGGAAAGTTGCCTTTCGCCCCGCCGTCCCATTTTGCCCCTCTCTTTCCTGTCAATAAAAATAATAATAAATCATACTGTAATAATATATTTCGAATGCCCCATTTTTCCCCATCGATACACTCCGGTCTTTACCCCGTTTTGCCCCACTGTCCCATCCAAAGATGATCGGAAAATTGCCTTTTAACCCCACTGTCCCATTTTACCCCGCTCTTCCCGAGTAATAAAAAAAAGTTGAACATTGAAATGTTCATATCGCTTTCTCATACAAAGCTTCTACGAGAAAGTATTTTCTGTATTTTTGGCTTCCCCATAAAAGAATCTTCGCGAATTAAGGAACGTCATGTGAAAGTGATGTGAAAATTTCAGAAAAACAAAATTTAGTCTATGAGTAAGTGAAATACAAAAAATTATATTGTAATAATAAATGTTTGATACGATTGTTTCAGTGACAACGGTAACGACAGGTGTACGGGTGCAAAGAAGAGATTCTTCTCCTGCAACATCCAGGTGAGGGGCAGCGATCAATGCGCAGACTCCGTAGATCGTCCAATTCGTGCCTCTCGAATCAACGTTCAACCGCAGCGACGTCACCGTTACACTCGCTAGATCGGTTTAAACAGTCGATATGGCTATTTTATTAGTCTCCATTCCCAGTCAAGCCACTGCAATTTAGATACGTTTTATATCGAGCGGGCATAGATAGTCGAAATTCGTTGATCGAGAGCCGGAGAGGGCCCGGTACCAGCGAGCCGGCGCCAGCGTATCTCGCGCGATGACGTGATTCCCCGACGAGTTCAAAGGCATCGTCACCCCCAGAGGCTACCGCGATTCATCCGAAATTCCACACCAGTACTTCACGACGCGTGTTTGTTAAACACACTCGTTCCCTACGAGAGAATTACTCGCGATGGACATCGTACCAGCGAGTCTTCACTTTCGTCCCGAAAAAAAAACTATATATATATACATATATAGGGGAGAGTAGCCCAAAATGTGACAGTGGGTCAGAAGCAATTCTTCAACCATTTCCGCATGTCCCATTTTGCCCCATTGATGTGTCCGGATTTTCCGTCCCATTTTGCCCCATCCATGCATCCGGATTTTCCGTCCCATTTTGCCCCATCCATGCATCCGGATTTTCCGTCCCGTTTTGCCCCACTGTCCCATTTTGCCCCGCTCTCCCCTATGCAGAGTACAAAGGTCCGAGAAAAGTGCTTCGAGCCCTGGACAAGGGAACAGGCCGAGAACAGTAGTAGTCAAAGCCCACCGGAGGTCCGGACCGACGACTGCAGTCAGAAATCACCCAGTCGTTCCCCACGCTGCTATAAATGTTCCAAACTTGCGTACCGTTCTATACGGTACTTATACATATATATATATATATATATATATATATCTCTCTATAATATAAAAAGATTTCGCCGCTGTCGCCGCCGCCGCCGCCGCCGCCGCCGCCGCCGCCGCCGCCGCCGTCGCCGCCGTGTCAAGAATCGAGGGGGGGGGGGGGGCTGGGGGGGGGGGTAGAATAATAAGGGCTTAAGTCCATCCTTAAAGGGCCTTGGAATAATAAGGGCTTAAGTCCATCCTTAAAGGGCCTTGGAATAATAAGGGCTTAAGTCCATCCTTAAAGGGCCTTGGAATGATAAGGGCTCAAGTCCATCCTTAAAGGGCCTTGGAATGATAAGGGCCTAAGTCCATCCTTAAAGGGCCTTGGAATTATAAGGGCCTAAGTCCATCCTTAAAAGGCCTTGGAATGATAAGGGCCCAAGTCCATTTAGCTTAAAGGGACTTGGAATTATAAGGGCTTAAGTCCATTTAGCATAAGGGGATTGGAATAATGAGGGGGGTAAAAGACTTAGAATAATAAGGGCGTGAGTCTTTTTTTTATATATGTATCTCTCTATAATATAAAAGGATTTCGCCGCTGTCGCCGCCGTGTCAAGAATCGAGGGGGGGGGGGGGGGGGATAGTACTTGGACGCGGTCACCCATCCAAGTATTGAACCCGTCTTTTGAAGTATTTGGAATAACAAGGGTTTACGTCCAGAAATGGGTGCGAGCGCGCGAAGCGCGCGAGCCACAATAACCCACTAGTATATATATATATATATATCCAGGATTAAGTAAAGCCGGAGCAGGACGTTGCGGTTCTCCTACACTGTAGTGTACTGATAAACCATACGGCAACATGGGTGCGAGGGCAGAAGTTCCCTCCGGAAGTCCCACTGGGATTTTTCTTTTTTTTTTTCATTCATTTCACTCAAGCGAGATGTCCTGGGACGGCGTCTCGTCGCGGAGGTCGATTTATCGATATTGCCTCGCCATTGGGGCCACCCGAAGCGTAGCCGCCTCGACGGTTTGTCGGTCTATCTAAATTTTCGGCCCGAGTTGCCGAGGGACACGCGCCCCGCAAATCTATTTGGACTTTCCCGTGCGCGTTTATCCCAGTCACGCGAGCCCCGGCCGTGTAGTTGACCACTCGTACATCTTGCCCGGAGCGTATGTATCACTTCGAACCCCTGGAAACTGCGTCGAGGAGAGACCCTTCTTCGATACATTATTGATTACGAAATCGAGTTCGTGAATTCGTGCCGTGTTTATCTTCGAGTCCGCCGAACATTATCATTCTATTTTCATTGCACGCAATCGGGCGAGATAGACGACGGGGAGGTGGAATCTCCCTTCCGGTTAATATTTATGCGAGGACTGGGGTAAATGTTGATCACGCTGTTGAAAAGCTCACGGGCAGTTCCGACAACGATGGGACTGATTGTTACTGTATAGAAACGTTTATCGCGCCGGGTACAAATTTAATTGCAATTGTATCGAAAAATCTTAATCGGTTATTAATTTTTTTTTTATTCTGGAGTTTTACGAAAATTATCCTCGCCCTGCACATTTCACTTCGAAATCGAATGGTCCGTCGTTATTTAACTTGGAGAGAGAGTGAAAAAATAAGCGTATTAGCGTATATTGCACCGGGTACAAAGGCAATTACAATTTTATCGAAAAACCTTTATCGATAATTCGGTACTTTTTAATTCGGCAATTTTACGAAAATTACCCTCGTCCGCGCCTTTCACTTCGAAATCAAACGACTCCGTCGTTTTTTTTAACTTGGCGAGACTAAAAAATAAGTGTGTAAGCGTACATCGCACAGAGTACAAACGCAATTGCAATTTTATCGAAAAATCTTGATCGCTAATTCCTTATTTTTTATTCTCCGATTTAACGAAAATTACACTCGCCGCCTCCTTTCACTTTAAAATCGAACAACTTCATCATTTTCTTAACTTGGGGAGATTGGAAAAAAAATGTTATGTGCAAAATTTGTTATAATTATTCTAACGGAGAGCGGGGAAAAGTGGGACAGTGGGGCGAAACGGGACACCGGAAGCAAAACTCAGTTTCCCAATCATTTTTTTATGGCCCATTTTCTCCCAACGATACATCCGGATTTTCAACACCGTTTTGCCCCACTCACCATCACCGCCACAATCGAAAAGTTATTGGAAAATTGGGTTCTGTCTCATCATCCCGTTTTGCCCCACTGTCCCATTTTGCCCCGCTCTCCCCTACTCCTTGGTTCGTAGATGTCTATTCATAGAATTCTCCTTCATAATTCTATTTGTTTTTGGATAATTTCCAGGAATGTCCGAGCGGCTCGGCGGATTTCCGGGCGGAACAATGCTCCGAATTCAACAGTGTCGAATTCGAGGGAATATACTACGAGTAAGTGCGCAACTCGCCTTCTCTCATCTACATCTGTTGCGCGTTTCGTTCGAGATGGCATTCGGAAGATTAAACGAAATTTTTCCACAGCTGGATACCGTACACCGGCGGACCGAACAAGTGCGAGCTCAACTGCATGCCGCGAGGGGAGCGTTTCTTCTACAGGCACAAGCTCACCGTCACCGACGGCACGCCGTGCGATCTCGAGAAGAACGACGTTTGCGTCGAGGGAAGATGCATGGTGAGATATCGTCCTGGTTTTAACGCTTGTATATTCTTGCGTATGAGAAAGAAACCGCCTTTATCTTCAATGTCTTTCGACGTTTATTTCAGCCTGTTGGATGCGACATGATGCTGGGCAGCGACGCGAGGGAAGACGCCTGCCGGGAATGCGGCGGCGATGGATCCGATTGCAACACCGTCAATGGGATTTTCGATACCGATGATCTTCAAGTCGGTCAGTACCGAGGAGGAAGAGAAAAAAATTATATATCTTCGGTTATCTATTCGAGAGCTTTGAGCATTCGTGCGATAAGACGGTTGAGCAATGGCTGTTGTAGATTTATTGATAATATGTAACATGGAACAGTTTTTGATACGTAGAAACTTAAATCGGGTAATGCATAATTCCAATTAGCCATCCGAATCCTTCAGCCATAACACGGTTGATTTTTTTAAATTTATTTTGAGGCTGTATCGACGCATTGAACACTTTAAGCGTTTATGCGATTGAACACGTATGAGAATTAGTAGTAGTGAATTTATCGATATAAATGACATTTATTGGTATGAATGGAATTTATTGGTATAAATGAAATTTATTGATATTAATGAGATTTAATGGTATAAATGGAATTTATTGGTATAAATGGAATTTATTGGTATAAATGGAATTTATTGGTATAAATGGAATTTATTGGTATAAATGGAATTTATTGGTATAAATGGAATTTATTGTTATAAATGGAATTTATTGTTATAAATGGAATTTATTGGTATAAATATAATTTATTGGAATGAATTGGCATTTATCGATATAAATGGAACAGTTTCTGATACATAAAAGCTTAAATCATATAACGCATATTGCCAATTGGCCATCGAAAAGTCCTGTGACCATGACACGCTTGATTTTTTTATTAATTTTTAGGCTACATCGACACATTGCTGATTCCTCAGGGCGCGACGAACATCGTCGTCAAGGAGATCTCGCCGTCGAACAATTATCTTGGTGCGTGAATTGCAATGTCGTATTTATTTTATTTTTTCTTCGGAGTTTGGAGAATGCGTTGTGTTTACTTACGAGATTTAATTCCCATCGTATCGCAGCTATTCGTAACACGACCGGATACTACTACCTCAATGGGAACTGGAGGATAGATTTTCCACGGAGTCTGAGATTCGCCGGTACGATATTCCATTACGCGAGGGATCCGCAGGGATTTTCCGCTCCCGACACCATCACCGCTCTCGGGCCCACCAGCGAAGCCATCTACGTCGTCGTGAGTATAATTTACCGATGAATACAATTAAATTGATTGAATTTGTCGTTTCGATTTTCGTAACGAGTTTCATGAATTTTCCTCGCCAACAGCTGCTCTATCAGGACAGAAACGTCGGTGTGCACTACGAGTACAGCATACCGAAGAAGTTTTCTCAGCAAGGAGATCCCGACAGCTACACGTGGGTTACCGATGAATTTTCCGAGTGCAGCACGAGCTGCGGAGGAGGTGAGGCTTAAAATGATTAAAAGAAAATCGATTCTTTTCCCCCTATTTCGCTAAAATCGGAATTTCGAAAAATCGTCTATTATTGACCAATGATCATTTACTTATTTTTCTTTATTTTACTCATTTTACTTATTTTATTGATTTTATATACAACTTACTGGGCTCAATTATAAAATCGTCATTGGCGAATATGTCGACTTTGCGGCTCGAGAAATGTCGTTATTTTAGCAAAGTCTGAAAAAAAGTATCGGACACGGCAGGGAGCGAATTTTCACCTTGTGTGATTTCTGCCTTCGCTTCGCTCGGGCAGCAAACTTCACACTCGGCGAAAATCGCGCACTTTCCTCCCTTGTAGCATGATATACTAAATTCGTTGTCGATTTTTATTATTAATTTTTTATTATGAATTATTATTATTTGTCTAATTGTATGTCCGTCGATTACTTTGCAGGGTACAAATCGAGGCTGGTGAAGTGCGTGAGGCGTCGGGACAACGAGTCGGCGGATGAGACACTGTGCGATCCGCAGCTGGAGCCGGACGCGACGCAGGGTTGCGGAAACGAGCCCTGCCCTCCCGAGTGGTTCGAGAGCGATTGGGGACCGTGCAGCAAACAGTGCGGCGAGGGTGGCGAACGCACCAGGCAGATCAAATGCGAACAGATACTCGCCGGTGGAATACCGAGCATCGTCGACGACGCTCGTTGCCTCGAGACCGTGGGACCGAAGAACGACACGAGCGAAAAGTGTAACGAGAACGTGGACTGCCCAAAGTGGCACATTGGACCGTGGAAACCGGTCAGTTATCTGCGTTATTTTTGTTTCCATACACAAGAACAAACTTTTCACTAAAAAAAAAAAAAAATTAAGCTAGTTGTATTGAATGAAAAAAAGATAATTATTTATTTGGATTTACTTTAATTAATTTATTTATTTATTTCATGATAAACGGTCAATGCCCAATTACAAGTGATTAATCCGTTGTTATTTTTCTAATTTCTAATTAATTCTGTTTTTATTTTTTTAACAGTGCGATCGTCTCTGTGGTCCCGGAAAGCAAACGAGGCGAGTGACTTGCTACAGGACAAATGAGGAGACCGGTAAGATCGAAGTACTGGAGGATTCGGCATGCGCGCAGGAACCTCTGCCGGAAAGGGAAATGGCCTGCGAAACAAGACCATGCGTTGGTCTCGACTGGGTCGTCTCCGACTGGAGTGGCGTGAGTCGATCGTTCTCGTATATCTTAATCGTCGATTGACCCTTTGCGGCACGATGTATCATGGATGATTCACCTCTTCGAATTCAGAAAAAAATGCACTAATAACCAACCGATGTATTCGAAGCTTCATTCTTGTAAAAAAAAAGTATGCTTCAAAGGGTTAAACTGTGGCGAAATTTTGTAATCATTTTGTAATCAATTTTTTAATCATTTTGTAATCAATTTTTTAATCATTTTGTAATTAATTTTGTAATCATTTTGTAATCATTTTGTAATCATTTTGTAATCATTTTGTAATCATTTTGTAATCATTTTGTAATCATTTTGTAATCAATTTTTTAATCATTTTGTAATCATTTTTGTAATAATTCTCTCGTTCGTTGCAGTGCGAAGATAAATGTGGTCTGACCCAAGAAACGCGAACGGCGCACTGCGCGACTCTGGACGGCAAGACTTATCCGGACGAGAAGTGCGACGAGGCAAAGAAACCGGAGTTAACGCGCGAATGCGAAAACCCGACGAGCTGCGACTATCAGTGGTTCGCCAGCCAGTGGAGCGAGGTACGCCGCGTTGTCGATGCGAATCGGTTCGCACAGTTTATTTTTTATCCTCGAAACGTGTCCGATGCACTCAACGCCAAATTTATCTTGCAGTGCTCAGCCAAATGCGGAAAAGGAAAAAAATCGCGCAAGGTGTTCTGCGCCACGTTTGAGGACGGTGAGACCTTGAAGAAAGTCCCGGACGGCAAGTGCGACGATGCAAAGAAATTCAACGACACCGAGGAGTGCGTAGCTGAGGTCGAGGAGTGCAAGGGCGAATGGTTCGCCGGCCCTTGGAGCAAGGTAAAAAAAAAGAGCGTGAAAATCGAAATTCTCACGAAGCTTCCTCCGTCTAATCTAGTTTTGCATACAAAGCTTCGGTGAAAAATCATTTTCGGTGATTTTTTACATATCCGTAGAGGAAGCTTTGTCGGTAAAAAAATAATCGCGATTGACAAATGTGGCTGTTTAAAAAAACAAAAAAAAAACTAATTTTTGCAATGTTCACTGCAATGATTTAATATTCACTGCAAAGGAAGCAAAAAAGCTTTCCGCCAATCCAACTTCAATCTATTCAAACATATTTATCGAAAATCGAACAAAATTTTATTAATATCCGGTGTGACACGAAAGTAATATGATAAACACTATCTTTTGAACTTTTCAGTGCTCGAAACCTTGCGGTGGGGGCGACACGTCCCGCAAAGTGGTCTGTCTAAAGGACGGCATGACCGTGCCGATTAGCAACTGCGAGGTCGACACGGTAATGTTCTCGAGCGAGAGTTGCAACGAATTCACTTGCGGCAATGGTAATATTTATTAATTAATTACCTGGTAGTCCCCTTTACCAGACGATATATACATAACGGCCAAACATATTCATGATTACAAGAGTCTTGTAATCATGAGTAGCGTTTACCGCACATAGCATTATCAGTATAGATAATATTACATTGGAAGACAATAAATGAATAGTGGGGAAAAAACGAGATGATTGCTACCATAAATAAAATCAAAGAGAAATTTCAATCAGCCAATTGGATATAATCTAGTTGACTTTTTGTTAAAAGGGACTTTTTCTTCATACGAACTTTTCAAGAAAATTAACTTTTTCCTAAAAATAATTTTTTCGTAAAAAAAAACTTTTTCCTAAAAATAATTTTTTCGTAAAAAAAAACTTTTTCGTAAAAAGAACTTTTTCCTAAAAAGATTTTTTTTTTTCTTAAAAAGAGGTACCGAAAAATGTCAGTGTCTCCGGACGTTTTGGCGATGCAAATTAATTAAATCGACATTTGCATCCCAAAGCTCATTATTTCTTCACAATAACTTAACTAACGTCTGTATCTCGTAGACGAGGTGATACCAGTGGAGCCGGGAAGTTCGCAAGTCCCCACGGACGAGGGCGAAGAAGAATGCGAGGAGTACGAGGACGAGGACGAAGGTTTCGTGACGTTCGATTTGAGCCTGGGCAGCGAGGACAGCGACGTTACGGGGTCGGGAGAGACGGGTTTGCCGTTCGAAACCGACAGCTCCGATTTCGACGACCTAATGCAAAGCGACTCGCCGCATAGCCGAGGAGATATGACACTGCTCGTGACCAAAAGCGGTGACGGCAGCGGTTACGGAAGCAGCGACACCGATTACACCGGTGATGTATTGAGCTCGATTTACACCGACGGTTCGTTTTCGACGGTCGACATGTCGAGTGTCGAAGGCACCGGCGCATCGACCGTCGAATCGTTCACCGAGATGAGCACGATGTTCACGAGCAAAGACACCGAATCGCCGACTAGCGAAGCGACCGGTGAGAGCGACTCGAGCAGCGGCGCTACCGAAGCTGACGAATCTGGCGCAACGACGGAATCCGCGGCCACCACCGAGTCCGTAACTGGATCGAGCGATGTCTCGGATGTGACGGAGTCGAGCGACAAAACTTCCGACGCTACATCCGTGGATAGCTCGGATTCGACTCTCGAAGTGTCCACGGACTCATCGGTTAGTACGGAAAGTTCGGGCAGCACGGAAATTTCGGGCAGCACGGAAATTCCGGGCAGCACGGAAATGTCAGGCAGCACGGAAATGTCAGGCAGCACGGAAATTTCGGGCAGCACTGAAAGTTCGGGCAGCACTGAAATTTCGGGCAGCACTGAAAGTTCGGGCAGCACGGAGATGTCGGGAAGCACCGATGCAACCACCGACGATGAAACCGGAACTACGGAATCGGGAACGAGCGATCATTCCTCGTCGGACTTCACGACGGAATTCACGACTTCTTCGGCAAGCAGCGACTCGACCGAAGCAACCGATACGACCGAAGCAACCGATACGACCGAACCAACCAATACGACCGAACCGACGGAAACGACCGAACCAACCGATACGACCGAACCAACCGATACGACCGAACCAACGGATACGACCGAACCAACCGATACGACCGAACCAACCGATACGACCGAACCAACAGATACGACCGAACCGACGGAAACAACCGTCACGGAGAGCACGGAATCGACACCCACGGACGTAACGGAGAGTACCGAGAGCACCGAGAGTTCCGTCAGCGGGGAATCCGATGGGACGACCGTAGATTCGACTACCAGCCAATTCAGCGATACCACCGAAGCGTCAGGTGATTTATAGCGGCGGGTTGTTTTTTTTTACTTAACGTTGTTCTTTTATATTTCAAAAAGAGCGTTGACGAATCGTGCAGTCTACTTTTCAAGGCCTAGGAATATAAATAATAAGTCATTTTATTTTTATGAATTAATTTTAGTATTGACGTGTTTATTTATCTAAAGGGCTGAGCCCTTTTTACGTCATATATACATTACGAGAATTGTGTACAGTGTGTGTCTGCTACGAGTAACAAGTGCGACGCTTACAGTCGCGGACACAATAATTGAGTCGGCCTAAACGCAATTACTTTATTATTTTTTTTTTGCTTCGCATGGGAAGCTCTTTTTGTAAAAAAAAATGCATGTGGAATCTCTAACTTTCGTAAATTTTGAGCCATCGTCCTAAAACTGTATAAAAAGATAATATTTACATGAAAAACCTTTGGTATTGAATTTAGGTATTGAATTTCCGTATTAAAATTCCGTATTGAATTTGTTCAAATTACATTGCACCGTTTTTAATAATACCATTTATTTTCAGAAACTACAACGAGCTCGGATTTGTCCACCACCACCGAGGAAGATTATACGGAAACCGGTTTCACATTGGGCGAGGTGCAGGGCGAATACGATCCCGATAAGGTAACCGCGTCTCCGGAGTCGGATTCTCAATCGAGCTCTGAATCGGACGCGACGACCTCCGAATCGGAAACAACGACTTCCGGATCGGAAACAACGACCTCCGGATCGGAAACAACGACCTCCGGATCGGAAACAACGACCTTCGGATCGGAAACAACGACCTCCGGATCGGAAACAACGACCTCCGGATCGGAAACAACGACCTTCGGATCGGAAACAACGACCTCCGGATCGGAAACAACGACCTCCGAATCGGAAACGACTACTTCCGGATCGGACGCGACTTCCGACGCGACAACCGCCGAGTCAATAACCGTCGATTCGTCGACCGACCTCTCGTCGACGGAATCCTCGGGCTCATCGACGACCGAGGAAAGTGGCTCGACCGAGGATCTTTCCTCCCAGGAGACAACGACCAGCGTTTCAACGGACATCAGCGTCGAGTCGACGACGGCCGGTTCCACGGAGTCTGGCGAAACAACCGAATCGGGCGCGACAACGGAGTCCGGCGCGACGACCGAGTCACTCGAGGAATCGAGCACCGAGTCCGTAACCGGAACGACGAGCGAGTACGAGTCTTCGACAGCGACCGAGATCTCAACGGTCTCCGGCGAAACTTCGCCGACCAGCGAGACGGCAACGGCAACCACCGAACAAACGGACGAGTCCGACGAATGGAGCGACCTCACCGAACAGACCCACATATCCGAATTCTGGACCACCATAAGCCCCGTCGACGACGCGATAATTAAAGAGCACAAGCTCAGAAAGTGCAAAGTCCCGAAGAGGAAGACCTGCAAGGTCTCCGAATTCGGATGTTGCTACGACGGCGTCACGCCGGCCCAGGGTCCGTTCGACAAGGGTTGCCCGACACCGAAGACCTGCGCCGAGACTGTCTACGGATGCTGCCCGGACGGCGTTTCACCCGCCGCTGGGCCAATGGGCGAGGACTGTCCGTTCTCCCACTGCAACGAGACGCTATTCGGCTGCTGTCCTGACGGTCTCACCGTCGCCGAGGGCAACGACCTCGAGGGCTGCACGAAACCCTGCAACGAGACCGAGTTTGGTTGCTGTCCAGACGACGAAACACCGGCAAGCGGCAAGGACAATCTCGGTTGCTGCAACGCGACGACCCACGGTTGCTGTCCTGATGGAATCAAACCAGCAGCTGGCGCCGATCTCGAGGGCTGCGAGGAGGAAGAAACAACCCCCGTTACATCGTGGACCGAAGAGACCAGCGAGTCCGAGTCGACGACGTCGTCCTTGACGGACTCGCCGATCGAGGAGGACTGCACGAATTCCACGTACGGCTGTTGTCCGAACGGAAGAGTCGCAGCGACCGGCACGAACTTCGAGGGCTGCGGAGTCATCGATCAGGACAACTGTACCGCGTCGTACTTCGGCTGTTGTCCGGACGGCGAGACCGCTGCGCTGGGGCCGGAGAACGTCGGTTGCAGAACTCTCTGCGAAAACACGACTTACGGCTGCTGCGAGGACAATTCGACCCCCGCTCACGGTCCCAACCAGGAGGGTTGTTGCCTCACGTCGACCTTCGGCTGCTGTCCGGACAACGTCTCGCCCGCACGGGGCGCCGATCTGTATGGCTGCGGCTGCGAGTACTCGCGCTTCCGGTGCTGTCCCGACAACTCGACGGCGGCGCGAGGTCCCAACAACGAGGGCTGCGGATGCCAGTTCACTCCGCACGGATGTTGTCCGAACAGATTCACGCCGGCGAACGGGCCGAACTTCGAGGGCTGCGCTTGCTACACTTATCAGTTCGGTTGTTGTTCGGACGGCATTGCCATCGCCAAGGGACCGCACGGCCAGGGCTGCGGATGCGAGAACACGGAGTTCAAGTGCTGCTCGGATGGGAGAACTCCGGCACAGGGACCGAACTTCGCAGGCTGCAAGTGCGACGCCTCGAAGTTCGGGTGTTGTCCGGATGGAGTCGAGGAAGCTCAAGGAGAGAACTTCGAGGGTTGCCTTCGAGTGCCCAGCAATCCTGGAGCGTCCTGTGCACTCGAGAAGGACCGAGGTCCCTGCAGGGACTTTACCGTTAAATGGTACTTCGATACCGAGTACGGCGGCTGCTCGCGATTTTGGTACGGAGGATGCGACGGTAACGACAACAGGTTCAAGACTCAAGAGGAGTGCAAGGATGTCTGCGTTCAACCCAAGGGCAAGGACGCTTGCTATCTGCCCAAAATCGCCGGGCCGTGCGAGGGATATTATCCGAATTGGTACTACGACAGCGAGAGGAAACAGTGCGGACAGTTTATCTATAAGGGATGCCTCGGCAACGGCAACAGGTTCGAGACTCGCGATCAGTGCGAGGAACTATGCGCCGATCCCACTGATGTCGGTAAGATAGATTTCACGACGCTTTTCTTCGACTGGGAGACTTTCCAATGGTTGCGGAAAATCTTTGAATCTGGATGTAGATTAACTGTGGGAGAAAAAAATTGAATTTTTTGCTTCACAGAGGAAGATGTTTGGATAAAAAAGAAATTCGAAAATTTAGTGTCAGAGTACTTAAAATTGTCTCAAACGTCGTGAAATGCGATTTTTAGCGGGCGTAAGGATGTAATTGTGAGTGTGTATTTTTGTCTGAGAAAGATTTACATCGTTTAAAACGGCTATAACACGGAAAAGATTCGGGATAGCGGGTTGGAATTTTTGTACACCAGTAGAGTGTTCACGTCTCTTTATTCAGTGAAATTTTCATGAAGATCGAGGCTCTCTTCGCGATTATACGCGATTTTTGAGATTTGTGAAAAAAGTCTGGAATGTTGAGCTATCATCTATATATGAATCAAATATCACGCTAATAGTAAAATGAGCTGCAGTTTTGTAATCAGCGCTCAAGAACAGATTAAAAATTGTCTCAAAACGGCGAAATCCGCAAATTTCAATTTGCGATTTGCTACAATCAATCGAGTGGTAGCTTTTGACCGTCTCCATTTTATGAGATGTACACATTTTTTTTATGTTACGAAAAAAATGCAAAGTATTACATTTCTGCCACCAGCTTCCTCTATGAGGAAGCCATAAAGCGATCAGTGAACTTTCTCGTGCGACAAATTGTAATAAATGGGGAAGCACGTGCGAATTACTTTGGACCTTTTTTATGTATAAATATTTTTTTTTTTTATTTACAAATCGACTATTAATCGGATTGCAGATCCCTGCGATCAGCCGAAGGAGGTCGGTCCCTGCGAGGGTAACTTCACAAGATGGTACTTCAACAAGGAGCGTCAAGCCTGCGAGTCCTTCAACTACGGTGGCTGCAAGGCCAACGAGAACAACTACCCGACCGAGGTCGCCTGCCATCAGCAGTGCTTGCAACCCGGTCACAGTCGGGGTGAGGATACAAGCGAGTGTTCTCCTCGCCCGTTTTACTTGCAACTCTGAGTGTCTAACGTGAAGCATCCGACATTATCGTATAACGTAGTTTGTGGCCTTCGATGCGGGATCGAGATCTGTCCGGGTGGGAGAGGAGGATTAGGGGAGATAACGAGTCGACGATTAATTTATCTGAGGGTATTTTTTGGTGACAATCCCGAATTTTCAGTAACACAATTAACAGCCCAGAACGAGTGCGCCCTTGCGAGAGATCCCGGACCGTGTCCGGGCTCGGCGCTGCGATGGTATTACGACACGACGCGTCGTGCGTGTAGACAATTCGTTTACGGCGGTTGCAAAGGCAACGGCAATAAATTCCGAAGCCGTTCGGACTGCCAGAGGCGTTGTTCGATCCGAGGTACAACACGTCACTTTACAACTACGAAAAATTACACTGGCCGGACGAGACTTAAAAAAAAAGAAATTCGTATGAAATTTCATGCACTGGTGCTGAAAGTTTTTATGCATAACCTGGTACATGAAATTTGATGTGCAAATGTGATCAAAAATTTAAGTGAAGTATATTAAAAATTTTAGAAATACTTTACTTTCATTAATTTACTTAAATTTTCTATAGAAGTATTGTGGAGCCAGTAATTTACTTTGATCTCACGGTAAAAGTCCATTAATTTTTCATCACAATTGTACATTAAATTTTGATGTACCAGTTTTTGCATTAAGTTTTCCAGTCTGGTGTATTAAATTTACAATTTTTTTTTGTAACAGTGGTGCTATTCGATATGCGGTTGCACCGTGTCCACGACACGAATCTATGCACACAAACGCTCGCAAAGACACGCAAAAAAAAAAAAAACACTTCCGGTCTTAGATCTCGAAGATGGTGATGGGTTCGTAGTTATCGCCTTCGGAGCTGGAAAAGCGTTCACGCAAACTCTCCGCCTCTCCTTGGACATTCCCTTCCTCCACCTGCCGCATTCTCGCATCTCGCATCGTGCACTATCTAGTTTCTTCTTCAAACTGTTAATCGAAACAATTTTCCACAGAGCTCGCACATCCTTGCAAAGTAGTTACATGCATTGCGAGTGTTATTATTTTTTCTTTTTTACTCTTCTTTGCACCTGTGTGAATTTTGGTTTCTTCTAACTCTAACTCTGCACGATTACGGTTGACGGTAACAGATTCTTGCTCGCAACCTCGGGACGAAGGTAACTGCACCGAGAAGCACTCAAGATGGTTCTTCGATAGATCGGAGAATCGTTGCATGCCCTTCTATTACACGGGCTGTGGAGGCAATAGAAATAACTTTGACTCTAGGGACGCATGCGAGTCCGATTGTCCACCGAAGATCGGTAAGGTTCTTCGTCGACTCCGATACGAGCTCGATCGGATCGGCGAGTCGCTGTTTTTTTTTTTTTTTATTTCTTCAATGCCGCTTTAAAGATTTTTTTTTTTTTATGAAACTGAATTCTTATATTTTTTGTGTGAATCCGGACGCGAATAGAACAAGACATTTGTCTTCTGCCCGCCCTTCTCGGAGAATGTCACGACTACGAACAACGCTGGTTCTACGATTCGTACGAGCAACGGTGCAGGCAATTCTACTACGGTGGATGCGGCGGCAACGGCAACAACTTCGCGACCGAGCAGGACTGCGCCGGACGGTGCGAGAAATCTGTATCGACGCCACCGCCACCGGCCGTCGAGTTCAGGAGAGGTAACGGAGTCGATCAACCCTCGAACGATTTTTTTTGCTTGAGACCAATTTTTTTATTTATTTTTTATTTTATTTATTATATTGATGGGACGAATCCTTTTACGTTTAAAATTTTTACAGTTCAGATAACAATCCTGATATGAACCAAAATATAGCATGTGTAACATAATAACATCGTCATGTATAACATTTATTATTTTTCCTTTGTATATATTTTTTGTTGTGATACCAATTAATTTTTTTTTTCTTTTTTCGATGATTTATAGAATTCTGCTTCTTTCCGGACGAGAGAGGTCCTTGCACGGAGAACACCGTCAAGTGGTTCTACGACAGCAGAGACGGCATCTGCAAACAATTCCATTTCGGAGGATGCGAGGGTAACGGCAACAGATTCGAAACGAGAGAGGAATGCGACTATCGGTGCGGCGAAGTTCAAGGTGTATATTGCACTGCATGTGTAAAAAATATTCAGGGACGGAAAATGAAAGAATTACCGACACTTTGTAATGTTAACGAAAAAAGGCTGTAAAGTAATTTGCACATGGCTTCCAGATTTATTACAATTTTGCGCACAGCTTTTTGGGTATTGTTTCGCGCTGAATATGAACCGGCGAGTCGTTTTGCAGAAAAGTCAAACGCGACGTTGAGTTTCAAGAAAGTTGAAAAATGAAATTTTCATGTCGCTTTCTCATAAAAATTGCGAATTGAAATGTTCCCATGGCTCTCTCATAAACGCTACAAATTGAAATTTTCGTACGGCTTTTTCATAATGTTCCATTATTTGCGAAGCTTCCCCATGAGGAAGGCAAAAATACAGAAAATGCTTTCTCACAGAAAAAGCTTCGCGAATAAAGAAACATTATGAGAAAACGATGTGAAAATTTCAATTTTCAACTTTTATGAGGATGCGACATAAAAATTAAAATTTTCAACTTCTTTTTTTAGTAAAGATATCGCAAAGATCATATAGGAATCGCCAAATCTTGAGATAATTGTGCCAAGACACCGCAGCGTGATTAACGATTAATGCAAATTTTTCTTCTCCGCAGATCCGTGCGCGATGCCAAAGGTCGTCGGACCGTGCAACGGTTTTGTCAAGCAATACTACTACGAGCGTCGGACGGACACTTGTGAAGAGTTCGAGTACAGTGGCTGCGCCGGCAACAAGAATCGCTTCCAAGACCGACACGCCTGCGAGGCGAAATGCCGACGCAGATCGGAGGAGCCGTCGAGCAACCAGACCAGCACGACATCACCGGCGCCTGCTCAAGTACTGCCGACCAGCCCGATCTGTCTCGCACCGGTCGACGCCGGGCCCTGCGACGGCGACGTCACCGCCTACTACTACGACCCCTCGTCGAAATCTTGCCAGGCCTTCATATACGGTGGATGCAAAGGAAACGCCAACAGATTCCAGACCGAGGAACAGTGCGAGAGACTCTGCGGACGTTTCCAGGGTCAAGGTACACCTAAATTCTCGATATTAAATGTTAATTCGATTAAAAACTAATTATTATGGATTTTTGTCACCGTTTTTTGTTTTTTTTTTATCGTCTGTATTGATCAATTTTTTATTTTTTGTCACAGGTTTTTTTTTGTTTTTAATCTGGTGTGCTGATCAATTTTTTTTATGCCGACAGATTTGTGCAACCTGCCGTCCGAGACGGGACCTTGCCGCGGAGGCTTCCCCAAATTCTTCTTCGACCCGAGCGCCCGAATTTGCCGAGAATTCGTGTACGGAGGATGTGATGGAAACGCCAATAGATTCAGTACTGTACCAGAGTGCGAATCTGTCTGTCTGCACCACGAGGAACCGGCTCCCGCTGGAAACGACACGGCTCTCTCTCATCTCGGTAATATCTTTATAAAAACAAAAACCTAAAATTGTGTTAATGTCTGGTTGGTGTATGCATCATGGGGTAGCAGTAATAATAATTTGCGATACACATGCGGTAAAGTGAACATTATACGCAGATTGTGAAATAGTCGCACGAGCCGAAGGCGAGTACTTTACGCACGCTTCAGCGTACGCAAAGTAGTTCTACAGGCTTAGGCGTGCGTAAAGTAGTTACACACGCTTGAGCCTGCATGAAGTAAGATTTTACCGACGTGCGCACGCGTCGGGGATTTACGGTACACTTGGCTGTGAACGTCCACTTTCGCCACTCTCGGCAGGTGCAAAAAGTAGGACTTTTTGTGCATGAGTTACAAAAATATAAAAACAACACGGGGTAGCTTTTTTTTTTTAACCTAACATTGTATTATTCTCTGAGCGGTGTATGCGTCACGGGGTAGCAGTAACTATAACTATACCGCTATTTATATATATATAAATAGCGGTATTTATCGTTACTGGGTATTAAAAAAAACGTAACAGTATTACAGCTATGTAACAGTGTGTAGTGGGTTTGTAGTGATATGTATGTGCTTCACAATAATTAACAATCGGTGGCGGTACAGCAATCTGTCGCGAGCCCGTGGATATCGGATCCTGCACGACTGGGAATTACAAGAGATTCTACTACGACGACGAACGGCAGACTTGCATGCCGTTCCTCTACACCGGTTGCGGTGGCAATCGTAACAACTTCAAGACGTTCGAGTCCTGTCTGAATACCTGCTTCAGGAGTAA
Organism: Exephanes ischioxanthus; assembly: GCA_958510785.1. Classification (NCBI taxonomy): domain Eukaryota; kingdom Metazoa; phylum Arthropoda; class Insecta; order Hymenoptera; family Ichneumonidae; genus Exephanes; species Exephanes ischioxanthus. The sequence continues at coordinate 11,249,307 of OY294024.1, read as the reverse complement.
GTTCACGAGTCGGATCGATTTTTAAAAAGATCGTCGCTCGACTCATGCTGATAATTTTTGCACGTGAATGGACCAATCATTAGGCTTTCTTTGATTGATTTTTAAGTGAACGGTTCGTCGATTTCAGGCTAAAGAATTTTTTTTTTTGCCTGAAATCGATGAACCCGCCCTTGATCTGATTCTGTGGCTGACTTGAATTCGTTCTCATCCGCCCTCAACAGCGTGTAACGAAATAGATACGGGAACGGGTGCAGGATCGAATGGCCCGTGCGCCGAGGCTCACGAGTCGATGAAAAAAAAAAAATCGTCGCTTCAGGCATGCTGATAATTTTTGCACGTAAATCGACTAACCATTGAGCTTTCTTTGATTGATTTTTAAGGGGACGGTTCATCGATTTCAGACAAAACAAACATATCTGTTTTTTTTTGCCAATGATGAAATTTTTCTTTCCCTGAAATCGATGCGACCCCAATGATGTGACTGTGGTGGACTTGAATTAATTCTCATCTGCCCTCAACAGCGAGTAACGAAATAGACGTGGGAACAGATACAGGATCGAAGGACCCTTGCGCGGAGGCTCACGAGGAGTGCGACATCATACGTTGTCCGTACGGAAAGGAGGCGTACGTCGACGACCAGGATTGTCAACGTTGCCGATGCGTCGATCCATGCCGTCTGCTCTACTGTCCGGAAGGCACAAGATGCTCGATCACGCTCGTCGCTACCGGAGAAGGCACCGAGTACAGAGGCGTCTGCAGATCGAGTAATTCCCCTCAAATTTTTTCTCACCGAATATATAATATATAATATATAATATATAATATATAATATATAATATATAATATATAATATATAATATATAATATATAATATATAATATATAATATATAATATATAATATATAATATATAATATATAATATATAATATATAATATATAATATATAATATATAATATATAATATATAATATATAATATATAATATATAATATATTCCAAGTCGAAATGCGTGTTCGTATCTGAGAGCTGGAGTTTAGAGTGTGATTTATGATGTTTCAGCCGTGAAACCTGGAAATTGTCCGGTTGTCTCGAACAGCACGAGGTGCGAGCAGGAATGCTCGACCGACGCGGACTGCAACGGCGACACGAAGTGTTGCGACAACGGCTGTGGAACTTCGTGTCTCGAACCGGCGCCCGCGGAGCCGCCGACGACTCTGGCGCCGGTCTTCAACGTGACGGCGCCTCCGTTCGGCGCCGATCCCGCCGCTATCAAACAACCCGAGGAACCTCACCTCAGCGCGGAGGAAGGTGGCTTTGTGACCTTCGTCTGTGTAGCCACCGGAAATCCAAGACCGACGATCGTTTGGAGAAAGGACACGACTGTCGTGAGTTTAAAGCTCTCGAAATATTACACTAAATCCTTCATCAATAACACCTGTGTTTTGCATCGCACAAACTTCGCTCGGGGAAGTTCACTTGGAGAATAAAATTCTCCAAGTGAACAACTTTTTAGTTCACTCAGAGAATAAAATTTTACAAGTGAAACATTTTTTATTTCACTCAGAATAAAATTTTACAAGTGAACAATTTTTCTTTTCTTCCTAAAAGCGTGCATTGATAGAGACTTGCCAAAGATAAAATTTGATGTCATGCGATATCTTCAGGGTCGTACGGAGCAGAGGATCACGAAAAAAATTAAAATATTTCTTCACGTCGCATTTGCTTTCAGATCAACCCATCGGAGAAGAGGCGCCGCATACTGCTAGACGGATCTCTGCAGATCGTTAATCTCTACAGTTATGATCGCGGAACGTACGTATGTACTGCGGACAACGGTCTGGCTCCACCCGCGAGAACGGAATACCAACTGGAGGTCACAGGTAACATTGGACATTTTTCTCTAAGCTCGAAAGTCGTTCTCGGTACTAATCCGATCGAGTATGTGGTAGTATTTACCCATAGAAAATTCGATGGCCTGGACGTAGTGTAATGTGCTAATGGTCTAACGTTCTAACAGATAGACAAGATTAAGGAAAAAAATTCTCTGCGAAATAGAATCGATATGTCAATTGATAAAGCGTAAAAGAAAATTTCGTAAAAATTGCATAAATGATAATCTCCAAAAAAAAAAAAAAAATCCTTAGATCCACAGTAAAATAGGTACGGACGTTCTTCTCCACCAACGTCCACAATTATTTTCTTGGGAATTTTACAACAAAAAAGTCCACTTTACATGAAATGTAAATTACAAAAAATTTCCGTTTGACAAATATTTTGCCGTCAAATGAACGGGAAAAGAATCTTGGATGTTTATGGACAAAAAAAAAAGCTTGTCACATGTACAAACCTTTTTTACCGCGAACCAATCGACAAGACCGCAGACAAGCGAGATAATTTTTTCCTTGATCGGGAATGAGTTTTAATTCGGTGCATCCGGTATGTCCAGTGTAAGTTTTGTATTAACAATTCTTAGAGCCCCACCAGCGTTCGGCCGCGATCGTCGGAGAGCCGAACTCGTACGTGACGGTTACGATGAACTCGCCGACGGTACTCCATTGCTACGCCATGGGCTGGCCGAGGCCCTTCGTAACATGGTGGCGGGGAGATAGCATGCTACCGCTGTCCTCGGAAAATTACGAGCAGGACTCGGACTATACTCTACTAATACGCTCGGTAACACTAACGAACCTTGGGGTGTACACGTGCCAGGCGTACAACGGAATTCAGAGACCGGCCTCGTGGTCGGTAACGCTGCAGGCGATCGGTCCCGTTTACAATATCAGACCGGACCAGCAGCAGTACGCCCAGTACCTCGTCCAACCACCGAAAAGACCCGACAGTCCCGCCACCGACAGACCTCAGTATCCTTACAGACCCATCCGAACTCAGCCTCCGGCTAATCAAACTTACGCTCCTATTTACCCGACGGCCGCTCCGCCTTATCGACCTCAGTATACCCCCTATACACCTCCGAGGGTTATTCCCATAATGACCGAGGCACCTCGCCCTAATCGGTTCCAAGGTGAGACTCGATGCTGAATCGAAAACCGTCGCAGATGCTCGCACTGGTTTTTATTTTATTTTATTTTTTTCGTACGCTTGATGCAGCTTTTTTTGGGAGCTTTTCTGGTCTCTCTTCACGTATTGTATGTAAAAGGCTGGGAGACATTTCAATACGGTAGCACTGACTTATGGGACATTTTCAGAGCTGGGTAATGTAACAAAAAATACTTGAAGTACAAAGTACAAAGTTTCATAAGTACTGGAAATAATTCTCAAGTACAAAGTATCACAAGTACTTGAAGTATTTCTCAAGTACTTTTCGCAATTAGGTTTGTAGCGTTAAGCGTTATGTAGGCTTTGAGAAAACGGTGCAAAGTAATTTGCACATCGCTTCTTTATTTATTACAATTTTGCGCTCTATGAGAAACCTTGTTGATCGATTCTGGTGTTCTGATAGAGGAACCTATGCACAATATTATAACAAATGCGGAAGTCATGTGAAAATCACTGCATCTTTTTCGTAACATCAAAGAATGTTGACATTGCATAAAATTTAAACACTCAAAATTTACCCCAACAACATTATTATTGTAAAAAATCGCCACCTGAAATTCTCTTAATTCGTCGTATTGAGGTTATTTTTAATCGATTATTCATTTTTATTAATTAAAAACAAAAATCCATACGAAAATTTCAGAATAATTTTCATTAAAAAAAACGAGGTACCCCTACTTGTTTTTTTAATACAATAAAAATAAAAATAAATTCTCGTTAAAAAAATACTTGTACTTGGTAGTTGAAATTTTTTTTAAAAGTACTTGAAGTACTAAAAATTACCCGGTACTCTGGTTTTTTTTTGTATTTATTTCTTAGTGTACGAGATACCAGAAAGATCCCAAGCATGTAGTTCTAATGCCGAATGCCACGCTTTAATGTTTTTTTTTTATCTCTTCGATCGAAATTTTTTTATTAATCGCCTCCACGCTGTGACCCGCCCTCGCCGCATTCCAAATCTAATGCACAATTAAATGTCCCGCAGTGCCGGTGAGCGTGAACGTCACAACGGAAAAAACCGAGCATCCCATAGGAAGCGACATCAGTATCGGATGTTCCGTCGACGGTTATCCGATACCGAGAGTCCTCTGGTACAAGAACGACGAGCTCGTGCGTACGGACGACCGCATCAAGATATCCGGTGAGTAGACTCGACCGAGTTTCCGATAAATTCGTTCCCTTCGACGGTAATGAAGATATCTCCTTTTTTCCCCCCACAGAATCGAACCGGCTGGTGATTTCGAACGCGGGCAGCAACGACACCGGCACATACCGCTGCGAGGCGGCGAACGAAGATTCGAGCGGCTCCGCAAGCGTAGACATCCGCGTCGACGGTGAGACAAATTTTGATCGTTGACTAAAAAAAAAAATCTTTCTAAACATTTTAATAATAATATTATTCAATAATACAATTTTTATAATAAATAAAAAATAATAACTAATAGATATTTTGATAATAAAATAACATTTTGTTCGTCCGTTCTTTTCAGGCCTCTACATCCATCCGGCTTGCCAGGACAACACCTTCTTCGCGAAGTGCGATCTCATAGTGTTCGCGAAATATTGCCAGCACAAGTATTACGCAAAGTTCTGCTGCAGATCGTGCACGGAGGCAGGCCAGCTTCCTCTGAGAGGGCCCCATCTCGACGCGGCGAAGAAGAGAAGGAGAAGAAGCTTCCTCGATCGCTGGGCTGTCTAAGAGAACCGAAGGGAAAGACGTAAGAACGAAAAGGATTAAAAAAAAAAAAGAAAAAAGAATACACAATCAAATTGCGTCGAGTCGAAGTTATCCGGTCAACCTCTCTCTCCCCCGTCGCAAGCGACGAACGAAGCGCCGTCGCTCAAAGCCGGAAGTCGGGGAAAAAAAAGAACGAATCGAATCTCGTTCACTGCCAAAGTCTTAGAACGTCTATAACTACATGTAGATACTAAGTACCTATACATATTAACGATCGCTCGTCGAAAGGAAACGAGAAAAAAAGAAGAAGAAATCAACGAAATGACTCCCAGTGAGCGTACGCATATCCACGTTCGATATATCGTGAGACATATCACCTTCATGCGAGATATGCCGAAGTCACGAGGAGAACGAAATATCCGGGCGATAAACGCGTCCAGTAAAAAAAAATACGCGTTTGTCGGATTTAAATATATAAAAAAAAAAGATTTAAAAATAGTACTTTGCGATACCAGTGCGTAAAAGTGGTTTTTCGACGAGGGTTGCGAAATTGGACGCACGAGCTGAAGGCGAGTGTCGTCCACTTCCCGACCGCCGTCGGGAGACCGCTTTTTCGTACAAGTATGGCACACTACTTTTTGCAACAAATGCACGAAAAATCACAGTCTTTATGCCTGTGGAACGTGGCGAAAGCGTGCGAAAAAAATCACTAGACTGTTAAGAATGTATCACACATACATTCCCAACAAAAATTTTTATTCGATGAAAATTTCAGTACTTCGCGATATTCCACAAATCTGAAAATAATCAGCCGTATTAATGATAGTAATGCCAAAAAGTTATCAACAAATTGTTTTTATATATTAAATTTTAAAAAAATCGGAAAACCTTTCATTTTTTCACTTTAAATGAATTCCTTCGATTGTTTAGAAATCGTATGAATTTTTTCAGAATTTTCTCACATTTCAAAATTGTTTTCTCTTGTTGAAAATTTGAAAAATTGATGTAGAGACACGAATTTCGGATATGTTCCCGTATCACGTTTCCGCAGTACACACAAAAAGTTTCGAGTTGAAATCTTTTTTTATTTCAAAAACGCAAAATTCAATAACGTGAGAAAATTCTGACAAAATTCATGTGCCTTCTAGAAAATCAATGAATTTATTTGAATACAGAAAAAAAGGTTTACCGATTATTTGTTCAAAATTTTTTTTAGTAATCTGTTGATAACTTTTTAACATTATTATTATGCAAAATTAATGTTCTTAGCACATTGAATACAGTTTATTTTTTCAGATTTTTATGCCGTTAGCAAGTGTTCAAATTCTCACTGAAACTGACTTTTGGCTGGGAATGTATTTCAGTTTTTTTCTCGCACAGCTTATTAAAAACCGACACTTTTGCCATGCGTTTCACGCACGAAAAGTGGGACTTTATGTGCATGTGTTACAAAAATACACTATACGTACTCGTACAGAAAGGCGGACGCCATGAACACAGACATACAAACACGCATACACATACATACACACACACACACGGACATCCACACAGACACAGATCTCTTATTGTATATGATATAAATAGTATGTCGAGTGTATTAACGACAGCATCGACGCTCCTTGTATAATGAAATATTCCGATACATATATATATATATATATAAATATCTAATCTACATATAAATATCTAATAGAAGGCATAATAGAATTTTAAGTAAGCAAAAGCGGCCATGATAATACTCTGCGGGTAAACGTATTTCGTTGATGAAAGAACCGCCGCGAAGACGCGCGAGTCCTGCGAACCCCTTGTCATATTGCATCACCAGTCACACATCCTGTACAGTTGTATTTTTTAACAGTAGAGTTTTCGCCGAGTCTGCGTTTATAGCGAGTACGCGGCCCGGTGGCTCTCGCAGAGCGGGAGAGGAGTCAATTTTAATTGTTAACTCTGAGCAGACGATATTTTTTTTTTGTAGTTTGAAAAACAGAATTCTCGAATTCGACGCCGGGTCAATTCGAGAATTCGAGCCGATCCCGTTTCGAGTTAGCAAATCTACCGGGCGTGTAGTGTGGTATTTTGTCCAGCAAGCACAAAGCAACAGGAAGGAAAAAAACGAAAATACACATTTTATACCTGTACGTATTAAGGAAGTAAAAAAAAAAGAAAATCGTTATTGTAAATTGTCGATGAGCACGACTCGCGTCTCCACGCGATCGATAAGCGGTTGATTCACATATCGGTCGAGCCCCGAACGCTTCGGTCGGAGAGTTAAACACGCAGTGCCTTATTTAGCGATACGAGCTGGGCCATGGGAAGCTCTCGGAGGATCGATTATCAAAAACGAAAAAAAAAAATCTTTTCCGAGGCTATCCCTCGTGCAAAAAAAAAAAAAGAAGAAAGACCCCGGGTGGGTGTGTATCAACGTACCGTGACCACTTCGATCCGTAATATCAACGATTTGTAACTGTTGTCTAAACTAGTTTGAGGAGAGTTGTATCCGGCGTTCGAAGAGTTCGAATTAGCCGAACGAAATACGTCGCTGATGTACGAACGATTTTATCGACAATAATATAATATTTAAGGATTAAAAAAAAAATACACTTCTAGAGATCGTTTAATATTAGAAACAGTGGATACGATGATGTGCGAATATGTTGGACGGATCTTCGACGATCGTTTCGCGAACTATTGCGCATGCGCGCCCGAACGATCCTCGCGGATTGTACGATTATTTCTCACGTCGAATAAAATAGTATTGTAGAACGAAGAGCGTTAATATATATACATATATGTATGCATAAATGCTTTAATTGTACGAAAAGAGCGGTAGGAATTATCTTCCCAGACGACCTCGTCCCCGCCTCATGCTCATAGCGCGAGTCGCGTTCATCAGGGAACGCTTGTGCTGCTCCTCGATCATCACTGTTCGTTCCATTCGCTCTGCAGCTATTTGCTCGATCTTTCCGAAGAGGACGCTGTGAGCGGCTATGCACTTTCGAAAATCTTTGCGATCGAGTCGGTAAACCTCGCAGACTTCAATCGCCAGTACGCTGGCGACCCTTCGTTGATCCGGAACCAGCAGAGCTACTTCGCCGAAATGCGCACCGTCGTCCAAGTGACAAACCTGTTGGGATTGTTTGGTGGGAATCGAGAGGCATTGGCGGTGAAGCCGGTAAGAGCACGTGAAATACCACGGTCGGTAATAAAAACTGTAATCATTTTTTTTACGGACGGTGATATCGAAGATGAAAAGAAAAGTCTCATCGAAGACGAATTACATTTCAGCTTTCGATAACACTTTTCTTTTGATCGTCGATGCTAGCATCCGTGAAAAAAAGTTATTACAGTTTTTGATACCGACTGAGCAGGAAATGGCGGCTGGGTGGGGGAAGGGGTTTCATCGGATGCTGTTAACCTCAAAACATTGAAGTAAAAGTGTGTTAAGTGAAAAGTACCTCCTTGCCGGTGGGAGTCAGAACAGCGACTGTGCCGCTTGCGAGAAAGTACATGCAGTCTCCCTGAGTTCCGGCCTTGACAATAACGTCGTTGGGCAGGTAAAGTTCGAACTTTAGATTGGCGACTATCGAGCCGAGAATGTGCTTCGGCAGAGACCGGAAAACCGCGACGTTCTCGACGAGTCTTCTGCACGAGTGCAGCAGGATCTCCTGTCTCAATTGTTCTGACGATTGAAACGACATAGATCGTCGTTGATTAGTTTGGTGCCGATCGATTGATTGTAATTGCGGTGCGCATGAGCACATCGGCCCGATTTTACTTCTCGCACGCTAATTTTACTTCTCGCACTAGTGCGAGAAGTAAAATGTCCTTGAGAAATGCTACTTCTCGTGCCTGCCGAGAGTCGCCTGAGAGGCGCATTATTGCATTTTACTTCTCACACGCTTCTGTCGTACTTCTCACTCGCTTCCGCGACAACACTCTCGGCAGTCACGCGAAGTAGCACTTGTCCTGCACTTGTTACAAAGAGTACTGTTATATGTCACGAATACCCGAGAGACTGGAAAGGATAGTCTTCTCGCGAAAGTAACTGTTCCTGAATCTATAATGATAGTAAGCCAAGAGCCGTCCCTTCATGTACGGCGGTAGCTGCTTCTGTCTTGTGTAAGCCGACAATTGATTTATTATTTCTTGATACTTCGTCTCGGCACCCCGACTACCGGCTTTTATTTGCAGGAACATAACTGCGTGTAAAAAATAATGTGAGCTCGAACCCTGTAACGACCAAAGCCAGACACACTCACTGACGATGTATCCCTCGAATATTCGTCCGAGGATCATGAGTACAGTGCAAACAATCGTGTGACCGTCGGTGCGGGGGTCGATGCCGCCGAAGCCACTGGCTACGAAGTTCTGCACGACTATGAAGAGGGCGTGACGGTATCTCGACGCTATATCCTCGCCGGCTATGCTCGTCACCCAGTAGTCTTCGCACTCCTGCGGATCTCGTACGTCGTTGTTACAGAATTTTTTCTTTCCAAGTAAATCGAATGCAAATCATAAATCTTACATCCACGGTGATTCGCAGAACGTACATAACAACGACGGGCGTAACGTAACAGAAACAGACGAACCAGTGAATAACGTAGAGCGAGAGCACGAGGGTGCTGAACATTTGATACGTGAAGTCGTTGATCTGCAGATGCTGAAAGGTTTAGCGCCCAACATATATATTTTTTTGTAACTCATGCATGAAAAGTGATATTTTTCGTGCCTGCCGAGAGTGGCGAAAGTCGCGCTTTACAGCCAATTGTACTGTAAATACTCGGCGCGTGCGCACATCGGTCCGATCTTACTTTACGCACCCTTAACCGTGCGTAAAGTACTTTACGCACGCTCTCGCTGCACTATAGTGCGACCACTTTACAACCTGCGCATAATGTTCGCTTTAGCGCACTTGTGTCGCAAATTTCTGTTTAAAAATCGAAAACAGCCGAATTTCTTTCAACTTTGCGAATTACCACGAATAGTTGAGAGACGTAGGAGTGAAAGGTCGGATATCGTGATATCTTAAGCAGAGGCATGAGATTAATTATAGCGACGAGTCCACTGGAATTTCGACCGGCGGTCTTTCTCCACTGGCGGGTTATGTGGTCGTACGGAAGAGACGTTAGCACGTCGATCAGAAGAAATCCTTTGAGGTAGCTTCTGAAAAGAAGAATAATCGATTCGTGATCGATCGATGAGTCTCCGTACCACAATATACGATTCGTACAAATAACATTCTGTCGTACTTGAAAATTGCCGCTTGTCGAAGATTAATTGTCATTGTCTTCTTTGACACGACGCCAGTTATGCAATTGAGGACAATGTCCAGCCAGAAAAATACATAGAAGACGAGGTTCACTCTGTCAAGGCGCACGACCTCGTAGTCCAATACGACGAAGCTTATCATAAACGGGATGGTCGTGAACGCGACGGCGTAGACGAAGGTCATCACTATTTCCCATATAAATCTGAATAATAATAAAAAGTATTATTATTATTATTATTCCCCCCTCTCATTTTTCCACTTTCAAAAGTGGCGAAATTTTTTTTTTTCGATATATCGAATTTCTGTCACCGCCATTCGCTTAAGGTAACCCATTTCCACACAAGAAACGTAAAACCGGTGCCTTTTTAGAAATTCCTAAAATTGACCATTTTCAGCATAGGGAATCTTGTGTTAAATTTTGCGAAACGGCACTTTTTTCAAAAAATTTCGAGATATCGAATTAAAACCTCCGCCATTGTTTTCAAGTGGCATATTTCCCAACGGATTTCATTGTCGAAAAAATGATAAAAAAGTTTTTTTTTTAAAAAATCCATTTTCGTAAAAAAAAATTGTAAGGGTACCATCACTCCCATACGCTATATTCTCGGGATTTCGGCTTTCATAGCATATGGGAGTGGAATTTGGAGATCCTAAATCCCATATAAATCCCACACAGGCGTGGAATTTGATATTCGAATCGGAAGTAAGATTCGGTTCCTTAGGAATATGTTATCCGGCGATCGCGATTATTGAATCTATTATTATTATTATTCTATTGAGACGAAGCCGTTTTCTAACCGAGCTGTCACGCTATGATATTTGAAAATATTTAAATACCCGACCGAATGCAATTTCATTGGATTGCTTCACTGCAGCATTTGTCATAATCTATTGTCAACAATAAATAACATAAATAAGCGAATCCAGCATCGGGCGCGGAGCGCCCGATCGCTAGTAATAATAATAATAATATCGGAGGCTCATTTGAGTGCAAAAAAATTTACCTTATATCTTCGATTGTATTTTTCTCGCGAAAATATAAAGGGCCCACCTGACAGGACTACAGGGATGAATGATCCACCAATTCGGCAGACGACACTGTCTCTTCCTCTCCTTCGTGACCGCTGCATTGCTGTCGATCCACCGCAAGCACTTGGGATGCTTCTCGCTCATGAGACACCAGAGTTTCCATTTCCCGTACCAGTTCGCGGATCTGACGAACGATGGCAAAAAGCTCGGCAGTGCCAGATCGGATCTTAGCGTCAATTCGCAATTGTGCACGCTCGGCACGTAATCTCGTTTCATCGTTCCGACGATGTATCTGCAATATATCACGAGTTCTCTCGTACGAAGGGGAACGACTTTCTTTTTTTTTCAGACTACATTCACCGTGTGTTCCTTAATTCATCCGTTTCTTTCACTAGATGCATTCGAGATACATTCGAGAATTTTTTTTGAAATTTTCTCTTTAAAGTCACTTCCCGTTTGAAAATCTCAGCTTTCAATTGGAAGTGGCGTCATACCGAAAATGTGTCACTTCTGGTTTGGAAATTTTATTTTTCGACCGGAAGTAAAGTATTTCCGGTATGTCGTCACTTCCGGTTTCAAAATGTTGTGTATCGATCGGAAGTGACATTACTTCCGGATGAAAACTTAGATTTTCAAACCGGAAATGACGTTACTTCCGGTTGAAAACTTAAATTTTCAAACCGGAAGTGACGTTTTCCCATATGACGTCATATCCGGTTTGAAAATCCAAGCTTTCAACCGCAAGTAACGTCATATGGGAAAACGTCACTTCCGATCGATAAACAACATTTTGAAACGGGAAGTGACGTATTTCCGGTATGTCGTCACTTCCGGTCGAAAAATGAGATTTTTAAACCGGAAGTGACGTCATAACGAAATCTTTCAAATTTTTCTGCGACACGTCACTCCCGGTTTAAAAGTGAGATTATCAGAGGGATGTTTTCTTAATTTTTCGCTGGAATTTATCTCGAATGCAGCCATTGATGGAAACATGAATTAACGAACATGTTAAGTGGGTAAAAGAACGTGCGTGATACGTCTCAAATGTATTTGGAATTTCTCTAATGTACCCAGCGACCGAAACACATGAATTACGATTACGATTCGTCTTATCATCACATTCATTTATTTCTCAATATACGTCGTATAAAAAAAGTATCGCGTCTCGATACCGTTGTATATTATTTACAAGTCCTCTACGATCTATATTCATCGCGATCCTATGGTGTACCATAGTATCAATATCGGTACTGCACGTCGATACACAATCCGCTATTTATAACGTTTATCGCGATCATAGTCGCATTTTTGTTAAAAATCCGTACGAACAATTTCTCTATCGTTGGAGCGATAATGCGTCTTCATCGACGATATAATCCGATCACTAGCGTACATTTATATATATATAATAATAACAACACTTATGCGTTCCCTTCGTCGTCGTCGTCGCCTCGCCGACGCAACTTCCCTCCATCAAATCATCTTCGGCAGTATAAAAAATACTCTCTTGTATAATTTTCTTTTTTCTTTTTTTTTTTTTTTTAGCGCAACAATTCGTCGAAGCGCCGGAGGTGTCGATTCAGTGTAGACCGATGCCGAATAATTCTCTGCTCATGCTGTCGGTCCTCGATGCCCGACGCAGCTGACTGCGGCGACGAAACTCCTTCCATCAGACGGACGCACGTTTAACCCGGAGGCTGGCGGTGATCGACGGTGGCCTGTAGCCCTGGTAGCCGCTCGAGTCTCGGAGGAGATCGGAATTAGCTGTGCCAAGACACGTGCACGAGCAAACGCTCACACAATCGTCGGTCTCGTGTAACATCGGCACGTGGCCGGCTAGTAGCTTACCGTTCACCGCGACGACCTCGCCGTCCAGCGTCAGAACGTGGTGGGAGGCGGACTGCAACTCGTTGTCGTCCCTCCTCACCTCCTCGGCATTCCTGCAATTTTTTTTTTGCAGCGATAACAAATTTGCCGGTATATTAAGCTTATTAAAAAAAAAATTATAATGGTTGGGAGACTCACATTGTCATGAAACGCAGAACAAGCAAATTTATACTTGCTGCGACGACCGCCAGACCGAAGAGGATGAAAACCAAACTCAGTGCCACGTAGCCCGGCTTCGTCGACAATGCTTGGTCGTTCTGAAATATTTTTAAGTCATTAAGTTAAGAGTAAAAAAACATTATTAATACATAGAAGATTGACGAGTGAATAAAAAAATTAGAGGGGTGACTCGGGTCAATGGCCTTTTGTCAATGTGCGTAATTATCGTTAGATATAAACGATACCTTACCCTGATAGACAAAGCAGCACGAAACGCAGCACATGACACAATAATTACGGCACGTGCTGTACATGCCGTAATTATTGTGTCATGTGCTGCGTTTTGTGCCGTTTGTCTATCAAGGTTATGACTGTATAAATATATAGCATTGGCAATACATTTATTTTACTACGAAAAAATCAAAGTATAAAAAATCAATAAATAAATAAATATAATAAATATAATAAATATAATAAATATAATAAATATAATAAATATAATAAATATAATAAATATAATAAATATAATAAATATAATAAATATAATAAATATAATAAATATAATAAATATAATAAATATAATAAATATAATCTCTGGTCTTGCGAATGACGATAAGAATGTGAAAAGGGAGAACGGAAATGGGGTTGTTGAAGTTCGTCAGGTAGTACCTGCAGAGCGACGTAATCACCGAAGCCGATGGTCGTCAGAGTAACGAAGCAGTAATAAAAACTGTCGAAGTAGCTCCATCCCTCGTAGCGGGAAAAGACGGCAGCGCCGGTTGTTATTATAATGCTCGAGAGCATGCCAGTGGCGAGCATGAGATTCATTTCCGTGGCCTCGGTTCTGCTGCAGTTCATGTATCTCTTCGCTCGTCTTATAACTACCGAAGCGACTTTGTTCAGACGTTCGCCAATGCTCTGGAACATCACGAGACCCAGAGGTATTCCGACCATCGCGTAGAGCATGCAGAAAGCCTTTCCCCATACGGTTACCGGGGTCGAATGTCCGTAGCCTGTCGAAGGAAGAGATAATCATATTTTAATGAAAAAAAAATAAATAAATTTTTTAAATTAATCATAACATTTCACAAAAGTTATTTTTTTCCGTGAATTTAATTGAACATAAAATTTAACGAAATTGGTACATTTTTTTTTTTATTACCGATCATGGCGAGGACGAGCGTGGCGAAGTAAAACGCACCGGCGAATTTCCACTGCGGTCCGGCCTTGTGGGGCTTGTTCTCTATTATAACTATCTCTACCATTCTGTAGTCCTCCTGGGAGATATTGTACTTCTTCATCATGTTCCGTCTCACCTCTCCGTGAAATAAAGAATTTGTTAAATTAATTTTTTTCAGAGGATTTTTCCTTTTACTACCAGTTTATAGTAAAGCCTGAACTAGAGCTCAGAATAATACATTTTATAATAATAATAAAGCATAAATTAATATGAATGATACACAATACAGACTGATACATTTTATAAATTTTAATCGATAGTAAATTCCATAAAATTAAGGTGAAGCTATCAAAACCACGGAATTGTAATTTTTTTATTTGATCAATAAAAATTACAAGCCAGAATATGCACTTTTATAATACATTATAACACATTTTACAATTATAATAATAACAAGTATCGTGCAACAAAAAAAGTGCTATAAAAAACAAAAAATTAATAAAATTGAAATAAATCGATTTATTGTGGCTGTTAAGGTGTATTAATATTACCGGAAAGAAAGTCCCACCGTTTCCGCTCGGTGTCGGATTCCAGAGCGTCGAAGACCGCCGCGCCGATCAGCAGATAGGTAAAAGTGCTCACGACCAGAGCGAGAGTTCTCACATTTTGTTTCTTCATCGCACTCGATCTACTGATTATCCGTGGACGTTGATTTGCCCAGCTACGACTAAAAAGCTCCGCGACCGGGACCGAGTTTCGTTATTGATATGTATATATATATGTATATATATGTACGTCTCTCGCTCGTACGTCTCTCGCACCGATGTCGAATTCGTCAATAATCGAATTGCAAAGCTGCGCTCACGATCATTCTAAAAAAAATTGTATAAAACAATTCGTACATGGTAAGTAAAACGGGGATGAACCTCCCTCGTCGAGGGCCGAAGCACGAGTCAGATAGATGTACGGAGCCTGGAGCATCGGAGGAGAGCTTGGAAGTATTGATCGGCCGGGACAAGCCCTTCCCATATATCGGCTGCTCGCTTCCTCCGAACGGCAAATCTCATTACGCTACTCCGTCCCCCGCGGCTATCTCGCTTGCAGCTCTCATCTCGCCCAAGGCGAGATGACCTTCGGGCGCTACTTCCGGTTTAAATAAAGTTCATTATATATTTATTTATCATCGTATATTCTCGGCGGACTGGAAGAGGCTGCGAGAAGCCGGAAAATCGCGGAAAATCTGAAGATTTCCTTACAGCTTGTCCTTAAGAACGAAACTTCTATATTCACTTCTTTGGCCCACACAATGGACGAGATTTTAAGATGCAAAAAATCATTTCTTCTATTGCAGTTTAGAGACAATGCAGCTCCGCAGATAAGATTGCGCGAGCGGTGCGCATCCGCGCATGCGCGCGCGCATATTCTCGGCGGACCTTACGACACTGCGAGAGCTCGTGCAATCTCGAAAGCTGGAGAAGATTTCCTTATTGATTTCCTTATTAACTAGACTACTGTACTTTCTTTCTTGGACTACGCAATCGACGAGATTTTAAGATGTAAAAAATCATTTATCTGATCGCAGTTTAGAGACAATGCTCCGCAGATAAGTTAGCGTGAGCGGTGCGCATGCGCGATCGACGAAATCCTAACCAACAAAGTGAACTGGTCTCGCCGGTCGATGTTGCCTCGCACGTGTTTTTATTATTGTGGTTTGTTTGATATTTTTGATACCAAAACAAAACAGTGACAATGACGGAAGTGGAGGGTACTTTGCGACCGATGAACTGCGAGGTAAATCAACTCTCGATGCCAGACGGATCTTCGATGTTTATGCAAGGTTCGTAACGACGCGGAACGCTTTCGCTATATAATTTCGATGAAAACTGGTAATTTTTACTGATTCACTGCTTTTCAGGCGACACCTGCGTGATGGCCGGAATTTACGGACCCGTCGAGGCCAGATTGCAAAAAATGATGCACGAGAAAGCCAGCGTCGAAGTTGTGTTCAATCCCATAAAAGGACCGCCTAGTCAGTTATTTATTTGTTTACATTTGCGCGAAATTTTTTTTATTTCGTCGGAAATTTATTCGCCTCCCTGACCAACCTGAAAACTAATTGGTTGATTGGTGCACCGAACCGACTGTGATTCCAACTTTCGAGAGGTTCATTTTTTATGCCAATATTTAAAATCCGACCGCTATATGTGTCAGACAAAAGGTTGGTTTACGATTGGATTTTTCCTGAAACAACCCAAATTCCAGCCTTGAGCTATCGGTGCACTTGACATAGAGTTGGAAATTGGGTTGTTTCAGGAAAGTCCGACTGCAAAACAACTTTCTATCCAACGCATGCTGTTAAAAAAAATTCTGCATTTAATGTAACAGCCTGGAAGTTTTTATGCAAAAACTGCTACATTAAATTCAATGTACAATTGTCATGAAAAATTAGTGGACCTTTAGAGTGAAATTAAAGTAAATTATTGGAATTAATGTTCCTTTTCACTAAAATTTAAGTAAAGCATTTTTGAAGTTTCAAATATACTGTACATTAATTTTTCATCACAATTGTATGTGAAATTGAATATACCAGTTTATGCATAAAAACTATCAGTACTAGTACAGTAAATTTCATAGGAATTTTTTTTACAGTGCACATAATTCTTAATATTATGCTTGGCTCTAAAATATCACCCAAAGTCCAATCTCCAGAAGGTGGGGATCAGAGTTGGTTCGGTGCAGCAATCGACTGGTTGAGTTGTAGTAGATTGTTAGAAAACAACTCAAATCCGACCTAAAGTTTTACAGCTTTTTATTATTATTTATTTGTTTATTTACATTTCAGCAAAAAAAATATAAATATTTCTTTACTGCTCAGCTACAGTTAAGTTTTGTTTTATGATTTTAGGCATCGAGGACAGAACGAAAGAGCTGTACATAAAGGAGACCTGCGAATCGTCCATTATAACGACTCTGCATCCGAGCACAGCTATATCCATAAACATTCAAGAAATGCAAGACGCCGGCGGAGTGGGTAGAATATTTTCCGTTTTCAAAGCCATCCCCGCAGCCTGCTGAATTTCGTTATTTTTTTTGTTCTTTCAGCTTTTAGCCTGCGCGATAAACGCGGCCTGCATAGCGCTCATAAATTCGAGTCTTCCCATGAAGTACACAATAGCCGCAGTGACTTGCATGATAGACGACGAGACCGGAGATGTGCTTCTCGATCCGGACGAATCTCAGCTCCAGAACGCGAGAGCCTCGTTCACGTTCGCGTTCGACAGTATAAAGAAAAATCTCGTCTGTTGTCAGACGACCGGACGATTTACCGAGAAAGAATTTCTCGATTCCATGGACAAGTGCAGAGAAGCTAGCCAACATGTATTCGATTTTTACAGAGATATCGTTAAGAAATACGCTAATCATATATGAAAGTCATATATTTTTATTTCAATATACATACGCTCGATTAACGTGATAGGAAGACATTTGTAAATTACTATTTCCCAAAGCCGATTGCGAATCGTTTTAGAAAATATCTATGCATCATTAACTCGAGTACGTTGTGATATTCGTGTCAGTTTTACGTGCGCTAAATTTTGTTTGCACACTTCATAACCGTTCCAACTCCGCGAAATGTGAATTCGAAATTCCCGCCATTTTCACGGCATCGCCGGAGTCAAATCGCTGCGCCGATCGGATCAGCTGTTCGCTCGAATGTCATTGACACATGTCATCGCCGTGCGGGCTACGAAACTCTACTCATGACACTTTTTATTCTTCAAAAGTCTTCGCGTTTTCGTTCGATCGACGATGTTTCGTTATAAAACGATCTTCGAAATGCAACTTCAAAATTGCCGCCATTTTCGTGGCACCGCCCTAGTCAAGTTGCTGCTCCGGTCCGATCAGCTGTTCGCTCTAATGTCATTGACACAACAATTCACACATGGCTCCCCGTGCGGCCTACAAAACTCTATACTCCGATAATTTTTGACTCTCAAAAGTCCTCCTATTTTCGTTCGGTCGACGATGTTTCGCTATAAGAAGACCTTCGACGTTTGAGCGTTCTTGCATATCAAGAAATCCGTATTCTCAACAAAAAAAGCTTCAAAAATGATGCAACAATACATGAAAGAGCTCGAACAGGTGAGTTAAAATAAACTAATGATTTCGCAACAAATTTTTTTTAAATATTTTGATTGATTCGCCTTTGTTTTCAGGAGCCGTTCGATCCGGAGGAATTCGTCGAGCGGCTGGCGTGGCGAACGGTGAACGACAACAGCAAGGAGGGTTCGAAGGGATCGTTCGATCCCGTTCTCGTTCACGAAACGTTTCTTCACGCTATAAAGGACTTGCAAATATTGCAAGAGCGTCAGCAGAAGAAGTGCGAGAAAATTGAATCGTCGGTGAAGGACGAGGAGACGAGGCACACGTTCGAAGTTATAGAGCTGCAGGACAGAAACAAACACGCCATAGATCTTTTTCATCAGTTGGACGAAAGAATAAATTCGGTCGCCACGAAGGTTCTCCATCTAGGGGACCAATTGGAGAGCGTCAATACGCCTAGGGCTAGAGCGGTCGAGGCACAAAAATTGATGAAGCATTTCGCCGAATTTCTGAGCCCCGGACCACTCACCGATCCAATATTCACGGACAAATCGACGGTGAGAAACTCGTCGCTCCAAACGGCCGGTGATAAGAATTGTAATGAATTTTTTTTCGATCGTGTTGATTGCGTAGGAGCGACGTTATTTTGCCGATACTTCAATCGGCCGAATCGACGGATGGCCGGAAGTTTATGTCCGAACGCACTTCTTCCGAATCGTCAAACTTTATTCTTTTGAATCGTCGATCTTTATTCTTCCGAATCGTCGAACTTTATTCTTTCCAATCGTCAAACTTTATTCTTTTGAATCGTCGATCTTTATTCTTCCGAATCGTCGAACTTTATTCTTCCCAATCGTCAAACTTTATTCTTCCGAATCGTCAAACTTTATTCTTTTGAATCGTCAAACTTTATTCTTTTGAATCGTCAAACTTTATTCTTTTGAATCGTCAAACTTTATTCTTTTGAATCGTCAAACTTTATTCTTTTGAATCGTCAAACTTTATTCTTCCTAATCGTCAAACTTTATTCTTCCGAATCGTCAAAAATGCCGTAATTTTATTTTTCTGTATCGTCAAAAGGCCGAAACTTTATTTCTCTGAATTGGCAAATTTCCAAAACTTTATCCGGATCTTCATTCCGGAGTCTCATTATTTTGCCGAAACTTTATTTCACCGAATTGGCCAATTTCCAAAACTTTATTTATCCGAATATTCATTCCGGAGTCGCATTATTTTGCCGAAACTTCAATCGGCCGAATCGACGTACGGTCGAAGATCGTGTGTCCGAAAGCACTTCTCACGAATCGCCAAACTTCCGAAACTTTATTCTTCCGAATAGTCACAAATGCCGAAAGTGTACAGTTCCGAATGGCCAAATATTCAAAAACGTTATTTATCCGAATCTTTAAATTCAGCGACCATTACTTTTCGTTGCCGACCGAATTAGGCCGAAGCCCAGAGGAGTACTTTAACTTTGCTCAACAAAAAATATTATTTTGCAGCTGGACGTCGCGGCGGACGTGATACAGAAGCTTCACCTGATATCCCAGGAGCTTCCAGCCGAGAAGTTCGATCACGCAAAGGCCAAGATAGCGTCGAAGTACGACGAGATAGAGCGCAGTCTCATCGAGGAGTTCGTCAGAGCCCACAACGCCGGGGACGCGGACAGGATGAAAGAATTGGCCACGGTGCTCGCGCACTTCAAAGGCTACTCTCAATGCATCGACGCCTTCATCGAGCAGAGCCAGATGGGCTCGTTCGGCGGCAAGGACGTCTTCCAGGACGTAATCCCGATGTGCACGAAGAACTACGCACTCATGCAACGGGTCTTCGCCAATCCGGAGCAAGTGATGGCGAAGTTCGTTCTCAACATCTACCACCTCCGTCTGCAGAAGTACGCCGTAGCGAAACTCGCCGACAGAACCGACCCGGACAAGTATCTCAGCAACCTCTACGATCTCTATTCGAAAACAACGAAGCTCTCGCTGGACCTGAAGCGCTTCGACATGGGCACCGACGACGCTTATCTCACGAAGCTGACGCACAACATATTTCAGAAGCATCTCGACACGTACTCGACGATAGAGCTTCGAGCGTTGCGCGACAAATCCGCGAGTCTCCTCGTCGACTATTACGAGTCGAAGAACCATCAGAAAAAACAGCTGCAGACCGGCGGTTTCCAGGAGCTCAGGAGGGACCTTCAGGCGGTCATCGGCACTCGAACGAACATAAACATTGCTCAGATAGAGGATTACGGCGGGGAGACCTTTCTCTCGGAGGAGCTCGCCATAGCTCTTCTGCAGCGAAGCAAGTTGGCCTTCGTGCGCTGTCGGGCTCTGTCGCAGCACAGCGACGTGCCGGGCAACGCAGTTCAGATACTCGAGATTCTCATGCAGTATCTCATGACGGAGCACGTGGATTACGCACTCGAGCTCGGACTGCAGAGCGTGCCCATACCGGAGACGAGGGTCCAGCCGGAGATCCATTTTTTCAATGTCGTCAGACAGTGCAACGTCATCGTACGGTTGCTCGAGGAGCAATTCAACGAGAGTCTCGTGCCTCTCGTCGCGTCGACGCCGAAGCACGCCGAGTGCCTGTCGAGGGAGAAAGTTATCCTCGAGCAAACCGAGCTGAAGCTCGACACAGGCCTCGATCGGAGCATAAACGCCATCGTCGGATGGGTGAAATTGTATCTTCAGAGCGAACAGCGCAAAACAGATTTCAAGCCGGAGAGCGACGTTGACACTCTGAGCACACCGGCTTGTCTCGTCGTCGTACAGTACGTGACCGGCATGATCAGGCAGATTCGCGACAGTCTCGATGGGAAGAACGTCGAGAATGTTCTCACCGAACTCGGGATAAGATTTCACAGAGTCATCTACGAGCATCTTCAGCAGTTTCAGTTCAACTCGGCTGGCGCTATGTGCGCTATATGCGACATGAACGAGTACCGGAAATGCGTGAAGGAGCTCGGTGTCGGTATCGTTATCTCGCTGTTCGACACTCTTCACGCACTTTGCAATTTGCTTCTCGTTAAACCGGCGAACCTGAAGCAGGTCTGCACCGGCGATCAATTGGTAAACACTTTTTTTAATGCTTATTTACTTCAATCGGGATGAAGATGTTTAGATCGTTTTTTATATTTTTGTTTTTATTAATTTTTTCAGGCGATGCTCGATCGTTCGACGCTGATAAACTTCATCCAGCTGCGGACGGATTACAAGACGCAAAAGCTGGCCAACTCTCTGAAGGATCTCGCGCCCACGTAGTACGTCGGACGTGACGATTCGTCTTAGCTGTATCGTCGATCGTACATAGAATAGCTAGATAAATGTAAAGGATTTAAAAAAAGATACGCAAAAGTAAAACGCATGAACGTAGCAAACGTATTAACTTTATTATCTTTATATGTATATAAATGTACGCTCCGTATCGATGATAAAATGCGCTAATTTTCACTAGTACAAAACGCAACATTGTTTTTTTTTTTGTAATTCATTTTTTTTCTGCCCGCTTCTTTTTTCATGAATAAATTAATATTCTTATAAATATGTTGATAATCGTTACGTATGTCCGGTTACATTGCATAATATCGCGGCTCGTCGTGACGTAAATCGCGAGACATATATATAACATAAACGAAGACGCATCGGCAACAATTGGTAAGATTTTATCGCTTGCTTATGAACTTCGATCGGCAAGGGGTTGCTTTTTTTTAGGCGGTGCTCGATCGTTCGACGCTGATGAACTTCATCCAGTTACGGACGGACTCCAAGACGCAAAAGCTGGCCAACTCTCTGAAGATTCGTATTAGCTGCATCGTTGATCGTACTTGCACTGCACGAAAAATCGTATGAAATTTAATACACCGGACTGGAAGTTTTTGTGCAAAAACTATTATTTTTGAATTCAACGAAATTTACTATGAAAGTAATTTAATAAATTTACTATGAAAAAAAGTACTTCGATTTTAATCATCGACTTTAACTTCAATGGAAAAGTATATTCACGTTTCATCTCAATCGTGCATTAAATTTAATGTTCAATTGTGATAAAAAAAAGTAATAAACTTTTTCAATAAAATTAAAGTAAATTATTCAACTCATTTGAAATGTTTTTATTACATTAAACATTAATTTTTCATCACAATTGTACCTGAAATTTAATATACCAGTTGTCGCATAAAAACTTCCAGTCCGGTACATTAGGTTTCATACGAATTCTTTTTTGCAGTGTAGACAAACGAAAGGGATGAGAGAAAAAAAGATACGCAAAAGTAAAACGCATAAAGGTAGCAAACGTATTAACTTTATTATCTTTATATGTATATAACTGTACGCTCCGTATTGATGATAAAATGCGCTAATTTTTACTAGTACAAAACAGTTAACGCAAGATTGTTTTTTTTTTTTTGTAATTCATATTTCTTTTTTCCTTGTTCTGCTTTTTTTTTCATTAATAATCTTTACGTACGTACGTTTAAATTACATAATATCGCGGCTCTTCGTGTCGTAAATCGCGAGACATATATAGTATAAACGAAGCTCCTTTGCCTCGTCGTCGGGATGAACATGTGTGTCCGTGTGTGTGTGAGAGAAAATAGTTAAGCGAGCTACCTAAATCGCCGAAAACTATATAAATAAGACCATTTTTTACTTTTCCATTTAATAACTCTCCAGCTAGCTTTCCGCGCCCATTTAATGAGTCGCGCACCGGAATCAATTATTATGCGATCGGATTTATCGTTTCCCAGTTTTTTTGTATTGTTTCATCTGTGTATTTACGGCCCTTCTGTCTCGCTGACCCTTGATGGATTTGTATAAACGTGTTTACCGACTCAATCGATTAATTTTCACGACTTCGATGGGTCATAGGAAATTGACAGAAATCAGCATTTTTTTTTTCTTATTTAAAGTATTTTATAGTATTCCTAGTTGGTGGGGGTGGGGGGTGGGGAGGGGGGGACATGGATTGAATTTCCGGCTCGTCGTCTTCGAGTACAACTTTTTTTTTCGTAATATCTTTCAAATTGAATTTTTCCTCTATCTCTCGATGGAGAATGTGAGCGGCTGGGTAGGAGGTAGAGAGCGCATCGTGCGCAATTTTTCGTAGGCTGCGTCATAGAATTACAGTCTCACGATTGAAAAGGCTAAAAAAAATAATCAAGATATTTTCATTTTTTTCTTCTTCACGATCTATAGAGGATAAATTGTTACGAGGAAGAGTTGGGAGCGGAAACGTCGTCTCCGATCCCACTTTAGCGCCAAGTCGACTACCGCGTTATCAGCGCATGCGATAGGTATTAGTCTCGTGAACTTGGCACAATTCACCACGAAAATCGAGCTCGATGCTGAAGTCGAGATCGCGATAGTTTCTCGCGTTCGGCTTCATCGAGAAAACGCCGCAAATCTCCTCGCCCTTCTTGACGGTCATGAACTCGTCGAAGTAGAAGACGGTTTGTTTCCAGTGCGTGTACTGGACCTCGGGCGCGGTGCTGAAGCCGATGCGCTTGTGGCACTTGGTGAACTCGATGGTGAAGAAAGTCACGAGTGCCTGAACGTAGTCGTCCTTGCGGACCTGCAGGCTGAACGGCGATGAGAATTCGAGATCGGCCTTCGTGACGGTGTAGAGATCGACCTCCTTTATGAGACAGGCGTTCGTCACGACCTGCTTCGGATCGACTACGTCGACGAGTGGCTCGCTTATCGCTACTTTCCTTATGCTCGACATGTCGAAGCCGTAAACGTCGTCCCACCAGTTTATCTTCTCGTCCTTGTACTGGCGATCCTCGATGCCGCAGATGAAGAGCGTGGCCTTGTCGGGAAAGAGCATTCCGCCCTCGCGCAGCCACTTGTCCCTCGCG
This sequence comes from Exephanes ischioxanthus, assembly GCA_958510785.1. Lineage (NCBI taxonomy): Eukaryota > Metazoa > Arthropoda > Insecta > Hymenoptera > Ichneumonidae > Exephanes > Exephanes ischioxanthus. Next base: position 11,225,077 of record OY294024.1, on the reverse strand, counting down.
AAGAGAACCGTGTCCAGCATCGATTCGTAGAAAAGACAATAACCCATCCATTCCGATATTATTATGTCGACCTTCTCGATGCCGTCCGGCAAAACGACCTCCTCGACCTTGCCCTTTATTATCGTCACTATGTCCGAGAGGTGATTCGCCTCGACGATCTTCGTCGCGTACTCGACGATGTTCGAGCACTCTATGCCGATCACCCTCGCCGCTCCGGCCTTGGCGGCGAACATCGAGAGAATTCCCGTGCCGCAACCGATGTCCAGGACCGTCTTGCCCTTGAAGAGGTGCTTGTTGTGGTACATCGAGTTTCGATAGGTCACCGTCCTGACCTCGTCCTTCAGCATCTCCTCGTGGATGCCGTAATGCGCGTACGAGTCGAAGTAATAATCCCTCGACGTCATCTCGTCTACCGGAACGGTCGGTTTGTGATTCGCCGTGTCGTTCTCCAGATCCTTGGACACAGGCGCCGCTACTTCTGCTACTTCCATTGTCTCCATTTTCGTTGTCTGAAATGAGGTCGGATGTTTGTTAGGAATATACAGAAAATCGATTAACAGGAATCAACGATCGAGAGCGTTCGGTGGAATTATGGAGAGTTGCGGGCGTAGTTTTTCTTGGGAAAGGTCGTGCGAAATTAGAAAATTGTGCATTGCGTCCGATATTTTGGAAGAAAAATCTTTAAAAATAATTAATAAAAATCAATGATCGAGAGGGTTCGGAGAAATTGTGAAAAGTTGTGTACGTAATGTTTTGGGTCTGGTCGTACACGACAAGAAACTTGTGAATTTCGTTCGATATTTTGGGAGAAAAATTAACAGAAATAAATAAATTAAAAAAGGGGTCAGAAATTCATTACAATAATACAAAAAATAATAAAAAAATCAGCGATCGAGTGGGTTAAAAAAAAAAATTGCTACGAGCTATAGAAGCGACATTTTTTCAGGTCCGGTCCTACGGCACGAGAACATTCTGAATCGCGTTCGATATTTTCTACGAAAAATAAAAAGAATATTTAAAAAACGAGGTTAGAAATAAAAAAAAAACCATTTCATAAAAATCAATGTAATCGAGATTCGAAAAAATTGCCGCGAGTTACGGGAGCACAGTTGTTTTTGAAGACCGATCGTACATGCCAAGAAAATTGAATCGCGTTCGATATCAATTGAGAAAAAGAAAAAGAAAGATGGACGAGCGGCGAGCTGGTTGTGGGTTAGGAGCGCGTCCCTCGAGTGAGCCGGCGTGCGCGAACAATCGACGGACTTCGATATAACACAGGGGGGCAAGAAACGGTCCGGTCGCGTCGCGGTTTATTCGTCGCCTCGAGCGGTGTTATCGATATAGACGATTATAGTTACAATGTTGTTCATAGATGAGGATCGGACGACTCCCGAACAATACGGACGGATCTCAACTGCGAGATCGAGCGTCTTCCACGTGCCCGCCAAAAAGAGTGGCGTCCATTTGGGCAGGATAATCGAATGATCGCACGCACACCGACGAGTCTTTGTCACGCACACGTGTGCGATATAAAAAAAAAACCGAATCTTTTTTTCGTGCAAACGCGTCCGTGCTCGGTACGTTATTTTGCGAGTTTATCGTCGATCCGTCTTGACGGATTTCGTTGAGACATAAGACGAGACTGTGAAATAAATATTCGTGTCGTTGAAAAATATGGCACGACCGGAAGATGCAAAATTTTCGTCGCAAGGAGACACGGAGCATGCGTCCTTTCTCGAACGTTTTAGGGACTTCGGTGCGACACTTGTCGCAATCCTCGAAACCTCTTTTTTTGCGACGAGGGAATTAACTGCTAGATGCGCCGAACGATCGAAGCTATAGATTATAGGACGTTGTGGTTGATCGTTGGACGTTAAATTTTCGTAAATTACTCACCGAGTTCTCGGACACCGGAGGGTTTCTCGCTTCGATTTCAGCCGGCACTTCGTTGTTCGTCGCCATTTTGTTTGAGCGTCAGAGGCACTGGAGAGCAGACGAGCAGACGGTGAGCTCCGCGGGTAGCTTCGGGAACGTGCGTGCGCGCCGATTAGATATGTGCCGTCACGGTCATTTTTTTATTTTAGACGTCAATTGACCAAAACATATTATCGTCAATTGACCGTCTTTTTTTATTCCAGAAAATGTTTGTTGCACCACGACCGTAATTTTTGTTTTACGCCACAAATATCGTCAACGAAAAACATCTATTTAGTTGGGATTTGATCATTTTTTTGTTTCCCAAAATTTGGTCAAGTTCTTAGCAGTCTAGGCTAATTTCAAAGGGATTTTTTTACCTCGTTGATTTCGTAATGATTCTTATTTTCATTTCTTATCAATTCATTCATCAGAGAAACGATATTATTAGATAAATACGAAATTAATTTTTGATTCCGATTAAAGAGATTGGAACTTTGTTAATTTTGAAGTTGAGACCGTGGAGGTTTTTACAGTTAATGTCGCTGTTGTCACAGTGCGGTAATTTCCGGACTGGTCAATTGACCGCCGCGTGACGGTCAATTGGCAAAACAAAAATAACCGGTCGCAAAGTCGGCGCTCGTTTAACACGTTTTTTTTCGATAGACTTCGTTATTTTAGAATGCGAAGGGGCGACATGTATTTCACGTATTTCGCAATGACGCAAATAATCCATGGGTTGAATGACGGCGGATAATTGCAAATCTCCAATTTCGTAAAGACTTTTTAGTACCTCGTGCAAAAATTTCAAACAAGCCCGCGGCAGTTCATTTTCCTCGACCAATCGGCTGCGAGCTCGGTTCTTATTAATTGCGGTCGAACGGAAAAGTGAAACGACTTGTAGACGGCACTTGCCGCGGGTGACAGACAGTTGACCGAATGCGAAACTTGTATAATGACCAACCTCATCATATCGAAAGTCTCTAGCGCAGTTTAAGTCCGGAATCTTTAAACTAAATATCGAAGGAATCCACGGTCGAATGCAATTTCCGTACAGAATCCGATAGGTTTGCATAATCTATTCAAAAAGTTTAATGGTACAATGATTTTGTGATTAATATAAATATCTCGATGAATACACACATCGCACTCACTACCTACGAACGCCTACCCACTGCATACTGTAAAAAACTATAATATTTTTTCTTGCAGTCGTTTTGAGTGTGATGCGATTTTTAACCAACCCGATCGGTTGACAAATCGGTCGGCCGGATTTACAATTTCTACAACGACCTTTAGCACATTACTGCCTGAAATCATTAATGTAGAACAGGTAGAATATCCGCGCTCAAATACAATTTTCGTATAGAATCACCTGAGACGTTTGCATAATACGTTAAAAAGTTTTATAATACAATGATTTTCATGAGAAATACCGAAATAATCGAAATATTGAAACGGCGGACACCCGTTTCATATGCATCATCTACGAACCCCTCTCGACTGCATCTACATGAAAACTGGAATCTATCCTCATGAAGTAACGTTAAGCGAAAACGATTTTGAACGTTTGTGTCCGGAGACGAAGCTAAATTACCGACGGTTGGAGCTTGCCTCAAAGGTATGGATATTCGCCGATAGATGTCGCTGAAGTGTTGAGGTTATATCGAAATTGCCGCAGCCAAGATGTACTGTCAGAACCACACGTTCTGACAGTACATCTTGGCTGCGGCAATTTCGATATAACCTCAATACTTCAGCGACATCTATCAGCTAATATCCATACCTTTCAGACAAATAGATACCTGCATTGCCGACGGCTCGCTTCTCTAAACGCTGGTAATTCAGCTTCTTTTCCAGAGACAAACGTTCAGAATCGTTTTCGCTTCGACTGACTTCATGAGGATAGATTCTAGTTTTCATGTAGTATGCAGTCGGGACGGGTTCCTGGATGGTGTCTACGAAACATGAGTCGTCGGATTTCGATATTTCTCATGAAAATCATTGTATTATAAAACTTTTTGACTCTATTATGCAAGCGTCTCAGGTAATTCTATACAAAAATTGTATTTGAGCGCGGATATTCTATCTGTTCTACATTAATGATTTCAGGCAGTAATGTGCTAAAGGTCATTGTAGAAATTGCAAATCCGGCCGAACGATTTGTCAACCGATCGGGTTGGTTAAAAATGGCGTTACACTCAAGACTACTGCTAGAAAAATATTATAATTTTTTTACAGTATACAGTGGTTAGGCGTTCGTAGGTAGTCATTGCGATGCGTGTATTCATCGGGATTTTTATATTAATCACAAAATCATCGTACCATTAAACTTTTTGAATAGATTATGCAAACCTATCGGGGGATTCTGTACGGAAATTGCATTCACCCGTGGATTCCTTCGATATTTAGTTTAAAGATTTCGGACTTAAACTGCGCTAGAGACTTTCGATATGATGAGGTTGGTCATTATACAAGTTCGCATTCGGTCAACTGTCTGTCACCCCTTGCCGCATCACTTGCGTCAAAATTATTTCCGCCGAAACTAAGCTATGCCAAAAAGTACACGTCATTTCCGGTCCGGAAATCGTCAAAACACCGGGAATGATGTATTTTCGGAATGACGTCACTTCCGGTAGAAAAATAAATGTTTAAACCGGAAGTGACGTATTTCCGGTGTGACGTCACTTCCGGTAGAAAAAAAAGTCTAAACTGGAAATCACGTATTTTCGGTATGACGTCACTTCCGGTTGAAAAATGAAATTTACAAAGTGAATGTGACGTATCTTCGGTATGACGTCACTTATATAAGAGATTCGAATAACATGGTGTTTCTTTAATCTAGTTACTTTTTCGCGGATATGAGTTTCGACTGAATAGAATCTGGCATAAATGATACACTACGAGAAACACAGCATAAAACAAAAAATTGTAAAGCTCGATTACAACTTGTAGCGAATTTGGCGAGGCGCCCTTTCGCACGTTCCGAAACGGATACAATAAGCAGCTGAGATGATTCGAAAAAGTTGAAAAACGTTCGCAACCGAACGGTACGAGGGCCCGTTGGATTCTTCAACAGAGTTTGTTAACCCGAAGAGGGTTGTCCAGTGTTCGGAGAATCGAGGAAAAGCCTCTCGGAATCTGTCCGCAGAGTGTGCAAATTATCGTTGGAGGTTAGTGTAGGAGGTGCACATCGAATAGACGGAAAGTGAACGACATTCGCCAGATTAATCCCGTCGACAAATCGTCGAAGTAGCGCTTCTCATGTTAACGCCGAGACGCAAAAGAACACCGATACTCCTTCGTCCACCCGACGCCCAGCTCGCCGTTCCCAAACATCGCGCGTCTCTCTAAGTGTGTCGAAGGTCAATCGACGAACGATCTCGTACGTTTGTCGACGTAATTCGTAGCTCAGTGTGCTCTCTAACGCCACCCAAACTCCCCTCCAACCCCTCCCAGTCTGGCGAATATACAAGTGCCTTAGTGCCTCGCTCCGGCGAACTTAAAACGTTTCTGCGTTTGTATTATTATTTTTTTTATTCTCTCGTACGCGCTCTCCACTCGCCGGATACTCGACGCGCTGCGTAAACGTGTTATACACAAAAACGGGTTAATCAGTTCTGTGTGCTTTTCTCCCGAGCGCGAAGTGACGACAGATCGAAACCGGGTGTGTGTGCGTGTGTGTGTGTGTGGGTGAAGAAAAAAAAAAAAACACTTAAGGAAACGTCGTGGACGAGTGTCGAATTGGAAACGGCGGGATACGTCGCACCTTTTTTTTTTCTTCGTCCACCAACGCACGACGCGAAAGCAGTTTTGTTTTTTTTTTTTTCCTAAGGCTTCAGAGCGGTTTTTTCTGCGGACAACTAATTCGCGGGTCTGTGCACAACGTTTTCACGCTCGAGGACAAGAGATCGCAGGTTATTACGAGCTTTCGTACACAACAATCGATTTGTCATCCGCCCCGTGCTCGCGGCTGTGACAACAAACGGTGTTATTATCATTATTTCTCATTTTTTCTCATTATCTTTTATTTTTTTCTCACTCCTTTTTTTTTTGATCGTTATCTTTTTCACGTTCGAACGCGCGAATCGAGTCGGTAAGGAGCGCGTTTTTAAAGGCAGAATAAATCTGTTGTAGGATCTTGGGGTTGTGTCTCCTGTTCGCCTGAGAGGAAGCAGCTGCTTCGTAGAAGCACTTTTTTTTACAAAGATTTCGTTACAAGGATTTCGCAAGCGAAAAACGTTAAACGTAAGTTTTACATTTTTCATTTAAAAAAAAAAACGAAACAAAAAGATTTTGATTTTTTTTTTCTTTATAAATTTATTTGCTTATTTATTTGTTTACGTGACATGCCCTTTTGGACAGAAATTCAGATTATGTGAACAGTGAATATGTGAAATTTATTGTTTTGTGGTTTTGTGCAGTGCATTCGAAAATAGTCTTAGCGAATAATAGAACTTTTATCGTAGTATTTGATAAGATATTTTGAAGAGCTCGTTCATGATTTTTATGGATGTACTCGTGCAGAAAGGACTCTCGTGTGTCCTGAATTTATTTATTTATTTATTTGTTATAGTACGCAAGAGCTTTTGATGTTGATCTAGAGACGTGTGAGCAGCGTACGGCGTGCTAGCGTGCCATACGGGGCGTTTACTATGTTACTATCGTCTAATGCCTTTTATTATTTTTTTTTTGTTATTGTTATTATTATTCTATAGGGGGGACTAGGGCGAGATGGCCTAGCTAAAAATCAGGCTGACGCGGGGCGTAACGGGCCACCCTGAATAAGATAATTAGAAGGCTGCAACGGCGGTTTATGGGAGCATGAGCACTACCAATTCTAATGGATTTTATAGTTTGGGCGGCTAAGCCGTCTCAGCCGGCTTAACTATTTTAGCCGGCTAATCCGTTTCAGTCGGCCAAGCCATATTAGCCGGCTAAGCTAATACAGTTTTGAAATTTCTTGACGAATTAAAAAAAAAAAAATTTCTAATGTTGCCTTTATCGTATTCCGAAGTATTTTCGCCCGCTGAACATGAATCCGCCGGCCTTTTTGGCCTAAAGTACAATGCTACATTAAGGAGGTGGATTTTATGCACGAAAAATCGTATTTTTGGGATTTAAATGGAAAATATTGGGTTGGGAGTAAAATAATGGTTATGTTCGTGATCAGCGGGAAAAAATATGTGAAATATAGTCTTGAAACAAAAAAAAATTGATTGAACAACAATTTTTTACTTTTTGAGCCACTTTTGGAAAAATGTCGGTTTTTGTGATTTTCAAAGGTCGATATCTCGGCTCCCAATGGAGCTAGGAAAAATCCGGGGTGCCCATCGTGTTCAACGGGAAAAAATACACAATATAGGGCCTTGCCCGAAGTTTAAGAATCGTTTTGTCGTGCCGTTTGAGGACGTTGAAAAACGCAAAAAATGGACTCGAAAAGCCCATTTTTTCCTTGAAATTTTTGGACGAATTTTTTTTTTTTCTTTTTCAAAAATTAACTGCCACGTATTCCGATGTATTTTTGCGCGCTGAACACGAATGCGTCGGCCTTTTTGGCCTAAAGTACAATGCGACCTTAAGGGGTTCGATTTTATGCACGATTTTACGCACTTGGCCGGCTAAAATAGTTTAGCCGGCTAAGATGGCTTAGCCGGCCAAACTATAAAATGTAGCGTACAACTAAATAGCGTCAAACAATATAGCGTACTTCCAGTACGCTACATTAAATTTCATACGAATTTTTTTCATAGTCTATTTATTAATTAATTAATCATACTACAAAACACAGACGCTTTTTACATCGAAAAAAAAATACAGAAACCTTAACGAAAATGTTCTCTCTCGTTTTCCAGATAAACCGATAAGCCCGCCTGCCCGTTCCGTGCGTGATCTCGAGGGTCTCCGAAGGATCGTCAAATGGTATCTGAGAGATGTCGCATCGCTGACCGCAGCGTCTCGTCCTTGGGCATATCCGTGGGTCGTTGGACGGGCTCGAGGTCGAAGACGCTTCAATCGTCGTATTGAGTTTCCTGCTCCGATGCGAGGAGGTTCAAACGGCGCGCGATGAGCGGCGGCGGAGGTTTCAGAGGGCGAGGTTTCGGACCGCGCGGTCACCACCGTCAGGGTCCGAGCGGGCCAGGATGCGCGAATCAGCGGGGTCGTGGGGCGCGAAGCGACGGTCCAGCGTCGCGTCCAAACGCGCCGGTCGGTCCGCGGCTGGATGGAGCGAACGCGAGAGGCTCGAGCTACCGCGGAGGGACCGGCTCGCCGCACGGGCCGCGCCCCAACTTCAATCCTCCGCGCCGACCACCGAGACATCCGTCCCGTCCGGAAAACTGGTCCTCGCGCGGCGGTTCACCTCACTTTTCGCCGTGGCGCGGCGGGCGACCGCCGCGTTTCAACGGTCCGCCAAGACCGCCGTTTTTCCGCGGCAGAGGCCAACCGAACAACTTCGGAGGCTACAGATATCCCTTCATGCCCTCCAACATGCAACCAATGGTGCTCAATTTTCCTCCGCCACCCGAGCCGAAGCCCGCCACGCCGCACCTCGGTTCGGAGGAGGAGCGCGTTCAGAAAATCACCGAGGCCGCCGACGAGCTAAAACGAAAGTTGTCCGCCGTGGGGAACGAGCCCGACGTCTGGAACGACACGGAGGACGACGCCTCGATGGACTTCTCGTCGGACGCCGATTACGCCTCGAGCATAAGCAGCCGGGGCATTCCGGAACTCAAGCACGATCCGCCGGAGCTCAATCTCACGCTCAACGACCTGCGGGACATCGGAAGGGTCGACCACGATCATGGCAGCAAAACGGCCAAGGACGTCACCGAGAACGCCTCGAACTCATCCTTCGAGGACTCCGAGGTGACGATTCTCGACTACAATCCCGTACAGACCATGATAGAGATCGATCTCTGGTCGGACGATAATTTCATCGAGTTCGAGGACGGCGCGCCGGACGGGACTGAAAGGTCGAACGCGGCTGGGACGAACGACACACCGGTCGACACTTTTCAGGACTCTAGTCAGGATCCCGCGGAAATTTACGACACTCTGAGCTCGATAAATTCGATGGGCGAGGAGAGCGTTTCGCAGGCCGCGGTTGCGAGCGAGGACAGTCGCGAGCCCAGCAAGAACGAGTCGGCGCCTGAAGGGGAGAGCGAGAGTCGAAAAGTGAAAGAGGAACGGGAGGCGAAACGTTCAAGCGCGTCCGAGAAAAATATTCGGGACGAGCCGGTCGAGGTCGATTTAATTCCGGAGGAGAAGTCCAGGGTCGAAAATCTGTGTCGCGAAGACAACGACGCTTCCCTCGAATGCGAGGAAAATTGCGGGGAGAGCGAGCGACGAGTCACGAGCGAACTCAGCGAAAAGAGGAAAGAGACTCGGATCGATGAGAATAAAGAGTCCGAGGCTAAATTCTATGAAAATAATTTATCTAATATTGAATTCGATGAATCGATCGGACCAGAGAATTTCGACGATTTGCGTAAGAGATTGAATCACGTTATCGACAGCGATAAAACAAGAGATTCGGAGGACGCGTCGGAAAAAAACGCGCGTAGACATCGCGTGACAGACGAGTCGGTCGACGGCTCGGAGGTCGCGATGAGGCGCGATAGGGCGAGGGAAATTACCGGTCCGACGGCGAACGGTCGAAGCGATTCGCCGGACGACGCGACGTTGACAAACGATCGCGCAGCGCTCGAGCGAGAAAAATCCGAGTCGTCGATTGTCGTGAAAAAAACAAAAGCATCGGTCAAGCAGATGAGCGTCGATGTCGGCGATGAGGGTTCGAGGTTCGTCTCGCATCCCGAGAACGACATCGAGTACGCGTCGCTGGAAGTTGACCGCGTGGAGAGGAACAGGAGCTCGCTGTCCGGCGATAATGAGAAGAGCAAAGCGCATCAGCAGCGGCAACCCGATACGATAACGAGAAAGGCTCACGGGTCGATTAGCGAGGAGAGGCAAGAAACGTCGCGGAGGGGAAAAAATACGACTCACGAAACGCGAAGGGACCGAAGGAGGGAGGAGGGCGAGGCGGGCAAGCGACACGAGCAGCCGAGCGAGCCGAGTTGCCGGTCGGACAGGCCGAGGAGCAAGAACGAAACGTCGAGGCTCGACGTCCCGCGGGACATCGAAAGAAACGAGGTTAGCAAAAAAATCGAAAAAAAAATCGACGAGCAAAAATTGCCCGTGAGCGAGAAGAAAAAAATCTGCGAGAGAAGAAAACTCGTGCGAAAGATGCCCGAGGTCTCGGTGCCGAGAAACCGAAAGTCGACGCTGGGCGCGGATTTCGAGCCGTCCGATCGAGGGCCGATCGTCTTCGACCCGAGGGAACCACCGCCCGCGATACCGTACGCCGCGCAGAATATTCGCGTGACGGAGACGAGTGTTCAGGAGACCGGTATGAACAGCCAAATACCCCCGGCCTTCGATCCGCGTCTCTCGTCGAGGGCGCGATCGGCCCTGCTCGCCACCGCGCCCTCCGCCATGACCGTCGCTCAGGATCCGTTCATGGCTCAGGGCTACCAGATCACGAATTTCGTCGCCAATGTCGGGACGATTAATTACGCAGCGCCGCCGCCGTCGATAATCGGAGCGCCGCCATCGATAATAGGAGCGCCGATCGATCCGCCGATATGCCTTCCGCTCTTGTCACTGCCGACGATATCGGCGGCGATTCCGATTTCGGCCAAGGCGCCGATGCTGCTCCAACCGCCGTTGCCCATCGAGCCGCCGCCTCCGCCGCCGCCCCTCGTTAAATCCAATCTGGACATGGTCGACGAACTCGAGGACATGCACGAGGCGATGGAATTCGCAAAGACCTTCATGAACATGACGGAGGCGGGGGATATCGGCGACGATTCGGCGGACTCGGATTTCTTTCACATGCCGACATTTCCCGATCTTCCGCCGATCGAGCTGCCGCCATTGCCGCCACCGGAAGTCGTGCCGCCCTCGGCGATTCCGCCACCGTTGGAGGTCCCGCCCGTCCCGCAACCGTCGAACGGAGCCGAGAAAGTCGTCTCTCCGGCTCGCCGATCAGTATTAAACGACGATTGCGCGAAGGAGCCGCGGTCGGTAAAGCAGGAATCCGCGATAAAGCAGGAGTCGATCGAGACTCCAAGCGTTACCGGAAAGAGCGTCGACCCTCCCGAGGAGCCTCCGATTATCGACGAGGACTGCATTCGTCCCAGGGTAATCTTCAACGTGACCCCGAAAACGACGAAGCTGAGCAGACCGGAAGCGTGGCAGCAGCACGAGAATCAAAAAAACCCCGTCGATTCCACCGGTCAGAAAAAATCAGCGCTGCCGGTTTCGCCGATCGTGAAGGAGAAGCGTCTAGCGAACGGTCACGACGATCGCGCGCCCAAGCACTCGAGATTCAATGGCGTGGTGAATTCGTCGCAGAGACCGGAAGTGGCGAAGAGCCGATCGCGATCGGCGAGTCCATCGAGGCGGGAGAAAAATCCCAAGGACGAAGATTCCCGCTCGACGCCGACCGACCATGAGAGGAACGAGCATTCCGCGAAGCGCGTCGGTAAGGAAGGAATCTCCAAGAAATCTTCGGATAGCGGAACTCCCGAGTCGTCGTGGAAGAGCCGCGTTATCGGGAGATTTCTGAAGATGAGCAAGAACGACATACGAAACATGCTCAACAACACGAGTCTACGTAAATTCGACATAGCGATGAAGCACCTCGTCAAGGAGAGGCGATCGTCACTTTCGCTCGGGGTGAGAAACACCGACGATGAGAAGAGCAAGGGCGCCGTTTCATACAACCGAGAGGAGTTCATGGACCAGCTTAGCGCGATGCTCGATCCGAGCGCGACCGTTGATTTCTGCAATTTACCGACCCAATTCATTCATCATCTGAGCGAAGTTCTCCAGCTCGATTCGATGTCGGATTTCGATTCGGCGCTGAAGACATCGGATGTAAAATCGTCGCCGACACCGGCCCAGCACCCGGCGCCAGCGCTCCACCGTGCGCCACGTGCCGCACCGCCGAGCGCCAAGGAGATCGATGACCGCAGGCCGGTGGCGAAGGGGAGGGAGAAGAAGTCGATGAGCGTGCAAGAGGCGACCGTCGCGTCGCCCGCAGTACCGCGAAAGCCATCGTCGCGCGACGATACGGTGGAATCGAGATGCGCGATCAACGCGGAGGTCATCGACGAGGAAACGAACACGAACCGTTCGATCGGCGGTGCGACCGGGCCGAGACCGGTCCGACGTCGGCGTCTCCGTGCGAGCATCGAGACGGTCAGCAACGGCGCCGCAACGGGACGAAATCCCGACACACCGAGCATGACGGATCTCGATGATATCTTCTCGCCGGGCATAGCTCGGGAGAGGAAAAAATTGGCGAGCGTCGTCACAGCGACGAGGAACGAGAAACGCACGGAATTGAATCACCCGTCGAGCGTCGTTCACAGCAACGAGGTCGCCAAAGATCCGAGCGTTGATAGAGTCGAGCGGGCGGCGGTTGAGCTCGATAAAATATTCACGGCTGGTATAGCCAGGTTCAAACTGCCATCGATCAAAGCCGCCGCTAGGGCGGAAGCGAACGAGGCCGTTGAGGACGACGACGAGGGAAGTTGGCATCGGGAGGAGAGAAAATCGCACGACGCGAACAGCGGTCGTTCTCATCGAACGATGTGCAGACTCGGCTCGAAGGGGGACAAGTGGACGAGACGAAAAATTCACGAGGATCGGGACTCGTTCAGGAATCTCACGAAGGAGGAGTGGGAGGCGAAGTACGGCGGGGAGTCTTCTTATGTTTCTTACGAGCAGGAGTACCGAGCGATGGTGGCGATGCGGGCTCGCAGGAGCGAGTACGAGGCTGCCCAGGAAGCTGAGGAAACGACCGGCGTGAGGTCGAGGCTCGGCAACGAGGTTCAGGCTGAGGGCGGAATTTACGAGACCTGGAGCGACAGCGACGAAGCGTCGCGTTTCCGGAATACCGAAGAGCCAGTTCATTACGAAAATAACGCGTACGGCGGGGCGAGCGGCGATAACTCGTCGTCGAGCTCGATGAGCACTTCGAGCGACTCGAGTGACGACGAGAACGAAGCCGCTCCGTCGGTAACGAAACTACTGAAGGTCATCAAGGCGAAGGAGAAAATCGCGAAGAAGCGGAGCATCAATGAAGAAATCAGAGACGAGGTGACCGCCGAGATCGAGAGGAAGCGTCGAGAGCGAGGAAAAGTACACAAGTCCAGGCACAGATCGAGACTCAAGAAGAGTCATCGGCGGAGAAAAGATCGAAAGGAGAGAAAGAAGAAGGGACGCAAGAGGCGCAAAAGGAAGTCCAGGAGAAGCGGCTCGGAGTCGAGGGGGAGCAGCGAGGATGAGGAAGATGAGAGTGATGAGGATGAGTCGCGCAGTCGGAAGTCCTCGAGGCTGCTGACGGAAAACGAGATCAAGAAGGAGATCGTCATCAAGGACGAACCTGAACCTGAAACGAGGCCGCTGCACGTTCCAGTGCGGTCGAAAAGCTCACTGGCGATCAGATCGGCGGATGAAAATCGACCGCCATCGACGTCGTCCAGTTCTTCCTTACCGGCCGTGGTAACTGCCAGTGCTGGCCCAGCGGCGAGTCAACCGAAGACCAAGGCCCAACTCAAACAGATGCCGGTCATGGTGAGGAAAATCGACGCCGCTGCGGGAGTTTCTAAAGAAATTTCCAAGGTCGATGGACTTCCGGTCGGTGAGAAAGAAGTCACCGGAAAAATCGTCACCGCTGTCGTTTCGAAGGAAATCTCCAAAGTTCATGGACTTCCGGTCGGTGAGAAAGAAATTACCGGAAAAATCGTCGTCGCTGCTGGAGTTTCAAAAGAAATTTCCAAAGTCGATGGACTTCCGGTCGGTGAGAAAGAAATTACCGGAAAAATCGTCGCCGCTGCGAGAGTTTCGAGAGAAATTACCATGGTCGAGGGACTTCCGGTCGGCGAGAAAGAAGTTACCGCAAGGATCGTCGAGCCAGCGAAATCGCCGTCAATATCGAGCTCGAGTCTCGCTGTCTGCGCGGCGAAAATTCCAGCCACCTCGAGTCTCAGCGACGAGTCCTCGACGTGTCCGAAATCCAACTCGAAGAAACTCGATATCAAGGCCTACAAAGAACGCGCGCGTCAGCGCCAGATTCGTGAGAGCGAGAAGCTTCGCGCGACGAACGATAATCCGAGAGCCTTGACCCAAAATCTTCTCAACATATCTCTCGATCGTAAGAAAATCGTGGACGGAGCGGCGCAAGAAGATGACGCTGGACCAACGGTTGCAGCGACGAGCGGAAATCCTGTGTTCGTTTCCACGCCGCCGCGCACATCGAATGTTGTTTCCACGAGGACGAGTCCTCGAAGCGGCGTCTCGAGAAAAACGAATCCTCCGGTCGTCGTCGCTGAGTCGCCGAGTGCGATAAAAATTATTTCCACTTCGCCGTGTGCGAGAAAAATTATTGCCACATCGCCGGGTCATCGAAAAGCAGTTTCGACGGCGAATGCGGGAGCGACGAGCTCAACGGTAACAACGAAGGTCTCGAGCCCCGATGGGAATGTGTCTCAGTCGCTGCCGGGAAAAAATCCTCCGCCGAAGAAACTCATACGCAGAAGAAGCGTCACGACCGCTCCGAAGCTCGAAGTCGAAACGGAGACGCTCGAGGCAAGGGCCGAGGCTGGCAAATTCGCTCACATAAAATCCGAGGGCAGCAAGGAAATGAAGCTTCGGGAGAAACTGAAGAAGAGCCGACCGAGAGCCTCGGTGGAGGGTCTCGAGTCGACGATACCACCGAGCAAACCGGCCAGGGTGAGAAAACGCAGCAGCGTCTCGAGCGGGACGAACACCGACGAGCGAGCGAATGTTTCGTCGGGAAAGAGTAAGGAAGAAGTGACGACGGTCGCATCGGAGAAAGACAAGGAAGAAACGGCGTCGGAAAAAAATAAAGAAGAACGGTCGATGATAACATCGGAAAAAAATAAGGAAGAACGGTCGGTGGTTGCATCGGATAAAAATAGAGAAGAGGAGGCGAAGGTTTCCTCGGAAAAAATTGTTGCGGAAGCGGAAACTGTTCCCTCGGAAAAACGGGATGAGGAACCGGAAACTGTTCTCTCGGAAAAACGGAAGGGGGAACAGGAAACTGTTCATTCGGAAAAATGTACGATCGAACAGACAACGATTCCCACGGAAGAACAGGGGACTGTTCCCTTGAAAGATCTCACAGACGAACAGGTTCGTTCGGAAAAATGTACAACAGAACAGCGCACAGTTTCGTCGGGAGAACGCGCAGAGGAACCGGCGACAGTTCCTTCGAAAGAATGGACGGAAGAACAGGGAACAGTTTTCTCCGCAAAACTCACGCGGGAACAGGGAACAGTTTTCTCCGCAAAACTCGCGCAGGAGCAGGGAACAGTTTTCTCCGCAAAACTCGCGCAGGAACAGGGAACAGTTTTCTCCGCAAAACTCGCGCAGGAACAGGGAACAGTTTTCTCCGCAAAACTCGCGCGGGAACAGGGAACAGCGTTCTCGGAAAAACCTCCGAGGGAACATGAACCAATGTTCTCGGAAAAACTTTCTAAGGAACAGGGAACAGTGTTCTCAGAGAAACTTACCGAGGAACAGGGAACAGTCTCCTCGGAAAAACTCACGGGAGAGCAGGGAACAGTTTTCTCCCAGAAATTAACGGAGGAACACGGAACAGTTTTGTCCCAGAAATTAACGGAGGAACACGGAACAGTTTTGTCCCAGAAATTAACGGAGGAACAGGGAACAGTTTTCTCCCAAAAAATAACGGAGGAGCAGGGAACAGTTTTCTCCCAAAAAATAACGGAGGAACAGGGAACAGTTTCTTCGGTAGACCAAACGACGAAAGAGGGAACAGTTTTCCCGAAAAAATCAACGGAGGAACAGGGTACAGTGTTCTCGCAAAAATTAACTGAGGAACAGGGAACAGTTTCTTCGGGAGACCAAACGGAATACCTCACGGACCAGCCTAGCGAGGAACCGGCGACACTCTCCTCGGAACGGTTCCCGGAAAAATCCGAGGTATTCGCCTCAAACCCTGAAGAAGACTCCCCAGCAATTCCATCGGACAACCGTGCGAAAGAACCCACGATACTCACCCACGATGAGAAGACCGAGGTATTCGAATCGAAGCCCAATTACCCCGATATTTTTAAGAAAAACCTTAATAGCGAGGCTCTCGAATCGAAGCCCAATTACCACGACCTCTTCAAGAAAGGCCTGAGAAGCGACGCCCTACCGGACACCGTTCCGCCAGAGTACTTCCCGACGATGCACATTCCCGAGAAGCTCGACGACATTCTCCAGCAATCCGATCTGCATCGTCTCGCGATGCCGATAACCGATTTGCCAGGCTGGTCGATAACGCCCAATCTCGGCAACGAGCTCAACGACTCGAGCGAGGATCCTCCCTTCCGAGGCTTCACCAAGGACACGATAATCCTCCGCGACCGCGTCCTGACCGAGACCGACGGGAACATCTCCGACGGAGACCTCGGCACGGTTGCTTTCGAGGACGGTTCCGAGGCTCCGGCCGTCGGGGTTCTCGACCTGGAGGACGTGACGAGCACCGGAGTGTCCCTCGACGCGCCGCTCTCGTACGGGGACGAGGAGTTCGTCGAGGGCGGCGTCGCCATCGAGACGAGTCTCCTGGGATTTCCGGTGGAGAACGAGATGACCGACGAGCCCGAAGCGATCGGCTCGGAGAACGAGCTCGCACACGATTTCGAGAGATCGGCGAAGTCCTTCGACGAGGAATCGTCCCACGAAACCATGGACATGACTCGGATGACTCCGACGCAGAACGACTTTCTCATAGCGGGCGTTCAGCGCCAAGAGTCCATACCGTCGCCTCTGCTCGTTTCGGAGCACATCGGCGACGATCGGCCTGGTTTATCGCCGAGAGATAACGACGAGGAGCTCCCGAACGACAACACCGTCGAGCCTCCGGTCGAAGCCGCACAGCTCGGGACGTCGCTCGAGTCCGAGAACAAAGAACGCGAGACTCAAGAAGCCTCGCTGCCAGACGAGAGAATGGACGCGTCCCAAAGCTGCGCTCTCACGTGCAAGAACGAAGTTCTCTCCCAACCGGAGAGTAAAATCGAGAGTGGAGCGTTTCTCAACGAAGAAAAATCGTGTGGCCCTCCGGAGTCTCGGGAGAGTCAGCTGGAGAAACCGCTTGTCGAGGAGGTCGAGGAGTCCCTTGCGGAAGTTAAGGAGAGTCCGAGCGACGCGCAGACCGAGCCAGCGATCGAGACAATTTCGCGGGAAAGACCGGCGAGCGAAAATGTCGAGGAGAGCGAGGAGATAAAAACTGAGAGGCCGCGAGCTGCGGAGGAAAGTCGGGACGAGGCGGGGCGCAGAGACGATCATCGGGAAAGCTCGAGATCCAAGGAACACACGAGAGCGAGAGCGAAAACTACTCGTCACCGAAATCACGCAAAGAAAAATACGCTGACTGAGAAGATGGTCGACGAAGCTGTGGCGGCGAATATCGTCAAGGTCGTTCCCAAACCTTCGTCGAAGGAGTCCGTGCTGGCTCGGATGATTGAGATCGACGTCGAGATACACAAACTGATGAACGAGAAAATGACTCTCTACACGATGCTCCGGAGCGGCGACTTTCCGGCCAAGGAGAGCGTGGACGATGGCTCGAGCAGAAGCAACGAGGAGGCCTCGATCGGCGGCGATAGGGAAGAGACCTCGATTACCGACATCGCTCCGCCGACCGTCCTCGCCTCGCACCTCGTGCGAAACTTCGACAGGAGCGTTCTCATGACTCCTGTTATAGTGAACGAGAATAAAAAAATTAATTCGGAAATAAACGGCAAGACGAAGAGGAAAAAAAGGAGTCCGCAGCGGGACTTAAAAAATCGTGGAAAGGAGATCGAGGTTGCGGAAAGTCGTCGCGAGAGGAAGAATTCCGAGACGAAGAGCCACTATAGGAGAACGACGAGTGAGGAGTCGTCGCGTCAAGAATCGGCGTCGACGCACTCCAGAGAAAAGAGTACTTCGTCGACGGAGCTCGAGGACGCGCTGGAGAACCGTCGGAAGCGAAAAACTAAGCTCAAAGACTCGCCGAACAGGCAGGCGGCTCGTCGCGCTCGGGAGGATTCCAGCAAGGAAGATCCTGGCGAGGCTTCGCCGGAGAATCCGACAAAATCGGGGAAAAGCGAGACGAGCTCCAAGAGCGAAAAAATCAAGAAGAAAATTAAGGCCTCACCGGAAGCGAAGAAAATCGAGGAATCGACGAGACACCGCAAAGCGACCGAGGAAAAGAGCGCGGTTGCTTCGAGGCCGTTGGAGAAAATCGGTTCGGTGATTTATTCGGACGAAAGCACGTGGGACTCGCTGGACCCGGAGGCGATCCAGAGCGACGAGCAACGTGGCAAGAAGGAGGGAGCGACCGGCCTGGCTCTTCTCGAGGAGACTTTCAAGCGCGAAATGGCGCAGACCAGAAAACTGAAGGCCGTCGAGAGACGAAAGAACAAGAAACTGGAACTTCGTCGGGTTATTCTAGAACCGACGGCTCTGACGCCCGACGAGGAGGAAACGCCACTGAGCGATCTTTACGAGAGAAAGAACTCTCACAAGAAAGACGGTCGAGGAGCGAAGTCGGCGAGAGGCAAATCGGCCACTTCCGGTCCGGCGAATGACGATCCAGTCAGGATTTGGAAACACATCACTTCCGTTATAGACGCGGTTGCTTCGGACAGGGTCGACCAACTTTATGCCGGTGAACCGAGCCCGAATTCCGACGACTCGACATCGCCGACGTCCTACAGAGGCGGAAACGAGCTCGTGAGAGAAAGAAGTCCGTCGATTTCTGCGCCCGAGTCGACTGGTTATGACGCTGTTGAACACCTCGAGAGTTCCAAAAATGAGGAGACTACCAGCGACGAGACTGTTCAGGGGAGAGAAACGGACGCCAGAGACTCCGATTCGAGACACGCCGAAGCGGAGGAGGCTGCGAAAATTTCGAAATCGAAGGACACCGAGGACGATCGGTTCGAGTCCAGAGAGTCAGAGACAGGCGGGACTGCTTCGACGAGTGAAAGATCATCGCCGACTGAAGGCAACAAGAGGTCTCGTGACGTCGATACCTCTTCTGGGCAGAGCACACCTGGAATACCGGAAGTTGAGAGCATCGGTGAAAGAAACGCTTGTCCGAGACAGGATATTGATATCCCGGTCGGTAAGGAAGATCATGGGAAAGAAGAAATGTCGCTCAGCGTGGTGAAGGCTTCGAGGAGGAACGAATCGTCGACGGCTCCGGAGAGAGAAAACACGACCAAAACGATAACTCAGGAGAAAGAAAATCCAGTGAAATCGGCAGAGACTTCGCCATCAGAAAGTTCACCGGCCAGAAAATCCGTTGAGGTCAAGGAAAGCAAACTTGAATCAAAGGACAAGCTCGATTCAAAGGACAAGCCTGATTCGAAGGACAAGTTCGATTCAAAGGACAAGCTTGATTCAAAGGAAAAGCTCGATTCAAAGGAAAAGGTCGTTTCAAAGGAAAAGCTTGATTCAAAGGACAAGCTTGATTCAAAGGAAAAGCTTGATTCAAAGGAAAAGCTTGATTCAAAGGACAAGCTCGATTCAAGGGACAAGCTCGATTCAAGGGACAAACTCGATTCTAGGGACAAACTCGATTCAAGGGAGAAGCTCGATTCAAAGGCGAGGTTCGAGTCAAAAGCGAAACTCGATGGAAAGCTTGAGGCAAAAAAGTGCGAAGCAAAGGATAAGCTCGAGGCGAGGGAAAAATTCCAGACGAAGGAGAAGCACCAAGTAAAAGAAAAGCTCCAATCGAAGGAAAAGCTCAATCACGAGAATCCAAGCTCCAAGGGTGAATCGACAGCGTCCGAAGTTCCGGCCGAAAGACCAACGAAAGAAAACGAGCACGCGAGGCGCCAATCGAAAGACGCGGAGGACGAGTACGCGCGACGCTCGTCGAAGGACGCCGAGGACGAGCGTCCGCGTAGTCACAGTCGAAGCGAGCGTCCCTCGAAAAGACGGAGCGTGACGCCGAGAGAGCTGGAGCGTGGGAAGGACAAGAAAAATTCGTCGAGGCACGAGGACAGTCGCGACCGGGACGAAAAGCCGTCGGGTCGACCGAAATCGGCGAGCAAGAGGAAACAACGCGAGAAGTCAACGCCACCGAGCCGCAGGAGTTCGCGTTACTCGGAGGAGAGGGCGAAGCGCTCGCGAAGCAAGAAACGCGAGCGGGAGAGATCGGACTCTCGGGGAGGCTCGCCCCACGGTAGCGAACAGTCCAGGAAGAAACCCCATCGGTCGCACAGATCGTCCAGCCCCAAGAACCAATTGGGCACGGCGGAGGAACAAGCTCGTCGACGGGGACGGAAACGCAAACGCCGACCGGAGATAACGCGCGATGAAATGATGAACTGCAAGGTTCAGCTGATAGACTGCAAGTACACATATCTTTGTCCGGACATGCATCCGAAGGTGCTGAAGAAATTCGGCATATCGAGGATAAATCCTTACGTGGCGCCGACCCTCGTGGCGGAGAGTTCGTCACCGCCGGAACTCAACAGGGCGGAGACGCCCTCGCCGCCTACCCTGACCATGGTCGAGAATTCTAGGCTCGAGAATTCGGACGAAAATTCGAAGGACGAAAATTCGAAGGACGAAGATTCGAAGGTCGAAGATTCGAAGGTCGAAGATTCGAAGGACGAAAGTTCGAAGGACGAGAGTTCGAAGGACAAAAATTCGAAGGACGATACCACGAGGGCCGAAACTCCCAAGGAGACGATGACCGAAAAGTCAAGGTCACCGTCAAGGTCGCCGCGGGAGGTCGACGGTCACGCGGATGAGGTGGTGGACCGACACGGGTGCGACGACAAGGTGGACATCGACGAGGACGAGGACGGCGTCGACGAGACCATCCACATCGTCAAGGTCGTTGAGAACATGCAGAATCCCGCGTTGAGCGATCAGGAGGAGGAGGCGAGCGCGCCGGAGATCATCGACGAGACCTCTTGCCCGGGAGAGACGGTTCTCCAGGACGTGATTGCCGTGGAGGACGAGACGACCGACGAGATTGAGTCGAAGAACGACGCGAACGACGACATCGAGGTCATCGAGGAAAGACGGCCGAGCAAGAGCGCCGATAAATCGAGCGATAAAAATCAACGAACGCCCGAGTCGGAAGTCGACGAAGACATCGGCTACGAAACGAGAAGGACCAGATATACCGTTCACACTGGTCCCATACTGGATATCAAGGTAAAACCGAGTCCCGGGAAGAAAAAAATTATACCACCCGCGCCTGGTGTGCTGAGAGTTCGTTTGCGCGGAAAACCGCAAAAGTCAAACGCATAGATCGCTGGAGAATACACTGGAGAATACACGATATTTGGATTGTTCGAAAGATAGACTCGTTATATATTTTTTTTTTCAAGACAGTATTATTCGTTTGTAATTTTTTTTCTATTTTCTTTTTTTTTTTTTTTTTACTCTCGTACTATCGTTAACGACATTGAATTTTTTATTTCGTTTTGATTGTAAAAGAGTCGCCGTGGCAAGCCACTTAGTGAAAAGAAGTGTACGCTCGACAATAAGCGAGTACAGGATCGTTTAATAAAATCGATCGCATTACCAGTTTTCTTACATATCGTACGAAAAATATATATATATTTATATATAGAGAAGCGTTATTTTTTTTTTTTATTCATCATTTCACCTCGCACCTTTACGGATTTTCACGTGACGAATAAATTTTAGGTCCTGGACGATTCGTTTCTCGCGGCTAGCGAGGATGGCGCTATTTACAGATACAGCCAAACGTCGAACGGTATATTGAACATTTACAAGGGCCACGAGGCCGCTGTAACTTGCATCTACGTTCTCGAGATGCCCGCCAAACGCTGGAACCTCTACTCCGGCTCGCTGGACGGAACTTTTCGATGTTACGACATAACGGTAATTTTTTTTTTTTTTTATTTCAGCTTCGAGCAGACGCACACGGGTTTCGTGTTTTCCTTCTTGTCCTTCCTCGTGCCGTCTTCGCACCGTTTTTTTTTTCTTTCTTTTTTTCCTCTCCAGCAGCGTTTCACAGCATCTCGGCGATTTTTTCCAGACTGGTGTTCAAGAACGTCCACCAGCCGACGTCGGAAGCCCGGTCCAGTGTATGGACCAAGCCTGGGGCGTTATCTTCGTCGGCACTAAATCCGGACACATTTCTCGTTACAATATCAAGGTCTTTATGTAATTTCGTGCCTCTCTACGCGCGTCGCTTAATTCATTCGTTTCTTTCGCTGGCTACATTCGAGATGAATTCCAAATACATTTGAGTCGCATCGGACACCTTCTTTCGCCAATTTTCATTTGTTCCTTCGCTCACATGTCTCTCTCGCCGGCTGTATTCAAGACACATCCCACAGAAAAATAAAAACAATTCTCTGTAACGTCACTTCCGGTTTGAAAATCTCAGTTTTCAACCGGCAGCGACATAATTCCGGAAATACATTACTTCCGGTTTAGAAACTTTTATTTCCCACCGGAAGTGACGTCATACCTGACATAACCCACTTCCGGTTTTAATATCTCATTTTTCGACCGGAAGTGACGTCACACTGGTAATGCGACACTTCCGGTTCAAAAATCTAATGTTTCGACCGGAAATGACGTCGTATGGCAAAAACGTCACTTCCGGTCGGAAAAGGAGATTTTCAAACCGAAAGTGACGCATTTCCGACATGACGTCACTTCCGGTCCTAAAATTATATTTTCAAATCGGAAGTGACGTATTTCCGGTGTGACGTCACTTCCGGTCGAAAACTGAAATTTCGAAACCGGAAGTGACGTTAGAGAATTTATTTAATTTTTCTCTGGAATGTGTCTCGAATGGGCGCAGTGACGGAAACATGCGAATACAGGAGTACAGGAAAGTAGATAAAAGAACTTTTGTAATACGTCTAAAATGTATTTGGAATTCATTTCGAATGTAGTCAGTGACAGAAACGGATGAATTAAGGGACACACGGTCTGTACCGTTGTCAAGGCTGCCAACTAACCGATCCCAAAAACGGTGAAATTAAATATTTATAGTCGGGTAGTATCAAAGGCGACAGACTCGAGTTCTCCGACAAATCCGTTCTGGCGTTGAAAGCCTCGGCCGAAGGTCCCCGGAGGGTCCTCATCGTTGCCTCGCGCAATCAACCGATCACCATAAGGGACGCTCTGACGGGGCTCTTCCTCAGGACCATATGCGGATACAAGAGCCACACGGTCTACAGCCTGATGAGGGAGAGGAACCTCGTCTACTGCGGCACCAGCAGCACTTCCATTCCAGTTTTCGATTTTACCGTGGGTTTACATACATCTTCACGCTTCTTCGTCGTATATGTTCTTTTTTTTTTTTTTTTTTTACAAAAAGAAAAAAAAAGTTGGACGTCGGATTCGATTTCTTCTTGGTTTCTTGCAGAATGGCGAACAAGTGACTCAGTACAACGCCGGCGTCGGTATCGTCTGCATGCGACTCTATCGGCAGATTCTCTTCGCCGGTTGCTACGATGGCAATATTTACGTATTCGATACGAAGGTAAGAATAAGTTCGTGTACAACCGATATTTATGAATTTTCGTCGATGCCAGAACAAGGAGAGAATGGAGAAGTGGAGAATTGTACATTACGATACTAGTGCGAAAAAAAACCTTTTTTCACACTAGTATCGTAATGTATTATATTATGCCTGTAGCATCGCGAAAGCGTGTAAAATAATAACTAGAGTGTAAAAAAGTGTGTTCTGCGCATGCGCAGTATTTTTCTCGCACGCCGTACTAAAAAGCGCTACTTTCGCCACGCGTTACAGTCACGAAAAGTGGGACTTGTTTGTGCCCGTGTTACAAACAAGTTTTTTCGTACTAGTGTCGTAATGTACTATTTCGATTTTTCAGGACCCGAGGCTGATAGTCAGCATTCCCGGACCTGGCAATATGTTGCTCAGCATGGAAGTCATCGGCGACGAGGTGAGTTCGAACGCTCGAGTTTGCACGCGCTTAAACGTGTGAACTTTTAATAATCGGCACTTTGGGACGTTCGCAGATCATAGCGGGGAGCAAGAATCGTCAGCTTCACTCGTGGCGAATGCCGAAGCAAGTTCGAGCCTTATTGTCCGAGAGGACGTAACGACGGAGATCTCAACTCGATGACCGAAGGAGAGTTCTAGTCAACACGTTGGAGACGAATTTCATTATTCCCCCCACGCGTCCATCATCGATCAGTTATATAAATCTTGTCAAAGAAAGAAAAAAGAAGAAAAAAAACGACGAAAACGATAAAGCAAAATGTAATATAGTCTATAAATATGCACATAATTTGCGTAGAAGCAGATGTACAAAAACGGAGGAAAATAACGGAGTTTTAAAGTGCGGACAAAGTGCACTTGTATTAAATGTATCGCGTTTTTTATATGTACAGTTCTTATTTGTGTTTATTCTAGTACGCCGTTAGCGATGTAGAAAAAATTATGTTCAAGTGTTTGTTTTATTTTATTTTTTAAATTTTAATTCTCTTTTATTTATTTCGTTTTCGGTACTGCGCGCCCTCGAGTTACATCTCGCTCGACCAAATGCATTTCGATGTTGTAAAATATAAGGAACGAAGTGCCCCGGTCTAGTTCATTCGACTAGTGCCAATATATTGATTCGCGTCTTTCCGACACGAGGACATTTTTACGAATATATAAACAAACTACTGTAGAATTGATGTTTTTGTTATCGAACTGACACGAATATGTTTTTTTAATAGTTATTAGTCACGTAATAAAGAAAGTTGTTCCCTTTTACTTTGTTGAAGTTTATTCGGTTGATTCCTATCATAAAAAAAATAAAAATGTATGTCACGATAAGTTCTTCGATCTGTTCTCAAAAAAATAACAACCTGGCAACGGGGAGTGCGAAGTTTGATCGATATCCGGTAGTTCGTAGAGCGAGTTCTGAACTGATGAACACTTATTATAGTCGACTTTTGCACGATGTGTCTGTGCCTCGGCCCTGCGAGATCCGGCAAAACGCTTCTGATGAAGAGACTCCGAGGCGGAGACGAGATCGACGATGCGAGCCACACCGTGCCAACGAACGGCGTTAATTTGTTTACGATAAAAAGCAGCGACGGTCGTTTCGACATGATCGTCAGAGAGATAGGCGGAAGCATGGCGCCGATTTGGAAGCATTACTTCGACAGGGTACGTTCGCGCCGACAAACTATAACTCCTTCATCTCGCGGCGATAAAAATAAACGACCTTGAATATTTCTGCATCTGCGATAAATGATCTCTGGCAATTCGTGGCGTGTAAAATTGCGCCTTGGGCAAAACGATCTACGACGTATCCCTAGCGTATTTCTTACACTGTTAAAAAAATTGTAAATTTAATGCGGCGAACTGGAAGTTTTTATGCAAAAATTGGTACATCAAATTTAATGTACAATTGCCATTAAAGTACTTTCATCACAGTACTTTTATAATAAAATTTAAGTAAATTATTAAAAGTAAGGTTTTTTAAGATACTGTACGCTAATTATTCATCACAATTGTATATGGAATTTAATATTACCAGTTTATGCATAAAAACTTCCAATCCGCTACATTAAATTTCATACGATTTTTTTTTTTTTTTTTACAGTTTATCTACGAAAAACGTGCAAAAATGTTGCTGCTTAACCACCGTAAAGTCGCAAACTCCGTCCTTGACCTTCCGCAATATTATCGGCCTGTCGCGGATTCGCAGCCACTGTCCATTATTTTTGGCGGATGCGGAGATATCTTCGAGACCTACTTCTCACTCGAAATAGGTTCAAATTCAATATTTTCTGGGACATTTTTTCCCAGGTACACAAGATCGTTTACGTCGTGGACGCAAGCAATCTCTGTCAGATAAGCGCAGCCGGTGTGTTGCTGTACTCGCTGCTGGTCGAGCCGAGGCTGGAGAACGTGAAGATCGCCCTCGTGCTCGGAAAGATGGATCTTTCCTATCGCCAAATGCGGAACGAAGCTCTGCTGATGCTGCACTTCGCCAGACTGCAGCGGGAGGTCAAGCAGAAGATTCAGGTAATCGAGGCGAGCGGCATGACCGGCCAGGGCGTTGAGGAGATACGCGCGTGGCTCTTCGATCCGGAAACGCTGAGAAGAGCCGTCGCACCGCCGGACTATCCTCCGCCGTCAACTGCAACGAGATGAAGCTATTTGTTCGTTTTCAAAAATCCCGAGGAATTTTCGTGTACCGAGTTCGGAGGATCAATCAAAATGGCTCGAAAGATCTAAAGTGTGTAATATAGTTTTAATTTACAGTCCAACTTCGACAGATATAAAGCTACCGAGGGATGCGTCGTGCGCACAGACGATATTGCGATCGGCATTTTTTTTTTTTTTTTCCTCCGCCGATCACTCGTCTCGAAGCACTTCGTTCGTACAGCATCCGATTATTCCTCCATTATCGCCGTCACTCTTATCAATTGTCTCTCGCTCCTCACTTATCTCGCACATAATTTTTTTTCATCGGTCTCGTTGCGAATACGCGCGCGCGTGCGCGCACAGTAAAATCGGTACCAACGCTTCTCATCCACAAACGTTCGCGATTCTTTTCGTGTTAATTTTACAACACTATCTTGTCCATTTTACAAAAATGTTTGCTAATTTTACGAATATTTCTTTTTTTTTTTTGTAAAATAACAACAAAATAATTGTGAACGTTTGTGGGAAAAAAAGTTTGTTGAATGTAGAAATCTTTTTTTACTGTGCACACGTGCTCGCGGAGGACGAAGCGAACCCAGATAGCAAAAAAAAAATCCGGTATGAAAAAGCGATCTAAATGGATCGCGCATGGCCGTCTGGATGGTAACTGTACGCTATCCTACGGCCAAAAGTTAACATTTTGTTAACTTTCGGACACCGTCCAGACGGATATAAGAAACTCATTGAGACATCACTTTTTGATAACTAATTTTTTTTTGTGCTACCTGGGGAAAAACGCCCCTCGCACGATGTTCGATTGTTCGTCGAACAATGACCACAGAAAACCCGTCTTGTCGTTCGTCGCGTTCAGCAGCGACGTTCAATGTATCCTCGTGAGATCCTCGACGATCTTCACCAAGTCGTCCACCGTCGCGTCCTTCTTCATTCCGCTTCCGTCGTCGATCTGCAAAGAGGTTATTTTTAAAATTTCTTTTTATAACAATCGTTCAAAGTCGTTCGTAAAAATTGTATATTACGATACTAGTGCGAAAAAACTTTATCTGACGAGTGTGAGTTTGCAGCACGCGCCGAAGGTGAGTGTTGCACGATCACACGAGTTAAGAAAACGTTTTCGCACGATTATCGTATAAAATGTTATTTCACAAGGTACGAAAATGTGGAAAATGTGCACGATTCGCAGAACTGCCATTTTCGCACGAAGTGAAATAAATTTCGATCGCTCGGTCGATAACGGGTTCGTCGATGCTCACCGCTAGGCCAATCGTGACTTCGGCCATTTTTTCGTGATTCAGGTCGAGGAAGCTCTCGATTAGGTCGCCGTCGATGAAACCCTCGCACTGTTCGATCTTGAGCTCGGTATTGAAACTTCTCCAGAAGTGGTGCTCGATCTTGCCGACGCTCTTGATGACCGAGGTGAGCTTGTCTTCGAGTTGCCGCAGGAATTCGTAGAATCCGGCTGGGATTTGCGTAACGAGACCTATAGCGCCGCCGACCGTCCCGAAGAGGACGCAACCGTTCGTCGGTGTACTCGACTCGCCGAGGTGCTGCATCACAAGAGAACCGTGACGAAAAACGTTCACCATGTCGCCGAGATGGAATTGTCCGACTTCCTGCATCTGTTGTCTTTCCTCCTCCGACGTTGCCGCGCTGTCGGTAAAACAGAACATTGATTGAGAATATCGTACGGAGTGAGTCGAAACGTTTGTTCGCTCGATTCATGCATGTTCGCGAAAAAACGGTGCAAAGTAATTTGCGGATGGGTTCCTCATTTATTACAATTTTGCGCATAGCTTTCTCTATGAGAATGTTCGTTGATCGACTTTTGGCTTTCTCTTATTGTGCACCTTTTAAAAATTTGTTTGACTTATTTTTTTACTGATTTAAGAAATTTATTTCACTTATTTTCTTTACTGCTCTACCGGTAATATTTCCGTCCGAAAATGTGAATAATATTTTGGCGACTCACGATATTTCACGATAGATTCTTTTGCGTTTGTTGTGACGTACGAACTTAATAAAAAAAACATTTAAAACCTTACAAAACTTTGCAAATAAAGGACCATTGCGAGAATGCTGTATGAAAATTTCAATATTCAACTTTTTCTAAATGTGACTTTTCCATGTTTCGAAACATTCCAAAGACGTTTACATGAAAACCTCAACAAAAAAAAAAATTCACAAAAACAAAGTTTCCACCACGAACGAGCAAAATAAAAAAATAAAATCCCCGAGTATTTTTTACTCCTACCTATCCTTCTGGCAGACGAAAAGATTGAAGCAATTCTCGGCTCCGAGAAAGGTGTCGTCGTCGAGAATCTCGATCGCCGTCATCCAATTAGGATTATAGTCCCTCGCGATTTCCTCGAAGCTTCCCTCCATAGTTTTGTACTGAAGAAGCGTGAGCGACCTCATGAGATCGCCGACGAGCACGAAGTCGCCCTTGGTCTTCAAGAAAAGTGCGATTATGTTGTTGAAGTGGCTGCACTCGAGCCTAAGTTCCTTCTCCGCGGTCCACTCGAATAGTCTCACGGTGCTGTTTATGCTCGCCAGTAATTTCCCATTAAATTCCACTAGCGAGTAGCACGATCCCTTGATTTCCTTCTCCGCGACCTGCGTCAACTTTCCGTCGCTCCAGTAGAACAGCAGTATCCTACCTACGGTGTTAATTTACCAATTAATAACATTCCTGACCATTTTTACCGGTAAAGTTACCGATAAAACAATTATTTTACTCCCAACCCAATATTTTCCATTTAAATCCCAAAAATACGATTTTCCGTGCGTAAAATCAAGACTTTCAATCTCAGTGTACTTTAGCCCCAAAAAGGCTAGCGTATTCGTGTTCAGCGGGAAAAAATACGTCGAAATACGTGGCAGTTCATTGAAAAAAAAAGACAAAACACAGCGTTCGCACTGTTTACAATATCGACTTGATTTAAACCCGTTCGTTCCTCATAAGGAACGAACGTGTTAAACCAAGATACATTTATACTGTATAGAGTAAGGAATGAAACGGATAAAAAAGAATCTTGCATATGCAATTTGCAACTACCGAACAAGTTACCGTCGGTAAAATACCGTCTTATTTACCCTGAAATTCAACCGGTAATTTACCGACTCACATGACTAATCCTACCTGCTTTGGGCTCAGACTCGTCGGGATTAACAAGCGCGGTCCCGACGACAAAGTACGACGTCGGATCCTCGCCGAGCTTGGTCGATATCAACGAAAGCGCGTACTCGTTCGGCATCAATGTATGAGCGTGCAGAACCTCGAAAGTATGCTGATCTATGACCAGAAGATTGTGAACCTCGATCTCCTGTCCGACATCGCTCGCAGCCGTGTGTCCAGGTTTGTTGTGCGATGCGATGTGGCTGCTCGTCGAGGTCGAGGCCGCTTGAGTCGAAGCCGATTGCCTCACCACGCTCACGCCGCTGTTCTCCTGCATGTCGACTCTCATAGTTATGACGCCGAAAGTCTGCGAGCTCTCCTGATAAGTGATCCGCCTCGGCGATTCGCCGAGCGGCACGGTTCGTATGTGCAATTTCTGTATCTCATCGATCGTCCCGATCGTGACCGTGCTGTCGGTCGCGAGAGCGAGACTGTCCGCGTAAGACTCCGCGTTCAGCGAGCACATGTGATTGACCTCTTTGAGATTGACGTTGCTGAAGACGAGCTTGTGATTGGACGAGTAGATAACAGTCGGCCTATCGGAGCAAGCGAAGACATTAGTTGTCGAGAGTGACCTGAAAGTACGCAGGACTGTCGGCTGCGTGCCGAGAGTGACCTTCTTCTTGTCCGACAGAAGTCCGCTGTCTTTCTGGAGACTAAAGTAGTACATGCTTCCGTCTCCGAGGGCGCACAGCAGATAAGTGTTGCCCTCGAAGCAGGTCATCAGTATCGACCTCGGAATAATCTCGCCAC
Source organism: Exephanes ischioxanthus (assembly GCA_958510785.1). Taxonomy (NCBI): domain Eukaryota; kingdom Metazoa; phylum Arthropoda; class Insecta; order Hymenoptera; family Ichneumonidae; genus Exephanes; species Exephanes ischioxanthus. Next base: position 11,195,009 of record OY294024.1, on the reverse strand, counting down.
CGAGCAGCTCCTTGTTGATCTCCTCGAGCGCGGGAAGCGTGAGGATCCTTATCGATATGTCCGTCCACAAGCCAACCGCGACTATGTGAGCCTCGCTGTAGCCGTCGAGCGGCGAAATATCCAGACAAGCGACCTCGTGATGCAAAGTCGCGCTGCCCTTCGCCACTATCCTGTCCTCAACGATCTCCATGTAGTAGAGGTCGTTGCCGGTCGCGCAGAGCACCTGCCGGCCGTTGCAAGCCACGACGCTTATCGTTCTCTTGTTGTCGGGCTCCCACTCGGAAACCACGCTCTTGCTCTCGTTCGATATCAGCCGCGCCGAGTTAGGCGTTATCTGAATGAAGAGATCGTCGGTTACGTTTCCGGTGTGAAAGGTTTGCTCGTCCGCCACGTAACCGGCGATCTCGGTCTCCTCGACTTCCTCGCCGTTCAGCGTCAGAATTCGCGTCTGACCGACGAAGGAGAGAACGAGCGTGTTGTCGAAGTTTCCAGCGCCGCCTACGCGCAAGGCCCACATTCCCTTTATGCCAGGCAGGTCTATGCTGGCGTGCTCCTGGATGCCGATGCCGTTTCTTATTATCCTCAGAGAGCCCTCCTTGAAGGCTCCGGAGCACGTGACCATCTGGCCTTGGCCCTGACGCTCAAGGTCGACGACCGCCATGTCGACGATCGGCGCGAGATTCGTGAAGATCTCCATCGGCACGCAGTACGAGCCGTTCTCGTCGGCTTTCGTTATCAGCTTTATCAGCTGCGAATCTCCCAAGCGGCTGCCGATGAAGATTACACCGTTGTCCAGGTACGTTATGCACTCCGGAATGCTGACTTCCCCGAGGAGCTCGACTTTTAGGTCCTTTATTACGCTCGTGCCGTCCGCTTTTTTCTCGTGCTCGAGGAAGAGCATGAACAAGTGACCGGCCATGTCGCCGAGCAAATATCGGAGACCCTGAGCGTCGACTTTCGCGTAACACGTTATCGTGCTCTGTTTTATTATCGGCGGGACGACGGCCACGTAGGTCGTGCCGTCGTGGTAGAGGATGCTCTCCTGGCCGATTATTATAGCGCCGCATATCGGCGACGGAACGGGAATCACCATCATCGCCTCGCGCTCGACGTTGTCCTGTTTCCAGAGGGTCTTCACGAATTCCTTGTCCCTCAGCGATATCTCGTGGGTTTTAACGTGACGACCGTTTATGTCCTGGTGGATTATTATGAGGGTCGGATTCGCGCAGCCGTGAAGAAAATTCACGTCCTGAACCTGCTGCTCGTCCATTCTTATGGAGGAGGCTTTGAGCTCAGGGTTGTCCTTGTCCAAGGGGATTATCTTGAAGAGGCCGTCGTAGAGCCTCAGACCTATCACACGAGCTTTCGGGTCTATTACCGCTTTTATTCCTGTTTCCGACGGCTTTCCTATGCGATCGGCGACGTTGCCGTGTGCCTTTGTTATTATCTCTATCTCCTCGCCGTCGCCCGAACACTCCAGTATCATCGCGTTGTAGCGAGTCGTTAGGAGAAATAGGAGATCTTTCTTTTCGTGCTGGAAGAAAATTAATAAAAAAATTGTAGTCGGACAAATCGGGCAAGATAAAACTTTGAAAAATATAAAATATTATAAAAAAAACATTCTGCCTATACACTGTGAAAATAAATTGTAATTTAATTTACCGACGCTTGAAATTTGCCTACGTTACTCACGTTAATTGAACATTAATGTACTTTGTATCTGTACTTACGCAAAATAAAAATACGAGATTAAAAATTAAAAATCGTTCAACTCTAATTTACCAAAAATTTCAAGAAAAATAAAAAGTTTACTGTAAAATTGTACCGCGCGTGTGCTTGAAATTTCAGAAACAGTTTATTTTTTTTTAAGTTTCCGACGCTGTTAATTAATTTTCAAACAATTTTTATAGCGTATTACAATGTCGATAATTTTTTTTTTTTTTAATTATAAATTTAAAAAGTCTCACCGGAGGCCGGAAGAATTTGACAACGGCAATTTTGCCGTAGATGCCGACTTCCTTGAGCGGCCTGAGGCCTTCCGGTGTGACGAGATAAATCTCCAATCTCGTGTTCTTTGCCAATATCAGATTGAGATCGTTGTGTGACGTAAAATTGCCTAAAAAATTCAGGGACGAGGTTGACGTGTAAGGTGTTTGCACAATAAGATAGATCGCTGTTGCAGCTTCGTGAGCTTTTGAATTTAGGTTAGCGCAACGAGTGTTCCGTAACCCTCGGGGGGCTTGTTTGTGATTTTTTAAAAGTACTCACCGGTCACACAGGCGGTCACAGCTGTGGGTTTGTGAGCCGTCACGACGTAGTGATGAGCCATGGTTTTCATCCTACGGATTCTTTACTTAACCACCTTCACGAGCGGTGTACTTTATATGCGATTGGAAATATCTCTCTGCCTCTTTGGTTACGATACTCTCTTCGAGGGAACACAAAATATAAACGCTGTGAACATATCTACGAATCCGTTCAAGTTAAAGCACCGCGAATTTGGCGATCGTGTTCGGGTCAAAGTTTGCCAACACACGCCCGGAGGAACACCGGGCGCGCGCACGCGCGCAGTGCGTCTCGCTCGACGCGGGATAAATTCAAACTACGGCATAATGCCAATCAACATCCTCAACGGTTTTCAGGCATACAATCATAATATTTCTAATAAAATTATTACGTTTGTTCGTTCTTGTCGTCAATCCATTGCATTTATAACGTGGCAGTATTCATTTTTGTGTATGTTTCTTTGCGTCGATAATATTTCAAGTATAATATATCGCCTTCTCGCAAGACACTAAAACATCGAATTCTTTCAAGGTATAGAATAAAAAATAGGTCTACGAAGGATCAATGATACAGTTTGTATATGTACATAGAGACGAAGAGCGTTTTTTCAGCAGTATAATTGTTTCCGCACCGTTAAAATTGCAAAGCGAATGCGGGAGCGCGACGATCGGCGCGTGACGACGATTCAGCTCCGTTCGCTTCTCGAAGTGAGACCTTGTTTCTTTTTTCTTTTTTTTTTTTATTGGCGGCAAAGAGCCGTTGCGACAAAGCTATGCACAAAGTCAGTCCCGTGTGTTACAATTGCCGCCGCGACGAACCACCCTTTGACCGTCGAAGCGTGGTAAGATGAGAAAAGAAAGAGACGAAGGAAAAAAAAAAAAAGAAAAAAAAAACAATTACCCAGATACAATTAGCTTAACATTTTTTTTAATTAATTGTTTTTCGTTTGTAATGTCACGATCACTTGTAGATTGATTATAGTTTTTTCCAACATCTCGAGCCACGACACGTTGGTGAGCGAGCAGAGCAATTGATTGGTGCACGCCGAGCCGGTGCCAGACGCGCTCACCAGGTTCGAAGATATCGACGTGCCGTCGCTCGATCGCTCGATCTTCGTGCTCTGAGATTTTTCGTCGTTGGCGAGACGCTCGTCGACCCCTTCGCTCGACTTCACTTCGCCTCCCTCCTTCTCAGTCTTATCCTTGTCCTCGACGTCCATTTCGGAGTTCGAGTCCCTCGAGCCGCGAACCTCGTCGGTCGGCGAGTGAGCTTTTCTCCTGGCAGTTTCCTCGCTCCCCTCCTCGCTGGCGGTGAATTTTCGTTTCTTCGACGGCGCCTCGGCCTCCTGCTGGCTCGTTTCCTTGATCCTCGCCGCTCTCGTTCGCGCCAGGAGCGTCTCCAGCGCCGGAAGCAAACTCGGCGGCGCCTCCAGTCGCGTTCCGCTGCTGTAGACCAGCGCGAGAGCTCGCAGATCTCCGGTCAGCCTGTGAGCCGAGACCTTTATGTCGACCGCCTCGACCATCGCGCTCATCGAGCTCACCAGATTGTCGATCAGCGAGCATGTCTGCTCGGTCAGCACGTGATTCGCAAGCTTCGGAAAGAAGGTCTTCAGAAAGGCGTGTATCGCCGGAACACCCAACGACGATCTCTCGTCCAGGAGAACCGCGTCGACGTAGTCGACCGTGTAGGACGAACAGAGAAGCGCCGCTATGTGCTTCCGATCTATGTGCGTCGCAGCGTGAACGTCCAGCCAGAGACGCGGGAAGAGCGCCAGATGCAACGGTACACCTGCAACAAGTTATCCAAGGTTGCTCGATGAGCCGTCGGAATTGGACGAAAATGCATCTATGGAAACTATTATTTCATGTAATTTCTTGACGATCATGGAAATTAAGAAGACGGTACTAGCCTTCGGTTCGACAGCGACTCGGTATTTTTTTTTTTTTTTTTGCTTCCGCATAGACGAACGTGTTTTCATTTTTTTATGTAAAGATTTTTGTTCCAGAGTACTGAAAATAGGCTAAATGTCATGAAATGCGATTAAAAAATACATAGGATGTATGTAAACAACGAAGCCTCAAAACAACAAATTACGCGAATTTCAGTCAGCGATTTTTTGCAATAAATTTTCCGGTAAATTTTGACGGATTCAATTTTATGAGATTGTAGACATTTTTTTATGTTACAAAAAAGTGTGCAAAGTAACTCGCATATATCATTTATTACAATTTTGCGAATAGCTTTCTCTACGAGGAGGTTAAAATCGACCAACGAACTTTCTCATAGAGAAAGCTATGCGCAAAATTATAATAAATGAGGAAGCCATGGGCAAAGTACTTTGCCCAGTATTTTTTTTTATGTAATCCATTTGTTACGAGGTCCTTCCTCTTTTTAAACACCCCCCTCTTTTTAAAACCTGGCCATACACGATAGACGGCACTTTCTCCAAAGATCGGTGTTCTTAAAGGGTATGCAAGTACCAATTTTTCAGATGTTACGAAAAAGTTGTCCGTTGGCTTACTTACGATCTGCAAAATGTCATCCGTAAGCTGTCCCATGTCTAAAAGTTGACTTTTGGACACGGCATAGCTTATGGATAACATTTTGGCGGTCATAATGAGTAAACCAGCGGACAACATTCTTCGTAACATGTGAAACATTGCTACTTCGATAATCACCAATCTCCGAGAAAATTGACTCCCGCTCGACTCTTCGATACGGTCGTGAACGGTCGGTTATAATTTCCGTTGTCGCCGATCGAGCTGTCATACCGAAGCCTAGTAGCCTCGATCTTTTAATAGTCAAAATAATGACTCGTAACAATTGCTTGTACCTTCGAAGCCCAGCATCGCGCTTAGATTTACGAGGGTGTCGGTCATGCAGTCGTTGTTGATCGCGAGCCTGCACATAACGTCGATGAGTTCGTGGTACGGCAGGTAGAATTCCAGTAGAGCGCTGTCGTACTCGGGATCGACGCCTTTCGCTGCTTCGAGCTGCGAATGAGGCACGGCCATTTGGACCATCGGCCTCGCGGGTCGAGAGCCCATTTTTCCCGCGGCGGTCGATCTCCTCGGAAGATACGGTCCGGGGGGGACCGCGGCGTGAGATTCTTGGAGGGCGGCGTGGCAGTGGGAAAGCAACGGCGCGAGAATCAATATAGCCTCGGCCGGCACGAGCATCACGAGCTCCTTCAGAAGATCTATAGCAAGATTTCGCATGTCCGGTGGATTGTATGTGTTCAACAGTGTCGCAAGTTTTCTCAGCACGTCCGGCCATTCCTTGCAATTGGCGAGTATGTTCCTAGCGTCTGGACCGTCGCGAGCCGTCCTCACGCAACGCACGAGCTCCACTATTATTGCTATCAATTCCGCCAGGTCACCGGCGACGTGACACGCAGTCGCCTCGTGGTACATTATGTGCAGCATGTGGAAAGCCTCCAGCGCCATGCTCAGACCTCCGTTGTAGACCACGTAGAGACGGTCGTCGTCCGATTCGATCAGGCATCTTTGAAACGTGAAAAAAAGAAAAGCAAATAATATATTATATATATAAATATTTATTGATATATTAATAGTAATTAATATATCAATAAAAAATATGTATTATTTAAAAAAAGAAACAAATGTTGGTCGATGATGCTGAGAAAAATTCGTGGGACGAGTACCGAAAAGCAGAGATTAGGGTAGCCCAACAGGATCGTCCATCCAGGCCTTGAAGATAAGAGGACAGAGTTCCCCTTCTGAACGACGCGATCTCGGCCTCCTCCTGCTCCGTTTGATCGGGATGTCTGGTCACGAGTAGTTGCATGAGCTTGAAGAGCTCGTCCACAGCCTGCGAGAAACGGACGGCGAGTTAGTAGGGAAGGTTTGACGAGGAGTCGGATGGTCCTCGTGTTCTGAACAACATGAAAACTAACCGGTCGATTGGTTCACCGAGCCAACTCTGATTTCAACCTTCGAGAGGGTGCTTTTTTGCCGATATTAAAACCAAAGCCCAACCAAAACCCAACCAGATTGGTTTTGAAATATCATCCAAAACCCAACCAGATTGGCTTTGAAATATCAACCAAAACCTAAGCAGATTGATTTTGAAATATCAACCAAAACCCAACCAAATTGGTTTTGAAATATAAACCAAAACCCAATCAAATTAGTTCTGAAATATTAACCAAAACTCTCCAGAAAGTTGGAATCAGAGTCGAATCGGCGCACCAATCGACTGATTGAGTTGGAATACATTCCCAGATAGCGTAAAAAAATCAGTTATCAAAAAGTGATCTAAATGGGTTCCATATGACCGTCTGGACGGTATCTAAAAGTCACCACCCATCCAAAAAGTTAACTTTTGGATATACGATAGCTTATAGTTACTATCCGGACGGACATATGTAACCCATTTAGATCACGTTTTCATATCAGATACTGTCTTGCTTCCTGGGTTGTTAGGAATCAGCCGAAAGTTTTACGGTCGGTTGGGCCGTGAGGGGCTCCGAACATTCACAATGCCTCACCGTAGAGTACTGGGTCGGGTGAGGGGTGATATTTTTGAAGGCCCATTGAATGTTCTGATGGGCTGCCAGTTGTCTCGTGAAGACTCTCGAGTGTTGGCAGCAAAGCCTCAGTAGACCGTAGTACGCCGGCAGCATTACGCGATTGAACAGCACCACGTCCTGGTCTTCGTGATCGGCACTGCGGTAAATCGAATGGAGTTAGTACGATAAAATAAAAAATTAAAAGGGCTGAAATACTCAGGTCGTTAGGTATAAAACTGGTGTAAGATTATTAATTCAATAAATGTGTAGCATTGGCAATAAATTTCTTTTACCACTATCAAATGAAAAAAAAAAACCGACATTTTGCTTACAAAAATTGTAGCGCCCCGTCGAACTTCACTTACAGAATATAATTGAACGCTATATTTTTCGTGATGTGAGGATTGTGAAGTATCATCGTAACATTTTCGGGACACTCGCAGCATACGTGATACCAGAACAGGAGAACCGCCTGTTTGTTGTGATGAACCGGAATACTGGGCTCAGAGAGTTTCGGATGAAAGAGCGTCCACAAGTCGTTCAAGTATTGTCCGAACTGAAACGTTAAAAATACCTCTGTCCATACTTCGCACTGCTTTTTTTTATAACAATAATTCTAAGCCTGCAGAAAATCCGATACAAAAGAAACTGACAATATTTCGCACCTTTAGTTATAAGTAATTTCTGGTAAATTTATTGTTAATTCTCATTTAACCCTTTGAAGCACGGTGTATCACAGGTGATACGCATTTTTGAACTCAGGAAAAAAAAATGCATTATTAACCAACCGATGTATTTGAAACTTCATACTCGTATAAAAAAAAAAGTATGCTTCATAGGGTTAAATTAAATGAATTTATATTAGCGAACTTCTGTTTGCCAGTTCTCGATTATTGTAACATTAGTTACGTGCGCGTGCTCATGATCGCTGTAACCACTGTTCTCTCTATTGTTATCACCGTGTAAAAGGAGAAATTCGTTAATAAATAAAATACATGAAATAAATAAGGACCAACCATGAGCTTCTCGGTCTTCGAGACAGCGCAGTAAGTCAGGAGGGCAAAGTAGGCGGTGAGCGACATCGTCCCATGCGTCTGGATGTCTATGTAGTGTCTCGCAGGTTGGAGTAGTCTCAGAAGAGCGGTGTAAATTTGATGCAAAATAATCGTAGCCTCGGACGACAATTGCAGTTCCCTCGACGAATTGCATCCCAAGCCGAGTCTGTAGGCGCCCCGGTAGCCCTGCCGGAAGTGGGTCGACGGCACGAGAGAAACGAGAAGAAAAGCGGCGGCCGAGCGTACACGATGATTGAGATGCTCGATCAGAAAGTGCTGAAGCCAAGTTTCGAGTCCCTGGAGAACCCAGGCGTGAGCGAGTTTGCTCCGGGTGACGGCGAGGGCGAGCCACTCGAGGGCTCCGTGAGGCGCGACTCTGGCGGCCTCCCAGACTCGGCTCAGTATCAGTTGGGTCATGCACGGTAGACCGCTCGGTCCCGAGCCCTCGGTCAGCAGGGTCAGCAGCTTGAAGAACGGCTGACAAACGTCCGTGTGCTTCGTGATAGCTTGAAATATCATCGTCACGATGTGTATCGCCAGTCTGTCGTTCCATCGACACAACGACTGAATCAAGTTTCGCGTTTGATTGAGATTTATCACGTCCCTGGTCTGCTGATAGAGGAACGGGAAGCCTTTGCCACCGGCCACGGCGTTGAGATCCGCCGGTGATAGAGTCAGTCTGTCGAAAATAAATTTATTTTTTTATCTGAGCCGGCTAAAGGGTAAAAAAAAAACTTCGAGTACAAAGTACAAAGTATCACAAGCAAAAAAATGTTTGCATCGCATAAAATGTAGACGGTCAAGATTTACCGCAAAATGTTATTTTCGAAAATCGCTCCTCATTGGAATTTTCGTTATTCGTCGTTTCGAGGCTTTTTTAAATGTATTCTTCACTTTTATTCATAACAAAAGTGTGAAAAAAATTTTAATTCCAAATTTAATTCAGAAAAGAAAATGAGAAAGACGACCTTCTCATTCTTTGAAAACAATTTCTTAAAATAAAAATAGGAAAACGAACCTTTTGTATATTTTTATAAAATTTTCTTTAATTAATTGAAAAAAAAAATGCTCGCTAAAAATATACTTATTGAAAAGTTTAAAAAGATAATCATATATTAATAGAAACCGGATGTCATGATCGCATTCCGGATACTCATCAAGTATCTACTAAAAAACTACTACAATAAAACTACTTCAAGTACTGCGCAGCTCCGTTCCTCATAAATTGAAGAAAAAAGAACCGAGAAACTTTTTCGTGAAGCATCGCCAAAAAAAAAAAAAAAAAAGTACCTATGATCGGGTCCTCTGCTGCGCTCGACGAGTGTCGCGACGAGGGTGATCATTTTATCAAGCGACGCGGGTCTCAATTTCTCCGACGCGACAGCGAGTACGACTTCCTCCTCCTCCTCCTCCTCCTCCTCGCTGACGGCGTCAGCGGTCTCGTGTGTCTTGTGACCCAGATAAAAGTTCACCATAGTCGACACCGCCTGCACCCTAATAAGAAAAAGAGTCTCCTCCTCGCCCATCTTGCTGAACTCGTACAGAAAACCAAAGTACTCGGTGAGATGCTTCAGATGCTGTTTGGCGTGTTCCATAAGCGACAGCAACATCCTAACGAATCTCGTGACGCACGACTGCGTGCCGACGCCGTTGTACTGGCTGCTGCCCGAGTCGTTCTCGGTCTCGCACAATAGATAGAGCGGCGCCTGGCTCGGCCTAAGCCTCTGTATGACGTGAATGCAGAGCCTCTGGAACATCTGCCTGACCATCTGATTCGGACACTTGACTAGAATCTGTATCGGCCACCAGGAGTCGCCGGCCATCCTCTCGAGGAATCGAGCGCAGGCTCCGGCCGAGCCGTTGAACTGCTTCGTCAGCAATTCGACCCACTGCACCATCGTGGGTTTCTCCTTGGCGTGAATGAAAGTCTCCATGAAGAAAGACGTCGAGAGCTCGGCGGACAACTCCGTAACGTCCGGCTGCATCGACAGGAGGGTCTGCGGTATGTAACCGCATATCTGCCACATGAAACTGAAGTACGTGTGCTCGAATATATTTTTGTCCTGAAGAAAGTGTGTGTTGTCCTGCCATATCCAGTCCTCGAGTTCCTTGTTGAGGACAAGCTGCGGACTGTGCGCTGGCTGAAGTTGCTGAGCCTGCTGCTGAGGCTGCTGCTGACCCGACTGCGGCTGCTGCTGCGGTGGCGGGGACTTGTCGAATGTCCTGTTGAGCTCCTCGAGACCGTAGGACGACGCGACGCAGCTCACGGGACTCGAAACAGTGGCTTCCTCCTCCTTCACCTGCTCGACGCTCGGGTCGCTGCACCACTCGTAGAAGAGCATGTAGGCCGAATTTGTCTTCTCGAAGCTGAAGTCCATGAACTTGTCGGTCACGGAGTCGTAGGTCTTGCTCGTCATCTCACCGCCGAAGCACTCGGCGGCGATCTGGCTCGGATCGAAAGGCTTCACCTCAGCGTCGTTGAAGAGAAACCACTTGTCCTTGTTAGCCGACGTTCGATCTCTTATGAAGCTATAGTAGTGTCCTCCGTCGGCTGTTCCGGTATGCACGGTAACGCCTATGAGATCGTACTGGTAATGCTCCATCTGGGCATCGGCGTCGCTCTTAGATTTCTCGTCGATCGACGAATTGAGATCCATCTCCGTCGGCTCGGACTCGTCAGTTCTCACGCTCGCGTCGCCTCCGCCTCCCTCGCGCCCGCGCTGCTCCTCACGGTAGTGCTGCGGCATGAGTTTCTTCTCGACGTAGCCGGACATGTCGAGCCTGAGAGGAAAGCTGAAGTGTGTGTTTACCTTCTCCTTGAGCATCGTTCCCATGTTGAAGGTGTAGCGCATCGTATTGAAGCAAAGTATGTGAGGCAATTTTTTGAAGCAAGCTCTCTTCTCGGCACGAGCTTTCTTGCCGCACTGCGAGCAGGTGTACATGTTGTCGCCCTCCAGGGTGTCCTTGACGGTAACCTCGTCGAGGCTCTCGTACAAATTCCTCATGTCAGCGACCTGGCAACGCACGGTGTAGAATTCCTCGAGCGTCCTGCTGACGTGCTCGCAGTCGAGCGAAACGACGTTGTTCGATATAACGCCGCAGAAGAGGGTCTTGACGAGGTGTTTGAGATCCGAGGTCATCTCCTCGAGCTTCGACACGAGATCGATGAAGAACTCCGCCATGTCCTTCTGTTCGCCGGTGTTCAGCGGCTCGTGGTTCATCGTGTAGACCCTGCAGAAACTCCGTGGATTGTAAGCTTTACGCTCGGACTCCAGCAGATATGCGAACATTCGCTGAAGCTCGCGCAGGGTGAGTTGATGCTTGTTGGCGCGATTGCAGTCGGCGCCGAGAATGGCGACACGCGCCTGGGGCATCATGTAGAGATGCTGCATGCAGCTTGCCATGTAGCAAGTGGCGCCGAGATTGGTGAGGCCGACGTAGCCGCAGTCCGATCGTCCGTCCTCGTGCGGCCAATAATCCCACGGATAGGGCGAGTGCGGTCCGGGCCGGTGCTGGGCCAGGAGCTTCTCGTGAAGCAGCCGATAATTCTCCGGCGCGGACTTCACGAGCTCGACCAAAAGATCGAAAGCCGCCGATCTCGAAACCTGACTCTTGCACTTGGGCACGTGCTTCATCCTCGGATTTGGCAGGTCGAAGAGAAAGTCGAATACTCTGTTCAGCAAATTCTGACCTATCTTGGCCTGCTTGCAGGCCGGATTGTGAGTCATGATGTTGCATGTGAGATTGAGAAGCCCCACCAGAGCGTCGTCCTCGACTGTGTTGTGACGAGTCTCGAGATGCTCCCTGCCGAGCACAGAGTCGATAACCCGACCGGCGAGCGCCTCCAGGTCAACGCTCGTTCCCTCGACCGCGTTGCTCTCGGCCTCGGACTCTGCGCAGCCCTCCCTGATTGCGTCTTCCGGGAGGGCGTCGACGAGTCTGCAGACCAGCCAGAAGTAGTCCCTGCAGGCCGGACCGTACGGCTCCTTGCCGTCGTCCAGGGCGGAGTGAAGGTGCAGCGGGAGATCCGGTCGACGACGGTGAGACGGTTGCATCGCTTCGGCGACGACGAGATACTCCAGCAAAGTGTTCAGCATCGGGACGATAAGGCCCGAGGCGTCGGAGCGCTCAGTGTCGTTCTCGTCGTCGTCGTCGTTTCCGGTCGTGCCGAGGCAGAGTCTGTAAAGCGCCGTGCATACTTCCCTCCTCACAGCCGGTTCGGGGTCCTCGAGAACCAATCGGCGCAGCCAAGTCCTGCCGAAGGTCGACGAGGCGGGCGAGAAGAGACACTGCCTCACGCTCGGGTCGCTGTGAACCCAACAGACGAGCAGCGCCATCGCGTAGTGTATTACCTGCGATCTCCCGAACAATCCCGTCTTGTAGTGGTTCGGATCGCGCGGCATAGAAGCCTCGTTCAGGATGCTCGTCAAACGCGGCATGACAGTCTCGACGACCATCATCGAGAGCATCGCCTCGCTCAGCCTCGGCACGATCAGTTTCTCAGGTTTGTGCTTTCGGCTCTTTTTCTCCTCCTTGACGACTCCGAGATGGCAGAGCTGCTTCAGCAGACTCGCCAGACAATCCTGTTGCCACTCGCTGCCGTCTCCGCGCTCCAGACAACCCGACATGAATATGTCGAAGAGATGACGAAGACCACCGTGCTGAACGAAGAGCGTCGACCATGCGACTGGCTCATCGTTCTGAGCGGTTTCCTTGGACTCCGTTTCTTGATTCGCTTCCTCGGAGATCGTCGCCGAGGAGCCTGCTGTGTCACCACCGCCCTCGTGCACGGGCGTTATCGTCACGGCGCTCGCGCAGCTCGACGACGACGAGGACGTCGACGAAGCCGATGGATTTCGCCGGCTCAGCGACTCGACTATGTACAGCGAGTACATGAGCTTCTGCGGACTTGCCGGGTCGAGAAGTTCCGGCAGGGAAGTCTCGCCGAGTTTCTGAAAGCCACGGAGAAGCGTCGGGCTCGTCGGCAACAGTGTCAGGGTGTCCCAGACGCGACGGGAGAGAACCTGGGCTTTTGTGTTGGCGATTTTTTGACCACCCTTAACGCTCGTCTTCATGGCGCTGAGGGTTCTCATGAGAGTGAACAATTGCTCGAAGTACTGCGGCCTCAGGAGCAGAAGAGTCGGCAGTGATTCCTTGGGCGGAGGGGGCAGCAGCGACGCCGAGTCGATGTCCCTCTTGCCGTTGGCGCTTCCTCGACTCCCGGCCGCGCTGCCGCAACCGCTCGTGCCGCGCGCCCCAGCCGCGCCCAGCGACGTGAAGACGAGCTGTCCGTCCTTGAAGCCCATCTCCTGGAGGGTTTTCTCGTCGAAGTCGAAGGTCAATTCCTGGCCCTGCGTTATCATCCTGATCGGCCCGTCGCGGTCGGTGAGAAGCGTTCCCAGGACGGAAGGCGCGCTGCCTGAAATTCCGACCGACGACGATGTCGCGACCGAGGAATCGACGGCGATGGCCGCAGCCGTAGCGGCACCGGCTCGTCCGCCGTTCTGCGTGTCGTCCCACCACTTGGCGACCTCCGCTCGAAGATCAGCCACGTAGTCCGTGCTCAGCAACGAAAAACTCGTCTTGTCAGGAATCCCAGCTGGCTGCACGAATATCCTCATGTGCTGACCCTTCTCCGGGGTGTTCATCGCCACGTGACTCCCAGCGCCGCGTCCCTCGAGCGCCCACCGACGAAGATGATAGGCGTAACGCTTGCGAAAAGCCTCCAGGTGCGTTCGCAGAAGCAACAGCGCTCGTTGGATGCAGCGCAGACTCGCCTCTTCGTTGTTCTCAAGGTCGGCACTCGCTGCCGCCAGGTGGGTCATGCACTGCGAGACGAACTCCGCCTCCTGGGTGAGCTGGCGGGACATGTAGTAGCCGTTCAGGTACTGAATCGCCGCCATGCTGACGTCTGTGCTCTTTGCTCGTAGAGCGATTCTCCACAAGAAATCCATGCCGACCGAGTCGACGTCGCGCAGCGGACGATCGAGATGCGCGGCCGCGAGACGAGCGAGATTGCAGAGTTGCTGAAAGAGACTCAAACCGGTCATGCTTATGGTCTCGGGCGGGAGACTGGGTAGTTTTCTGAGGCACAGGTGCTTCAGGGTGTCCATGCCGAGTGCGTGCTGCTCGGTGGATTTAGCCTGGCTGAGCAACCAGCTGAACAGCTCGTCGGCGCACGTCGGGTCCTGCGAGAGACACTGCCACAGTATGTCGACCTGCTCGAGGCTCAGCCGGAAGCAGTCCGGTGAGCCCAGTGGCGAGAATATCGACGAGAGAAACTGCAGTCTCACTTGTATCTCGGTCTGATGGGAGTAAAGATTGTTGGTGTTCGCGCTGTTCGTGCTGCTGCAGCTGCTGCTGCTTCCGGCCGTGGCGCTCGCGTTGGTGCTCGCGTAGGTCTTGAGGTTGTTGAAGAAGTGCTTCATCATTCCTCGCTCTCGATCGGCCCACGTCGTTATCGTGTGAGCGTCCATCGCGCCGAATTGCTGGAAGCTCGCCAGGAGCTTCGGCAAGAGTCTCAGCGATATGACGACGGACTGATTGGCGGAGAGATTCTCGAGGCAGCCCTCGATGAACTTCATTGGTATGAGACGATCGACGTTGAAGCATAGTAGATTGCAGAGAGCCTTCTCGGCCTCGAGTGCGAGACCCTCGCCCAATTGACCGATCTTGTCGTCCTGCAGGAGATCCCAGAGCAGCGTGCTTCCGGGTTTGCAGACGATCTCGAGATTGAATTGCGACGCGAAGCGCGAGGCCGAGGCGCCCGTTTTGCAGACGCTCTCCAGGTTGAACTGCGAGCCGAGCCGCGAACCGGCAGTTTGCTGGTGAAGACGATTCCTTCTTCGAGTCCTGTCGGAGATACGAGGACGAAAAAATACCCTCTTGGCGCTCATTCCCGGCTGGGAGTGGTGGTGAGCGTGGTGGTGGGGATGATGGTGATGATGCGGCTGGTGCTGAGGATGATGCTGGTGATGGTGGTGGTGGTGAGAGTGCGGATGGTAAGCCTGCATCTGTATGGCCGTCAAGTGTCTCGCAGCCAGCTGAGCCAACTCCTCCTCGCAGCCGCTCTCCTCGCCGTCGAAATCGGCCATGTTTTTCTCGCTCTTGTTCGATATTCTGCTGCTGTAGGAGCCCTCCTCGTCGGACAGCATTTCGTCGAGGCCCGAGGGGAGGAATGGCTGGCCCGTTGCGTGAACCAGACCGGCGAGATCGGATATAACGGCGCTTGTGCCGTCGCCACCGGCGCTGCCGACGACGACGCCTGCGGCCACGGCGTTGTCGCTGTCGTCCTCGTCGTGCGACGACTCGACGGAGTCCGGTCCGCGCTCACCGCGGCCATCGACGCTCACGAGCGACATGTACTTTTCGCTGCTCTTGCCTCGCAATTGCAGAGCCCCGACCGCGGTTGGGACTTGCTGATCTGTCGGTTCCATGCCGAGGGAACGCTGCTGTTGCTCCTTCACGCAATCCAACGTGTCGCGCGAAACCTTGCGACTCTCCAGTCGAGATTCCTTCAGCATCTCGAAATTGTCCTTGGCGGCGTTGTTGCCAGGCTCGCGGGAATCGACCGCGTCCTCCGTTTCCACAATTTCGTTCAGGGTCACTTTGTCCTCGTCCGGCAACTCCGACACCCGCTTCTGGGGCTTCTTGCGCTTTCGGAGAACTTTTCTCTTCTTGTTTTCCTGCACTATCGCCTCCTCGGTGTTTGATTTTTCCGTGTCGGCCTCGGCGTCCGAAGCGCTCTGCGCTTGCTGCTTGTCTTTTGATTCGTTGTCCGTTTTCGTCGTTTCGGTGTCCTCGAGGACCGGATCGTCGATCGGACTCGAGGCCGTCGGTGGACTCTCCGTCAGCATGTCGATGCTCGGACGATCGAGCTTCGACGATTGAGCCACTGAGAAATCTTCGACCTCCGCCAGGTTCGACTCCACCGGCATTTGACCCGGACTTTTGCTCCTTTTGCAATTTCCTGGACAATGAAGCATAGATTTTTTTAATTGTTGTTAAATATATTTGCATAGATTTTTCTATTTTTGTTAAATAGATTTTTTTATATTTGTTAAATACATCGCGCCGGGCTGAGATTCGTTGACGTTGGAGCCCTCAACGTGTCTTTCTTGATTCATCCGTTTCTGTTGCTGACTGCATTCAAGATAGATTCCGGAGAAAATTTTTAAGATATTCTCAGCAACGTCACTTCCGGTTTGAAAATGTAATTTTTTCGACCGAACGTGACAATACCGGAAACACGCCACTTCCGGTATAAAAATCTCATTTTTCGACCGGAAGTGACGTCACACCGAAAATATTTCACTTCCGGTATGAAAATCTATTTGTTTGAACGAAAGTGACGGACATTCGTAATTTCCGGTTTGAAAATCTAATTATTTGATCGTATCTCGAATGCAGCTAGTGACTGAAATGTGTGAATTAATGAAGAAACGAAAGTGGTCAAAAGAAGGTGTGCGATACGTCTCAAAAGTGTTGGGAATTTATCTGGAAAAATGCAGTAAAAGAAATGATCGATAGAGTTGGAAGGAGCGTTATCGTTTCACCTTCGCAATCGCTACTGTCGCCCCTCGCCTGTTTCCTCGGTGAAGGACCTTCGGAGGGTGCCGGGCTCGGTTCCTCCTCGTCCTCTTCGGGACTGCTTGCGTCGATGCCGCTCGGATCGCTGCTACTGCTCTCCCCGACGCCGTCCCCGGTTCTCGAGAGATCACGATTTTTCACCGTCAAACTACCGGGATATCCGGGACCGCCGGAGGTCCAGATAAATTTTATGAGCGCCGAGGCGAGAAACAAGCTCTGCTCGGTGTGATCCTTAGGTTCGAGTTTTCCCAGCAGCGAGTACAGATGAAGCACCGGCGTCGGAGCGAGATGTTTAACCAGCGGTGCGAGAAGATCGTAAACCGGACGCGCGCAGTGCTTGAGCTGCGCTGCTTGCCACATCGTGTCCATGTCGGAAGACGTTATTCGACCTTCCATAGCCAAAAAGCTTAGCACGATGTGACTCTGTTTTATAACTTCGGCGTGCAAATTCGGTCCGAATATGTGAGCTATTATGTTGTTCTCCGTTAGCCATGCGGCGAGAGCGTGGCCGACCTGTTCGACTTCAGCCACCGTCTCGCTGTTGCACAGTTCGTTGAATGCCGTTATGTGAGCGTTTATCTGGGCGACACCGGCCAGTCTCATCGTTAATGTTGTGCTCGTAAAGTATTTAAAGGCGAGGTCGAGGCCGTCACGATCGAACGTCGGTAGAACCGCGTCTATGGGATCCTTCACTGCGCTCCACATGAAATCTATAAAAAAAATAAAATAAAAATTCCTCATTACCGACACGTGAATTAAAACGAAACTATGTTTAATTTTGCTACAGCTGCGATCGACTCATCGGCACGGAGAAGTACAGTGCCAAACTCCGAACCTCGTTATTTTACGTCTCCGTCATAAGTGCTGCCCGTCCTCAGAATTATTTATTTAACAAAATTTGTACATTCTTTGATGACAATTTTGTTCATTCGACTATCCTTGAGGATTTCAAGTGGGTAGCGACGAACTTACTACATCGTGTTTATCTTTTGAACTTTCGAATCTTTTGACAAAGTTCGAAAGATAAACAGCAAGATCGTCGCTGCCCATTTGACATTCTTAGGGATAGTCGAATGAACAAAATTATCGTCGAAGAATGTACAAGTTTGTTAAATAAATAATTCTGAAGAGGGCCAACATTTATGGCTGAAATGTGAATGAACGAGGTTTAGCGTTTCGCACTGTCCTTCCAACTGAGGGCCGATGAGTCGATCGAAGCCGTAGCAAAATCAACAAATTTTCGACATCGACCACTGCCCAGCTATCTTAAAACGAAACTATCCCTGGAAAAGGGGTTCGTTGGCAAATTTGCTCAAGATTTGGCAATTTGCATTCACTCACCCGCCATCGTTCTAACAGCTGGTGTGCGAAGCTCCTTGTCCCCGAGTCGACACATGTACTTCATGACTCGACTCCGTAGCGGCGTGAACAATTGTATAACGCTACCGTAATTCAACCACAGCTTGAGATTGCATATAACTGCAACCATGGAATGTGCCAGACCCACCGGCAGATGATCGGCAGAGTCGAAACACGCCGACATCAGTTCGAAACCGCCTTGATGACAAAATACGGATACGGCACGAATCAGCGGCGCCGGCACCTCCGGATCGTGCGGCTCGCAGTATCCTCCTTCGTCCTGTTTACACAATAGGCGCATGAATCCATTTACAAACCTTTGTACTTATTTTCGATACGATTAAGTTCGTCAAGATACGTGAAAAATATATTTCTACAACATTTTGTTAAACATAATAAATTAATTGTAAAGAACAAATTCATCTAAATTCATACAAATAAATAGATGAATATAATAGAAAATTTAATTAATTCCTTGCTCTCCAACGCTAAATTATTTAACTGTATCATATCATTATTTTAGTTCGAGTTAAGTTCGCTGAGTTACGTGGAAAATAAATTACTGAGAAATTCTGTTAAAAGTAATAAAATTTTCAGGTACAATTTGATCTAAATAAATAATATAAAATGTAATGAAATTCTTTGCTTCCCAACGCTATATTGTTTGACGCGAACTGCGTACCTTTACCGGTGCCAGTGGATTCAAAGCTCCGCCGTGTTTCATCGCGATATACAGAGGAAAATTCAGCAGGAAGATCTTCGAAAGCAGATGAAACAGTTTTTCCCTATCCTGCTGAGACCAGTGATGCTTCGGATTGCACGACGCGTCCGAACTCCTTCCGCTGCTCGGTCCGTCAGCTTTTTCTCTACTCTTGTCCTCGTGGCCGACTTCATCCCTCTTCCTTTTCTCCGTCTCCTCCGTCTCTCGTACTTTTCCTCGCTCCTCGGTATCTTCCTCGTCCTCCGTCGTTCGTGTCGCGCCCTGACCGCCGGCCTCGCCATCGTCTGGCGGTTTCCTCTTTTGACGTATAGCTCGGAGCTGCTGGAGCGTACAGAGCACCACGCTCTGAGTTAGACGGACGAAACGATCGAAGTTCTTGGCCTCCCGGTAACAGCACATACATTGCCTGAAACATACATTGGCAGAAAAATTAAAAAGTTATTTACTAAAAAAAAAAGAAAAAACTCTTGCTTGAGCTCGCCGTTCGTTCACAATGGTTCTAGCAAAAGTGATCGTAAAATTAGCCAAATCAGATCTTTTTAATGCCATGGAGTATTTATACTTTTTATCATATTTTTTCCTTGTTGATTTAACGAGTTAATATTTTGAAAAAAATACATATATAGATAAATAATTTGAGTGAATCGTATAGTTTTTGTTTTGTTTTTATTTCAACGTACCTCTGAACCCATTGATTGACGTAATGCAGTATCGTATCAACGTCTATGGCACAAAGGGAGACGACGTCGTCCGGCTCTTTCGAAGCTCGCTCTTCGTCTGGAAAATATCAAAATGGTTAAAAAAAAAATCAGTAATATAGCAACAGTTAAAAAAAACTGAGAACGCAGCAGATCGAGAGTAATCGATTTTTTTTTTTCTATCGTTTCTATACAATTTCAACTTATACGAGTTCGCGATCTACTCAGGTCTAACTCTATGAATAACTATTAAAGCTTTTTTTCCTAGCTTCATTGGGAGCCGAGATATCAACCTTTGAAAATCACGAAAATCGAAATATATCCAAAAGTGGCTCAAAAAGTGAAAAATCGTTGTTCAATCGATTTTTTTTGTTTCAAGGCTATATTTGATGTATTTTTTCCCCCTGATCATGAATATAACAATTATTTTACTCCCAACCCAATATTTTCCATGTAAAACCCAAAAATGCGATTTTTCATGCATAAAATCGAGACTTTCAATGCCTGACTTTATCCCCAAACTTTAGCTCCAAAAAAGGCCAGCGGGTTCGTGTTCAGCGGGAAAAAATACATCGAAATACGTGGCAGTTCATTAAAAAAAAAAACACAAAAACATTTATTAAAGTAAATATACATTTTTAAACAAACTCAAATTTTCGGGGAAATAAAAAATTCAAGGACAATTCGAGGACTCCAAGGACTTCAAGGACCGCTGGATACCATGAATTAAATAAATTGATATATATATATTTTTTTCCTCTTCCTTTACCAACTATTACTTGCTCCAGGCACTCCAAAAAAATCACAGCCACGCTAGTGGGATCCCCATGGATTTGTTAGGAATTTATTATAGTATGATATAGTCATCATACTATACACATGATCTTTGTACATTTTATACAAAATTTTTTTTTCTATGATCGCATCCTTTTTTGTATAAATAATTTCAAATAAAATATATATATAATTTCAAATAAAAACCAACACTGCGCAGCATTCTGAGATATGCAGGCATGAGCAATTTCTGCGCGACTGCAAAAAAAATGCTCCGATACATAAAATGTCTATAATGTTGTCATTCATAAATTGATTGATTGATATCTATAATTTAATTTTTTTCCTCTTCCTCCATCAACTATTACTCGGTCCGAGTGCTCAAACAATATATCACAGCCATGCCAGTGCGATCTCCACGGATTTGTCAGAAGCCTGTTATAGAGTGACACAGTGATCAGCGATCTTTGTACAATTCAACCGAAACAAAACTTTCAAGTGCCAAGGGACACTGCGCAGCGCTCCGAGACAAGCCACATCTAGCGTTCGCAAAAAAATTCTCCCATATGTAAAAATGTCCATATCGTTACGATTAAATAAAGTGATATATATATTTTTTTTCCTCTTCCTCTACCAACTGTCACTCGCTCCAGGTGCTCCAAAGAAATCGCAGCCACGCTGCTGCGATACCCATGGGTTTATCAGAAGCCCATTGTGGAGTGAGACAGCGATCGGCGATCTTAGTACATTTTACTTTCCACAAATCTGAATCCAATTCGAAAAAAAATACGAAACGTCTGCGGTGCGCGCGAGATCGACGTGCACCGCGTCAAGTAATCGCAAGTTTCTCCCTCGGAGCGTCCGTGTCCCAGCCGAGGGATAAACAACGCGAGAAAACGAAAAATCGATTACGAAACTCCAAAGCAAAAAAAAAATAAACAAACAAGATTCCGACCCCCCGGGAGCTTCGAAGCTGTCGGAGCATTAGGTTAGTCGGACGAGAGAAGTCTCTCACTTTTTCATTCTCAAAATATATATCGCACGCGAATAAAAAAAAAAGAAAAAACTTACACGAGAGTAGGAGATCGTGAAAGTCAGCGCACACATCGCACATGGTTTCCTTCCTCGTGTCCCTTAATTATCGTTCGATCACCTCAAGTCCATCACTCGCTTTCACCACCGTCCACCTCCGAAGTTGACACCGATATTGTTAAACATTTCCCAAGTTTTTTATGATCGTCAACAGTGGATTATGAATCCCATCAGTCACCATATTGGTTTGTGACTTTTTTTTTATATATCTGATGTATGTGTGTATATATATGTATATATACACACAAGCTCGTTTCTCGCGAGACGAGGCTGCGTTCGCGAATCGTTGCTCACTTCACGGGGCTGTCAGGCACATCCTTTATCCCTCCCCGCCGCGTTCCGACCGACGATGCACCTGCTTAACCCTTATCTCACTGTGCGAAAAAACGTCAGGGTAACTTTTGCTTCGAGCGACGGACACGGAATTTTTTGAAAATTTATGTCGGATCGGGGACGAACGGGTGGCGAGAGACTGTCGAGGGATTGTTTAACTGTAAACAGTTGGCGAAGGCAGCGTTGACAGATTACAGCTGACCGGAGACGACGCCATCGCTGCGAAGAGCGGATGCGTTCAGACGCATAGAGAAGCAAAGAAGCAAAGTGCAACGCCACGTTATTGTAAACGGCTCTATAACTATATCGCGAATATCTTTGTGTACCTCGTGCACAGGGCCCGCGATAGGTGCGACCCGACCTACGTTTATTCGATTATTGCCAGAATTGTTGGAGATTGGTTTGGATGGCTCGTAGGACGGATAAAAGCGATCTTATTTTATTTTTTTTAGGCACATTAGGCAAAGTGTTTCGGGCTTAGGGAGGATCGAACGCTGGCTGTTTTTTTATACATCGCTCTTGACAGGGTATGACAGATGATTCAGGGGTGAATGCACCTTGGAGAGAAACTGTTCTACTGGATCGGGGCGATGCGCGATCTTTGAAAAAACCTCCGATCGAGCGCGCCGCCGGTCCAAAACAGATAACAGGCGCAACAGCGGGTCCCGGTATTGATTAAGGCTTGCGATATTCACATTGAGAGGATGAATATGGATTTTGGGAGATTTATCTAATACCTACAATATACGAACCTGTGAAGCGGACATGAGCTTTTTAAAAATCGAATCGCAGAATCGTACTATGGTGCCCCCTTGACCCTCCAGCTGGGGTCGCTGAGAAACCTGTGCGGCGATAATGCAGGGTTGGTTGCACCTCGAACGTCAGCGAGAGCGCATAAACTGGAGAGATAGATAATAGTAATATGCGATAGAAGTGCGGTAAAGCGAACTTTATACGCACGCTGTAAAGTGCAACTCACTTCACAGACCGTGTATGATGTTCACTACGCCGCACTAGTATCGCATAATATTTTTTGTAACGGATCCAGACGAAGTCCTACTCCGTGATTGCTGATTTTAGCGCTGTACAGCCCAGCGTGCGTAAAGTACAAAAAGCGTGCGTCATAAACAAAACCGTTTTGTCAGAACGTCTGTGTATCCAAGTTTCATCATTGACAAAGTTCATCCGCGCTTTCCTCGTGCGGAAGAAACTGCGACGGTTTTTCGAACTTCCGTGCGTTTTTTAATTTCAAATCAAGTCAAACACAACAATCCCGATTATCGAAGATAGAATAAAATAGTGTTCTATTCGTGTCCCAGGGCAAACTCCCTAAAGACACCGCGCCCACAAAACATACAACAACGACCGACAACAAGAAGTCGCAATATAAAATTAAACAGTAAAAATACCAAATCATACACTTAAAATTAAAAAATATATTACAACCAAAAATTACAAATTAAACTGATGTAACAAAAAAAAATGAAAATAATGAAAATCTAAGGATACGTCGGTAGTGTCAATCGGCTACGATCTTTTTGAAAATGCATCGTAGAATCGCACTATGGTGCCCCCTGGGTCCTCCGTACTGGCTCGCTACTGAGCCAGTACGGCGATAATGCAGGGTAGGTTGCACCTCGCGTGTCAGCGAGAGCACAGATGCTCGCACGGATAGACAGAGAGAGAGAGAGAGAGATAGATAATAAACTAATAAACAAAACCGTGATCTTCGGAGGACACGAGAAGTTTCTTGTCGGAACATCGGTGCATCCAAGTTTCACCTTCGACGAACTTTCGTCCGCGCTTTCCTCGCGCGAAAAATTCCCGACGTTTTCTCGAACTCGCGTGAGTTTATTAATCGTGTCAAACATAACAAATCCCGATCATCGAAGACACATCGTCGGAGGTTCGACGAGTGTGTGACAGCGTTGCGTAGGAGTCCCAGCGACTCCAGGACCAGGCAACGATGGGCAGCACGGACAAGGCCGTCATAACGGGCTTCATATGCAGGCTCTGCAGCAAAATGAATCGTTTCGTTATTCACATTTACGGCGAGGAAGGCGAGAGGCTCAAACTCGCGGAAAAAATTAACGCCTACTTACCGATCACCGTAAGTCACGGCTAGCGTTTTTTTAAAATTTGTTTTCGTCGACCGAAATGCAACCCCGAAACAAACATCGTTTCGAATATACCTCGAATACGCGTATCGAGAACGACTGCGAAGCGGAAAATCTCTTTTTGACTCGACGGATATTTATTTGTTTTTCGTATTTTTTTTCTCTTTTTTATCGCCTCGGTAAGTGCGTAAATTATAGTTGCGCACGGTCTACGGCGATAAATGTTCACGTTTCGTATTTCACGGGCGAAGGAGGAATTCTTTATTTATTTGTTTATTGGGATAATCACAGCCTAGGCCGAATCACAGACACGATACGTGAACGCATTGACCGAACAGTCAATAGTAGATTGATAGAGCATGTCGCAGAAATAAGTAAAAATATTATCAATATATAATATATATTGAGTACCTGAAAGTATGTATTGAAGTATCAAGTACTTGAAGTACATATTGAAGTACCGAGCCCTGGATAGTTCTTGAGTACTAACGTATGGAGTACTGGCAGATCTGAATTGCTGAAGTTGCGAATACTCGACACTTCAATATGTTCTCCAAGTACTTAGCATATTTGCCCAGTTGTGAATTGTACATCTTGTAAAAAGGGTTTGGCCCGTAACAAATAGATAAATGATTTCTTCAAGGTCAACGTCAACGATCACTTACCAAAGACGGCTTGCCTGCACTGCATAGAACGACTGGAGGCGCACCACGAACTCATGGAGCAGATCATCATAGCCAGGAGGCACCTGGGAGCGGAAACGAAAATGAATCCGGTGAGCTCGTCTTCCACCGCGACGACCGTAGCGATGGACGCCACACCTGCTTCGGGTTCGCCTCCGTGTTGACAATTGTTTCCGAAGAAAGATCTGCCCCCTCGACGACGCTCCACATCTCGTACCGCCGTACCATCAGAGTCTTGTCAGCATTCGAAGATCATGTAGAAGTCGCAAAAATTGAGCTGGGCGAATACCTCGAGTACCCAAAGTCGGTATTCTGTCTACACGAGTGCTCTAAATATTTGGTATTTGGATGCGCGCTTTGGTTACTCGAAGGCGGTATTCGATCTACTTGAGTACTCCAACGACTCGGTACTTGGATGTGCTCTTCGATTACTCAAAGTATTCGCCCAGTTGCAATGGAGAGATTCAGGCCGCTAGCCAATCAGAGGTCGCGAAATTTTTACTCGCGTAAAGGCGTCGTTTTCGTCCGCAATTTTTTCCACGACCCGCGAGCCTCGCGGCAAGAAATAATTTACAAACGAAGTTTACATTGTCCCCGGCCGATGTGTAGATAATTTTGTACTTCGATTTTTTACTCGACGGCGATAGGAATAACGCGAGCTTAATTTTTCCGGATCGAACGTCGCGAAGCCTCGAGATTTTTTTATGTTCAACGGTGGAGCACCAAAATTTCATAGACATGTACTCCTAGACTAACGAATTTTATAGAGATATATTGTTTGCCCGAGTTCAATTACCGTCTAATCGAATCATGCCCCGGCGGAGACGGTAATCCTCGAACTCAATTTTGTTTCTTGTTTTATTATTATTATTATTATTATTTTTTGTGGTGATATTTGTTTGTTCTTTCTTCATTATTTTTTTTTTTACAACGAAACCTTTCGCGGATCGACTCGTAGATTTTTCTCGTCGTGATATCGTATTCATACGGCTCACGGCCGACGGTTGTCATTATTTATGCATTATACGCACGCATACAAACTTAATCGAGTCATCGTGAAATTTCGAGCCGCTCGTGTCGCAACTATTCTTCCGCGGTTAGTCGCAAAAATGATCAAGATCGTACACAGCATTCGAGAGCCGCACGACGATAATACGATACGCGAAAGCCCGTTCCGTTTTTTAAACTAAATTGGATATTAATTTACTAAATTCATTGAGAGAAAAAGAGTAAAGCGAATTCGTCGATTTAGATAGGAATATTTGTTTAAATTTTCATGGGTGCGTACGATAAGGAATATATATATTATGTACCATGTATTTTTGTGTAAGACGAGCAGGGAGATCGAAATGTTTTAATAATCGCTTCCCGGCGATTTATCATTTCATCGACACACACACACACTCACACACACACACACACTGTCATACGTAAAGATACATAAAAAAAATACATACCCACTCCCTGCCAAAGGATGTAATAAAATTACACTGTTGTATAAATGCTTTGACCAGTATTTTCAATTGTAGTCGTGTGTTGTACAAGAAGACAAAAAATTTCTAATTGCTTAATCGGTAATGGGTTTTTTTTTCCTTCACTGGGACCGTTTTTTGTCTACGGGTCTTGGACACGTAACGCTTCCTCTCATTTCATCTACTATAAATTCCTCGTACTAAAAACAATATCGCCAATGAATTCTGCTACCTCGAGAAAAAAAAAAATGATAAACAATAATATCGTTACAGCGAGAGCCAAGAGATTAGAGGAATTGCCTCTTATAAAAATATATCTTTACAAACAGTTTGTATAATGGTGCGTTAACGATCGCGGTTACACCATGATAAAATAATTTAATTAAAAAGAGAACAAAAAAAAAATAAGAGATTGCTCGCGTTAACACGACGGATTGGACTTTCGAAGTAAAACGTCCGAGTTTTTTTTCCCCCAGATCCGCGAAAACCAAAGTTGATTCGTATCAAATCGGAGTTTTTTAAAATAATTTGTACTCTTTAACAATTCGAATTTTCGAGATAAAAAAAAAGAGAGTGGAGAAAAAAATAAAACAGAAGAAAGAAATAGGACGATCGACAGATTATAACTATACGTATACATACACATATACATATGTATATAGCATATATAATTCTGATTGAATATAAATCTTCTTAAAGCTAGAAACTTACGAGCTGTATCTACAAATGTGTATAAAGTGAGAAGAGAGGAGAAGGGTGAAGTTGATTAAATTTTGATGGTTTAAGACAAACAAGTAGCGCGTCGTACGAGATATGTTTTCGAGAATTTTCTCGCTGCGGCAACAGCGAAAAAAAAATATTTGCTCGAACACACACGCGCTCGCAACAATTGCATCGTCGAAATCTATGTACATATGACGGAAAACATAATCTTTAGTATACGTTACGACAGATCAGAATGTGTTTCGCTGATGGTGATTGTTTCGATTCCATCAAGAGCAGGCTTGTTGCATCTCCGCTTTGGCCGCCTTGAGAGCTAAAATCATTGGGCGTAACGAACCATTAGATTACATTTTTAGTTTAATTTTTAGATTTACAATATTTTTTTTTTTGCTTCTTCGAAAGACGAGTCTGGACACGATCATCGTATTCTCACCTTCGCGTTCTCTTCTCCTCAATTTCTTCCGCCTCCTCTCGATACCCGCAAGTTCGACCTTCACGGCGTTGTACGTTTTTCTCAATTCCGTCAGCTTGTGTTGGAGCACCGCTATCCTCTGACTGCCGTCGAGTTCGGGGTCTGCAATAAAAAAAACCTTGTTAATCTATAAGCAAATGTTGTTTGACTGTAAAAAAAATCGTATGAAATTTAATGAACTGGCACTGAAAGTTTTTATGCATAAACTGGTGTATTAAATTTAATGTACAATTGTGATGAAAAATTAATGTACTGTATATTAAAAACTTTAGAAATACTTAACTCTTAATAATTAATTAACATACAAATATTTTGATTCCAATAATTCACTTTAATTTCACGCTAAAAGTCCATTCATTTTTCATGACGATTGTACATTAAATTTAATGTACAATTGCGATGAAAAATGAATAGACTTTTACGGAGAAATTAAAGTAAATTACTGGAATTAAAGTACTTTTATAGTAAAATTAAAGAATTACTAAAGTTTTTAACGCACTGTACTTTTTCGTCACAATTGTGGATGAAATTTAATGTGCCAGTACATGTATAAAAACTTCCACTACCCTTGCATTAAATTCAATATACATTTTTTTCACTCTGCATGTATATTCGAATATAAATTTTCGAATATAAAAATTCTCACCGAGCTCCACGAAGAAATTGTACTTCATAGGTTTCGGCGACCTCGAGGAAGAGTTGCTGAGTTCGGTGATTGCGGTAGCGATGATATTGGCTTCGGCCGCTGCTTGTGCGGCGTTGAGTCCGCACGGGTTGGATCCCTCGCTGGTGTCGTCGCTGTCGCTTCCGGCGTTCGTTCCGGCGTGTCTGGTCTGCCTGGCGCTCGCCGGTGGTCTTCCCAGTGGTTTCTTGATGATAACATTGCTGCCTCCCTGTTCGGAATGTTTTCGATTTCTCTTGCGTTTCTTGGGCGACTGCGGATCCTCGACGGATCTCTTGACGGAAGTCTTGGAAGTCCTCTCAGCGCTGTTGTTCTCGACATTCGCCACAGTGTCGTCCTCGCTGTATCCCGACGGAGCTTTGCCGCCGCTGTCGTTGTCGGCCTCGGAGCTGTCGCGATGCGACTTTACGTTCTCCTCGGAAAGCGGCGACGAAACTCCAATTCTCTCCTCCTCTCTTGGCGAACCGGATATATTCGAGATCGTCGAGTCTGGCGTGGTGGGCGGAGTGTTGTCCATGACCGGTGCTGCCTCGTTGCTCTCGCGCCTCTGGGCCGGCATCGGCCCGGGCTGTTGCGGCTGCTGCTGAATCATCTGATGTGGCGGATGGCGCGCGCCGGAAACCCCGACTTGCTGCTGCTGGATCTGCAGCGCTACCGAAACTGAAACGCTGCAGCTGTTGCTCATCGTCACGCCGATGTTTCCACCGACGCTTCCACCGCTCGTCGTGCTGCTCTGAGCACCGGAAGTCGGAGCGCTGGCGAACGGCATTTCCAACAGAACCATCTTCTTTTCTCCCCGTTCGTCCTTCGCTGCCGTTCTATTCTCACCGCTTCCGTCTTGATCTGCGATTTCCGGTCCGGGCGCCGGTGATCCGGGAATTTCCTCCTCGCACAGTAACGAGCTCATGTTCTCACCCTCCTCCTCAGCCTTCGCGCTCGCGGCGAGTTTCGTAGCCGCTAGACTCGACTGTTGTTGAATGACTCGGACGCTCAGATTCTGCTGAACGGTCGAACGTCCAGCGCTCGCTGACTCGCGAGCCTCCAGCTGAACGTCCTGTTGCAGAAGCTCCAGTTCAGCTTTCAGCTTAGCATCGAAGTTCGACTCGCTCTTCTCCTCGCGTCCCTCAGCCACGGCGTCGATCACGAGTTTCTGCTCCGAATCGCTGCTGTCCGTGGAATCGACGAATTCTTGGCTGATCACCTTTTTCCGCTTTTGCCTCTCGGCGCTCTCCTTGAGCGGCTCATCGTCCCTCGGCGATGCCGACGCGTCACTGGACGAGCGACCGAACTCCATCTGTGACTCGCCGATTTTCCTCTTGCTCCACTCCTCGTCGCTTCTTTTGTCGACAATTTTCCGGCTCTCGGCCGTTGCCTTTGCCTCAGCCATTTTCTTCAGTTCGGCCTCTTTGCGCAGTTTGAGCTGCTCCAGTTCTTCCTCCTTTTGCTTTATGGCCGCGCGCATCGCCTCCCTGCAACGCTCCTCCTCCTGCTTCGTTGATTCCTCGATGACGACCTCGCGCTTCCTCGACGCCTCCGAAACCTCGAATTTAGCCTTTGCTTGGTCCTCGACAATGGCCTTCCTTTTCGAAGCGGCCGACTCGGACTTCTTGTGCGAGCTGTCCTTACCGCTCTTCTTCGGCGCTTCCGGCGAGTCGTCGTCCCGCTTTGTCTCCTTCGATCTCACCTGTTGTGGAACAAGAAAAAAATGCTGATTACTTAATCGGTAAATGGTTTTTTTTTCACCGAGACCTTTTTTTTGCCTACGCGTGTTGGACACACAAAAAATGTTCATCAAACGGCGGAATTTCGTAAGAAAAAGTTGTGTGCACAAACAACATGTGCACAATAATATTTGTGCACTATCGATGTGTGTCCTAGAGTGACGTGCACAGAAAAACTGTGGCCAAATAATTTTATTTAAAAAGAGAACAAAAAGAAAATAACAGATTGCTCGCCTCAACGCGACGGATTGTACTTTCGAAAATAAAACGACCGAGATTTTTTCCCCCCAGCTCCGCGAAAACCAAAGTTCATTCGTATCAACACCGAGTCTTTAGAAATAATTTCTACTCTTTAACAATTAGAATTAACGAGATGAAAACAAAAAAAAGAACGAGAGTGGAGAAAAAAAAACCCACCTGCCGGAAGGCCAGAGCCGCGGCGGACAATTTCTCCTCGATAGTCGAGGTCGCGGGAAGTCTCGCGCTTATGGGCGCCGGCACAAAGATCGTCAGGGTCGTCGTTGAGGTCGTCCTCGTGACGTCCAGCGACTTCCGGTCGACGGAGGGTGTCGGTGTGGGTGCCGGAATTGGGGCGGACGTTACGACGACCGGTGCAGCGACAACGACCGCGGTTTTCGCGACCTCGGTCGACGAACCACCAGCGCCGAACTCCATCCTGTCCGGCATGTCGTTCGCCGGGAATATTTCTTGCTGATATGTGAACATGCTTTCCTGCTCGGTCTCGGAGACTTCCGTCTCAGAAATGATGAGACGATCCTCCGGGTCGTCGGGTTCAGCGGCGTTGTCCTCGTTGCTGGGCAGGTCGGTGAAAAGGAGATCGAGACCCGGTGAAGGTTTCTGTTCCTCAGCGACCGGTGGAGGAGGGGGAGGTGGGGGCGGTGGAGGCGGTGACGGTAAGGGTGGCGGTGGCGTCGGCAAGGGCTTCGGCTGATTGGCCGTCGTCTCGTTAGACTTTTCCGGATCTTTTGTCACCGTCGACGAGGTGGATTTATTTACCGGCGCGACGGAGACGACGTCGACGACTTCCTCGAGCTTTTTCGTCGGCGTTCTTCGAACCTTCCGTCTGGGATCCGCCGGAGGCTCAGTTTCGATCTTCGTTTCCTTCGCTGTCGATGAGATCGCGGTCTTCTGTTTCTTCTTCGGACTCTTCGGCTCCTCGTCGAAGACGCGTTTCTTGGGCTTGTCCTTGTCGGCATTTGAGTCGCGTTTGTTGCGCACCTCGAACTCGAAGGGTTCGGGTTCCTTGAACTCGTAGATATCCTCGGTGGGCGGCGCGGGGATGGCGACCGGGACGGCGACCGGAACTTGAACGACGACCGGTGGCGAAGGCTGCGACGCAACCTGAATGGCGCCGCTGCCGTCCAGCACCGGCTTAACGTCGACCGGATATTCGACGAGTTTTGGGATATCGGATTTCTTTTCCTCCTTCGGTTTCTTTTCCGGTTCCTGAGGAAATTCCGATTTAACGACAACATCGCCTGGTTCGTCAGTCTCGAACTTGACGAGTTCGAGCTTGACAGCCTTGTCGAAGCCCTTCAGCTCCGATCGTATTTGATTGAGATCGAAATCGCGACCCTTCGGTTGCTCGTCGTGACCGTGAGAACGCTCGTAGGTCGCCGGGGTGACGGGAACTTCCTTCTCAACTACGCTCGTCGTCGTCGTCGCGGCCAGGGCAGGCGCGGGAGAGATTTTCTGTGCCGGTTCACTCTCCGGCTCGTCGTCGATGTCCTCCACCTTGTAAGCAGATAAAAAATATTTTTAAATATCCTTCAGATTCATTAAATATCATTTAATTAATTGATTACCGACATTTGAGATTTTACGTCTACAATTCATATTGCTCTCATGATTGATTGATCTTTTTATCAGCTAATTTTGGATACGAAGAGTTTTGTCCAACAAGACGATCTCTTCTTAATTTATTAAATATTGTCATAGCCGAAAATTCGCATTTATCCATTTGACCTGCTCGGCAGGTGGATTCCATTTTCCCGGTCGTAATCGAATTTTATATTTTTTGAACAAAATATTTTCGCAACTTACAACCTCATCGGCGTCATCCTCCTCTTCGTCTGCGTCATCCTCATCCTCATCGGCTTCCTCCTCGTCCTCCTCGTCCTCATCATCGTCCATGCCACCCCCGTCATTCGACGGGGATTTCGTGTCCTTCAGCTTAACAACGTTTCTTCGCAATCTGCGAGTTCTTCGTGGCTCTTCCGGAACGTCTTTATCGTCCTCTTCAGCCTCGCTGTTCTCGTCCGTTTTCATCCTATCGTCAGCCCTGCGTCTGTAGACTCTCCGACGACGCTGTTCCTCGACGACGCCGTAAGGTTCGCTGTCGTCGCTCTCCGTGCAGTATAGCACCAGGTCCATCCTGCTCGACATCCTCCGAGTCTGCCTACGAAGCTCCACCCCGTGCTCGGTGTTTCTCGTGTTTCTTGTAGGACGATTCGATGTCGCGGGTGTGGCGGGACTTTTCGTCCTCGAGCTGGAACTCGCGACGGACAGCGGAGTGGTCGACCTGGCTGGCTGGGAGGATTCCTTGTCCTTGCCAGCCGTCGAGGACGACGAACCGCTCGACGAACTCGTGCTCGACGAGGCATTCGCCGACGAAGAAATCGCGCCCGTAGTCGGCAACGTCGCTGAGCCACCGGCATTCTGGTGAGCCCTTCGACGGCTCTGCGAAGCCGCCGAATTCGTCCCGCTACCTCCCGAAACGCTCGACGAACCCTTCGAGGATTTCCCACTCGACCCACCTGCGCTCGGTGTTTGAGGCCTCGGTGTCGCCTTCGTGCGTTTTATGCGACTCTGCGACTGAGTGAAATTCTGCGCTATCCTCGTGCCTTTTATCCACTCGTCGTATCTGGTGTTCCAGCCGGTGTAGTGGACGAGATAAGCCGGTTCGGCGCTACCGTCCTTTTCAATGTCGATCACCTTCGCCTCGTACGTGACCTTCGACTCGTGAGTAGGTCCATAGTAGACCTTCAGCCTGTCGCCGAGCTCGACCGGGCCTTTGTAAGTCGGCGCGACGATCGTCTCGACACCGCTGTTATCGTCCTTATCGGGTCGAGCTTTTTCCGTCTCGTCACGCTTCTTGCGTCCTCGCTGCTTTTTGAGTTCCTCGTCGGTCATTCGACGCTGCTTCGTAGGATTCGCGCGAGTCTTCTCGGACTCGCGCGATGGAGTTCGAGTCTCACGAACCACGTCAACGACGCTCGCTTTTGCCTTCGTCGCGTCGTCCTTAGATTTCGAGCGCGTCTTCGTCGGTTCCTCCTCTTTTTTGTCCTCGCGCCGGGACGTTCCTTCCTGCCGCTTCGACGAAGTGTTCGCCTGAGTGATTGGCGTCGTGATCGCGGTTGTCGTGCCCGTTGAGCCGACTGCACTGGTCGGAATCGACGACGAGGAAGGCGCGGATGTCGTCGGGTCCTGCGCTTTTCTCTTCTCGTGACTCTTTTTCTTCGGCTCGTCGCGCGTTTTGCTCAGCGATTTGGAGCGATTGGACGGCACGGGCGTGAAACGGGCTAGAGGTTTTTGCGATTTTTCGCTGCTCGAGGACTCGCCACCCTCGGCCTCGACATTCACGTCGCTCTCCTGTCCGCTTATCGCCTCTTCCACAACCTCCTTTTTTTTCGCTGGTCTTACTGGTTCCTCCTCCTTCACGGGCTCCTTCACGACCGGAGCTGGAGGCGCTTGTTCGACTCTTTTCTCCTTCTTTTCCTCCTCAACGACGACTTTTTTCAAGACGGCTGGAGCTGAAGGAGTCGGAGGAAGCGGCGCTGACTGGACCTCGGGTTGAGTTTGTGGCTGCTGCTGAGGCTGCGGCTGAGGCTGCGGCTGAGGCTGCGCCGTCGCCTGCGGCTCTTCCTCGACCTCGATTTTCTCCCGCTCGCTAGTCGACTTTGGAACCGGAGTCGTCGCCTGCGCCGTCGGCACGGGAGTGTTTCGATCCTTGTCCCTTATGAGACTACGTCCTGGTCTCTGCTTCCTCGTACTGCCGCGGGGATGATTCACCATCGTGCAGCCCAACTTTCGATAAAAATCCTCGAAGGAGTGGAGGAATTTTTTGTAAGCCTGCTTCACGAGATTGTGCGTCGAGGGCGTCGATTGCATGGCGAAACTCAAACGGCGCGTTATGGATTTCCATTGGTTTTGGTTGGTTACTCGGTTGTATCCTCCGAGCTTGTAGACGGCGCGGAAGAGACGGTAGAGGTCTATGTCCTCGGTGCCGATCATCGGACAGTTGTTTATAGGCGTGCCACGGTCGTCCATGAATTTGTAGAGCTGGGCGACGAAGTGGTCCTTCTCCTCCCGCGGCTCGTCGTCCGAGCTCTGTGAACACAAAATGAGAATACATTTTTTTTTGTCTTCTTGAGCACGTCCTTAATGGAATAGCGACGGAAGAAAAAATTATTGTTGTAAGAACGGATCTACGAAAATGCAAATTGCACGTGCGAGCTTTCGATAACGAGCTGACGATTGGAATTATCGACATTTAAATTAAACACATTTGTTACGTGTGCTTGAGGATAATCCTTACCGGAATCGCGAGGGAATACAAACGAATTTTTGTAAGAACGTATCTACATAATCTACGCATGTACATAACACTCATGTTTGTATACACTTTGTTAAAAGGGCTTTGATCCATATACTGCATAATAAATAAATAAATAATTGCAATTTACACTACGATTGAAATTAACAGGGTTCGAACTCGACGAACTTACGTCCGAGTCGAGGTCGGCGTCCGAATCGCTGTTGCCGCTCGAGACGGCGTTACCGAACAGCGAATCTCTGTCCCAGTGAGGCGGCAGCTCGTTCTTCTCCAGAAACAACAGAGCCTTCTCGACCGCAACTTTCAACCCGCTGTTCTCCACCTTGTTGCCCATTTCCTTCGTGAATTCGATGGCTTCCTTCTTCGGAACGGTGTAACTGTAATAGCAAGGAGAGCGTGAATTAGTACAAATCGTTCGAAATTAGAGAAAAAAAATAAATAAAAAAAGCAACAACAGGCCCGTTTTACTCACTATACCGAGCATCATTGAACGATCTAACGACATAGTCGTCGCGCACACAAATGCGGATACTTTTCGAATGCAGCATCATTCGAAATTAGACAGATAAACTTTAAAAAAAAAACGACATGACCGTTGTACTCACTGTCCAGCATCCTTGAACGATCTAACGAGATAGTCGTCGCGCACGCGAATACAAGTTCGGTTCTAATACGGAATCGTTAAAAATTAGAGAAAAAAACAAATAAATAATGAGAACAAAAACGGCAACACGACCATTTTAGTCACTATGGAGTATCCTTGAACGACCTAACGAGATAGTCGTCGCGCACACAAATGCGCATTCATTTCGAATACAGAATCATTCGAAATCAGAGAAGTAAATAAAAATTTAAAAAATCGACACCACCGTTTTAGTCACCACGGAGCGTCCTTGAACGACCCAACGAGATAGTCGTCGCGCACCCGAATACGAGTTCGATTGTAATACAGAATCGTTCAAAATTATAGAAAAAGAAAAAGTTAAACAATTAAAACACGACCGTTTTACTCACTATCGAGCATCCTTGAATGACCTAACGAGATAGTCGTCGCGCACGCGAATGCGTACGGTGTCCTGAGCGGTCGGAGCGACGACCAGTCCCGGAAACCAGTAGTCCTTCTTCTTCTTGTCGCCCAGTTCGACGCAAACGACCCTACCGATTTCGGGCTCTGTCTCGACGCCCTCCTTTCCGCCGATTCCCGAGCCCGAGTCGCGACTGCCCCGCGGCGGACTGCCCTCATCCTCGCTGCTGTCATCCCTAAAAAAAAAAAAAAAACAAAAAGTAAATAGAAAAATTAAAATTACGAAAGACATGAAAAAACCGCCTATTTTTTTCCGACACCAAGTCGCCCTCTCCGCGAGACTCACTGCGCTTGCCTCGAGCGTCTGCCGCGTCTCCCGCCGATAACGGGATTTCCAAAGTGCTCCGGATGAGTGAGAGGAAGCTGATCCAGAGTCTCGCTCTCCGCGAAGTGTCTGCCGCTCTTCAGGCACAGGGCGGTTCGCCTCAAGGTCGTTATGTCTCCGTCGTCGAACACCACCGTGTACTGACTGCAGTCCTGGATCTTCGTTATCGTCGCCTCGACGAAGTCCTTTCTGTCCGCGTGCTTGGCCTCCACCGACGCGCCCACTCTGAGCGTTCCCTTTATCTGCTCGTCCGTCACCGTCGCCGTTCCCAGTCCCTGCTTGTAAGTCACTCTGCACTTCACGGAGCGAACGACCTTTCTTATCTTGGCTTCGCAGAACGCACCCTTGTACTTGGCGCTGACCTCCGTGCCGACGGAGAGATACGGCGGATCGTCTCCCTGTGGAAAATAAAAATTAAAAATTAATTCGTTGTATCCATTGTAAGTCTTCCGCTATAAAATAGAAAATAAAATGAAATGGTAAAAGGGACACGTGTGACGGAGAAAAAAATGCCGATAAAGCAGGGCGTTATTGAAAATGCGTGAATCCCATGGATTTTTGTCATAAAAGTTATTTTTAAAGTATTAATCACATTATCTATGTATAGTTTCCATTCATATTAAACTTACTTTCTGTGAATTGAAATAATAATGATAATCTTATTTTCTCTTCTTTTGTATCGCTTTAATTGATGGATGGGCATATTACGCATTGTATGTGCGCTCTCACATGTAATAATTCATGATTAAAGGACTTGATCCGTATATAAATAACTAAATAAATAAATGAGTAAATCAATTAATTCATTAATTAAATAATTCAATATAAGAAATATATTAATGGATCGTCTTTTTGTAGAAAATTAAAAAAAAAATGTATCCATCGTACCAATTGCAACGGGTCGTCTATGAAATACACGATAAAGTGGAATGGTAAAAAGTATGCGATGATTTCTGCTATAAAAATTATGTGAAACGAAAGATTAAATCATGTGATATAAGAAAAATATAGTAACGTGAGTTTAGGAACAAAAAATTGAGTTTTCCATCGTCTCGTTTTCCAGCTGGTAATAAAAAAAAATTTGTTCACCGTACCGATTGCAACTTGTCTGTAAAATAGAAAATAAATAAAAATGCAAAAAAAAGTTACTAAAAATGAGTCAAAATCCTATGGATTTTTGTTACAGAAACTATACAACAAAAAAATCAAATATCCGATATAAGAAAAAATATAGCAAAGCATGTTCGGGAGCAAGAAGAAAATTGATTTTTCCCATCTCCCCGTTCGTGAATGTCGATCGAAAACTCTGCTGAGAGGAAACTCGTAAAGAACCAAAATTTCACGAGCCGGTTCATCAGGTTTACCAGGGAAAATAGTTCAGCGTCTTCCAGAATCATGCACGGGAGATAACACTGCAGTACGAATAGTCTTTGCGAAGTAGAGTTAAGTGTAAGTAAGTCTAAATAATTTGAATAACAAGAAAGTTTCAATAATTTAAACTATACTGTAACAGAATCCAATTTAACAAAACGTTATATGTCGAAACAACATTTTTTTTTTTTCACTCTTTTCCTCCTATAATCGATAGATCAAAGTAGTTAAAAGACAAATCCCTATTCGAATACTCGTCCGTTAAAAATCAGTTAACAAACAAATTCCAAAAACAAAAAGTCCCGAAAACAAGGTCGCGAAGTTTCATCGGAGCAGTTTGCCTCTCGACGATAAAAAAAAAAACACAGAAACGTCTGCGCGACGAAACTCCGAAGAATCATCGGGTGCATCGCGAGGATGAAATTCGCGAATTTCGACAACGCGCCTTCACCTCGAGGAATCTGTTTTTGTTTCCGTCCCGAGCGTGGAGAAGAACTATAAAGAGAAGAGGGAAAGTGGGTGGGTGAATGTTGGTCGTCGACGTAAGATCGCCGTGTGTATCGATAAAGCTCCGTGAGAGTCAAGAGAGGCAAAAAAAAAAGAAAAGAATCGAGTGTCACCGCGGCGTCGACGAAGGCTTCGCTTATTTCTGTTCTTCAGCTCGCTCGCGACAACAATTGACCCCTCGGAGATGAAACGACGTAGAAATGCCCGACACAGTCGAGTGAAAAAAAAAAGGTACACAGGAGTTTATTAGAATGGCTCGTTACTCCCACCGAGAGCGCGATCTCTCCCGCCCGTTCGCTCACCAGCATTATTCTATCCTTCCGCGAGCTCCATGTACGCGATTAAAAAATCCTTCGGTCACTCGGGAGGCGTCCCCGATTAACAGGCGCGTGTCCAACGCGCGTCTCGACGAGAGATTCACTCGTTTAATATTTTCTCTCACAGCTCCGTGCGAGCTCCCGTTAACAGCTTGGGATAACAAAAAAAAAATATCTACGCCGCTTCGGAGCACACTGGCGACTCCATAGGTGGGAAACAACCTACACCGCGCTACACCGACTTGCACCGACTGACACGAAGGCGAACGCGTACGCGAGGCTCGAGACTGGCGGCTGGAGGGGGGAGTTCGGTTTTCGGCGCAGCTAAGGTAGGACGCGGTTCGGGCGAGTTCGGAAGAACGTAGACTTCGAGAACTCGCTCTCCGCACGTACTCGCGCGGGGCGAACTTGTGGACCGTCGTCGTTCGTCGCATTGCCAGCGACGTTGATGGGTTTACGGCGCATCGCGAAGGCAGCGGACGCAAGAGGCATAAGTCGAAGACACGCACGCATTCTCCCGATGGGAGTGTTGGGCAGTGCACTCGTTCTTACGGTTTTCACGATAAAAACGAGAAAGTCGCACTCATGGATCGCTCGTTCTTACCCCACCGATGTCCCATTGAGCTGCGATGCGGATTTGCGAGAATCCCATTGGCTCGCTGAACACTTGCAAGTTTCGATGTCATTTTATGTTTTTTTTGTTTTCTTAATGCACACCGCTAGCGAGTTGAAACTTTATAATTGCTGATACAGAATATTCCCTCGCTCACGATTATCGGGGAATAATAATCGCTTTGTTTTTCTTTTATCAGAGCAATAAATGATTCTCTTAGACTGGGCGGTCGGCCAATCAGAGGTGCTTTCGATTTGGCGTTTTTCGTTATTGCAACGTGACTGCGCATGCGCACGGTCGTTTTCGGATATGAATTCTTACTAAGAAACGACCGTGCGCATGCGCAGTCACGTTGCAATAACGCCAAATTGAAAGTTCTTCAGATTTGAAGACCCGATGAATTGCTGATAAGAAGAATGCACCTCAGAACGTATTCCAAGATGCTTTCTTAACCTAGTTTTACTGACGCATATAACACAATGTGTCCCTAGAAGTTAGCTGCGGTACTTCAACCGTCCGAAGGTCGGACGAAGTCATTCTTATTAAACAGCCAACTTCACACTGCAACCGTTTCTCCCCTCCGTTGATTTCCATCCACACCGCCGGCGAGGCTGCTTCGTTCTCGCGAAGTGTCTTCGGTTTATGAGTTCAGAATTATTTCTCTTTCAAAATCAAAGAAGATCTAACAGATCGGCAGTGAAAAATAAAAAATGGATTCCATACAAGCCGGAGCTCTGTCGGGGGTCGACAGGGACGAACTTATGCAGCAAGTCAAGCAAGAGATCGCTTTAGCTAACGCTCAAGAGTTGCTCACGGTAACATTGCATAATTCTTTTTTTGTCACGTTGTGCCGCCGATCGGTGAATTAACGACAGTTCGCTTTGCAGAAAATGACCGAAAAGTGCTTTAAAAAGTGCGTCACGAAGCCCGGCACGTCGCTCGACAGCTCCGAACAGGTAAACGTTTATTGCGACCGGACGAGTCTAACCTCGAAACAAAAATCTTTCCGAAGACCAATCGAACCCTTTGCCTTACAGAAATGCGTTGCCATGTGCATGGATCGATACATGGACGCCTTCAACGTCGTCTCCAAGGCGTACAGCGACAGATTACAGCGAGAACGCAACAGAATGTAAATAGATCGACGTCGATGCCTAAAAAAATAAATTGTTTTTTTTGTTTTTTTTTTTTTTGTTAAATCCATGTATCACCATTTACTAGAAAAAACACACTGCGAAAATTCGCGTTTATAGCCGAATTGTGTTCTCCCGCATTTTTTTTTTTTAAGTATAGTTCGCTAGTACAAAAAGTACTTTTGTGCACAACGAAAGCCGGTGTAACGCGTCAGTAATC
The DNA here is from genome assembly GCA_958510785.1 of Exephanes ischioxanthus. Lineage (NCBI taxonomy): Eukaryota > Metazoa > Arthropoda > Insecta > Hymenoptera > Ichneumonidae > Exephanes > Exephanes ischioxanthus. The sequence goes on along the minus strand of OY294024.1, from coordinate 11,155,555 downwards.
ATACGTGTCTGTAAATACAATTGTTGTATTTGGAATGTTGGATACAATTATTACAATCAATATTAATTTTTTTTCTTTTTTTTTTTTATATAATACAAGTTACACAATAGGAACAGCAACGTCGAGTACGGCAGAGTCCAAAGTCAGGCTGCATTAGGATTTCGCACATGTGGACTCTGTACAATACGTGTAGTAGTCGTGGCTTGGACACTGATAAATTTTATTAAATGTATATATATATATGTATATATATATAGCGTAGTTTTATGAATCGTGAGAGACGTGCTGAGTGGCGACTATTCACACTTTGCCTCTCTATTTTTCTGACGAAATTTTTTTTCTTTTTTTTGTTTAATTTTAAATACAGAGTCAGACTCACGATGTCCGATCCGGTTTAGTGTTTCAATACGTGCAACACGATTTTTCGTTTAAATTACCGTTTACAAATTATTGAACTTTATAATTAAACATACTGTTCTATACGGGGTCGTACAGTGTGCATAATGCAAACGATAATCCACCAAAGATATTGTCAACAGAGTATAAAAAGCTCGGCGGAGCGGAGGAAGGGGGGGGGGGGGGGGGGGGGTGATTTTAAGAACGAATATTCGTTGTTCGAACGAAAACTGTATAGCTGGAATGAAAGAATATGGAACTCGCGCGTGCAATGGAAAAACATGGTAAGGACAAAACTTGTTCGAGTGCAAAAGAGTAAAATCTTTATAAAATAAATAACATATACATGAATATAATTACATCGTAGACGAAGAAAATAAAAAAAGATAAATGACGACGGAAAAAAAAGATCATAAATAATTAACAGAGATTGTTTCATGAAAAAAAAAACCCACAATTCCACAGTATTTATTTGCATTGTTTTTTTCTTTTTTTGTGATTTTTTTTCTCTCTCTTTTATATATAATTAAATATTAACTGTTCATACACGCTAAAAGGCACGATATAGCTACCAATCTTTCAACGTGGTTACAAATTGATTATCTGTGCTTATTCTCGGATAACGGATAATCGTACCGTCGCGGCGGATAATGTTTTCATTAATACTTTGATCCGTTCAGTTTCTGCCTATCATCGAGTTATACAAAATAAAACGATGGCGTGACTTTGAACGCAGTTTTTTTTAAATTCTCGAGAACACGAAATGTTTCGCGTTACAATAGATTGAAGCGCAAAAAACAATAACTACGGTAACGAATCCGATATTTCTATACCCCTTTTGTAATTAGGGGGAAAAAAACAACGAAACAAACAAAAATTAACGGATCGACCGGTACGAAAAAAATAAAACAAAACAAAAATCTCGCGATAATCGTACAAGATAATTTTTCCTACAGTGTTTTCTTTTTGTCTTACGAACTACAATGAAAAATACTAGTTATTGTACGCGTTTGCTATTGCTAGCCAATTAAAGAATTATCTTAAGCATGGAATGTGTCTGTTTCCTACTCTCTACGAAATTGTGGGAATGTTCGACCTGCAGTACTGAATCTGTTAATTCGATCATACAATGTCCTGTACGGATAATATACTGTAACCACGCTGATTGGCCAGGAACACACCTGTTTGTTTGTTTGCTTGTTTTCTTTTTTTTTATCTTCTTTTCATTGTATTTTTTTCTGTATCTTAAGTATTATCAATATTATTATTTAAGACGTTCGCTGCGTTCGGAGCTTCGTAGATCGAAGCTCGTTGAATTCACGAGCAACGGGCTTACCTACGGGATCGATCGATCAGGATAAATCACGATAATTGAATCGGCTTCGTCGCTTCACCGTCCCCGATCTTTACACTCTTATTTTCTTTTTTTCGTTTTTTTTTTTCGTTTTCCTTATACCGGCTAATAAAAATTCTTTTGTAAATATGAACAACGACCAAACATTGTTTACAAAAGGATTTTGATTTGTCATGCATCAAGTTTTGATCCACCTTCGGTTGTACTTGGAATTATTGCATCTCATACGGGGGCGTAGTGTTTAATTTTTCTTTTTATCTTCATTTTTTTTTTTTCTTTTTCTTTCTTTTTTTTTATCAACGTTATTTCAATATTTCACATTGTATACTGGATTGCCCAAAAGTTCAATTAATACTCTAAGTGTTTTTTGTTTGTTTGTTTGCTTCATTTACGTTCGTAAACAATCTTGGCGATACGCGTATCCAAGAAAATATATGAGCACCTAATTTTACTCGGGTTGTTTTTCATTATTTTTTTTTTATCATTCTCTTTTTTTTTCTTTTGCAACTTTAACTCTCATAAATAATTTTAGTTTTTTCAAACATTGTAGCACCATTTATAGTCGAGAAAATAATTTTTATGGATCTTTTTAGGCAATCCACTTGTTTTCAGACGGATGATTTACCGGTATCCATTCAAGGACACCATTCGAGTTAACTTTAGTTGAATGAGGTAATGCACAAAGTTCAGTCGTAATATTATGTGCTTGGCGTGTACGTGCGCGTGTGTGTGAGTGTGTATTGTGATTATTATCTCTTTCTCTCTATAAAGGCGAACGAAACAAAAGATCAGCGAAATTTCGGTACGAAAGCGCGTTAACGCGGACTTCCGTTAAGGACGCTTCACACATTAATTCTCGACTAAAAGTTCAGTTCGATCAAAATTTCAGTAATTTACGATATGCCACAAATCTGAAAAAAAAATCAGCCGCATTAATGATGTCAAGACCTTTGATTTTGCATAATAATAATGCCAAACAGTCATTAACAAATTATTTAAATAATTAAGTGATTGAAAAAAAAAAATCAGAGAACTTTGTATTTTCTCATTTTAAATAATTTGCTTGATTCATATGAATTTTTTAATTCATGTGAATTCAAAAATTCATGATTTTTTTCAGATTGTTATACCATTAGGAAAAGTGTTCAAAATTCTCACTTTTGGCTGGGAATGTACGTGCGATGCGTCCTTAAACAGGCCCTCGTTATTCGTCTCGTCGTCCGGTCCTCGAAAGTGTTTTTTTAACTTTTGTTTTCCCCCCCCCCATTTTTGTCCTCTTTCTCCACATTGTGATTATTACATACGAGTAGTAATACTAAGCGCATTTACCGCAGAATAACGCAGGAGGAAGATTGTCCGGATGAGCAGTAAAATCAAACGGGACAATTAATTTTTTTTTTCGTATAACGGCCGATGCAAATTAAGGCAGGAAAATGGTAATCGCACACTCTGTGACTAACAAGGCGAACGAAATATGTGAAATGTCGAACGGGCTGTTTCGCTAAATAATACCGTTAACCATCGATAACCAGGCAGTCTTCTCTTACCGCTACGAATTGTAGAAAAATATCTTGCTTTTGTTTTTTTCAGAATTTATCATCGTGTTTTCTGTTAAAAAATAGATTAATAAACACACGACTCCCGATAGACGAATGCCGATTCAGAACGATTGTTCCTTCTACGTTCTTTTGCAGCGCATCTTAAAAATTATTGAGCCCCACGTCTGGCAGTGTGTAAGGGTGTCGACCCTCCCCAAAGAGGACATTCAACCGCGCACGAAAGGCCCGCATTTAACGAGCTCGAGTTCTTCGATACGGGACTGGTTAATCCAGCAGCATAGACATCGAACAATAAAAATGTCCTAATAGGATAATAATCGTCCACCAGATTTAGGCGATAATTCAACTTCCCCACCTATCCTTAGGTCTTAAACGACTAAGTTTTTTTCTTTTTAATTAGTTTAAAAATTACACCTCCTCGTTATAGTCTGCAGTAATACCCATACCAAAATTCGATACACCGTTATCCCCGCTGGTGTCTTCGTGCTGCAAAGTACAACGTTCCGTTCTGTGATAATTTACCGGACGACCTCATTTTTTTTTTCTTTGATTTTTTGGAATTTTTTTTCAAATATCCATTTGTCTACTTACGCAAGACGCGTTGCTAAATACCTCCTCGATCTCGTCGATCTCCTCGCTTATGTCGTCGGTCCGCGCGCTGTGACTCTTCTCCTGCTGCCGAGTCTTTTTCTGCACATTCGCCGATATTCGCTCCGGCGACTCGATGTCCGGCCCCTTTGCGGGACTCTGCTCGTTCGCGCTCCCGGACGCCGACGACGCGAAGTCCTCCTCGTAGTTGTCCGTACCGTCGCCGACTGAAATTTCAATTTTACAATTTTTTTTTTTAATTTCTTTTCAAATAACCGAAAGAAATCGGATCACCGATTCCGATCGGAAGATACCGATAAAAAGCCAATAGTCGATCCAAATATGTTATATTTTTTTTAATACAATTTTAATAATAATAACAACTCTTAGATTAGCATTGTTATTATTAATAAAATTATCAATTTTGCTTCCACATAGAACTTTGTTTTCATTTTTTTTTAAATGGTCGAGATTTTAATGAAAACGTCTTCCGAATGTTCGAATGTTCGAATTTTAGTCAAATGATTTCAGTCATAAAATTTTACGAGTTTTCGAACTTTGTAAAAAAAAAAAAATGTAAGATTATTTTCTCAGTGAGGAAGCCAAAGTATTGTTCATCGAAACTTTATACACAAAAGTAGTCTACAAAGCTTTGTGAAAATCTCGATTTGTTTTTTTTTTTTTCGTTTTATATCGCGCCTAACTCACCCAGACCAATGTCCATCAGTTCCTTAAGGTCGTTTATGTTGGTCTTTTTGCCGTTCAACGGTGGCAAATCGCCGAATATAGAATTGCTCTTCGGCGCGAGAGGCGGCAGTTCGCCGAGGAGCGATTCGCTCTTCTGCACGGCGCCGACTTTCTGTTTGTTACCGTCGACGATAATCTCCTCGAAGTAAACGGTCTTAGAGAAATTATTTTCGGCGTCCGTGCGCTTTATGTTCTGTGCGTTGTTCGTTATCTGTAGATCGTTGCTCTTCTGCTTCGACGCCGCGTCCTCGTTTTGATTTGTCTTCGTCTCGCACGTGATGCTCTCGTCGAACTTGATGAGTTGCTCACTTTTGTTAACTAAATTCGTTTCGTTATCTACTTTGGTTTCTTGGCTCGTAAAGTTTGACGTTATATTTTGATTGTTTTGAGTGAACGGGAGCTTGCTCGTTTTCACGTTGTTGTTCGCCGTGCCGTCGCTCACCTCGGACTCTCGCACGCTCTCGTGACACGTCCCTTTATCCCTGAGTGATTCGTTCTGCGTTTCGCAGCTCGACGTGTCGATCAGCGAGTTCGGATATGATTTCGATGACTTTTTCTTATCCGTTATTGTCACGTTTATCGGTATTTCCGGACTCGTGTCGGTCGTACTCTCCGCTTTCTCGGACGAGTCGTTGTCGTTCGAGAGCGATACCGAGTCCTTGTGCTCGATCTTCGGTACGGAAACCTCAAAGGTCGCGTTAGAAAAGTGCGTCGATGTTTCGTTCGTTTTGTTTAGTCTTGACTCACCCGCGTCACTCTGCAATAAAAAACAATATTGAAAAAAACTAATATACAATGATAGTGATTTTATCAAGAATAATTTATAAAAAATAATACTAACTTTATCAATAAGAATAATTAATAAAAACAATACTAATTTTATCAATAAGATAATATTAATAAAATGAAATTCATTTTGTTGATAATAATTAATTTGAAAAAATTAAGTTGCGATCCGAAGTCGAACCTTCTGTGTAGTGTTGAAGGCACCGTTGATGCTGTTCTTGAGAATTTCGCTGAGCAACGGCTCCGTAGTGCTGATACCCAATTTCTCTGACAATTTGTTTCTCCCCGCGTAGTTGTACTCCTTGCCGAAGTACGTCTCGGAATCGTAGACGGATATGGTGTAGTCGAGTCCGAAGTATTCCAGAAACTCTCTCACCAGTGAAAACAGCAACTTTCCGTCCGAATTAGCCAGGTACTGTTTGACCGTTTTGTTGAGCAGCGGTTCTGGATTCTGTGAGATAAATCATTTTTTTTTAAATCAGTGCCCAGTCCATGCTCCGGAACATCCATGGAAAAAAGGACTGGCCAGTACCAGTGGATGCAATCAAAGCGGAATCCATAAATATACTCAATAATAAAATTGATTTAAACATTTTTATATAAAGAGCATTTATATAGAAGCTGATTTCAAAAGTCAAAATTTACTTTCTGTAAACAATAATGACAATAATAATTTTAAGGACTGCAAAGGACTTTTTAACTTCAACCCTACGGTATGCTTAAAGTTACAACATTTTAAAAAATTTTTATGTTTGAAATTTATAGATTTTTTACATTCTACATGGAAGTGTTAATTTTATAGAGAAATCTGTAACGTATGTTCCGTATTATGATTAAAATACTAATTATACATATTAAAAGGCTGATGCCTTTTAATCAAATTAATAAATAATAAATGATAATAATAATAATAATAATAATAATAATAAATCTATAATCGTGCATGGGAGAAAGTACAAATAGCCTGTACAAAGTAGAGTTAAGTTTAAATAAATACTTCAATATATAAATTTGGAGACTGTTTTAAGTTGAAATTAAACATTATTTCACAATTTTTTCTATTGGAATTGAAAGATCTAATTAGTTGCAAGACACATGTATATTTGAATACTAGAATCAAGGAAATCAAGAAAGTCCATTGATAAACAACTGAAAAAAAATAAAGAAATGATCATTTCGCCCGAGTGTCTCGGACGGTAAACAGGAAGTGCACTTTTTTTTTTTATTTCGCTGAGAAAACGTGTATATTTAACTCACCACTACGGCCTCCTGTTCCTCGAGTGCCAGAAAGACACTTGCTCTGAGCTCGGCCTACGGAATTGGAACGGAAAAATAAAAATAATATAAAAAGAAGGATCGAACGATCAACAAACTTCGAACGGCCGAGGAAGTACGATAGAAAGAATTATATGAAATAAGTTTCGCGTGTCGCGGAGGCGCACGCAAGGACTTCGCATAACCTGCAAAAAAATTGCGTGTTTATCGGTAAATATCAGGGGGTATAAAAGCTCACCCGAAGTTTAGCGAGAACGCCATTATTCTCGAGGGTCTGCACCACGAGGTCCCGCAGTTCGGTGTCCTCCTCCATTGATATGTTTCCGTCGATCATCGTAACAAACAAAAATTTACCCCTACGGAACAGCTCAAAAGATGTAAATATTTACGCTTTCCATCGCGTGTCCGTTTCCCTTTTATTATCGCGGACTAACCGCGGGGTCCATTGGTCTCTCCCCGTACGGATCTAGGAACTTTTAATCCCTCGGACGCGCGTGTCTGTATTCGCACCATTTTTTTCGCGTTCCATTTTCACGCTGTTCCTCTATTTAAACATTGATCTCGCACCGCCCTCCCCTCGAACGCCGGTCGACGTTTGCGACTGGTCGATTGGCCGATTGGCCGATCGCTCCTCGAAGGGTGGATTTATTTATTTATTGATTTATTTATTTATTTATTTATACAAACGGGCCGAGCCCTATTACAAGGAAGAATAGGCTTTTTATGCCCAAGCAACCATATTATTATTGTTATTATTTATTTTATTGATGGAACGGACGCTATTTACAATTTTTACAGTTCAGATAACAATGCAAATATTAATATCTGTATAAATATATAAAAAAATATATAATAATTCGGTAATAATAGTAGTACTGAATTTTTATTATTAATTTATTTATTCATACAAAGGGGCCGAGCCCAATTAAAAGCAAGAATATAGGCTTTTGTGCCTAAATAGCAACGTGGCGCGAGTATTTTCCCTTACAAGCAATCCGAAATATGAACACACTGATAGTAATGGAAAGAGCGTGAATAAAGAATTAATAAAACAAGTACTGAATAGAAATGCTAACAATAAACGGTGATCTTCATCCTATAGCGTTTCAACTTCCGAAATTTCGCTACTGTACCTGAGAAAAGCAATACCACGGTCGGTAATGAAAACTGTAATCAAGTTTTATCACGGATTTTCACATTCACGGTCAAAAGAAAAGTCCTATTGAGAGCGAAGATGATATTCACTTTCGATGTGACTTTTCTTTTGACCGTACATAAGAGAACTCGCGAGAAAAGTTGATTACAAAAACTGTAATCAACTTTTAATTACAAAAACTGATACCGACTGAGCCGCGGATGGACGGGGAGGGAGGTGTTTCATATGGTCTAAACGATGGACAGCATTCAATTCATCCCGTTCGAAAAGTTTTGAACACCTAAATGAAAATTAGTAAATAATTGCGACAATGAAAAGTTCCCCGTTTTTCTTTTTTTTCTTTTATTGCAAAGCTTCGTCGAATTCGAAATTAGAGTAGCACCAAAATTCGTTGGCGAGGTTGTTCTTGTGGTGAGGCATGAAGACGCACTTTTTCGCGTCCAGAAGTCTTCCGACGAGATCGGCCATTACTGCACCTGTGCGTGTTTTGATGTTTAAGACCATCATTGTCATAGAATGGTAACTTGGATGGCAAGTGCGTAGAAAGGAAGTTCTTAATTGAAGCGTGCGGCGTTCACACGAGTCAGGACTTCCCTTTCTACGCTGATGTCATTCACATAATTTTATTTTACTACTAGTGCGAGAAAAAAAACCATTTTGCGTTTTTAAGCTTTTGTAGAACGGCACTTTCTCGCACTAGTGCGAGAAAAAAATCGTATTGCGTTTGTTTGTACGCATGCGCAGTATTTTTCTCGCCCGCAATGCGAAAAAGTGTCTTTCTGCGTTCACTTCACTCGAACGTAAAGCGGGATTTTACGTGCATGCGTTACGAAAATATAATCGTCGATATTCGAACAAACGAACGAATATAGAACGCCCGAAATACCTGTGCATACAACGACGTTCTTTTTCGACAGAAACTTTACAGTCACGGACGTCTTCGTCAAGCATTCCTCCGAGAGAAAGGGCGGATCGGCTATTACGAGATCGAAATCACTGGACATGTCTCTAGGAACGCTGAGAGGCGATTTGTAATCGTAGAAAACGTAGTCCTCTCCGAAGGCTGCGAACCGCTGGTCGTACTCGAAGAGAGTCACTGTCGACAATATATATAATGTATACATCATTGCAACGTTTCAGATACACGTATGATAGCTTGAACTCGAGACACTTACCTGTACGGTCGCCGGCAACCTTTTTCAGAGCTCTGTACAGAGTTGGACAAGAAACGAGTGCGATTTTACCCTCAGCTTTCGTGGATTTCATCGCAGCCTTGACGAAGGCATCGACGGTCTCGTCGTCGTACCAAAATTGACTCAATTGCTGCAAAAAACAAATGAGTTCGATAACTTTTACGAGAAACGAAAGGTTGAATTAAGGATCGAGGACGATTAACGAGTGTAACAAAAGATCGATTGCACGCTTGCCAACTGACCCAATCCTCGTCGAAAGTGACGTCCGCTGCCGAACCATTCTGCTCGTCGATTACTTTTTTCAGCTTATTCTCACGTTCTTCGCGTTCCTTGTAAAATTCCTGGAGAGCAGCTAGCGTCGAATTGCTGAGTTGGGGCTCGTCATCGTCGCTTTCGGTCATTTTATAAGGAGAACGGTGTGGGAGGTAGATCGTAGATTAGAGCACGACGGTTGGGAACGACCGCGTGCGTCGAGTCACAACAACGCGTGGACTGGCTGGAACGGGGCAAGAGCGAGGCAGAGCGACTCCGTGCCGAACTAATGTGGAAAACCAAATCTCATAGCAACACGATGCTGATGTACTTTCTCGATTGTTCCAATCGAACGATAAACACTGTAAAACCCAGAACACGACATAATTGAGCCGCGATAATTAAATTTAAAGAAATGGAATATACTTGACCTTGGATTATACCTGGAACATTTATTTATTTATTATTAACATAAACGGTCAAGGCCTTTTAACATCGATGTACATGTGCGAATAATGTACAGTGTGCAAATCTGCTATTAAAACTTTTTTTTGTTTGCGCTACTAAATTAATTAACTTGGCTTCTCAGACAATCTCGCCATAGCGATTAATATTCGTTCAGTATTCCAATCGAACGATAAACCCTATAAAACACAGTACACAACTTACTCGAGCCACGACAATTAAATTGAAAAATTGGAATATACTTGGAACATACTTGGAACATACTTTTCAAACGTTCCCGCCACAGCAGTTGGCAGTACTTTTTCTCCTCCGACGCCAACTTCGCGCGGTACGTCGTCGAGGTGGCGCACGAACCCGGGCTCCGAACTTCTTTACCAATTCGCAAGAATGGCGGACGCGTGAGTAAAATTCTTTGATTGAAAGAAATCGTCGAACATCCCGTCGATTTTACTCGGAGTATCGTTCACGACGCGACGCAACGACTAAACGAAAGACGACGAACAATTTTCCATATATAGTTTTTCACTCTCGCTCGAAAATTACCGTGCAAAGTGTCGTCGGTTATCAGCTGCCTGTCTCTCGCACGATTGTCGCACGCGCACGCCTCGGGCAATTATTTTTCCAACGCATTGTTTGCATCGCGGCGAAAAACTGTCAGCGAAATTTCAATTTTTTTCGTAAAGATTGTCGACTCGTGTGTTCGTGCGACGTCAAATGGACTTCGATAAATCCTAACCTCTGATCCTTTGGTTCGCCGCACTCGCAACGTGACAACAACAACAATGTGCTTTATTTTCTCTTAATGATCTTGCTTTGTCGTTTTCTACAGGAAAAAGAAGGAAGTTGCGCCTCCCAAGAAACTGCCGGCGGTGCCCGAGTCGGTACTCAAGAGGAGGAAGCGTCGCGAAACCGCCAGAGTTGCGAGGGTTCAGGTTTCCATCAAGGTACGTCTGCTCGTATTTTAGCCATTTGCTCATGCTGGGTTTAATCGAGTCTATCATTGCAAGAGCAAAAGTCACAATCCACGCAGGCTTTGCATCGACAATATTAACAATTTTTTTTTGTGGATCTATATAATAACTCATATTTTGGGTATAATGGAGATTATCTGGCAAAATGGGCCGGTCTATCTTTTTAAATCAAAAAAATTGTATCCTGTGATACATGGATAAAAATTGTGCCTTTCCATCAGTTTACTTCTATAATGTAATGTTACTTATGGGTTCCCATCACGGTACGTCTACTCGCATTTTAGGCATCTTCTCATACTATGCTTAATTGAGTTGAACATTGCAAGAATAAAAGTTACAATCTATGTAGGCTTTGCATCGACAATATTAAGATTTTTTTTTTTTTTCGTGATGCTATGTAGTAAGACTCATATTTTGGGAATCATGGAGGGGGTTGCGGGGCAAAATGGACCGGTCTGTTTTTTTTTAATTAAGAAAATTGTATCCTGTGATACATGGAGAAAATTGTTCATTTTGCTAAGTTTACTTCTATAATGTAATGTTACTTACGCTCGATCCAATCAATCATTGCAAGAATAAAAGTTACAATCTATGGAGACTGTATGGACAATATTAAACTTTTTTTTTTTGACTCTATATAGTTAAACTTTCATATTTTGGGTATAATGGAGTAGAGAGTGGGGCGAGACGGACCAGTCTCCGTATTTTAAATAATTTTTTTTTAATCGTGTGAAACATTGGTAAAAATTGTCCATTTTGCCCCATTTGCTCCTATTACATTATACATAATATATTAATGCGTTGTGCTGTAATATTACTTGCACACCTGTTGGCAAGTTTGATCACTATTGTTCTCCACAATACGAAATTGCCCTCGAAACGTCTGTAATATCTAAGTTAATATTTCTCGTATTAAATTTGCAGCAACGCGCCGCCCACTACAAGAAGAGGAAAGACATCTTCAAGCGTGCCGAGCAGTACGTCAAGGAGTACAGAACAAAGGAACGCGATGAGATTAGGTTGAAGAGGCAAGCCAAGAACCGCGGTAACTACTACATTCCCGGAGAGGCTCGTCTGGCTTTCGTCATCCGTATTCGCGGGTAAGTCCGTTTCGTCGTCGTACACGGGCAAACAAAATATATACACACATATACATATATTTTTTTGTAAATTATCTATACAAATGTTTATCGAAATTTTTTTTTTTACGATTAAAGTGTGAACCAAATCGCCCCGAAGCCGCGCAAGGTGCTCCAGCTCTTCAGACTCAAGCAGATCAACAATGGAGTCTTCGTGAAGTTGAACAAGGCGACGATCAACATGCTGCGTATCGTCGAGCCTTACATCACCTGGGGCTACCCGAACCTGAAGTCCATCCGGGAATTGATCTACAAGCGTGGATTCGCCAAGATCGATCGTCAGCGCATCCCGATCACGAGCAACACGATCGTCGAGAGGAAACTCGGTGAGCGAACAAGATAATCGCCGTTCTCTAAGTTGCGACATGTCCATGGGAGTCGGTAGATAGATTTTATTCTTCAAAAAAACTTCTCTCTTCCATCTTGTCGGAAAGCAAACTGGAAATGATCCGTGAATTCGTCTACACGCACGATCTCTAGACGCATTCGTGTTCGTCTCGTACAAACATCGATTACTCGTAAAATCTTATATTTGGGCGCCAACGAAGATCGATCGATTTATTGATGAATTTCTTTTTTTTTCTTTCAGGCCGTTCCGGAATCATCTGCACGGAGGACTTGATTCACGAACTCTTCACCGTCGGACCCAAGTTCAAGTACGCCAGCAACTTCCTCTGGCCGTTCAAGGTAAAAACATTGTCATAGAAAAAAATTAATTTTGTATTCATTTTATATTCTTTCATTGATGAATTAATTGATAAAAATGAAAATACGAATAATCACGAAGTCAACGAGGGAGAAAAATTTGTTTAAAATCAAACTAGACTGCTAAAAAGTTGAAAAATTCGTGACAAAAAAGTTACAGTCAAATGCCAACTGTATAGGTGTTTTTACGGTTCTGGCCATATTTGTGACCTCCGAAAAAAATTACGGTCACAACAAACATTTTTTGTAATAAAAAAAGACGGTTAATTGATTGTTATTTTTTGGTCAATTTGCGCTTACAAAAAACGAGCGTCACGGCTCGGTAGAACGATCGACATAGGCATGGTGATTGGTCCTCCTCGGCAGCCAATCGCCTCCTACTATGTCGAAGAGCAATACGAGCTTCTCGGCTGCTTAGCGAATTTTATGCCGCTGGGCTTCAATTAAAGCTTAAACACTGTATTTCCGTATTTAAAGAAAAAAATCTCTATTCTTATCTATAATTATCGAATGTTAATGGTTAATTTTTCATCGACAGCTAAACACACCGAACGGCGGATGGCGCAAGAAGACCAATCACTACGTTGAGGGCGGTGACTTCGGTAATCGCGAGGACAAGATCAACGAACTTCTCAGGCGAATGGTTTAGGTTTATACATGAACTTTGCAAATAAATATGTACGTTCGAACAGCCGATCTACTTCATTGACTTGACGAATTCATTGAAAACCCCAACTACCCTCCTTCCTCAATCCGCGAGACTTCGAACATGACAAGTTCTTTGGCAAGTCTCTATCAATGCACGACTTTGGGACGAACCAAAAAAATTGTTCGTAGAATTTTCGTGCAGATGTCTTCAGGGTCAGATATCTTCAGTGCAAATCTTCATATGCATTTGAAGATATGTGCACGACATTAAATTCCATCTTTGGCAAGTCTGTATAAATGCACGCCTTTAGAAAAAGAATAAAAACAAAATTGTTCCGTCGTAGAATTTTATTCTCCGAGCGAAGTTTTCGCGATGCAAAACGCCGCCGTTCTAACTCGACGAAATAGTCTCGCCCAGATATCTTCAAGGTCATCTTCGACCACGTGGTACTCCACGATCATTTTTACCGGAACTTCGCATAAGCCCTAAATTTGTTATTTTTAATTTATTTCGGAAAATTTCTTAGCACAGAAATTACACGCGGTGAATCGAAAGCACAAGGCATGAAATATTTGAACACAAGACATTTTCCTATAAAAAAAAAACAGAAAAAAATATCAATCTATAGATTGAAGAAAAACCGAACCCCGAAATTGAAAAAAAAGAACGCTTTCTGGATGTTGGAATTGTAATCTCTGCGGATTATGACGCAACATTCGCACAGGATTTCCAACAGGAGCAACGCCCGAAGGATGCGCCCGATACACTTTCGCGAGCCTGTACTGTATGTATATATGCTATATAAAAAAAAAAAATGGCCGAATGTGCACATGCGAAACCCGTGCGCTCGCATTGCCGGAGCTGGCACGAGAGCTCGGGGTGTCGTGAGTTCGAGACGGCTTGTCGACAATTAGCAACATCATTTTTTTTTTTCATCGACGAAATATCGTCACCTCGCTTCGCTGTGATTGTTCGTCAATTCGTTGTCCGTCGCGGAGAGTCTTCGATAAGAATCGAGTGTGACGAAGACCTCGGCGACCTGTGCGATTGGACATAACCTGCGTTGCGATATCTCGTGTGCAGGTAATGAAAAAAAGCGTCTCCGTCGATTAACGTGTCGCGTACAAAGTTGCAGGAGTGTCGTGCATTTTTCATAGAATTGATTGAACGGTTAAAATTTGCGTTCCGATCGTGAGCCGCTTTCGCCTACTTGTTCGATGTCGGCGAAGAAAAGATCGAAAGTTCTTTTTGGTCGAGGTGGTTCGTCGTCCGACTCGTTATCGCGAGGACCACGTTCGAATCCAACTCGCAATCGAATTTATTTTATCATCTTATTATCGCGGTGGAAGAGCTTCTTTGGTCCGCTCTGTGCGTAGGACTATTATTTATGAGGATTGAAACTGCCACACCAGAGTTACTGATAGTCGGTGCTCAATTATGTAGGGTGAGCGTGCGACTCTCTAAGGTCGTTCGGGCACCTTGAATTACCGGAGACTTATGACTGTATACCTTTTTTTTTATAGTTTTGTATTCAGCGGATTTCTTCTTCGCACTTAATACATTTAACATCCAACTGATTGGCTACGATTTGAAGCAATTATTGCAGTATCGCAGACGTTCGTACACGCACCGGAGCGTTACAAAAATATATAAGTACAAAATAACGACTTATGCGATGAAATTTATAAAATTGTTAAGAAAAATGATGTTTATGAGCATTGGAACTGCGACACTAGAGTTACTGATAGTCGATGCTTAATTATGGAAGGTGATCGTGCGAGTCTCTAAGGTTGTTCTGGCGCCTTGAATTACTGAAGACTTATGACTGTGTACCTTTTTTTTATATTTTTGTATTCAGCGGATTTTTCCTTTGGACATAATATATTTAACATGAAACTGATCATCCATTAATTGAGGCAATTATTGCAATACACGTGTGCTTATCGCAGCTGTACAAAATTACAAAAGTACAAAATACCTCGACTTACACGATGAAATTTATTAAATTGTAATAAAAAAAAATAAATTCATTGAATTGAATCGAATTAAAAGTGGAAAACAATGTAACGATTTACATTGTAAAGTAACTTTTTAACAAAATTGTATTATCTTCGGTTTCAAACTTTGACCACCTTAGTCACAGTATTGAAGAAAATAAATGAATTTCAAAAGAATTAAATTGACTGAAACAAGAAAATAAAAAAATTAAGCGATTAACGTTGTAAGGTAACTTTTTTAACGATTAAAATAAACCTGTATTATTTTCAGTTTGGAACTTAAGCAGCCATGTGCGAGAACGATTCGGTTGGCAAAAAATCGGAGAAGCCAGCCGTCCCAGCGCCGGTGGTTTCCGCCGGATCCGGCGGAGTGGCGAAGATATTCGTCCTGACGCCCGAAATTCTGCAGACGCTGGGTCTGACGAGCTACACGAATGCCAGGATAGCATCGAAGAACGCGACGAACGCGATTAAATTTACCATCCCCACAGTGAAGGATCTTCAAGGCACTAACGCCGATCAAAAGGGAAGCAACAAGGCTGTTGTCACGATCGGCAAGCTGGTGGAGCAGAGCACAGGCTGTACGAGTGTGATCAAGAAACCAAAGACGGACGGCGCATCCGCGCGGAATTCCAACGATACAGCCGAAACTTCAAAATCGTCGACTCCAAGCTCTGCCGAAGCGGATCGAAGACTGAACGGCGTCGGCGACGGCGAATCTGCAGCGACCACCAAAATCAAAACCCCGATTTGCCCGACACCTCCCAAAGCTAAGAACGCCAGGAGAAAGAGCAACGCCACACCCTCGCCGGTCGGTCGGACGCGAGAGCGGAGCAGCAAAAACGCTGTTGATGAAAAAATTGAATCCGAGGCTTCGCCTGTCGTGAGAAGCTCGAGGCGCGTCGCTAAACCGAAGAAATTCGACGACTTCGTTCTGACGGAGAATTCCCCGATTTCTGTACGGAGAGGCGACGAGGCTGGGACTTCGGAGAAACCGCGATCGCGAAGATCGTCCCAAAATTCCGAGTCGCCTCAGCCGACGGCTAAGATTCCCAAAAAGGGAGCTGGAAAGGGAAGTAGAAAGGTGAGAGCGGAAGCGACGGTCGTCGAGGTGGGAGACGAGACGACGCAGAAGAAAATCGACGACTTCGCTCTCAGGGGCAATCCACCGATTTCCGGGCGAGTCGGCGATGAGGCTGCGACTTCCGAGAAACCGCGATCGCAAAGATCGTCCCTAAACTCCGAGTCGCCTCAGCCGGCGGCGAAGATTGGCAAAAAGGGAACTGGAAAGGCAGATCAAAGGGACAGAGCGGAAGCGACGGTCGTCCGGGTGGGAGACGAGCCGGTGACTAAGAAAAGGTTAGAGGAAGCGGTTTCTGGGGAGGAAAGTTCCGGAGTTTCGAAAAGCCCATCGGAAAATTGCTTCACCGTACCTGATCCGCCGAGCGCCGTTCGCAAAAAGCCGTTAGACGGAGCGCGCGAGAAACAGAGTCCGAAAGCCACGAGCCCGGAGCTTGGAGAGAAAAAATCGTCCTTGCGCGAAGACGTTTTTGCCGTGCCGAAGTCACCGACTACTTTCGCCAAAAAGAAATTCAAGCCGAAATTGATTCAAAGACCCACAGGGGAAATAAATGCGCGGGAACGGACGGTGGAGAAAGAAGAGCTGAAGATATCAGCTTGTGAGGAGGGAAAATCAGAAACGAAGGAGAGACTCCCGACACGTAGTATCGTCAGCGAGGACGTAGAGGAAAAATCTCTTACCGCAGCAACGGTGGAACCACCGACTATCGTGCGAGAACATTTTGATGAGGCAAAACCGAATCCACCGAGCACTTCACACAAAACGGAAGAGGTCGGTTTAACGAGGTCCGATAAGAAAAACAAAGTTAGGACTTCAAAGTCGATGGCACCGAAATCTACGGATAATATACAAGAAACTGAGGGTCCGAAATTGGATCCACTGAGGCAGTTGGGTGAAGACGAAAAGATGATCGACTTGAAATCTGATCCACAGAGTTCTGCACGCGGAAATGAAAGGACCAGCGACTCTGAGCTTTTCCCCTTGAACGCTGTGGATAGAGAAGCTGGTGGTTCAAAGTCCGATCCCCAGAACAACAGAGAAAGTACTTCGGACAAAAGAGAAAGTACTGTCGGCTCGAAGGCGATTCCACGGAGATCTCTCGGTAATACACGAGAAACCGAGGATCCGAAGTCGGATCCTCTGAGGCACTTGGATAAAGAAGAAAAGACGATCGGCTCGAAATCGGCTCCACCGAGCTCTGCGCACGGAAATAAAAAGACCATCGGCTCGAAATCGGATCCACCGAGCTCTGCGCACGGAAAGGAAAAGACGATCGGCTCGAAATCGGATCCACCGAGCTCTGCGCACGGAAAGGAAAAGACGATCGGCTCGAAATCGGATCCGACGAGTCCCGCGCATGGAAATAAAAAGACCGACTCTGAGCCTTTGCCACCGAACTCTGCGGATAAGACGGGAGAAGCTGGTGGCTCAAAGTCAGATCTCCCGAAATCTTCGGACAAAAAACAAAATACCATCGGCTCAAAAGCGGAACCACTGAGTTCTTCGGAAAAAAGAGAAAATACGATCGTCACAAAATCGGATCCACTGAGGTCTTCGGATAACGACGAGAAGATCATCGGCACGAAATTGGCTACACCGAGCACTTCACAAAAAACTGATGAAGTTAATAGCTCGAAAGCAGGTTTAACGAGATTCGATAGGAAAAACAAAGTCAGAGTTTCAAAATCGATTCCAAGGAGATCTCTAAGTAATATACGACGAGAAACCGAGGCTTCAAAGTCGGATGCCCTGAGGCAGTTGGATAAAGAAAAAATGGACTCGGAATCAGATCCACCGAGGCCTCCGGTCGAAAGGGCCGAAGCTCGTGTCTCAAAGTCGGGTTTACTGGAGTCTTCGGACAAAAATGAAGTAATCTGTCTATCTCAGCTGGAGTCGCCAATCTGTCCGCATGAAGATGCAGAATCCAGCTCAAAGTCGGATCCCTTAAAGTCTGTCGACAAAAAAGTGGAAGCCAATAAATGTCCGCTCGATTCGCCGAGGTCTCGAGATAAAACGGTAGAGAGCGGCACGAAAGCGGACGTCCCGAAATCTTCGGGCAAGAAGGACGAAGCAGTCGGTATAGTCCAGATTGTTTCACCGAGATCTCCGGACAAAAAGGAAGAAGTTAGCATCTCTCAGATAGCTTCACCGAGATCTCTGGCTAAAAAAGCAGAAGTTGGTATTTCTCAGTTCGGTTCACCAAGTTCTTTGCCTAAAAGTGAAGGTTCGAACAGCTCAAAGCCGGATCCATTAAAGTCTGCGGACAAAAAAGAAAACGCCAATATCTTTCCATTCATACCGCGATCTTCAGAGAAGAAGGAAAAAACAATCGATACAAATACTCCGGGAAAAAATGAAGAAATTCGTGTTTCTCAGTTCGGTTTACCGAGGTCTCCGGACAAAGAAGAAGAAGTCGCTGTGTCCGAGTCAGCTTCACCGAGGTCTCGAGAAAAAACAGCAGATCGCGCAATAACGGCCATCTCGCGATCTTCAGGCAAGGAGGAAAATACAGCCAGTAAATCCCAGATCGCTTCATCGAGATGTTCGGACGAGAAAGAAGAAGTCGCTAACTCTAAGTTCGCTTCAGCGAAATCTCAGGCCAAAAAGGAAGAAGTCGCTATCTCTAAGGTAGCTTCACCGAAATCTCAGGCCAAAAAGGAAGAAGTCGCTATCTCTAAGGTAGCTTCACCGAAATCTCAGGCTAAAAAAGAAGTTGCTGTCTCCGAGTTCGCTTCACCGAGATCTCAGGCCAAAAACCAAGAAGTTATCTCCGAGTTCGCTTCACCGAAATCTCAGGCCAAAAAACAAGAAGTTATCTCCGAGTTCGCTTCACCGAAATCTCAGGCTAAAAAAGAAGTTGCTGTCTCCGAGTTCGCTTCACCGAGATCTCAGGCCAAAAAACAAGAAGTCATCTCCGAATTCGCTTCGCCGAGATCTCAGGCCAAAAAACAAGAAGTCATCTCCGAATTCGCTTCGCCGAGATCTCAGGCCAAAAAAGAAGAAGTCATCTCCGAATTCGCTTCACCGAGATCTCAGGTCAAAATAGAAGAAGTCATCTCCGAATTCGCCTCACCGAGATCTCAGTCCGAAAGAGAAGAAGTCATCTCCGAGTTCGCTTCACCGAGATCTCAGGCCAAAAAAGAAGGAATCCGTATCTCTGCGTTCGCTTCACCGAGAAGCTCAAAAGCCAACACCGCTTCGCCAATTCAACACTCGTCCACGTACATAAAAGAAGAATTAATAATCCCCGATTCCGATTCAGCGTGTTCTCTGGACGGATCGGAAGGTCCTGGACAAACGGGGTGGAGTTCTTCGACGTCTCCGGATAAACGACGAGTCGACTCCGAATTTTCCGACGTGCAAATGAATCAAGATCGTCTGGGTGGAGGACAAGCGGAAGAGATCGACATCTTCGAGCTCGTTTCCCCACGAGCTTCGAACGTAAAAGACGAAGTCGATGGCTTCCAGTTGATTTCACCGAATTCTCAACCAACCAGCGAAGAAGTTTTCTGCGCACAGTCGGATGTGCTGACTTTCACGGAGCTGCAGGAAGAAGAGCAGATTTTCTTCTTCGATTCGGCGTGCTCGACGGAAACGATCGAAATTACAGAGTACATAGAATCGGAAATACCGATGTCTCCGATCGAAGCGCAAACGGACTCGGAGTTATTCGACATCCGATCGGAGGAAGATCGTCCAACCGATGCGAGCACGAAAATTCCATCAACAAACGAGACATTCGAGGATTCCGAATTTCCGGCCGATAATTCGTTGGACGGGGCGTCTTGGGTCGAAACGACCCATGCAGATGACGCAATCTCTTTCGATAGTGCGGCGGACGAGTCAACGGAATCGCCGGTTTCCAGCACGGCTTATTCTGGAAAAGGAAGATTGATGAACTCTTCGAACTCTACCGAATCTTCGTCAGTCATCGAAACGGATGCTCCGACGGAAACCGGAAGTAGCGAAGTCGTCGAGGCTTATTCCAGAAAAGAAAGATCGCGGAAATCTTCGAACTCGACCGAATCCTCGTCAGTCATCGAAATGGATGTTCCGATAGAAACCGGAAGTACCAAACTCGTTGAGGCTTACTCCAGAAAAGAAAGATCGCGGAAATCTTCGAACTCGACCGAATCGTCGTCCGTTATCAAAACGGACGGTCCAAGGAAAACCGGAAGTAGCGAAGTCGTCGAGGCATATTCAAGAAAAGGAAAATCGTTGAAATCTTCGAACTCGACCGGATCTTCGTCCGTTATCAAAACGGACGTTCCAAGGAAAACCGGAAGTAGCGAAGTCGTCGATCCTGATTCAAGAAAAGGAAAATCGTCGAAACCTTCCAACTCGACCGATTCCTCGTCAGTCATCGAAATGGATGCTCCGATAGAAACCGGAAGTAGCTCAGTCGTCGAGGCTTATTCCAGAAAAGAAAAATCGCTGAAATCTTCGAACTCGACCGTATTATCGTCCGTTATCAAAACGGATGCTTCAAGGAAAACCGGAAGTAGCGAAGTCGTCGAGGCATATTCAAGAAAAGGAAAATCGTTGAAATCTTCGAACTCGACCGGATCTTCGTCCGTTATCAAAACGGACGTTCCAAGGAAAACCGGAAGTAGCGAAGTCGTCGATCCTGATTCAAGAAAAGGAAAATCGTCGAAA
Source organism: Exephanes ischioxanthus (assembly GCA_958510785.1). Lineage (NCBI taxonomy): Eukaryota > Metazoa > Arthropoda > Insecta > Hymenoptera > Ichneumonidae > Exephanes > Exephanes ischioxanthus. The sequence goes on along the minus strand of OY294024.1, from coordinate 11,134,586 downwards.
CCTTCCAACTCGTCCGATTCTTCGTCAGTCATCAAAATGGATGTTCCGATAGAAACCGGAAGTAGCGCAGTCGTCGAGGCTTATTCCAGAAAAGAAAAATCGCTGAAATCTTCGACCGAATCCTCGTCAGTAATCGAAACGGATGTTCCGACGGAAACCGGAAGTAGCGAAGTCGTCGAGACTTATTCCACAAGAGGAAGATCGCTGAAACCTTCGAACTCGACTGAATCCTCGTCAGTCATCGAAGCGAATGTTCCGACGGAAACCGGAAGTAGCGAAGTTGTCGAGACTGCCGTCGGGACTTCGTCTCGCTCGAAGAGACCCGTGCGAAAAATGGAGAACGTTACCGACGGTAAAGGTCTGAGCGACGGGAGCGAAGACGATGCCGAGAAGATCGAGGTCAAGCCACGCCGCAGAGGACGACCTGCCGGCGTTATAACTCCGGGCCCGGGCAGGGGACGCGGCAGGGGCAGAGGCAGAGGCAGAGGGCGAGGTCGGGGACAGATGGACACCGAGTACGTCCCGAGAACAACCTCATCCGGCAAGGACAAAACAGCGACTGGAGACTCCGGCGAGGTCGATGATTCAGTAGCAGCGACGATCCCGAAAGAAGTTCGTTGACTCGGTTTCCTTTGAGCATGCATTGATTTATATCGTTGAATTGTATTTTTTAAATTAATTTTGGTCGTTTCAGGTGGGACCTCTGAAGTCCGGTGAAGTCGAATGCGGCAAGTGCAAGGACCGAATGCTAAAGAAAAATTGGACCAAGCACAATTTGATGCACCACAACAACATGGGTTGGTTGTCCGGAGATCCTGAACCGGTAATTTTTTTTTTGTGAAGAAACTTTTCTTTCTGTAAAGAATTTTTTTCTTCTTTTTTGCTAAGAGATTTTTCTTTTTGTGCAGACATTTTTTTTTCTGTATTGTGAAGAGATTTTTATTTCTGTGAAGACTTTTTTTAAGAAGCTCAGTCATTAGAAATTTGGAATCTATATCTTATACAGACGATGACCGAAAATTGTGAATCAGCGCCTAGTCTAATATAGTCTGAGTATACATTAAAAAAAATTTCGTGTTTAGGATTTCGAGGAGAACGTGAAGCTGTTACGAAGCATACTCGTGGCAGTTTTGAAGAAGAAGAAGAAGGGTCAGCTGATCTGCGAGACGTGCGGAGCTGGCAAACGCAGCGCCAATGGATTCATATCGCATCTACAATTTTGCGGCAAAACTGAACATGTTAGTTTTAATTTTTTTTTTCTTTTTTAATTCCTTTTCTATGATCGAAGATGATATCACGATTGTACCTTTGCCACGTGCGATGTTTTGCAGGAGCGACAGTCGTTGATGTTGACATGTCCGATTTGCAAGAACGTGATGATGCCGTCGTCGATGGAGATGCACGAAAGATTTCACCGGCAAGAGGAGAAAGCAGCTGAAGAGAAAAAACTGGCGGAAGAAAAGAAAAAGGAGGAGATCGTCCTTACCGACCCATCGTCGGGCAGAGGAAAGCGGAAGGCTGCCGAAAAGTACGATAGATTTTTTTTTTATTCCTAAATACTCGGCGAAGACGAAACTTGGACTAAATTTATTTCAACGCTCGTTTCAGAGCGGCAACGAAGATATTGGAGTTCACGGATCTCGTCAAAGAGGACGAGCCTGCGAACAAAAAACGGCGGCGTACCAAAGACGAATTGGTAAATTTTCCTGCGACTATTTTTCGATCATGAAAAATGTCCATTAAGCACAATCATTGATGTATTTGCAGATCGAGCTAATAGCCAAACCTCAGAGCGGCACGAATCCACCGAATCGTTGGAAAGGCATGTGGAAGAATGAGATAGCGAAGGACGGAAAAGCTCTGTGTCGACAACAAGGTTGTTCATTCACGGCGGAATCTCTCGAAGCTATCTGCGCTCATTATCCGGAGTGCACTTTCTCTCCGCGCTTGGTTCGTAGTCATTTTAAAAAATTTATTTATTTATTTATTTATTTATTTATTTATTTATTAGTGTATACGGCACAAGCCCTTTTTTATATAATCCAATATTTTAAGTATTTTTTAATCATTTTTATTTATTTATTTATATATACAGGACAAGCCCTTTTTTACATGATCAAAAATGTTATATATTTTTCTTAATCGACTTTTTTCGATAAAAAAAAAAGAAATACATTCTTGCGTAATAAAATACATGCTATTCTCCGTCTACCCTTAGAACTACGTTTGCAAGCTCTGCTTCTTTTCGTCCCAAACGGAAGAGGAAACAATGAAGCACGTAGAGGCGCATCACTCGGTGAGCAAATCGAAAGAGACTGCCGATTCCGATTTCGAGAATACCGGCAGCTCGAGCAGCAGCTACTCTGAGTCCGAATTGTCCGACACTAAGCCTGCAGCTGGCTTCAGGAGAGACGACAGATATCGTGAGTGTGAAAAACGAGTGCCGAATAACATCGCTGAAAAAGAAATTACTCTCAAACTAAGAGCGGTTCCTTGTTTTTCAGAGCCTCAAGACTACAACGTTCGCTTCCTGGACGAAGCGGTGAAGGTTGACGCGAGATGGCCCTTTACCTACCCTCCAGCGCTTCGATGGACCATGGAGTTGTTAGTATCGTCGCCGTACCACATTCGATACTAAATACATTTCCAAAAGACCTCCACACGACGATAACCGACTTACGTTTTTTTTGTTTCTTCCTCAGCGAGCGCAAAAACTATCGTCTCAGGTTGTTCGAAGATTTTCCTCCGAATCCTATGAGGCTCTTGGAGCACGAGGAGAGTCTCGAGTACCTGCCGGAGCTTTCGAGGTCGATGAAGATAAGAGTTTCGGATGCCCGAGGCACGACTCCGGCTAGCTGGATACAATGGGAGCGCTTCGAGGGTACCGTTACTGCAGGTTAAGATTAAAATCATACGAAACATCTCCCTGCCCGTTCGTCCCGGTCTTACTCGGTATTAAAAACCGTAATCGACTCAAAAAGTCAAATCGAAAGCGGATATTATCGCGGCTTTCGATGAGACTTTTCTTTTGATCGTCAATGTCACAATCCGTGAGAAAAGTTGACTACAGTTTCTATTGCCGACCGCGGTATTGGACATACTCTTGATAGTCACATTAAAAACTCGGTATCCGCAATGAACGTGTAAAAGAAAGTTCGTAGGAAATTTAATATTTTTTAATATTAGTTTTTTATGCACCAACTGGTTTGTTAAATTTCATGTACTTGTACTGGAAATTTTTTATGCGCAAACTGGTATAAAATTTCATGTACGATCGTGTTGAAAAATTGATGGACTCTACAGTCAATGATTTACTTTAATTTCACTCTAAAATCCATTAAAAAGTGCATTAAATTCAGATTTTTTTAACGCTGTTTATTCCGTGCAGTTAATCGTAACGCGAAACTCCCGCAGGAATTCCAACATTCTTCGCCGGTGGTCCCGTTTGGGCGATAGCTTGGCTGCCCATTCCGGCTCCCATGTACGACCAAGCCGTCGATCAATTCGTCGCGGTCAGCACACACTCGACCATGGAGAGCGTCTACGCCGTTGGTAAATCGTACGTGGGGAACAACGTTGTGCAAATATGGAACCTGGGTCCGTTGGATCACAGGTAAAACATCGACACACTATTGAAAGTAAACTCGCCTTTTTCGGATATTTTCATATGTATTATCAGAAATTTTGTCAACATTTTTTTTGTTGTATTTATTGCAATGAAGCTGAGCTCAGTTCGCACCACCTTAAGGTTTTAACATCGTGTAACAAAAAAATTTTCTGCATTATTTAATAAGATCCACAAAAATGTTCTTTGACAAAAAATGCCTGATAATACACCTGAAAATAGCGGAAAAAGGCGACTCTAGCTTTAAGTTAAGCCCGAGCAGATAAGCAACGAATTTTTCTTCTTGGCAACGTTCAGCAAATCCACTAGTACCAACGCTCCGGTTTTGTCCTACGGCGTGGCTCACGACAAAGGGACGATATGGTGCATGGAATGGTGTCCCTCCGGATGCTACGACGATCCGAGTCTACTCGAGTCTGAGGAAAACGGAGAGGCGAGCACGAGCAAAAGAAGAATGGGACTCTTGGCTGCGGCGTGCTCGGACGGCTGCGTACACGTGTTCTCTTTGCCCTTCCCCGAGGAACTCGAGTTCGCGAGGAACGACGACGATTCGCGCTTGCCGATCTACAGGACAAAGCCCATTCTCACGCTGACGATCAGCATTCACATGTACGACCAGGGCGAGCAGAATTGGCAATGCACAAAACTTAACTGGTGCAGAGAACTCGGCCACGAGTAGGTAGTCCACGTTGCTCTCGAGACAACGCGAAATACATTTTTTTTTTAAATATAATTACTATCATATTAATATAAATATTCTTGGAAATATTTTCCAAAACATATATAAGATAATACATTAATATAATTATATAATTATTTTTATCTAAAGGCATCGAACTTTTGTGTTTCAGTACGATAATCGCTGGTTTCTCGAACGGTCACATCGCCATGTGGGATCTCAAGTCCGAGTCTCCGCTGTTCGTGACGACGAGAGGTGAAACAACTTTTATCGACGCTTTTCATCATTTTTATGCTCACGGTCATGCGATCAGCGGTCAGTAAAATTCAAAGCGAATTCGTTGACGATAATGAGGCGTTAATGATAAATAATTATCCAATACTCAGCTGTCCAAATGATCCCGTACGGCGGTAAAAGATTCTTCGTCACATCGAGCTACGACAGAATGACGAAACTCTGGGATTTGGAGGACACGAGCTCTCCTGTAACGGGGTTGAGAAGGGGCATCGTCGTGGACGCCGCGTGGCTCACCCATTGGCCCGCTTACATCGCTGCATATGACGATGTGTACGGACAATCAGTTTAATGTTTAATTTATTATTTCTGAAATTATAAGGCTATTACTGATTATCGAATTATCGTTACTGTTCGATAGGCTGTCTCACGCCCATACATATCTGCTCTCTTTGAGGCAACCAGGGGCGAAGATTTTTCCGTTGCTGCCAACTAATTCGCCGACATACGTAAGACCTTTATCACTCTCGCTACAAAAAAAACGAATTGAGCGTTTCTTAGATTATTAATTTACGATTAATTAAATTTAAATAATTTACTATTGACGAATAATTTTATTTAAGTTATTTATGATTCACGATTATTTTAAGATTATTAATTATTAATTTATCTAATCAGAGCGTTGCGACATCCGACTACGGGAACAGCGTGAGCCACGGCACTCTGGCCGGCGAGGTTGTTGTAATGTTTCCCAACCATCTGTGGAGTCTCAAAGATATGGAGAGACTCACGTACAAAAAACGATGGGTATGCGATATTTATTCTTTTATTTCGTATTTTTTTTCTTTTTACAAAAAAATATATTGCATCGATCGAAATGATGTTTATTGGATAACACTGAAAATGTAATTTTCAGTTGGCCACGACCGTGGAGGTCGTGGATTTCGAGAGCGAGAAAACCGGCTCGAAGAGAAAGAATCCGACAACCGATTACGAGTACATGCCCGAGACTTACGACGGCTGCAAAGATCGATATGGTTTAGTCTTTCGCGACCGAATGAATGTAAGTTTCGCAGGATATTTTATCGAGTAGAAATCAATGGCGGTTCAACAATTCTGTATTCATAAATGTTTGCAGCGGACGCAGCACGGTTCCCGGAAAATCCGATCGAAGTCAGGCTTTTCGGAAAAATTAAAGTCGGTTCACGTCGAGCAGTATCCGTTCGCATCTGCAAATCGAGTGAGTCTTATCTGCCGTATCTGCAGTGATTTTTTTTTTACGAATTACATTCCTCCTTGTGAATAAAAAGACGCGGTCATTGTCCGAAAAATGTCGAAGAGTCGTCGTCGCTTTACTCGCCCCGCGATTGGCTGTTGTGCGAGGCTGAAACTGGAAGCTTTCCTAGTGATGTGAAAATACCGGTATTTTAATATTTCGTAGATTTATTGTAAAAATACCGTATTACGAGGTAATTTTTTCTCAAGATCTTGTGTAGTGAAAATGCGGTCACTAAAGTTTTTCGCAATTTACCGTAAAAAGTGATAAAAATCATCTATCTAGATGTGAAATTACCGGTCATCAAATTTCTTGGTATTGTTATCGTCAAAATATATAAAATCTACCTATTAAAATGTGACATTAGCGGTTGAACAGTGGTAAACTTCAACTTAATAGTTGTGAAATTGCCAATAAAATTTTTTTTTAATTAAGATTCCCGTAACTTTTTTCGAAAATTGACCACGTATTGGTGATAATTTGGTCATTTTCACTTACAATGTGGTAATTTTCAAAGCGCTCACGTATCATACTTTCACGATAAAAATACAGTAAAATTATCGGTTACATTTACGGCCCACATCTCTAAGCTTTCCGCGAGGGATTTCAACCGCCTCGTAAACGGAAGATAAACGGAATAAGCTGCCAATGAATATAAATAATTTATGCAATATTTTTTTTACGCAGGTATCGTGGAATCCCAACGCCTGGAGCTACCTGTGGATGTGCGTTGCTTATCAGAACGGTCTGGTGCGGTTTCTGAACTTCAACGCAGTGTCGCTCGACACCGAGCTCCGAAAATTATTGCCGTCGCATGCAAAAGCCATGCTCAACGAGGCGAGGACATTGAAGCCCGATAGTGCGGAGAACAATAACGCGATAGATCCAAGCGATTCGCGATCGGAGAGCTGAACGATCGAAGTTGTTCGGACCGGTAAATCCACGTTTACGCATCGAAGACTCGAAGCACCGATGCGAGCGGAAGATTGCGCCGGGCGCGGCCGTGATTTCTATAATCGAGCGACGATTTATTTTTATTTTTTTCGGCTTATGCCTGTACCTGAAGATTATACTGGGCGAAGCGAGGACTCTTGAACTCGATCGTGCGGAAAACAATAACAAAATAGATCCAAGCGATTCGCGAACGGAGAGCCGAACGATTGGCGTTTTTCGACTCGGTAAATCTACGGATACAAATCGAAGACTCGAAGCACCGATCCGAGCGGGAGATTATGCGCCAGCACAGCGGTGACTTGTATAATAAGTAGTGTGCAGTAGAATCGTGCAATCGAGCGACGATTTATTTATTTTTTTCTTTTAAATCCGATGGACGGAAAACAGTAACACAATCGACGTTTTTCGGACCGGAATTATGTAATCAAGCGCCGATTTATTTATTTTTTCGTTTAAACCCGTTAGTGCGGAAAACAATAACGCAATAAATCTTAACGACTCGCGAAAGGAGAGCCGAACGATCGAAGTTATTCGAATCGTTAAATCCACGTTTTCGAATCGAAAACTTGAACTACCGATCAGAGCCGAAGATTGTGCGCCGGCGCAGCGGCAACTTGTATAATAAGTAGTCTGCAGTAGAATTGTGTAATCGAGCGACAATTTATTTATTTTTTCATTTAAACCCGATAGTTCGGAAAACAATAACACAACAGCTGAACGATCGAAGTTATTCGTACCAGAAAATCTTGGTTATCGATTCGAACCCTCGATGTACCGATCCGAGCCGGAGATTGTGCGCCGGCGCAGCGGCGGCTTGTATAATAAGTAGTCTGCAGTAGAATCGTATAATCGAGCGAAGATTTATTTTTTTATTTTTTCCCGGCTTACGCCCGTATGTAAATATGTGTTTCGAATGTTGAATGCATGATTATCACCGTCACACGTTGCCTTGAGACATTCAGCGGGGATCAAGATACTTTTCTACCGTCTTGCCGTGTACGTCGTACCAGCTAATAGTATTATTAAGCCTCGTATGTACAGCGCTTTGTTATTTATTTTTTAACTTTAAATTCTCTCTTGTATACGCGGAATCCGTGAAAAATCCCCAGTGAAGAAAACAATAAACTCCTTAAAATTACGTACCGTATTTCGTGCGATCGTTGAATCTACGAGTTACCCGAGTTGAGTTATTCGAAGCACAGGGTTTCTCTGGGACTCGCTACGGAATTCACGAAACAGATGTCGGGTGAGAGAAAGACGAGAGCGTCGGTTCAAATTTTATCGTCTTCACGGTCACCACTACCGATACGGTGCGCGTGTGCGTGCGCGCGTGCACGCCATCGTGGACCGAACGGATGACGGGGAGAGGAAGAGACGAAGAGAGGCGACGGAAGTCGTGAGATATCAACATTCGGGGCCGGCGAGGCCGATAGAAACAGTCGAGGAACGCGCTCGGTACGGAGAAGATACAGCGTGTATTGTGACTGTTCTCTGGGCTTAAATAACTATTATCTCAATCGGGTAAGATACCCACATTGAACATTATAATTCATTAGTTTTTTTTAAGCTTTGTACATAATATTCAAAACAATATTTTTTAAGCACACTATTAGGAAAGATGCGACTATTAATTATAATTAATTCAATATTTTTTATGCTGTGTATAGGATATTTTTAAAAATTCGTTTATTTTTTTTATGTACGCGATCGGGCAAGATATGACCATTAAATATGATAGTTCATTCAATTTTTTTAAGCTGTGTGTATATCTATGATATAAAAAAATCGTTTTTTTTTTTAAATACCCTATCAGGCAAGATTCGACAATTAAACATTATAATTAATTTCATTTTTTTATGCTGTGTATACAAAATACAAGAAAAACCTAATTTTTTTTTTCAAGGACCTTTGATTATTATTTGTTTTTTTTTCTTTCAGAAATGGGCGTGAATCCACTGAAATGGAAATCCCGAAATTTGGTGTACTTCGTACTCGGCCTGATTGGAATTTACGTGCTTTTTCTGCACAAGAGAACTCATCATGCGACATTCGAAGGAACAGTAAAGAACACGAAACCGGAGGTTATATGGGAGTTCGTCGCTGACTTCAGTAACATGAAAAAGTTAAATCCAACGATGTGAGTAATTTTGCTCGTCGAATGCAGGATCGTTGCTTGAAGGAATGAAAAAAAAAAAAATGTATCGTAGAGAGGACTTCAGCATCATAGCCGAGAGTGGCAACTTCGATCATTGGAAATACTCGGTTCGTTACACCGAACATTTGAGTCACATTCCGGCAATTCAGAACACGGCGCACGGCCACTTCTCCGTCAGGCCCGACGGCGAAGGATTTCTCATAAGTTCCGAGCACAGAACGTGTTTCCTGTGGAGTTTCGGCTGTCGTGAGTCTCGCCGCGCGCCGCGCGTATGCGAAACAAGAGGTTTTTTTAGACGACGGTAATTAATTTTACACTTTATTTTCAGTTGATACGACTTCGGAATTCAGATTCGACGGGGTGGGCGGAGACACGAAGTGTGCGGAGAGCGTGCAGTACGAGTGCCCGATCGCTTTCTCAGGGCTGTGTCACAAAGAAGTTATGTACCAGCGACGGGAGATAATGAAGAGACTGGAGCGACACTTTACGATCAGCGGCACGATTGAGAAAGACGATAAATAGATTTTTTTTATGTAGATGTTTTTATATTTGTGAAAATAAATACACTCGAGCAAAAAAACTTGTTCCTAGGTAAGAACCACGATCGACCATAGAAATGACCGCGATTCGACCGAAAACCGACCAAAGACCGACGGTTAAAAATGGACGATTTACCGACCGTTATTTGGATCTAACAGACCGAAAGTTTTCATAGCTTTTTGTAACCTGAGTGACCTTGACCGCAAGCTCCCGGAGTGTCGGCCGGTTTTCACGTTATTGGCCACAAACCGACCATAAAATGACCAATGTAATCGCGAACGGTCGTTTTATGGCTGGTTTGCGGTCGGTCAAGCGTAAACCGGCTGAGAGCTCCGAGAGCTTGCGGTCAAGGTTACTGAGGTCACAAAAAGCCATGAAAAATTTCAGTCGTCTAGATCCAAATGACAGTCGGTAAAACGTCCATTTCTGACGATCGGTTTTCGGTCGGTTTTCGGTAAATAAAAGTGTTAGGGATGTCAATCCGATATCACTGATAGACTAAAGAAAATACATTCTGCTCGCTTGCGCTTCGCAAGCAACTCCGAAATATATACTATAAGCTATCCTACGTCCAAAAGTTAACTTTTAGACATAGGATAGCTTACAGTTACCATTTGGGCGGACTTATGTATCCCATTCGGATGACTTTTTCGTACCAGATGTCTCTTTGCTACTTGGGTGCGTTGCATCAATTATTTAAAAGCTGCGAGAAGCACATCCGGTTCGCGACGTTCCGTATCGTTCGCATCCGTTCGAGATGGCGACATTTCTCAAGCGCCAACGTCGCAAACCACTCTAGTCTCTAGATCACGAACGAAAAGGGATAAATGGTGGAAATGGTGAGTTTACCGGATGACCGAAGGAAAACAGACGGCGTGCGCGCAGAGTGACGATTTACCGTGTGTAGCGAGGAGGGCTTTTGTATTTTTTATTTCCAACTCGATTAAAACGATCGTCGATTTATAGTATTTTATTAATAATTCGTAACACAAATATATTTATACCGACGATCCGTTGAGATTATGGCTGAGAAATTCGATGCGTAAGTGACAACCGAACGTACACGCCGGTCTCGATTTTTTTAACGAATATAATGGAATTATTTATTTTCTCTTTTGTTTCTCTCGACCAACGTTGAGGTTGGATTCGCCTCGAGCGCGACTGCTCGCACTGACATGTCGCGCCGTCGACTGTCCTCGCTCGCCCGAACGTTTTTTACTCCCGTATGGCGACAGGCCTTTGTTTATAATTTTTTTTTTTTTTTTAATTAAAGTTTGACAAAGGTTCGACAAACGCGAGTTGGCCCAGCGCGCTGCCGCGTGTCTCGGGACTTGTTACGCGCCCTCCGGCAAACTTACGCGTTTCCCGGCCGTGAATCGCCAAAAATATAATATTTACCTACAATGCGTTTTAAGCATACTTGTGTTTGATATTTTGCAGATTGAAAACAAACGAAGACAGCAGCGACGAGATAGACCTGTGCGACCCAACGGCAAAGCTCAGGCTGGTAAATATTTTCGATTTTTTTTATACTCCGATAAGGGTTTGCGTTAACGTTGGATTTAGCTGAATTTTTTTGGGGTTTTTTTTTTTCCCAGCCACCAATCGAAATAGGCCCAAACGAACACCCGTTACAGTTCGGCTATGCGCTGTGGTACACGAGAAATCCCATGGGAAAAATAACAGACTCAGGTTACGCTCAGAATTTGAGGCTGGTCGGGAGATTCGCAAGCGTCGAGCAATTCTGGGCGCTCTACAGTCACCTACTCAGGCCTTCGGAACTCATGTCAAATTCTGACTTTCATCTATTCAAAAACGGTATCAAACCCATGTGGGAAGTAAGTTGAAAGCTATTTTTATCTTATTTTGCAATTTCGATATTTTATTTTTCAACGGTATTGTTTTTTCTTCGTCAGGATATCAACAATCGTCTGGGAGGAAGGTTCCAGTTGAAGTTACGAAAGGGTCTCGTCGATCGCTGCTGGGAGAATCTACTGTTGGCTCTGTTAGGGGAGCAGTTCATGGTCGGCGAGGAGATATGCGGCGTCGTTGTTTCAGTAAAATTTGGGGTATTTATCCGAGCGCGTTGTACCGCGTGTTTTAAATTTTTTAATATACTTTCAAATATATTGTTTAATATACCTTTAAATATATTTTTTAATGTACTTTTAAATATATTTTTTATATATTTACTTAATTTATTTTATTTATGTCCTGATTCGGAGAGAGATTGGCTGTGATTGGTTAACTTTTTTTTTTTAATCGAAGGAAGACAAGCTGTACGTGTGGAACAGAAAGTGCGAGGACACGGCAACGAGATCGAGGATCAGAGACACGCTGAAGCGAGTGCTGAATATCCCGGCGGACGCCCGAATGAAGTACAAGACACACAACGATGCTCTTAAATACGGAGCGCCCAAGGGTCAAGACGAGTAGAATCGGCCAACGCGGGCGGGCTGCGTTGAGCCTACACTTGACCACGCGTGAGACTCCCTTTCAGGTCACTTTAAAAAAAAAAATTGTGAATTGAATGCACCGGGCTGAAAGTTTTTATTCGAAAACTGGTACATTAAATTTAATGCACAATCGTCATGAAAAATTCATGGACTTTTGGAGTGAAATTAAAGTAATTCGTTGAAATTAAAGTACTTTTATAGTAAAATTAAAGTAAATTATTAAAAGTACAGTGTTTTTAATATACTGCACGCTCATTTTTCATCACGGTTGTAAACGAAATTTAATATACCCGTTTATGCATAAAAACTTTCAGTACCGGTACATTAAATTTCATCCGATTTTTTTTTTTAGTTTTCAATAATAAGGGTCGATCGATTCGACGAATCGTCGTTGAGATGCATAATTTTTCACGATTTTTTTTTCCAGAAGGTGACGTTACCTTTTATCAGCCTCAAAGCGAGAAGCAGCAATGTGATTTAATTTACATTCTTAACGACGAATCCGAGGACACTGATCTCTTGAGAACTACGAGTCGCACGAAACGGCGACGCGTTCGCGAGGGCAAAAGTTTCATTGACGAAGAGTTCCGAGAGCTTCTTGGTGCGTTCTTCCCGAAAGTCCCATGTAATCCGCTCTTGTCAACTATTGCCATTTCGATCTCGGTGAATAAAAGGGTAATAAAAAGCGAGGCTGAACAGTTTCATACGAGAGAAAAAAAATATATATATATACACGAAAAAACACAAACTTTCTTTGCAACACCACGTTGTATATACAGAAGCTTATTAAATGACCCATCATTATTTATATAGTACAAATTCCATCATACACGTTAAATAGAAAAAAACCCGCACAGACATACCCGTTTCACAAAGGCCCGCGATATTATGTACAAAAAACTTTCACGGTAAAATTTTTCTCGCGTCGAACATAAAAAGCACGATATTTTTATCAATAAAAAAAATACTGTATAATATAATATGTAAAAAGAGAAAGATATATATATATAAATATATATATAGTTTTTCGGGTTCTGTAAATGTAGAGATTGGGAGGGCGCCTGGTAGTTAGTTTATATATCGGTGCTCATCTAAGCGCGTTCTTCGTACGAGCTTAAAGTTTATACGGACTAGCATCGGGAATATAAAATGAATAAGAGGCGGAAAAAAATCTGAGGTTCTCCAAAAAATCTTACGTAAGTTGTGCATTCCGACCCGTACCTCTAATTATTTCGATAAATCGATCGTTCTGAGCGCAATCGCCGCTCCGGCGATTTTATAGTCTCAGGACAATTATCGTCACCATACCTGAAAGAACAGCGAAATAAGATCGAATCGTCAAGAGGAAAGATACATCGAGCAAGGATTTATCCCGAATCTGATACCTGCCTAGTACGAACGAAAATATAAGCTTGAAGTTTATCGAGAGGTGAAGGTAATCCGGTATCCTGTGACTCTGGTCACCCTCGGTAGGTAGAAGCAATCCAATTATGCACACGATTCCCGCTATCAGCGCAACGTAGTTAGTTCCTCCTGAAAAAAAAAATGTTGTATTTTTTTTTTTTTTTTTTTTTTAAGGACCAGACGAATTTTATCTTCGCCTACGACCCAACGCTAGCGCGTACGGAAAACATGTACGAGCGAGCACTCTATGGAACATCGAGAATCTATCGATCGAACGGAAACTATAATCGATTAACGAGACGATAGACGGGACAGCACGAGATCTACGGACGGTGAGGATGATCGCGGAATTTTTTTATTTATAGAAAAGAACGAATTTTTTTATTTAAAGAAAGAAAAGAAAAACGGTTTTTTTATGTGGAATGTTTTTCCTGAGAAAAAAAAAAAAACATTTTTTTTTAAGGATCAGACGAAGTTTAGCTTCATCGTCGAGCCAACACTAGCGCGTACGGAAAACATATACGAGCGGGCGCTCTGTGGAACATGGAGAAAATCTATGGACCGAACGGAAACTATATGCGGTGAACGGAATCGATAGACGGGACGAGCACGAGATCTACGGACGGTGAGGAATGATCGCGGACTTTTTAATTCGAAGAAAGGAAGACGAAAAAGAATTAAATAAATGTAGGATGTAAAGTGACAGAAACTATGCCCAAATACTAACTTATTAACCTTTGTCCACGACAACGTATCGGGCATCTCGGTACTCCGATCGTCGAAATATATCTTCTCGAAACGAGTTACACCGCGAATCGTCGGTTCTACATAATATCTTCGGGGCCGTTTCTGCAAGCGCAAATTAAAACGAAAGAAATGGTATTCTGAAAATTCGGCCGTCGCCCGTTGACGCTTGAGGGCGCTGTTTAGCGGATGATAAAAAAATTGCCGTTTTATTCGGTCGAAGCCGAGACTCACTGTCTATGGATCTGTTTTGGGCAAGGAGAGCGTAAGACTGCTGTTGCCTGTTCTCGTTCGTCGGAAGCTGCTGGAACATTTCAGGATCCGGAGTGCCGCGTCCGGCGCTGTCCCCTGTTCCATTCAGGAGCCTCGCCTCCACGTCCCTCTTTCCTATGGCCTTCGAACAGAACAGACTTCAAAGAGAGCTAATTGTGAAAAGTTTCGCGCAGCGACTGTTACCTCCGTTGCAAAGAGGATTTGTCCAGTTATCTCGAAACAGTGTTTTGTCATATCAGAGCTGGGCGAAGTACCCAAAAATACTCCAAGTACAAAGTTCAAAGTAAAACTACAAAACAAAGTCACAAGTAATTTCTCAATTACTTGAAGCATTTCTCAAGCCCTCGAAGTATTATATATATTTTTCATATATCAATAGAAACGAGACGTTAGGCTACTTATCGAGTGTCCGTAATACGAGCGTGCACTCAAAAAGTACTTGTACTCGGTACTCGAAATCGTAAAAAAAGTACTTAAAGTACTGTGCAAATAAAATACTTCGTATCTTCGTTTCGTAACATTAAAAAATGTTTCCATTTCATAAAATTTTAACGGTCAAATTTAACTGCAAAATTTATTGTAAAAAATCGGTAAATGAAATTTTCATAATTCGGTCGCTTTGAGACGCTTTTCTAATCATTCTTATCTTAAACAAGAAAAAAATCCACAAAAAACAAACAAACGGGGGAGACTTCTCGATTTTTTATGAAATTTTTATTACACAATAAAAAAGAAAAAATTCTCATTAAAATTATACTTATTAAAAAGTTTAGACAGAATACGTTAATCGAAACGGGATGTCATGCTACACATCGATTCTCCGTAATGTGAGCATGTACTCAAAAAGTCCTTGTACTCGGTACTCAAAATTGTAAAAAAAAGTACTTGAAGTATCAAAAAGTACTTGGGTACTTTGAGTACATACTCCAAGTCCCAAACAAGCACCCAGTACTGCAAGTACTGCCCAGCTCCGTACCATATTATAATATGCTCCGTTTACAAACAATAAATACCTGCTTGGACGGATGCTCCTGCATCTGTATCCTGAATTTATCTGTGGTGTTGCAGTTTGCAATCATGAGAGCTGTGTGTCTTACAACTATGTCCACGCAACATCGCGATTTTATAGTGCCTTCCGGATCTACCACTTTGTACTTGTTTGGGGCGGTGCATAGCACTAAAATGACCCAACATAAAAAAAACAAAAAAATAATAAATTGAGTTACAAAGCTTTCAAAAACGTTGAGTAGATATATTTAAAAAATGTTTACCTTTGAATTTGACGGGAAAGTCGTAAGGATTGTAGAGCGTCAGTACCTGCTTGTGCGTCGACTGATCGTCTAAGAAAAATGTTATACTCTGTGGAAAGACGAAAACTGGCAATTTTCTCGGAGTCACAGCTCCCAATTGCGGCTGCATTTTTTTCCTCTGTTTCCTTTATCGCCGTTCCGTAAGACTCTGCGAATTCCATGCACCTGCGGGGTTCGATAAAGGAACAATGCGACGATTCTAGCCAGTCACAGGATTCACGGCTTTATTGACGCCGCACACAATCACAAAGGTCAATAAATTTTAACGCGAGAGCACTAATTATTACCTGCGGATTTTAGTGACTTGTGTTGGGTAGATTAAATCTCAATAACTAACGAGCCTTGTTCCGAGTTGTTTGATCGTTCGACCGACACGACGTTATCAATTTTTTTTCATATTTACGTCAAAAGTTGATGTATGTTTTTTTTATCTTTTTTTTTGTCATATTCTCGTGCTGCGCGAGGGAGCCTCGATGACCAGCTTGGACCAGCTGTGTTGTGTGTGGCGTATTATGCAAACACCCAACGAGCGACGTTGACGGGGCAGTGGATGTTTGGGGGGCGACAGAATCGCGCGATCCGCGTACATGAGAATTGGCGTAATGACGGATCCATTTGATTGGCCCATTCTGTCAGATGATGGTGGTATCTGAGAGAAGGGACCAATCAAATCAATCCGTTATTATAACGCACAACGTTTAAGAAAACTGTAAATTTCAGTTTTTATGTAAAAACTAGTGCATTAAATTTAACGTACAATTGTGATGAATAATGAATGTAAATCGTTAAAAGTAAATTATTTCTAAAATTTTTAATATACTGTACGTTAATTTTTCATCACAACCGTACATGAAATTTAATATACCAGTTCATGCATGAAAACTGCTAGTACCAGTACATTAAATTCCATAAGAATTTTTTTACAGTGTAATAATTAATAATTTCCACGGCTGGATGGAAAGCCCCAATTATTGCGTTACACATATCTAATGTCTGGCTTTACTTTGGGCCAAAAAGTCTAACGGATTCAGCTTCAGTGGGCAAAAATACACCGTAATATGCGGACGTTAACGTTTTCTTTCGATTTATCATTTCCTTCGAAAAATTGCCTTGTCAAGAAAATTTATAATTTTCATAACAAAATAAAAAATTTAATTTTCACCGCGCATGCGCAGTTGACTTTCATGCGGCCATCTGACTACTTTCGGCTTCGAACGCTAGGGTCGCTAGTGTCGTCGGCGATGAAAAATTGTAGACAGTTCCCGATAATATTTAACGCCGGAATTTAAGGATTTCGATTGCGGTGAATAAACAAAAACAAAACCATGGTAAATATACGTATTATATTTAAAAAATATGTTAAAAAATTCTAAAATATTGTAACGTTAGAAAAGAAATTAAAAAAATAAAACAATGTTTGTTATGTTTTAGGCGCGCAATGCTGAGAAGGCTATGTAAGTAGAGTCGACGTCGATTGTTTATAACTTCGAGATATTTTAATTTTTTTGTATTAAAATGTTTATCGTTATGTTTTTCATTCAGGACGACGTTGGCTCGGTGGAGAGCGGCGCAGAGTAACGAAGGATCGAGAAAAGAGCAAGAACGCAGACCCTACTTGGCGTCCGAGTGCAGAGACTTGAGAAAAGCTGAAAAATGGAGAATGCAAATAATCAGAGAAATCGCCAAGAAAGTCGCGCAGATACAAAACGCTGGCTTAGGCGAATTTCGGATAAGAGACCTCAACGACGAAATAAACAAATTGCTCAGAGAAAAGAGACACTGGGAGTCTCAGATCAAAGAACTCGGAGGGCCCGATTATTCCAGAGTCGGACCCCGCATGTTGGATCACGAAGGACGCGAGGTAAATAGAGTCGAATTAAATTCTCTGAAATTTGTAAAACATACAATTTTTTTTTGTAGGCGTATTTTGTTTTCTCAACTTATTGTGTGCATTTAAATGGAACATTGTTGTGTATCAAAAGTTATCTGAGTGGTCCAATTGGGCAAATCTCACATTTCAGGATAAACATTGTTGCATAATTTTATGCTACACATTATATGAGTCTTAAATTTTCTAATTTTTAATTTAAACTAAATTTTTCAATTTAAAACTTAAATTGAATCTTTTAATTTTAAATTTACCTTAAATTTATTAAACTTTCAAATGTAAATATTTTCTGTCGAGACGTTATCATAAAAGAAACGCGTTGATTGACAATTTTTATGTTTCTTCTTCGAGGTGCCCGGGAACCGCGGTTACAAATATTTCGGCGCCGCCAAGGAGTTGCCTGGAGTACGCGAGTTGTTCGAGCAAGAGCCGCCGCCACCACCGCGCAAAACTCGCGCCGAACTTATGAAGGACATAGACGCCGACTATTACGGATATCGGGACGACGACGACGGTATTCTTCTGCCTCTGGAGCGAAAGGCCGAGCAGGAGGCTCGCGAAAGCGCCATGAAGGAATGGCGAGAGCAGTGCGATAAGAAATCGGACAAACAGGAAGAAGTCGAAACGACATCCCAAAAAGCGATACCGTCGCAAAGGGACATACAGGAGGCGTTGCTCGTGAGAAAGAAACAAGAACTACTTGAGAAATATGTACTTTGACCAATTTTTTTTTTTTTTTTTTTTTTTTTCTATTTAGCTTACGCGTACGGCAACCCAGCTATTTGTAGGATTCTTACTGTAGTAATATTGGAGTACACTTTTATAAAACGCGACGAATGGTAATTAATAATATACAATTACGTAATAACATTTATTAAGGTAATCTGTTGTCATTCTTTTTTTTTATTTTTTTTGTTTTTTGTTCGTTTTTTTTTTGGTTTTTTATTTTTTTTTGGTGCAGTAGACGTTTAAAGTTTAATGAATTCTCGTCGAGAAGGAGGTGCTGTAGATAGAATCGTGGACAAAAAAATCAATCGGTCATCGGCTTACAGTCCGCATGAACGATCGATCGATCGGTGGTTTTTTAAACTTCCAAGCCCTTACATTAAAAACTGACCGTGAAAAGCCAATTTACAATCTTACAATGTTGATACGTTGTAAACGCGCGAAACGCCATTGGAATAACAACAGCGTTCTCGTCGCTCCGTCTCGCAAACATTCCATAATACGAGGACTCGGAAGTAGCGGAATTCTTTCGTCGTGATCGCAGCCTTCGTAATTTTTAGAAAAAAATGCAAAACATCAACGTTCGAATACGATTGATAGCTCAGATTAAAAAAAACATTCAAACAAATTTAAGTGTGGGATAAAAAAAAGTGGTCGAATGACGTTGAAAAAAAAGAAAATGCATTAAAATTCGATACACCGATAGTAGCAACAACACGGTCGTGTAGAGATTCCTGAGTCCGTGTTTAACAGCGCCGCGTATCGGACGTCTAAGAAACAAACGATACGGAACGGTTTTCGCGACAGTGAATCGTTCGTGCAATATTCAATCGTTTTATTTTACGAATAAAAACTAGACTCTAAATATCTGGGGGGGGGGGGGGGGGGGAGGGGGGAATTTAATGTTACCGAAAGAATTTGACAGCGTCTCTGTTTCTTTTTTTTTTATCCGTTAATCGGGTTCGTTCGCTCACGTCCGCGTACGTAATCTATGTAGCTCATTCCCTAAGAGAAACCCGCGGTGAATCCTGCGTATCGCTAATTTTTTTTTCTTTTTTTTTATCATGATGATCGTAGTTTTAATATTAAACCGCTAAAGCTAATCGGTAGTATCAATACTAAAAATCACATCCTGCATTTTTTTAAGTGCATCTGCGAGTTGTGCGTCATTGAATTTTTTTTGTTGTTTTTCAGATACTAAAATCGCCAAACGGATCGTTCTCGTCGGCGACCGTTTTTTTTTTAATCCGTAATAATCAAAAGATATATTCTTTAAAAGTTTTCACCGCTTCTGAAGGGTAGAGTTGTCGAAACAGTTTTAAAAATCTCACACCGAGCCGACTTGGAGTAATCGGCGAACAAGCGTTTCAGGGACGAAAGACACAAAATTAATGTAAAAGTAAAGGGTAAAAGTTGACTCAGAGACACGGATGGATTATTCTCCCCGTTACTCGTTAGTCGACGACTTACGAAAACGTGTCTTCGTCAATTTTACCAAAAATTTCATAACTTGCGTTCGTCCGATCGATATAGAAAAAAAAATCAAAGCGGCCCGTTGGCGCAAGTTTGCGTCGCGTAATTCACAATGATATTTCGGGTTCACGCATTGACTTGGCTGTTTTTTAAACGGGGCAGTTAATCGTATCGGCGAGCGCGATTTCCAAAGCAAACGGTGTGTCGTTTCCCTTTGCGTAACGGTTACTTAGAGCAACATTCGCGTCTGGCCTTCCGGATCACGTTTTTATATTCGATCTGAAAAGAATTAAACGTGCTTGAACCATGCCGCTTGTTGTTGCTGTTGTTGTTGACTTTTTTCCCGGTTTCAAGCGCAACAGAAACCGTCGAGCGATCCGTGCTTTAAGGACGTAAAAGCGAATGCCAGCGCTGAACTTGAGTGGGCTGTCGAGAGGCTCTCATGTCGTTCCAATGCTGAAGTTCCTCGGGTCCGGAGCTGTTGAGGCCCAGACACAACCACCCTATCATCTCGCGTCCCTTTTTTCCCATCGCGCTACGGCGACGATTGTATACCGACAAAAAGAGCGTCACCTCACCCAGTTGGAACAGAGCGACCTGCAAACAAATTTAAGACACATTAATTTGACACATTTTTCTCTCTTGTTGAGTTCGTCCAGGGGAATTCCCAACATTGAATTCCCAACATTGAATTCCCAACATTGAATTCCCAACATTGAATTCCCAACATTGAATTCCCAACATTGAATTCCCAACATTGAATTCCCAACATTGAATTCCCAACATTGAATTCCCAACATTGAATTCCCAACATTGAATTCCCAACATTGAATTCCCAACATTGAATTCCCAACATTGAATTCCCAACATTGAATTCTCAACATTGAATTCCCAACATTGAATTCCCAACATTGAATTCCCAACATTGAATTCCCAACATTGAATTCCCAACATTGAATTCCCAACATTGAATTCCCAACATTGAATTCCCAACATTGAATTCCCAACATTGAATTCCCAACATTGAATTCCCAACATTGAATTCCCAACATTGAATTCCCAACATTGAATTCCCAACATTGAATTCCCAACATTGAATTCCCAACATTGGATTCCCAACATTCGATTCCCAACATTCGATTCCCAACATTCGATTTCCAACATTCGATTCCCAACATTCGATTCCCAACATTCGATTCCCAACATTCGATTCCCAACATTCGATTCCCAACATTCGATTCCCAACATTCGATTCCCAACATTCGATTCCCAACATTCGATTCCCAACATTCGATTCCCAACATTCGATTCCCAACATTCGATTCCCAACATTCGATTCCCAACATTCGATTCCCAACATTCGATTCCCAACATTCGATTCCCAACATTCGATTCCCAACATTCGATTCCCAACATTCGATTCCCAACATTCGATTCCCAACATTCGATTCCCAACATTCGATTCCCAACATTCGATTCCCAACATTCGATTCCCAACATTCGATTCCCAACATTCGATTCCCAACATTCGATTCCCAACATTCGATTCCCAACATTCGATTCCCAACATTCGATTCCCAACATTCGATTCCCAACATTCGATTCCCAACATTCGATTCCCAACATTCGATTCCCAACATTCGATTCCCAACATTCGATTCCCAACATTCGATTCCCAACATTCGATTCCCAACATTCGATTCCCAACATTCGATTCCCAACATTCGATTCCCAACATTCGATTCCCAACATTCGATTCCCAACATTCGATTCCCAACATTCGATTCCCAACATTCGATTCCCAACATTCGATTCCCAACATTCGATTCCCAACATTCGATTCCCAACATTCGATTCCCAACATTCGATTCCCAACATTCGATTCCCAACATTCGATTCCCAACATTCGATTCCCAACATTCGATTCCCAACATTCGATTCCCAACATTTCTCTACCTGAAATATAAATGTCTCCTTGTACAGAGGATTGGGTTGGGCACGTTTGAGTCCGGTCTTGGACCGGCCCATCTCGTGGCCGTTGCTACCGACGAGAGCGAGCTTCACGTATGTGTCCGGAGGCTTCGTGTCGGCGCCTCCGCCTCCCCTAAAGTGTGATCCCTTTATAATCTCCACCGATAGACGACCGGTCGTGCCGTTGTACGCCAGACCGATCAAAATTTCAGCCACGCTACCACCCTTCATGCTACTGCCGTACGGGGGAGTCGTCGGCGACGCATACGACTGCACGGATTGCTGAGAGCCCGTCGAGTCGCTTCTCGTCAGACTGGTCGTCGTGCCCCAATCCTGTATCTGCGCAATTATTTATCAATCGACATTTTATAGAGAAGAATTTTTTTTTTTTAATTCAACGAGACAAATACCGAAGAGGTAGGCGGTGGCTGAAGTGGCAAGCAAAGCGTCGTCTCGAGCTGGAGATTGATCTGATCGAATGATACTCTCGCCTCGCCGAGGAGACGTTCGCGTCGCATTCTTCCACCCCACAGGTAAACTCGCAGTCTCACGCCCATCGCGTTAACGTCCTCCGGATTAACACGAGGGAGTAGGAAACTCTCCATGTACTCTGGTGCCATTCCCTGCCGTACTCTCGTCTTTCTTCGCTGTTTCTTCGACGGAAGCAAGACCAGCCGCACCTGACTTCCACCTATGCCAGGCGGATAATTTCGGCCCTGAAGTACCTGCACCTACATTTTTATTTTCGATATTAGAACGGTCCGGAATTGATCTCACACAACTGATTTTGCTTCTGTGGACTAAATAATCCCAGAGCTGGGCAAATGCCTTCAGTTCTTGTATTACGTATTGAAGTAGCAAGTACTTGGAGTACCGAACACTAGGTTGTTCTTGAGTACTGGAGGAACTCAATAGCCGAACTTCTGAGTACTGGGAACTGACTCAGTACTTGATACTTCAATACGTACTTCAAGTACTGAGGGCCGAATTTTAAGACATTAGTCTCAATTCAAGGTCGCATCTTGGGATAGAAGTTGAGATCGAACGTGATTTCGTGCTTAAGTTTTATCTTAAGTTGGGACTTGAGTTGGAACTTAAGACTGAACTCGAACTACAATCTAATTTGAATTTGGACGTAAGTTCGAATTCAAGATCAAACGTAAGCACTAAATGAAGTTCGGGCCCAACTGCGATCTTAAGTTCAATGTAATGTCTTAAAATCCAACCCTTAGTGTATTTGCCCAGCTCCGAACAACCCTAGAGTATTCTGTCTAGAAGTATTATATTTATTACGTAATATTATATTTATTACGTATTATTATATTTATTACGTTATATTATATTTATTACGTAATATTATATTTATTCCGTAATATTATATTAATTACTTATTATTAAATATTATATAAATCTACATTGTATAGTGCTATGTACCGTCATCTCTCGCATCGGTGCATCGTAGAGAAACGCGACTTCCAAAGTACCGACGTCTTCGGAGGTCACGCCAAGAGTCGTCGCGACATCGTTCGGCGAAGATATGTGCTCTTCGATCTCTTCGGGTGTCTCGGGGTTGTCAAGATGTATCGTCGAAGCACCGACTTGGACGACGCACTGTGAAAAAAATAATAAACAAAATTTGAATTATCATTATTTTCGATAAATTTAACGCACGTTTCTATCGCATTTTGCTGGTCAATTGTACATCCTTAACTAGCGGGTACTCAAAGTACGGGATGTAAGCTCGAGACTGTACAATTTTTTTTCAACGTACTTACATTTCTCAAGACTTGCGCGATATTTGCGAAAAATAATATATAACTAAAGTATCGACTTTGAATTCATTAATGCCGGGATCCAAAAAGTCTTTTACCTCACGCTGATCGGGAGAATGCTCCTCGGCGCAGCTGCTCGATGTCGTGCCTGCATCTAATCAGGAAATTACCTATTATCGCGTCTGTTCTCGCTTGACTATTTTTTATTTATTTTATGACCCTGAAGATATCCGCGCGACATCAAATTTCATCTTTGATTAAAAAAAAATTGTTTACTTGTAGAATTTTATTCCTTAAGTGAATTTCTTTAACTAAGTGAATGACTTTGGCAAGAAAAAATAATTGTTCACTTGTAGTAATCTATTGTCTGGGGATCGAATTTTAAGACATTAGGCTGAACTTAAGATCGAAATTTGGCCTGAACCTCATTACGGGCTTAAAGTCTATCTTAAGTTTGAACTTAAGATCGAACCTCAGTTCGAGCTTAATTTCATGCCTAAGTTTGACCTTAAGTTCGTACTTAAGTCTGAACTCATATTCGATTGTAGTTCGAGTTCGAACTTAAGATTAAACTTAGGCACAAAATCGAGTTCGAACTCAAGATTAAACTTAACAAGATTAAGCACAAGATCAAGTTCGAACTTAAGATTAAACTTAAGCACAAGATGAAGTTCGAACTCAAGATTAAACTTGAGCACAAGATCAAGTTCGAACTTAAGATTAAACTTAGCGATCTCAAGAATGACCTCAAGTTCAAACTAACATCTCAAAATTCGATGCACAACACAGCCGTTATAGCTCGGTAAAATTTAATCTCGTGCAGACATATTCGAGGTCATTTTAGTTTGTCGTTTCTCTAATTTATACGCTCACCCACAACAGTCGGCCCATCCTCAGCCTGAATCGTAAGCGTGTCCGGCGGTGGATTCGATCGAGAGTTCTGCAATCTTCGAAGAGCGTCCTCCTCAGAGTCCGAACTCGTTTCCGGATCGGAGTACGTAAAACTTTTTCCTGCAAACAATCTTTCTTTCGTACTACTTCGTCCAGGAGTTTTTGTGCCTCGGGCACGTATAAATAAAGCACCGGTGACGCGACGAAAATCAACGTTTATTTTTTTAAAGAAAAATATAATATTTTAACCACTCTCCTACCTAAGTTCTTCGAGATCTGCGTCGTCGAGCTGTTCGTCGATTCGCAAAGCGGCACGCAAATACCGCCGAAAATCGTCGTACTCGGTATCGGCGTGAAGCACCACTTTCGCGACAGATACAAAAACAACACGACCAACAGTGTAACGAATCCGGCAACGGCGCCTAGAAACGCGGTTGCTGCCACCGGTCCTGCTACAACACAAATTCAAATACATAAAAAATTGAGATTCATAAAAAAAATTCTGATACAAAAAAAAATAAAAAAAAATAAATATATGAACGCAAAAGATATTCAAATACATAAAAAAAATTCAAATACACAAGTAATTCAAATGCAGAAAAAACCAAATACAAAACAATTCAAACACAAGAAAAATTCGCGTACCAAAAAAGTTCAAATACATAAAGAATTCAAAGACATAAAAAATTTAAACACATAAAAAATTCAGATGCAAATTATATATATTCACGAGTATAAATTGTGAACTCGCGAACGGAAAGTTGTGCGCCATTCCGACGAGGGATAAAACGACGCTGTCGTTGTATCGCACTTCCGCTTTCCGCCCGTGCCTTACGCGATCTTTCCTGATAGCATGCGTACCTCACACAAACACACATACACGCAAAAGTCTGCGCACATGTATGCTCATATTTCTGCATATATATGTGTATATATATATATATAGTACGGAATATTATATATATATATACACACACTCACACACGCATAAAGATATATACATATATATATGCATGTATGTATATATACATACGCATGTAGTTACGATTCAATTCGACCCAAGTTCGATTTTCAAAAGGTTTCTACTGTTTGCGCAATGCGGGGCCACGAGGAGGCCACCTTGCTCGAGCAATAGGGGGTGAGAGGGGGGTGGGGGGATAATCCCCATTGGGAAGCTTATCCTGAATAATTAATCATCCACCTCCCCCCTCGTCTGTACACAAGTACAAACACATGCGCATCATTATAATTTTTGCAAAGGTAGAATTACATATCAACGAGCCAAGAACGTGCACGCACACTGACAATATTCTCGGACAACATTGATCGTACTTGTGCGCGATATATTCGCGTGCCAGGTATGTTTGTTTGTTTGTTTTTATTTTTTCTCTATTTTAATTTTTTATCTATTTTTTTTTTTGAAATTTATTTTAGCGATGCAAATGCAAAAAAAAATTAATACTGCGAGCAAGTTGTTTCAACGCGTGGGTGGGATTTAACAGCGATGAATCGTGAGAATTAACTACGCACAAAAATATTCTCGATTGTTGGAATATTTGGCTGACAGAGTGGACTTACCCGCTAACAAATGGTCTGTTCCAGCCAGAACCATGCTCGTCCCTTATTCCGGTCTTACGTTCGCTACTCGACGGCCCGAGGTAAGCCGCGCCCGAATAGTGGACGCATTATCCGATGGACAGGACGACGTTGGTCCAGGTTGTTTGATTACAAACGTGGTTATACGCCGAATAATGCGTAGGCGGGGGTATACAGCACTCTGTTGCTTGCCAGGACGTGCGCCTGTGACACCTTGACCAGACATACGCCTGCGCTCTCGTTTCGCTCACTTGCCGCAGCCTTGCCACACTTATACGCCGTGGAAGCTATATGCATGCGCGTGGACGCATCACCGGATGCAATAGTCGACGGTTATCGATAGAGGAAGAAAAAAAAAACGTCCAAAGCGATTTGCAGATGACTTCCTCGCGTTTTACGGTTTTGCGCGTAACTTCGTCTGTGATAAATTTCGATTTTGGCTTCCTTTAAGAGTAGAGGAAATTATAACTAAAATAGGATTTTCACAGAAACAAAAAATCAGATAAGGGAACGTTATGAGAAAGGGATATGAAAATTTCAATTTTCAACTTTTTTTTTAGATTTTATTTATTGAGTTGAGTATAGAAAACTGTGTGCAAATTACTTTGCACCTTTGTTCGTAACATAAAAATGTCTAGGTCTCGTAACATTAATAGCGCGAAAATTTACATCAAAATTTGTTATAGGAAATCCGAGGGGCCATTCACTTGTGAAATTTTTGAATCACTGCATATGAAATCAAGAATGAGATCATATGAAATCGATTGAAATCGCTTAATATTTTTTGTAATCACCAATTTCGAAACGTCACGAAAAACGTTTGAAATCACCTGAAATCGCATGCAATTGAATTGCAATCAGAAAATGCTCTATTCTTCTTGGTATTCGCAGGGCTAGTCGAGAGTCCTATAGTATGTGTAGTATTTACTCGAAATTTACTTTCAGCAGCTATTCGACACTGCAGTATCCAATTTGAAATAGATCGACCGTTTAGTTAACATTAAATACGCAATTTAACATATCTGGCATTTTGCCTTTACGGCGTATAAAATGAAGCTGTAGAATTTTAGCGATGCCAAAAAAGGCCTCAGGAAAGACCCATTTAAATTACAAGGTGAGATACAATGTGTGCGCAATCCTATCAAAATTTACTTCTATAGGCGAAAGATACTTTTTATTTCATTCATCACCACGGATGATTATATCTCGGGTTTTTATTGTTGTGAATTTGATTTCTCTTTTGTCACTACCCGCAGCATTTTTATAAGCGTCGATTATCGAAGATCGAGCGGTCACGCTTGCTTTTTTGGTGGGGCGCCCACGATGAGGATGAAGAAATAACTTGTATATATCCCCACACAGTACGCAGTTACCTATATTTTATTCGTGATTAAATATCCCCACTTTGGCAATCACAAAAGTATGCAAATTTAATAAAAATCATCGGCGTATTAATTTATCGTTGGAGGAACAAATAGAAATTCATTGTTTCTCGTTATGTAGTGCAATAAAAATAAAGTGAGCTTTTACATTATAGGTAAGGTTCGTGCTCGATCCATTGAGACAATATTTATACGCAATATTATGTTGACTAAGTGATTAACTATTCCAAATTGCAGTTTAATAAAATAATAATAATTACAATAAAATAATTTGAAAAAAGTAACCGACGGAAAGTCTTTAGATATCGATTTATCATACTTTGTATACATAACCTAAAAAAAATAAGTTCGAGTATTAAAATGAGTATCGATAAGGCCGAAATAAAATATTGAAATATATGTCTACAATTTGAATAAAATTTGTGAACAGGACAGGAGTAAATATGAGTTACTGCGTGCTGATGAGACACTCGAGAGTCGTAAACAGATCTCTACTGGACAGACTGCTGGAAAAGTGTCCGAGTAAACTGAGAACTCGACTCTACTACGATGCGGACAAGAGCAATAATGGAAATCTCGTCGACGCGGGCAGTCGAACGAAGACCAAGAGGAAAGAATTGCAAAATAAGATACTGCAGGATTTACGTCAGACGAAGGAGAAGATGGAGGAGATTATAGAGAGGGAAAACATTTGGACAATACCAAATTTTCTCTGCATGGGACGCATCGTAACTTCTCCGTATCTCAGTTACTTGATAGTTTCTCATGACTACAAGGTATATAATTACTTCAAGATACACGGAAGAAAAGAATCTTGCGCATGCGAACCGTTGCGATTAATTTAATTTAATTTTCTCAATGGATTTCTTCCTTTACACGATTATAACGATTGAGACAACGGCGGTTACTGCGATCATGAGCATATATGACTAAAGTTGCAATAATCGGGAACTAGCGAACTGAAGTTCCCTAATATACATCAATTTCATTATTCCAATTTAGAATGATATTTGATGATTTAGATGATATTTGCGTGTGATTAGTAAACTTGAATTCGATAATACGGGAGCTAAGTTAAAAGGAATCCCCATGTAACTATTATTATTATTATTATTATTATTAAACTTTAAAGAAACAAAATGTAACACTTATAAAATCTGTATTTCGATAACAGAATTACAATTTTCATTTTTCTTACCAATTCTTGTAAATTCCTATAAATTCTTATAAATTTTGTGTGAATATATATAGTTTCGTTTGTCTATCTATAAATTTCCATATATAAATTTCATGCAAACATATCATGTGAACCTAGCTCAGTTATTATTTCTAGTACCGTAATTATTTTTTATTTTTATTTCTTTAAATAGAACTATAAAAGTACTAGAGTTATTTATGACACATTTGACGACCGGAAGAGCAATCTCGCGAGATTGTACGTGTTGTAAAAAAGACATTTATTACGTATCGTACGTTACAGATAGCTCTGGGGTTCCTTGGATTTGCCGGTTTGACGGATTTGGTGGACGGTTGGATAGCGCGCACTTGGAGCTCCCAGGCTTCCAAGTTGGGCAGCTTTCTAGATCCTGTGGCGGACAAATTGCTAGTCGGGACGATGTTCCTTTCCTTAACTTGGGTCGGTTTAATACCGGTCCCCTTAACGTGTCTCGTCGTACTTCGAGATGTGGCTTTGATCTCTGGAGCCTCGTATGTCAGATATCGTTCGTTGCCCGCACCCGTGAGTATATTATCGAACAGAGCTGAGCAAATGCACTAAGTACTTGAATTACGTATTGAAATATCAAGTACTGATTCAGTGTCCAGTACTCAGAACTTGGGTTATTAAGTTCTGCCAGTACTCAAGAATTACACAGCGCTGTGTACTCGAAGTACTTGCGACTTCAATACGTAAATCAAGTGCTTAGGGTATTTATCCAGCTCTGTTATCGAATGCGATTTTATTCGACGCTGGATTAACCGTCGTAATTTATTTCAGAAAACATTGGCAAGGTATTTCGATCCGACGCACGCGACCGTCCAATTGGCGCCGACTATGGCGAGTAAATTGAATACCGCGGTTCAATTGTCTCTGGTCGCCGGCACTCTCGCAGCTCCCGTATTCAATTACGTCGATCATCCGATTTTACATGGATTGTGGTATCTCACCGCTGTAACGACTCTCGCTGGCGGTATCAGTTATTTAGTATCGAAAAACACATACAAACTTTTGAGAAAAAAAAAGATTACGGAACGGCCGTCCTCCTGAGAGACCGCAACGTTATTGTTACTCGTGTACATTCGTCATAGAAATATAATAAATTAATTATATCGTTTGTAATCGTTGTCATGATAATTTGCGTATATTCCCGTTTCGTTGAATCCAATTAACTATTGCAATTTAGTTCAGAAAATATTGACAAGGTATTTTGATACGAAGCACGCAACCGTCCAATTAGCGCCGACTAATCGTAATTTCAACATCCATTTCCATATGCTATAAACATTTTTTGAAAACATATAGCATATGGAATGGAATTCAAATTTCCGAAATCCACTCCATTATGAAAACCGAATTTTTGAAAATACAGCGTATGGAGAGGAATTTCGAAATCGATTATCCAAACCAACAAACAAATCCGCAATTTTGCAATAATAAATTATATAAGATAATAAATAAGAAGACAACGTCTTAATAATTTACGTATATTCTGAGCGTTTGTACAGATTCATCTATGAACAATTTTGTTGTATGCGATTATATGTGAAATTTGTGAGGGGTGGCGTACATCTCGTAGGCGTGCTCTTCGGTGTACACTGGATCGAATTCGACTCCGATGTAATCGATTTCAAGCTTGAAGTAACCGGGTATCTTGTCGGAAGCCGTTATGCCGAGAGATTTTACATATTGCAGCGGAACGGGTTGTTGGGTATCCTGAATTCTCCCTTTGGCGGAGAGGAAGAACTTTGAAAAGGGTATCCTAACGTATTGCCAATAAGGCCCGCCTCTCGTGTGCAAGATATATTGGTAAGAATCGTTCCAGAGAATATCGTAGTCCCCCGGCACCGCGAGAGCCAAAAGATAATTCCTTCCGTCTCCTCGGACGCGCATTATCAGGTGGTTGTAGGGACCCCAATTCAAGTTTTTCGATCGTTGGAAGGAGCCGCGCAACCTTACGGACGTGATATTGCAGTAGCCGGCAACTTTGATTTTGCCGTCCATCTTTACACGGGGATCCAGATTACCCGAAAATATTCCTCTGCCCTGCGGTGTAAACTGCAGACTGAAAAGCCGATCGATAATTTAATTAAATTTATTGACGGGTTTATCTTTATACATAATAATGAAAATACATCAGAGACAACGGTGGTAAATGAGTATATCACGAAAGTTACAATTATTAAGTACAAAGCTACAATTATAAAATAATAATTAAAAACAGACACAAAATTAACAGATTATAAATAGCTATAAATGTAAAAGAATTATAGTTATAACTGTAAGCACAGAAACATACGGAAGTACATATAGCAGAATTTATTTGACACTGCAAAAAAAGTTCTAATCTGGTATATTACATTTCACGTGCAATTGGAATGAAAAATTAACGTACGATATATTAAAAACTTTACAAATACTTGACTTTTATTGGTTTACATTAACTTCACTATAAAAGTACTTTAAGCCCAATAATTTACTTTAATTTCACTGTAAAAATTCATTAATTTTTCATCACAATTGTACATTAAATTGAATGTAACAGTTTTTGCATAAAAATGTCCAGACCGGTGCATCGAATTCAAAACTTTCTCCAACACTGCATTGAAATATTGTAAATGCATACAATAAATTAATATATGTAATGCCTTTAACGTGTGGACCAAACTATTATATGCGTATGAACGTTACTCATTAAAATGAATGCAGGGAATTTCTCCGTCTACCCTATGGCATTTATACCAAAGATTTATGAAATATAAAAAAACATATAAGCAACATCCGGAAACAAGTTATAAAGCTTCAGCAGACAAAACAGATGCACGTAAATATTTTTGTACCCGATCGGTCGATAACAAATTTAATTAAATTAGATACATAAAAAATAATTGTATTTCGCAAACAAAAAATAAATCTACAATAGTTACCTCGCTGTTGAGTTTCCCTCGCCGAAGTCACTGTCCGAGGTGACGATCCACTTTTCCAACATCTCCGGATTCCCGTCGAATTTCCATTGCACGTCCACCTCGCCGGCTCTGTTTATCATTATAGGATCCATCCGAAGCTTTTCCTTGGTTTCCTCCTTGAGAACTTTCATCTCCTCTACGAGATACTTGTAACCCTGTCGGACCTGTTGTAGTGTGGTTAGCGGCTCCGGCTTGTAATCCGATTTACGCGGATAATTTCCCTTCTCGTCGTACTCGTGAAAAAATTTTTGCTCCCTGGTTGTGCATATCGTACGGCAATTGTATGCATTTTTTCTGCCTGAGAGCAAAAGACGCAGCAACCGAGGTGTTGACGGACTCATCATCTTCGATGTATTATCTCATAACCCTGTTTCCATAATACCAAATTTAAGAAATTTTTCCCAATAGCGTACGATATATTATAACTGTGTTAACTGCACTGTACTATTTATCTATTTATATTGTTGAAAATACACATACATTTGTATATAAATGTAAATATTATGGTTATAACCGGTCTGCTTCAAAATACCAAAATACCCTTCGATCCAGTAAATAAATGTTTTTTCTCCCCTCTACTTGTCTTCCCGTATGCTAGGTTTTCATACGCGCGACAGCTACGCAACGCGAGGGAAAGGCACAACTATATGCACACAAATGTATATATATATATAGACTGTAAAAATAAATTGTAAATTTAATGTACTGGAACTTGAAATTTGCTTACATTACTTGAACATTAAGGTACTTTTTCGTAAAATGGAAATACTAGATATTGAAATTATAAACCCTTTGCCTGATATTCACAGAAACTTTCATGAAAAATAAAAATTTTACTGTTCAATTGCAGCGCATATGTATTTGAAATTTCAGAAACAATTTATGTGAAAACAGCTTCCAGTGTGGTTCATTAATTTTCAAATAAAATTTGTTTAAAGTGTATACATGTGAGGGCTTCTGGTGGTCGCGAACTTCGCGCGCTGCCCTTCAGTGACTCCAAAACTTAGTTAGAATAGGGACATAGAATCCTAGGTGGCAAAAAGACATCTGATATGAAAACGTGATCCTATCTACTCCTACGTCCAAATGTTAACTTTTTTGGACTCTAATTTCGTTTATTATTATTATTTATTATTATTCGTCCCCCCTCGATCCGAATCCTCCCTTTTCGATCCCCCTCTCTAAAAGGACTTCTAATATGTCAGACTGTGGGGCCACCCAAGGGGACTTAGAATATTTACACCCCCCCCCCCCCCCCCCCCCCCCCCTCAGTGAGGGAAGAATATTTCATCCCCTGTTTCATTTAATCCCTGCTAGTGGGTTTCATCTTACCCCGGTCAAAGTGTTTCATTTGCGCCCGACCTTCCCCATTCTTGGACACGACGGCGGCGGTGGCGATATATTTTTATATTATAGAGAGATGTACACACAGATCTTGTCTTGGTCGCGTACTAGGAATGATCCATAATTTATTCTGAATCGCTAAATTTTTATATTCGTCGTCAACATTTTTACAGCGCCATTATAGCTCTCTTGAGTGCGCGCTCTTTATTTTTCGTAACTTTTCTCTTCTGCTTTCTCGTTTTCGTCGCATCCCTGAACAATTGTACACCCTGGCGTTCCTCGATCGCCCGTTGATTGTATGCCATACCGTAGAGATTATAGCCGATCGTGTCCTGCAATAAAAGGAGATTTTAACATTGCTGACAAAACGAAACAACACTTTAGAAAAAAAATTAATAACTTTGTAACTGTTTTTTTACCCTCAAAGAAGATATTCGTTTCATCGCCAGCCTCCTGACTTCTTGGAGCGTCGGCAAGAGTTCCGAATTTGCGACGATCGGCCCGTGATGCGCTTTTATCAGGCTCAGTGCCAATCGCGTTACCAGTTCCGCTTGGGACTCGCTTCGCAATAATTTCGGAAGTGCTTGCAAAATCTCACACGCCGCCGAGTACGGCAAGAGCATCAAGGTTTCCTCCAGATCGCTTTAAAACAATAACAAAAAATCGTGTATACGCGTACAGTATGATTTCTTTTTGTTGTCGTTTTGTTGGCGGTGAGAATGCATACCTCGCTCGAACGCGTTTCAGTGTTTCGAGCAAATATTCTTCCATGCTGCTGCAGTTGTGAGCCTGCATGATGAGTGGCAAAGCCGGGGGTGGATTCGGCGGAACAATATCCGCCAATTGTTCTCTGTACTCTTTAGAGACGTCTAAACATTCGAGAATAAGTTCGGCCGCTTTTTCGGCATTGACGGTTTTTCTGGATGGCAACAATTGCTGTTTCTGCCCTTGTACGACGGTCGTTTCTGCGGTGGCCAATTCGTTTTCCTGCTTCTCGCGTTCCTCCTCGGCTTCGTCCTCCAGCACCAACGGCTCGGTCGAACGCTCGTACATCCTAACTACTTTGTCCGATCCGCAGGAAATCACGAACATACCGTTGGGAGAAACGGCGCAACTCCACGCCTCTCCGGAGTGTCCCTAGATTTTTGTTCACAAACATTAATTTTGTGTACTTATGAAATTGTTATTTATTTCACTCGGTGGGAAAATGCCGGTTTTTGCGCACGCTTCGCGTGCGAAAACCCCCATTTTCACTCCTTGTGAAATAATCGTATCATCGTATCGAGATGCGCCTTACTTGTAGGGTTACGATTTTCTGGAAACTGTCGCCGTCCCACTCCTTGACTTTGCCGTCCTTGCCGCTTGTGAATATGTAATGAGTTCTGGGAACGAACGACAAACCCGTCACGGAATCGTCGTGCGCGAATATAGATTTGTGACAGTCGCCGAAGTCCATGCCCCAAATTTTGATGTTTCTATCCGCCGAACCTGTCGCTATCAGCGTCGAATCGCTCGATATGTCCATGCACAGAACGGGCAATTTGTGACCGTACAGAGATATGAAAAACTTTAAAGGATTCGATTAGTCATTAATATTACTTTTTTTTGAATGTTGTTATAATCTATTTTTTATTACCTTGAAGGTGTCCATAAAAAATATCTTCACTGTCGAGTCCAGCAGAGAAACGGCCACGAACCGATTGTTCGGGCTCATTCGGACGCACAGAACGCTCTCCTCCAGGTTCAAAGTTCGCGAGTGCAGCAGCGACAAAACTTTCACTTTTGCTTCACTTTCGGGATCTTGGACGAGCTCGAAATTCCAAAACTTGACTGTTTTATCTCCACCACCGGACGCAACACCTTTCTGTTGGCAAAATAAGTCATTTTTTTACGGATTAAATTTGATATACGAGTTGGGACATTCGTCGCACAGTTAGAATATAACTAATTATCTCCGGCAACGTGTGATAAATTTAGTAACGCATTGATTTCATCTTCCTCTGTACAATTGAATTAACAAGGTTAAATCGTCATTAATTTTACCATGTCAGGAAACAGTGTGACGCTCCACACTTCCTTCGTATGCGCTGGAATTTCCTCCAAAACATCACCCGAAGCGATATCGATTATGAGTATTTTTCCATCCTTGAGACCGACGATAAGATGCCTGTCGCCGGGTACGAACGTCGCGGTCAGTGCGTATCCGCATTCTACAGTTCGCAAACACGCAAGCGATGGTCTGGAAAATGTAATGTAAGAAAGTTAAACGATAGAAAAATATTGTTCCTTACACGACAATCGAGATGTATTAATTTTGTTTACCTGTTCCATAATTTGACGGAGTCACCGCTGGCCGTGGCGAAAGCCAAGTTGTCCGAACTGAAGCAAACAGCTCTGACGTCCGTGCGATGTCCGTGCGCTGATATCGTACGCAACAACTCGATCTGCCGTTCTTTACACTTGATTGCTATCGAATGCAGCTCCAAAGTGTTATTGTTGACGCTGATGCAAATCTGCAACAGAGTTTCGTAATGTATTTGTGAGTATTTAAAAAAATCTCTTTTTTGTGAGTATACAAAATTTGTGAGTAAAAAAAACCTATAACGAACAAAAAAACTGTTTACCCGAAGCTCGCCACCTTTGCCCATAACCAGGTCCAAAGCCTTGGCTTTATGAGCAACTTTCGCAACGGGAAGACGTTTCACTCTGTCTTTCAGTAAAGCACATTCATGCGGAGTGGCTTCGTCATTGTTCTTCTCCCTGATGGAATAAATCGAAAGTTTAAGTACGTAGAAAAAATAAGAAAAATTCTGTTTAAGCATTAAGCTATCCCAATTATATTGCAATAACAATCTCAACTATATCGACGTACTTCAGCCTCTCTTTCTTCAATCGCTTGGCCACTTTGACTTTGACCTCATCGTCCGATATGAATTGAAACGATTCGATTGTGTTGTCGGTTCCGTGACAAGCGACGATTGTCCGCGTAAGATCGGCGCACAACGAGACGATGCGGCCTCTGCCCTCTCTCAGTATGCTGCCCATCCTTTCGCAACGCAACGAATATTTCTGAAAAAAATAAATATATATATTGACGATCGATAAAGTGTATTTTTTTTTATTGAAATTTTTTTTTCCGTCGATATTTTTCGTTACGATTTTGTATTTTCTTTTATCCGAAAAACGCTGCACTAAATGCAATCGTGCTTTCTTCTTTACATCAGTCGTTTTCTTTACAAAAGGGCTTGTTCCGTAAATTAAATAAATAAACAAACGAATAAATTCGAAGGAACGAATACTTACATCGTCCTCTGAATTGACGTTCATACTTTCGAAATTTTTCACTATATCGGTGCTCTCGGTATCGACGAAGGATATCTTCCAAACTCGCAGCTCGTTGTCGTTGCAACCGGTGACGAGATACTGATCGTTTTTAATAACGGCTAGGCCCCAAACTTCCGACCTGTGCTCGACGATGGTTCTAAAATTGTGCTCCGTATCGAGATCCCAGAACTTGACGAACATGTCCTTGCTCGAGCTGACAATTATGTTGTGCTCGTGCATAAACGACAATTGCGTTATCACGCCTTTGTGACCGGCCAGACGGCAGATACCAGTTTCGGCGACGACGTCCCATATTATTATATCCGTATCCTAAAAAAAGATTTAATGATCTCTTTAAAACGTTCATTATAGAGTGCTAATTATACTATCTCATATCAAATATATTTATCGTTATTATTATTAGTATCAGAAATCACAGAAAGAAATTTTGTAACTTATAATATCTGCATCTTTGTAAGTTTACATTATGTAGACAAGTGTTTGGCGAGTCTATTTTGGAATTTATTTATTTTCTCGGATTCAATTACTGTGGCTGGTAATGTGTTCCATGCACTCACAACCCTCTTTGACTGGGAATGTTTCCAGGGGTTTCTTTACAAGCGTCTCATCCCCAACTTCGACCTTATTTTCATTTTTTATTCTATCAATTTATTTTTAATTATATTAATGAAATTAATTTAATTAAATTTAATATAATTTTTAATTTAATAGACTATAACTTATATATTTTTTATAAAGGGGTTTTTCCCATCGAAACGAATAAATAAACAATCACAAAAATAATAGATTTCAGATTCATTGCATGAGACTTATAGACCATAACTTTACCATGTCGGTTTTACATTAGGCTCTTGGTGAGCCCGTGGGTACTAACGCGACTGCTGTTACAACATTTCCTGCGAGCACCACAACCCGGAGATAAATAAAATTACAACTAACAACGTCAAACAAAAAAAAAAAATATATAGTAATGGGAAAAAATATGAAGAAATATATAAATGAAAAAAGATTTATTAAAAAATGTATCAATGAAAAAAAAAATAGATGTGAAAAGGAAAAATGTTCATAGTGACGGTTTTGGCACTTAAGAGAGGTTGTACGTTAAATAACTGTTATGTGTAGCTAATTGAGTTTTTGTAGAAAAATGTTAAGAAAGCCACCGGGGGTTACCTTAGATCCTGATGCTAATCGATGTCCCAGAGCGTCGTAAGCCAGCACCGAGATTTCCGATCTGTGTCCGACCAGCACGCTGATATTCTCTCCGGATCTTAGGTCAAAGGTTTTTACCGTTCCCTCGGCGTATCCGACAGCTATGTGCCGCTTGTTCGGTGACGCGGCCAGGTAAGTCGCGTCGGACGTTTCGCCGGGTAACACTTGTGCCTGTTAACTCAACGAACATTATAATAGTTTAAAAAAAAAAAAAAAAATTGTCAATCACAACTGTCGACGACAAACCTTTTCCCCGAGCCTGAGATCCCAAATGACAACATGTTCGCAAGCACCGACAGCGACGAACCTGCCTTCCTGTCCCTCGAGCGTAACGAACACAACATTGCATTTTGGATTGGCGATAATGTTCAGATTTCCGGCAGGCACGTATCTCAGATATTGTTTCGTTAAACCCATTTTTCAAAGCAATTAGCACATAACGTAAATCTTACTCTTCTAAGGTTTTCAAACGTCTTTTATCACGAAGGAGGTTATGGCCAGTTATTATTCGAAAGTGTTTAGAACACGTGGGGATACACAGATGACTGCAAGCTTTTTAATTTTTTTTTCTTCATCGCCCGGTGTTGGATCTTTCCCTTTCGTTAACGCTATTGGCGCTTTCCATTCAGTCGTGAAAATGACGGAGCGATTTGATTGGTCACTTCTGGCAGATTGACCAATCAAATCAATCCGTCATACAACGTAATCACATTTCCACGGTTGGATGGAAAGCCCTACTTACTGAGTTTGCACCGAGACTGAGAACGGACTGAAACAAGTCTGAACTAGTGGCAAAATTCTAGTTAATTCGAAACTTTCCAGTCAACAGCCAATCCCGGAAGTGAATCTTGAGTCTACTAGAATTTTTCCACTAGTTCAGAGTAAATCTCAGCCCGATCTCACTCACGATGAAAACTCGGTAACTTGTGGACGGAGCTTCACAGAGAAAAAAAAAGAACTCAAGGTCACTTTCGATCTGGCCGAGTTCCCGCGCAAACCGGCACTCGCGCGTCTGCTCGCGGCCGCTTGGACACAAAACTTGGATCCATTGATGCTCGGACACTTCAAAGAAACTCCAAGATAACAAAAAATTCGTCAATCATGGAGGGTTTCGAAATGGATCAGAGAATGAAGGATATGGAGCGGGAGTATCTTGATTTTTTGGACGATGCGGTAAGTTTTGCCCCACAAGTTTCAACGCTCTACTGTAAGTTTTGCGTTTGTGCGTTTTTTTTTTTTGTTTAACCCTCTGAACATTCGTGCGTAACTCTTCAGGAAGATCAAGGATTGTACACGAATCTCGTAAAGGCGATGATAGACGATAACAAGCACAGACTGTTGGTCAACATCAACGATCTTAGGCGAAAAAATCCAACACGAGCAATCAGGCAAGTACTCGCTTTTTTTAACTCGTTCAACGGGGACCAAGAATTTGCCAAGACGCAACCTTCGACCAATTTGCATAACAAGTTAATGTGCTAAATAAAATCTGTTGCTACAGATGAAATTTTACATCGTGCAGTTATCTTCGGCGTTATGCTTTTGAGCAACAGGTCGTTGAGCAAAAAAAAAATAACTGATATTACTTCATTTTCAGCCTGTTGAGCAACTCGTTCGAGGAACAAATAGCATTCCACAGCGCATTGAAGCAATTCGTCTCTAGCGTCGATACAGACTACACGAAAGGCAACGTGGAATTTTTCATTGGTTTCGAGGGGAGTTTCGGCAACAAGCACGTCACACCCAGAACGCTTGCTTCAAGGTTTCTTGGAAATCTCGTCTGTGTCGAGGGCATTGTCACAAAATGTTAGAATTGTTATTATTTTTTACTTAACCAGCCGAAGATTCTAAAATTTTAAGAAATGTAAAACGTTTTACCGTTCTCAGGTTCGCTGGTCAGACCGAAGGTCGTGAAGAGCGTACACTATTGCAGCGCGACGAAAACTATAATGGAGAGAAATTATACGGATTTGACGTCGTTCGATCCATTTCCAGGATCCGCCGTTTATCCCACCACGGTACAAAGTTTTTTTATAAACGTTTATCTTGAATAGCGTTCAAACGAAATTTTTCCGTACAAAAAGAGCGAGGCTCGTTATATTCTATATCTCCTCACTGTATTCGGCTCTTGAAAGAGGGAAAAAGAGCGGTGAACTCTGTTTATCACTGGATTGGTTCTTAATCGTTCAAAAATTTCATCACTACCCAGAGGCAGTGATTTTTCGTTTGTTTATTTACTTATTATCGGATTTCTCCCTTACTAATAATCAAGATATAAAAGTGTCTTATAAAAACATGAATCTTTCAATTTAAAAAGAAAAACAGTTTTCATCGCTTCGTTCCCAAATATTTATTTGACCCGCGTTAAATACATTTTCAAACTCAGGACGATGACGGTAATCCACTGGAGACAGAATTCGGATTGTCCTCGTACAAGGATCACCAGACCTTGACCATTCAAGAAATGCCCGAGAAGGCTCCGGCCGGTCAGTTGCCGCGTAGCGTCGAC
Organism: Exephanes ischioxanthus; assembly: GCA_958510785.1. Lineage (NCBI taxonomy): Eukaryota > Metazoa > Arthropoda > Insecta > Hymenoptera > Ichneumonidae > Exephanes > Exephanes ischioxanthus. Next base: position 11,094,648 of record OY294024.1, on the reverse strand, counting down.
ATTATATGCGACAACGATTTGGTAGACGTATGCAAGCCAGGGGACAGGGTTCAGATAGTCGGCAATTTTCGATGTCTGCCAGGAAAGCAGAACGGTTATACTACAGGAGCTTTCAGGTGAAAATTCTATTTCACACAATTAAATAGAATAAAAATATATTTCTTTTTTTTTTTATAAAAAATATTCCTTTTTTTTTCTTTCAGAACTATATTAATCGCAAACAACATAACTCAATTGAGCAAGGAAGCCAATTTAACGATCTCACACGACGACGTCGCCATGTGTAAAAAGATAGCAAAGGTCAATCCCCGGAAGGATATATTCGAATTGTTGAGCAGGTCATTAGCGCCTTCCATACACGGCCACGAGTACATAAAAAAAGCTATCCTGTGTCTACTTCTGGGTGGCGTGGAGAAAATATTGCCGAACGGCACGAGGCTCAGAGGGTACGTTCGCCAACAAAATTCTAATCCGTCGATCAGCAGTAGCGTAGTAGTAATAATTAATCATACAGAGAGTACATTTTTGTTTTTAATTTCTTAAATTTTTGTTTAATTCCTTAAATTTTGCGTTTCAGTTTATTACATTTTTTAAAATTTCGAATGAGCAATGCAAAATGGAGTATTTTATTTTTGCTATTAACTCATCGACGCAATTGATAAAATGATTGTCTATTCCGTGTGTAGGGACATAAACATCTTGCTGATCGGCGATCCATCGGTGGCAAAGTCGCAGCTGCTCCGTTACGTGCTGTGCACGGCGCCGAGGGCGATTCCCACGACTGGCAGAGGTTCGTCCGGCGTCGGTTTGACGGCGGCGGTGACGTCCGACCAGGAGACCGGCGAGCGTAGGCTCGAGGCCGGCGCGATGGTGCTCGCCGATCGTGGAGTAATTTGCATCGACGAGTTCGACAAAATGTCTGATATCGACAGGACGGCCATTCACGAAGTCATGGAACAGGGACGAGTAACGATCGCCAAAGCCGGTATTCACGCCAGTCTGAACGCTCGCTGTTCCGTGCTGGCGGCCGCCAATCCCGTCTACGGAAGGGTAATTAAATTGAATTAAATCTACCTCTGTACGTACTCGATGAAACTTATTCGGATAATGAAAAAAAAAAAATCTTCAGTATGATCAATACAAAACACCGATGGAGAACATAGGCCTTCAGGATTCGTTGCTCTCTCGTTTCGATCTGCTGTTCGTCATGCTGGACCTCGTCGATCCCGATCAGGACCACGTGATCAGCGACCACGTGGTGAGAATGCACAGATATCGTAATCCGGCGGAGCAGGACGGCGAGGCGCTTCCTCTCAACAGCAACCTGGATATTCTCAGCACGAAGAATCCCGACGCCGTGAGCGTCGAGGAGACCGACAATCCAGTCTACGAGAAATACGATCCCCTCTTGCACGGGAAATCGCGCGCCAAGACGTAAATATCGAATCGAAATTTTACTTTATTTTTTTATTTTTATTTTATAATTCACGGGCATGTGCATTTACATGAGGAGCTGTAGAAAGTATTTCACCGAACTTAGGGCGATAAGGTAGAAAAACAAAAATATGACCAAGATGAAAAAATAATAATAAGACTAAAATAATATAAAATAACATAGTATTATAAATAAAAACCAAATAGAAGAGGAGTTAGATGCGCAAAAACAGTAAAATAGTCACACGGATTCCGACTTGCTTAGAGCTTAACAAATGTAAATCTAGAAGCTAGATCTTCGAATTTTTCATTTAATTTTCATCTATCGTAATGTTCTTTCAGCGATCAGATCCTCAGCATAAAGTTCATGCGTAAGTACATTCACATCGCTCGTTGCATGAAGCCGAAGCTGACCGAGGAAGCGAGCAAGGCCATCGCCGACGAGTACTCGAAGCTACGTTCGGAGGACACGGTGGAATCGGACGTGGCCAGGACTCAGCCGATAACGGCGCGTACCCTGGAAACTCTTATTCGTTTGTCGACGGCGCACGCCAAAGCTCGCCTATCGAAGAACGTGACCGTGGACGACGCGTACGCGGCGATCGAGCTCGTTCAGTTTGCTTACTTCAAGCGAGTTCTCGAGAAGGAGAAGCGAAAACGAAGAAGACGCGACAGTCAGGAGAGCGCCGAAAGTGGCGAGGAAGATGAGGCGAGAAGGCCGAAACGCACGAGGAAGGAAAGACCCGCGTCCGGTGAGGCCGGACACGATCCTTACGAGTACGAGAGCGACGACGAATCTCACATCGACGATGCCGTGAGAAGAGTCTCACGCTCCAAAGCGACTGAGACTGCACCGAGCGAAACTGTTTCCACTCTCGACGTGTCGCAGGAACCTGAATCTATGGAAACCGAAGATTCGACACCGGCTACCGTTTCCGATGAAAGGTACGGCCGATATCCAATAAATTTTATTTCACGGTATCGTATAGGGAGAGAAAATAAGATCCGACTTGGGTTGATTTTTGTTGTCGACTTACGATAGTCAACACTGTTGGTTCTAAAAGGGCTAGAAAAATTCTTCGTTCTGGTCATCGAATAATAGACTTTTATTGTATTTATCAGTTGAGTAGAGAACAGTGAAATCGATAACCGATAAAAGGTAGACCCGATAGCCGATAAATTTTATTTCATGGTTATCGTACGAAAGCTTTTTGTCCACAAAGGTCCATAATACTTGTCTTGTTAATTTTGCAAAAAAAATAAAAATATCCAATGGAAAAATGTCCGTCAATTTAACAAATCTTTTGTTGTCAAATTAACAAGAAAAAAATTGGGGATGTTTGTGGACAAAAAAGTTTGTTACATGTGCAAATCTTTGTATCTCTTTTTATTTCTTTTACTGTGTACGAGATGAGATTTCACTTTGATCGATTTTTGTTGTCGATTTACGATGGTCGCGACTTTTGGTTCCAACGCGGCTAGAAAAATTCTTCATTCGATTCGTCAAATAATAAATTTTAATTATATTTGTTTATTGAGCAGAGGACAGAAGCATTAAAAAAACTCTAAGGGCGCATCAGCGTTAAAATTGGTTGTTGACAGTAATAAAATTATACTTTGCGTTTCAGGTTCAAAATCTTCCGTACCTCTCTGCACAAGCTTTTCCAAGAGCAGCGAGCGCAGTCGTTGCCGATGTCGAGAGTACGAGAGCACATCAACAAACAGTCCACACCGGAATTCACATCCGGTGAAATAACAGCCGCTATCACCAAGATGACCGATGCCAATCAGTTGATGTTCGCCGACGATCAACTCTTTCTCATATAATTAGGGAATTTTGAAAAATTTCTATTCCAAACTGATCGGTACGAATGTTTAATTACTCATTTTATTTAAATTGATCAATTCCGTGCCTGTAATTCGTAATATGCACTTACAAAAAAACAAATTATAAGAAATACATTTTTCATGTTTTTTAATAAAATTCGTTGAATCGAAGAAAATAATAAATAATAATGGGTATCGCATATCTATTCTACCTTCAGCTGTTATGAGGCGATATTAGGTGATAATAGCCGATGTTAGGTGATGAACCTAACCGACGGCAATTTATCGTTTCGATGGGACGACCGTTTGCGATGCTTTTTTTCAAGTATTCCGACAAAAAAAAAAAACATCGAATCCGTGCTTCGAAAGATATTTCAAAGATAGCACAGGAAATACTTGGCAAAAAAATTCATTTTGTATCTAATAACATTTATTAGCTCCATGTATATTACAACACATTGGCACATAAACTAGGCAACAATGATCAACATTTATCACGATAAAGTAAACCCATTAGTTTACATCTCTACGTTCCATCCGGTTTCCATGTAAATATATATAAAATCAACTCATATTGTTAATAGTGTATAGTCATAATTTTTAACGCTATATTTTCTCCTTAGCACACATTTAGGCTGGGTTCCGTACGGGTCCCCGTATATTTCTTTTTCTTCGATCTAATCGTTTCCGGTTTTTCTTTCTTTTCTTTTTTTTTTTTTGGAAATTCATCCTCTCGCTTTAGTCGTACGGTCTGAAATCAAAACAATTCCAACTATACTCGCAAAGCTGTACGATATAAATTAATAACTCTAAAATCGATTTATCGACACTACGTAAACCGTAGTTCGGGACGGTTATTTTTCTGAAAAATATATCATCTTTGCTTCAATGCGACTGATAAAAAATAACGAGCCCGTTACACGTGTGTCACGCCTTCGAGGAAACTCCAGTACCGCAAATCAGTCATTGCTAAATATTTACTCAAGTTAAAATATTTCTAAAAAAAATCAACCGAAAATAATAAAAGTTTGAATCAATATAAAAAAAAAAATTTCAAGCAATGTCTCTAAACATATCGCCGTTGAAAAATTGGCCTATTATTACGAATAATATTCGAGAAAAAAAAACTTTTTGAAAAATGCACCATGTGCGACGTTGGCACAAGTTTTACTCTTTTACTATTTCTCAGTTTCGTCATATTGCAGTCGTTATTGTTCTGTGTCTCAAGAACACATTTGTTCATTCGCAAACATACAACTTTGCCTAATGGGTCTGCTTTTCAAAATAAATGTACGAAAAGAAATTAACAAATTATTTATGCGGCTGAAGGCTCCTCAAAGATTCTCCTTTTTCGCTAGCGATCTTAAATCGATTCGATCTATCAATGAAAATAGATCCTCAAACATTCGACAACGTTTCAATACCAACCATTTTTTTTCTACCAATATCCATACTTATGAAGATAACGCTTCGATAAACTACGAGGCGCAAAACAATGATTACGATACTCAATCCCAACAGATATAGTGTCGAAACCGAACCTCTTATTCCGTTTTTCGTAGGCTTCGTAATTATATATATGGAGCGTTCCCTACCATTTCGATCTTGGTCTGACTCTTCGCATCTTGGATTACACCTCCGATTTTTTATATGATTGAACTAACTCTCAAAAGCACTGCAATTTTTGTTTAAGTTTTAAAAAAATTTCTGAAAAAATCTGAAAGAAATTCGAAAAAATGCAGTGCTGTATGTAATAATGTAAAATCGATAATCCACAATCCTGACTTTCCTTCAAATTTTTTATCAATTTTTTTTTCGAAAGAAATTAGCACAAAATAGAAGGTAACACCAGCCCATTCCGGCTCAATCTTAACTTATTTACATATGACAAGATTTTTCAGATTTCTAAATTGCCACGATCAATAAGTTCATTCTTTTAATCATAAATAATAACAAACAATTTTTAAAAATTTAATAAAAATTCTGAGTGCTTTTGAGAGTTGGTACAGTCATATAAAAAATCGCGGGCCCGATCCAAGATCTGAAGGGACGGAGCAAGGTCGAAATGTTAGGGAATGCCCCATATATATGTTGCCATGTCCTATGCATCCGTTCTCTCGTAACCGAACGATCACTTGGATGGGGGGGACCATTTAGACCCGACGTAGGCAATTTAATATATAATACAAAATCTATTCACCCAGTCTGTAACATGCACTACGTAACGACTAAATGCCTTAACTCATAAAGGTATCTTATCGATTAATAAAAGGAGCCGGATCGTTTCCATCCCTGTAAAGACTCTTCGAATCGTATCCAGTGCTCATTGTACTAACAGTTGCCCATAATTCAACTCCGAAACCTCGACGACCTTAACTATCACTCAGTGGCTCGCCACTCGTCGTATAAAATCTACAAGTGCCCTACGTTTATAAATCCCGAATTTAATTCTCAAATATCAATTATTCTCTCAAATCGTGTGTATCATCACCGAGTCGATCCTTTCGTTTCTTCCCCACTTTTTGTTCGCCCTTTATTCGTTATCCAAACAGATTTTAATCACCAAACAGCTTGAGAATTATTAACGTGTTACAGCGCTTCACGTACGGGACACTTGCCGATTAAAGCGGGTCGTTTTGCTTTGCCGATCAATGTGGATTTTAAAGAACAAATTTTTTTTATTTTTTCAGACAAACTGCGCAGCAACGAAGAAACAGTTCCGGTTCTGCAGAGTGGCCAAGTTTTGACTCTGGTCGGTCGAGGAGCCCGTACGCGAAGGGCCAAACAATTTATCATTAAGTTTATGCCTGATTGTGTGCGTATAAGGTGCATTGACCCGTTTCTATAATGAACCTGAGTAATTCGATCGAAACTATTAGGCACCCAGGAGATATTGTGGATTAAAACTGCAGCTGACCGTCGAATCGACGTTATAAGTTGAAAAATGTAGAGGAGGTCTGATCGACCTTTTTTTTTTTTGTTTTATCTTCTGGACCGTTCAATCTAGAGACCACAATTTTAACGTGAAATCTCTCGTGCACATCAGCCGTTGGGGAAAAGTTTACCGTTCGGTATTTCTGGATGAGAAATAATGATTGAAGTTTTTTTTTTTTTTAAGAAAATAATTAATATGTTTGATATAAACAGTGCCCAACTCCGATCGTTATTCATTTTTGAAGCTACGCGATCGACGCATAGTCTCGTTGTTTGTTTTCGGATCGGCCTTTCACAGCGGATCCTAACGTCATATCTTTTCCTCTCGGGAGAGGAATGGCAATCTGAGTGACGCTATTGTGCGTTTAACTTTTGTTTCCGCTTCTATAAATCGGCGGCGCGTCGTCTTCAGAATTCGTCGTCACTGGATTCGCTGCTGTAAGCGAGCTGTTCTCGCCACCATTCCCGCACTTCTAACGTTACGTTCGACAGCTTGGACGCTACTTGCTTCGAACTCGCGGGCTCCCTGGGCTGTCGGCTCGGCTCAGCCCCTTCGGTGAGATAAGGCAAATTGTTTTTGGTCACGGCTGGAAAATAAATACTTTACGTTAAATAAATACGAAAAATAAATGCATCAAAGTCAAAGTCGGACCGACGGTTTTTTGTCCACAAACATCCACAATTCTTTTCTTGTTAATTTTACCAAAAAAATGTTTGTTCTATTTACTATAATTTTTTTGTAAAATGACCAAGAAAAGAATTATGGACTTTCGTGGACAAAAAATGTTTGTTGAAAGGAGAAATGTTTCTTACTGTAAGCCAGAAAAATTTGAGGATGTTTTTATTAATATATACATACGTGTTGGTCGATTGTTTCGCTTCTTCGATGCCGCAATCTTTTCTTTCTCGCTTCGAATGGACGCAGGATCCGAAAGAGTGGGAGCCAAATATTTTCTGCCCGAGCCACTGCCGATGCTGTCGGATCTTGGCAGGACGACGGGCTTCTTCGCTCGGTGTCTCACACCCTCGCTTTCCTGAATGGAGAAAACAATTAATAATAATTAATAATAATTAATAATAATTAATAATAATTAATAATAATTAATAATAATTAATAATAATTAATAATAATTAATAATAATTAATAATAATTAATAATAATTAATAATAATTAATAATAATTAATAATAATTAATAATAATTAATAATAATTAATAATAATTAATAATAATTAATAATAATTAATAATAATTAATAATAATTGATACTCGAATAATTTAATAATTAATAATTATCACCTTTGTTTCAGTTTCTTCCTCGCGATCTACGCTACTCTCTTTCGTTTTTTCTTCCGTGTGATCTTGCGCTGTTAACGCGAGGTCGTTCGTAGCCCGCAGGCCGGCGATCAAGCTGTTTTGTTGCTTCTGTGAGGAAAATAACATTGTAACTCCAAAGTGTCAAACTGCTTGAGAGACACGATCGATATTTAAACTTACTCCAACAGCGCGAATTTTTTTAAGGCATCCCTCGAGCCACGTTCGTATAGTTTGCTTCGCGACTTCTTCCTCTATAATGTACTCGAACTCCTCGCGGGCCAGCAACTCCTCGAGCTGAAGAGCTTTTCTGATATCGACCGAACGATACGACAGCATGCTGTAGAAAAAATTCCATACATCGGTCAGCAACTATCTATTCATTAGCTATATGGATTCATTGATATTATATATATATATAATATATATAAGGTATTCCATATTTTGTATTGGTTGGTTGCGAGGCACATTCAATAGCTATGCTCCGTTTAATATCGATTTTTCATAAAAAGTAATTATGTGTATTACTTTCCATTGAATTTCTATTAAAATTGCAACATCCACAATAATGGATTAAAAATATCAAATGGATTTAGAATTTCTGAATTTCATTTCATACACTATAAAAACGGATATCCATCGAATATCCTATATTTTCAAAACTTCCGTTTTCCAAAATATACATTAAGAAGATACTTGCTTTATCACATCGTGAAACGTAACATCTTCGCCGTTGTGCAGTCTCTCGAGTTCGTAACACATATATTTGAAGAGGAGTCTGTCTTTCTGCGGATCGGTCTCCAATCGACCTTTCAGCAATCGTAGAATGAATTTCACCTGAAACTCGTATAATTGTTCTTCTTGTAATTAAAGACTTTCTATATCGTCGTGTGACGAATAAATTTTTAATAAACATTTTCGCGTACCCGTCGAACCGGAATTACGCCCCTCTGATGAATATCCACGACGTTCCAGGTATTTTGAAAATTTCTTATATCCGCATAAGACAAAAGTGCGTCCTCCTCGTTGGAGTAGAAGAGAGAAAAATTCTCCATGATGATGGCTGAATTAATAAAATTAATCAATTAAAACAATAAATAAATGAATAATCAAATGTCGACGCGGTGATTACGAAGTACGTACCGACGAGAAGATTCAGTACGATGTAGGTGATAATTACGTAGAATGTGCAGAAGTAGAAGAGAGAGGCATGAAAATTTCCGCAATCGGTTTCCCAATAATTAGCAGCGGGCGTGCAGTAAGGCGGTTGTATCATGCAGTCGTGCATTATTTTGTTCCAATCTTCGCCGGTTACGATGCGAAAGAGCATCGCGACACCGGTAACCGGAGACTCGAAGTTGGCACGTCTAAATACACATATATACATATTACAGTATTATACAAATATAGTGTAAATATCTTTCTATTGATTAATGGGTCATTCGATTAATATGATTTTTTTTTTACCTTCCTATGCCTTCGCCGTACTTAACGGTCCCGAAGAGAATCGTGCCCGCCAGGGCGTAGAAAAAGACGAGCAAAAACATACCGAAGATTATGAAGAAACTTTTACAGACGGAGACACCGACCGTCAGCATAAGCATCTTCAGGGTCGTGTGCTTTCCGGTTATCGTGAAGAATCGGAGAATCACTACCATAAATCCGATCACGTAAGACAAATCGTTCTATAAGCAATTTTAAAAATTATTATTATTATTGTTATAATGTTTTATAATTTTCTTTTTTTTTTAAGGTAATTCCGTACTTTCATCATGCAGTGAATGACTATCCATATAACACCGACGACAGTGACGAGGAGGTCGTATCTGTTACGTCTCGATTGCCAGTAGCCTCGGGGTGTGAAAGCAATGTTCTTCATTATTACTTCAACGACGAAGATGAGGACCAATATGATCGATACAGTGGCGAGAGCTTCCGTGTGCTCCTCTTCGATTCTCCACTAAAGAAGATATCGTGTTACATGTACATTTTTTTATCACCCTGAAGATACAAGGATGAGACTAAATTTCATCGAGTTATAACGGTTTTTGCATCGCACAGACTTCCCTGGGGAAAGTTCACTTGGGGTCGTATTTTAAGACGTTAGTTTGAATTTAAGATAGAACTTAAGATCGAATCGCAGTTCGAAGTTGATTTCGTGCTTAAGTTTGATCTTAAATTCGAACTTAAATTCAAACGTCTGAATTCAAATAAGATCGTAAGTTCAAACTAACAAGAAGCGATAAGAAGACCTACAAAAATTTTTTATTATCGCCCTCCACGTTAACCGTATTAGGGTATTAGTTCTACGCCAAAAAGCGTTAAAGTTCGATCTTATGTTCGAATTTGAGTTCAGGCTTAAGATCGAACTTAACATCTTAAAATTCGATCCTTAGAGAATAAAATTCTACAAATGAATTCTTTTTTTCTTCTTCCCAAAGCAGTGCATTGACCGAGACTTGCCAAAGATGAAATTTGATGTGATGCAGTTATCTTTAGGGTTATTATTTGGTATCCAGTTTTTTTTTTTTTTTAGAAGCTAACAAAATTTTAGTGGATTCCGGATACGTACCGCGACACAGAGGAGCGCGCTGTTTATCAAAACCATAACGGCGATGAATCTCTTGAAGTAAATGTTCTGCGTGATGTCGTAGATGAAAGCGCGAAATTTTTTTCCATCCGGTCTCGGTGGTAAATGGAGAGGCTGAGCGATCTTCAGTCTCTTCTTAAGATCGCACCATCGTCGCTGATCGACGGTGAGCAAAGCCGTGCCCTTGTTCTCCGAGTAATTCGCAATTACGACGCCGACGAAGAGTGTGAGCCCGATCATACAGCCCAGGAAGATATAAATGTGAATGTAAATCGCGTGAACCTGGAGCAATGAAATCCTTGTTATTAAATTATTGATTGGAAATTAATTGTAGTTAAATTTACAGTTAAGAGAGTGAAGGTAACACCTGGCCAAGAGCTTTTATGAGAACGTCACGAACGTCGAGCCAGCCCTTGAAGGAAAGTACCTCGAAGAGGGCCAACATCGCATCCCCAATGTTATCGAAATTGAAACGTCGAGGATTAGCCCTAAAATGCGTTTAATATTAATAATAATTTAATATCAATTATAATGTAACTTTTTCGTAACTCATGAATGAAAAGGGCTACTTTTCGTGCCGAGAGTTGCGAAAGTGGCGCTTTACAGCCAAGTGTACTATAAATTCTCGGCGCATGCGCACAACGGTCCGATGTTACTTTACACGTGCGTAAAGTACTTTACGCACGCGTAAAGTTGCATTTTTTTTTCTTACCAAACTCTCGGCACCAGAATCGACGGATAGCTCTCATTGGCCCCGGGCTTCAGCTTCATCTTCGTCACGAAGACTCTTCGCATGAAGACCCCGACGCAGTTTTCTCGCTTCAGAATCGTCGGATCGTTGCAACGAGCGAGCCTACCGCCGTAAAGCTGCACACCGTAGCTCGCGAAAACGAACATTAGCAGAATCAACAGAGTCGATACGAGCAGTATCTCTTTGAATCCTCGGCACAATTCGTAAACAACTTTTCTCATGTGCGGCACCAGGGTAAAAATTCTGAGGGGTCTCACGCACCGCAGGATCATCAGGAGCTGCGCTCCGGAATTGGGCGGAACGCTCTTCGGCATCCAGCATAAAAACACTAGGCTGACCTAAACAATTAAAATAATAATAACAATAATAATAACAATAATAGTAGCAATAATAGTAACAATAATAATAACAATAACCATAATAACAATAATAATAACAATAACCATAATAATAATGATAATGACAACAGTAATAAATAGAAAGGAAGAACGTACGACGTAAATGAAGACATCGAGAACGGAAGCTACGTCCTTGATGTAAGCCTTGGGCGTGAAGAAGAGACCATCGGCGAGAATCTTCAGTGCCAATTCGATGCTCATGAAGATAACAAAACCATACTCGGCAACTTGCAAAACGGGTATCTCCATGACCCGATATCTTGGGGTTTCGAACATCATCGAAATACATGACAACGTTGTCGCACAGATCATCACCCAGTCGAGATAAGTCACCAGTCCCAAGAAGTTGCTGTGAACGTTGGTCGATGAATACCTAATTGATGAGCCAATTGTCATAAACGCCACGTTCAAATTTATTTATACTCACTGCAGACTCTTGTATTGTACTTTTCTTTCTTTTCCGGTGAGGGGATCCTTCAGTCTAGCGTCGTATCTGGCATAGACGAGGAGCTGGCAAACTTTACGAAATTTACTCTCGCGAGGAACGGCGAATAGTGGAGTATCGAAAAATGGATGGTTTTCCCTCAAATCGTCTTCACGCTGATTTCTGAGTAAAATTAATAGATATTGATTAAGTTTTTTTTAAGGCACATTTTTGTTTTCTCTGCATTATTTAAATACACAAAAACTATGATTGAACTTACTATTTAAAAAAAAAAATTTCGCATCTTAGAGATGCAAAATAAATTACCTCCGCATTTCCGCCTGTTGCCGCTTCGCCTGAAGTAATTTTATGTCCAAGTCGTGAGGTCTGCTGCGCGAAGAGGTGACTCGATTAATCGCACCTATGTCACCGTTCTCTATCAGATGCTCGTACGTTTGCTTAAGTTTGATGGACCCACTTCGGACACTCCTGCGTATCGACCTGTTATCGTTATCGAATTGTTATTTAACTATCCTGCTCGACACGATCGATGAGAATTTCAACGAATCGCGTAAGTGAAAAAAAAAAATACTTTGAAAAAATACTTTTTCTGATCAATTCGCAATTGTTTAGCACTGTTGACTGTTCCTTGAGGCTTGAGAAGACCCTTTCCAGGCACTGGTATCATGGCGGAGTCACCGAGAAGCAATCGCTGATTGTTCGAGTCACTGCGAAGAAAAATATGATTGTTTATTTTTTCTTTGATAGAAATTTTGATTATTATTTGGTAGAATAGGGGAATTTAATCAGAGCTGAGCAAAGCACCAAAAAATACTTCGAGTAAAAAGTATCAAGTAGTTTTTGTTATTGAAATATTTCTAGCGCAAAATTGTATTAAGTGAGGAAACCATGTGCAAATAAATTATTTGCACCTTTTTTCGTAACATTAAAAAATGTTTACATTTCATAAAACTTTAACGGTCAAAATTAATCGCAATATTTATAGACTTCAATTTTCGCAACTTGTCGTGTTGAGGCTATTTTTAATCTATACGTCATTTGTTTTTTCAGTGGAAAAAAATCCCCAAAAAATGTTAATATAAAATTTCATACAAGAAAATAAAAGTGGACTCTCCTCGTTTTTTTTTTTTATGGTATCTTTTTTAAATACAATTCTCGTTAAAATTATACTTATTTAAAAGTTTCGACAGAAGACGTCGTTGAAGAACTAAAAAATACTTCTGTATTTCGAGTGCTGCCGAGCTCTGAATTTAATAAACGGATGCAATCACTTACTTGATAATATAAATAATAGCCGCTTTCTTCAGGCTCGTAACGACGTTTCTAACCTTCGGTGGATTGTTCAATATCTTCACGGGACGTTGCTTTCGATACACCATTTTAGAATCGAAAGTTTCGTTTATCTTCTTCGTAGTCTCGTTCTCTTCGTCCTCGACTTCGTAAACGAACTGTCGCATGAAACTCTCGCGTACCTTTTCAAGATACGAAGAAAAAAAGTAAAACAATATGCTCGACACAGATCGAACATTATAGCGATTGAGATACAATGAGGCTCGCGAACCTTTGGTAAATTGAAGTCCGATGGAACTTTGTGCAAGCAAGTCATTTGCGGGCTATCGGGAAATTTTTCAAAAATTCGCAAACGAAACGGCAGAGTCTCCTTGATTTCGGCACTTTGTTCGCGAAACTTTAGCTGCTTCAGCTTCTTAATGTCCTCGTCGAGTTCGAGATTGTCGAGAATTACGGCGACGAAAAGACTTAACACGATCTGTCGTGGGAAAATTTTGTTAAAGCCAAGTGTGTTCGTTAAAAAAAAAAAAAAAAAAACCATTATTACCAGAGTGACGAAGAGATGGTACAAGATGAAATAAACTGCGACGAGAGGTGCCATAGTTTCGTGAGTCCTGACCATAGTTTCGTCCATAACTTCGACCCACGCTTCTTGGGTCAATATTTGGAACATAGACATGAAAGCCTGTCGAGAAAAAAATCGACATTTTGCGAAAATAAATAAAACCGTTTAAGGCTCAGGATACGAATAATTCGTGCACTATGGGATTCGGAATTGCCAAGTTACCTCGGGAAAAGTCTCGAACTTGGTAAAGTCGCAGAGAAAGCAGAAGAGCTGCATGGATATGCTCGAAGAAATGATGAGCAAGCACATGGTGAAGATTATGAGACTTCCGAGTTTTTTGCCGGGTCCAAAGATCTTGTAGACAAAATCCTCGAGCATCGGCGATGCTTTGATGAGCCTGACGACCCTCAGAACCTGCACAAAGAGGTAAAGTAAATCAATTTATTTGTGTAACTATATTTCAGAGCTGAGCAAGTACCCTAAGTACTTGAAGTACATATTGAAGTATACTCAAAACCTAAATATTGAAGTATATTCAAGTGCTACATATTGAAGTATATTCAAGTGCTACATATTGAAGTATGTTCAAGTGCTACATATTGAAGTATGTTCAAGTCCTAAATATTGAAATATATTCAAATACTAAATATTGAAGTATATTCAAGTGCTAAATATTAAAGTATATTGAAGTGCTACATATTGAAGTATATTCGAGTGCTACATATTGAAGTATATTCAAGTGCTACATATTGAAGTATGTTCAAGTGCTACATATTGAGGTATGTTCAAGTCCTAAATATTGAAATATATTCAAATACTAAATATTGAAGTATGTTCAAGTCCTAAATATTGAAATATATTCAAGTGCTACATATTGAAGTATATTCAAGTGCTACATATTGAAGTATATTCAAGTGCTACATATTGAAGTATATTCAAGTGCTACACATTGAAGTATATTCAAGTACTAAATATTGAAGTATAGTCAAGTGCTACATATTGAAGTATATTCAAATGCTACATATTGAAGTATATTCAAGTGCTACATATTGAAGTATATTCAAGTGCTAAATATTAAAGTATATTGAAGTGCTACATATTGAAGTATATTCGAGTGCTACATATTGAAGTACATTGAAGTACTCGAAGTACTCCAACTACTGAGCGCTGGATACTTCTTGAGTACTGACGTATCGAGTACTGACAGAACTGAATTGCTGAAGCTCATAGCACTGGGCACTGACTCAGTACTTGATACTTCAATACGCACTTCAGATACTCAGTGTATTTGCCCGGCTCTGCCATATCTATTTTGAAGTATATTACATAGTTACCTGAAAGTACGTAAACGCCGAGAGATAAAAGAACGGAAGTATGTGTATCGTCGTGCCGATCGCCAAGAGGAGTTCAAACTTGTGAATCGAGTGTTTGTAATAGCTTCGAAATCCGAGACACCAGATCTTGAAGAGTGTCTCGAGATCGAGAAATATCGTGAATGCAATTTCGGCGTAGTAGTAATTGTCGTAGTACGTGTGCCTCGGTCGCTCGTCGTGCTTGAAATTCATCGTCGCGGTTGTAATGCCGTTCGCGAGAATCGCGCACATCACGACCATTCGAAAATGGGGCGATCGGAGAATCGCCTGGCAAACCGGCGACGCCAAACCGCCGTGCTTGTTCTCGTCGAGGGTTATCAATCTCCAGCCGTTGTCGTCGCCGGACAAAATTTGCGACGCCGAACTGTTCGTTATGTGACCGCGTATGCCCCACATCTGCTGGAACTGCACGCGAATCTCGTTGAAGGTCTCCGTGATGACGGCGATGAAGACGTTTTTGACGAGCCACGCGAGGAAGAATATCATCGTGCTGAAATAAAGAACCGCGCGCCATGCGGGCAAACTGTCGATCGCACGGTACATTATGAAGACCCAACCCTCCTGCGATGCCGCCTGGTACACGGTGAAGATACTGGTCGCTGAAACAAATTAACATTTTACTGTATTGTATGTCGTGCACAAGTAATACGAAATACGAAGAAAATATAAACAGCACTTAAAAGAACTGTACATGTACAAAAATTTTATTTTTTCATTATTTTATTCAAAAATTGGACTTTTCATGTACCATTGTGATGAAAAAAATTAACGTTCAGTGTGTTAAGAACATTGCGAACACTGTATTTTTAATAATTTACTTTAACTGTAAAAGTACTTCGAGTTTAATAATTTACTTTAATTTCAATGAAAAAGTACATTAATTTTTTTCATTACAATTGTACATTAAATTTAATGTTGGCACATTACATTTTTTTGCAGTTTTTGGACATAAACTTTCAAATCCGGTACATTAAATTTTTTTTTTTTTTTCACAGTGAGGGAAAACGGTAGTAACCCTGAAGATATCTGCATTAGACTAAACTTCGTGAAGTTGTAACGGCTGTGTTTTGCATCGCAGGGACTTCACTTAGGGAAGTTGGAGAATATAATACTTAGAGAATAAAATTCTACAAGTGAACAACTTTTTTTTTTTTCTTCTTCATCAATTTTTTTTTCTTCGCAAAGCAGTGCATTGACGGAAATTTGCCAAGGATGAAATTCATCGTGACGCAGATATCTTCAGAGTCATGAACGGAAGAACTCAAAACGGATCTGTTTTGTTAAAAAAAAATAAAAAATAATAATAATACTTGTCGCTCTCGTGACTCACCGAACTCTTCGAATCCATTGAATCCCATTATGTACTTCGACAGTTCGAGCTTCATGCACATCATGCCCTCGGGACATTGGTACCCGGATTCGGGATCCGTCGAGCAAAACGTGTCCGGTATCGCCAAGCTGTTTATCGTTATGTGATTCGGATCCGTGGTGTTCAGAACGCAGTGATTTTTCAGCTCGCCGAAGAACTGAACACCCAGAAGTCCATACAGCGACATGAAGAAGAGAAAGAAGAGCGTCACGTTGTAGATCTGTTGACTCGATCGTCTGAAATAAATAATATATATATATATATATATATCTTTTCGTATCACCAGAATACAATTTTTATTTTTCTTCGATAGATCTTTGGATTTTCTCACTTGAAAATCTGATTGATTCGTGCCTTGGGCATAGAGAATTTGAGAAACACGCGCAAGAAGCGAATCATGATGAGCGGTCTCGGCGAACGAATTACCGAAACAGCGCTGAACTTCAATACCAAACCGAGCATCTCGAACATCTGAAGAATAACGGAGAGCCAGAGAAATAACACCATCGTCGCGTCGAATTGGCACCAGTGGTCCTTCAAGTAGGACTTGTCCCTCTGAGGAAGAAACTTGAGACAGTTATATTTCGATAAAATGTCAACTTCATCTGGTGTACCTTCAATATTCCGCGAATGTGCATCTTAGCGATCATCTCGGCGGTGAAGAGAAAGGTGACGATAAGATCGCAGATAAAGGTGACGTACTGCAGTTCCGGAATATTTTCGAAGGTCTTCGGCGTGTTGAGGCATACCGAGGCGAGAGACACCAGCGCGCAGAGCCTCATCAACCTTCGCACCCAAAGCTGCGGAAGAGAAAGCAAAAGAAGAAATACTTTAAACGGGTGCAACCAGAAATATAATTTATTTGACGGTCAAGGTTTATTTGGTTTAAGAAAAAAATTTATTTGATTTAAATAAATATTTATTTGATTTAAATAAATATTTATTTGATTAAAATAAATATTTATTTGATTAAAATAAATATTTATTTGATTTAAATAAATATTTATTTGATTTAAATAAATATTTATTTGATTTAAATAAATATTTATTTGATTTAAATAAATATTTATTTGATTTAAATAAATATTTATTTGATTTAAGTAAATATGTACTTAATTGTAATAAATGTTTACTTGAATCAAATAAATGTTTCACTTAAGCCAAATAAACGGTGGGCGTCAAATAATTTTTTTTTTTTCTGGGTGTCTGTGAGTCGTTTCTTCGGGTGCGTTCTTGAATGCAGATCTGCTCAGCTGTACTGTTTTAAAAATGGGATTCTTCTATGTTTGGGAACATTCTGGAAACGTTTTCATTAAAATCCTGACATTTTTTTGATCGTCAAAACGAAGCTTCCTCTATGAGGAAGCACACATTGTATACTTTATTTTTAATAATTGATTTTGATTTTAATAATTTACTTCAATTTTAATGAAAAAGTGTTTTAGTTTTTCATCACAATCGTAAATTTAATACAACAGACTGGAAGATGCTATGCTAAAACTGGTACATTAAGGGGAATGAAGCATTGTGGTAAAAACGTAGTGGAATTGAAGTGAAAAATTGATTGGATTTTAAATCCAATACTTCTATAGTAAAATTTAATTTAGTTATTGAAAATAAAGTGTTCCTAAAGTTTTTAATATACTGTACGTTAATTTTTCATCATAATCGTACATGAAATTTAATATACCAGTTTATGCATAAAAACGTCCAGTACGGCAACATTAAATTTCATACGAAGTTTTTTTACAATGATTAACGTACAGCATATTAAAAACTTTAGAAATACTTTACCTTTAAGAAAGTACTTTAATTTTACTATAAAAGTATTTTAATTCCAGCAATTTATTTTAATTTCACGCTCACAGTCCATTAATTTTCATGACAATTGTACATTAAATTAATAATATTTTTACCAGTCTACATGTGGTTAGATTTTGCATATTTAAAGATTTAGCCGAACAGGGCAGAACGCACCCGTCAAGTCATCATGTATCGGATACGAATTAATCTTTCACCTTGTTGACCCACTCGATGTCAGCGCTCTCATTTAGTGACTCCTCCGGGCCGTAGTCTGCTAGAACGGGTTCCCCTTTGAGACTCTGCTTCCGTCCCAACATCATAATAGGGATTATGTTCGCAATGGTGAGGCCTACAGAAGAGCGCGTTAGCTTAAATCAACATTTTACTTTTCAATCGTTTCGTAATAACGACACGTGTGTTCCCCCATTGACTCACACACACCCGGGGAAGATTGAACGACCCCTAAGATATCCGCACGTGACTAAATTTCATCAACTTGTAAAGAAGAAGAAGTTCTAAATCAACTTCACCTAAAAAATACAATTCTACAGGTGAACAATTTTTTTTTCCTCCTAAAGTGAACAATTTTTTTTTCTTCCTAAAGTGAATAATTTTCTTTTCTTCCTGAAGTGAATAATTTTTTTTTCGTGATACAATGAACCATTTTTTTTTTCTAAAGCATGGACGGGGATGAAAAATTGCCAAAGATGAAATTCGATGCGATGCAGACATCTTCAGGGTCGTAAGGTGAACACGTGCGATCGGCTAACTCACGAAAATACGTGTCTATATTATTGTAATAATAGTAACACAATAACCCTCGGACGTCAAAGCAATTTTTTTTAATATAATTCAATGACTAAGTCTTCTATTCCTCTAGCTATCAATTCATCCTTAAACGTTCGAGGGTAAAGCCGATGGTCTTGGTGTACCGGTGATAGCGGCGATTGGTCACTTTTTCTGTATCGTTCAATCGGCAACTAACCAACTCGAGTCGTTTTTTTTTCTCGCTCAATTACATCGAACCGTATTCCATTCTTTTGCTGAACTCTTTACAAGCCTTTACAACCACACACAAAAAAAATCGTATGAAATTTAATCTATCGGACTTAAGCTTTTATACAAAAACTGGAATATTAAATTGTGATAAAAAATTAATGTTCAGTGTATTCAAAACATTGGGAATACTTTATTTTAATTTTAATAATTTACTTTAATTTCAATGAAAAAGCATATTGATTGTTCATCACAATTGTACATTAAATTTAATGTACGAGTTTTTGTATAAAAACTTCCAATCCGCTATATTAAATTTACAATATAGTTTTCACAGTGTAGAAATATATCACTATAAGCTCTATTCACTGAGTACACGATTTCCACATTTTATCGCAGTGGAATTTCACTTTTTTTATAAAAATAAAAATATATGTACTCTGTTTTGTTTACAACTTTTAGTCAAAACGTTGCATGCACATTCAATTGTAATATTCAATAGTTTTTTTTAGTTTTTTTTTTTTATGAAACAGAACGTTGTCACATGTATCGTTCTCGTACGTCTCATCTTCGTCGAATAAATTCTTCCTTTTTTTTTGTTTTTATTAATTCACGAACAATATCGCAAGGCGTACGAGAGGACTTTTCTCAGGTGTAATACAGATAGATAAGCTACGGGCGTCACAAAAAAATGAAGAAAAATAAATGAAAAAAAGACACGTACACAATCAGTTACGACGTGACACTCTTATCACAAGAAAAACACCTTTCGTCAAGCATATGCATATATGCAATATAATACTCACGTCACCGCAATTTTTAATATCACCGTTATTATTGTCAAAACATTAGCTGAAAAATTATTCATAAACATAAGCCACGGTCGATATAATTTTCATATTTTATCGTGCAAATTTTTTATCGTTTTGGGTTATTCTATTTCCGAGCGTCAATAAAAGACAGATCGAGTAACACGTTGAAAACACGTTTTCCCTTTTTCACCAAGGAGTCGTCTATACCCTCGATAATTTTTAACCCCATTTTAGACGGCTCTCGATGTGGAATCTTTCGAGTTCACCGAATCGATGAACGAGGATAAAGGAAAGAAACGAAACAATTTTTTGTCGCGAGTCAGCATAATTATGAATTAAAAAAAAAAAATGTATCAATTTTTTTCCGTCGCCTCCGAGCAATAATGAGAGATGAGAACGTCGTTGAGAGCCGAGGGGGTTTTTCGACTCCGTCGCAGCTAATAATTTTCACATCGTCGACAAACTGCTTACCTTTTTATTTAACGGTGCGGGCGATGAATTATTCTGCCCTTAAGGCAATTTCGTATAAACTACATTTCACATATAAGTAACGTGAACGCTTAACGATTAATATACATCTTGTTAACAACAGTCTGACGGCATGGCGAACAACATTTTTCGGTGGGGCCAAAGTTGGCAAAGCCAGCTGAGCGCTCTCGGGCATGTGCCGTGGCATTCGGACTCTCTCATCTCCGAGGGATCAATATTTCAAGGGTTTCGGAGGAACGCACGCACAGACCCTCCCCGAAAGCTGTCTACACCCACCTGCAGAGATCTTCCTTATCTTTATGCCATATAACTTTCCTATTACATTATAGCACAGTTTTAATAATAAAACTTAATTACATTAATTTATTTTATTTTTATTGTGCCAATACGGAAATAGCATTTTTATTGCTTCTATATATGTATATATATATATATAAATGTATATTAATCAAAATGTATGAGAATATCATAAAAATATGGTAATTGGAAAATTTAAAAGGTCCATGCATTGCTTCAATGGATTAACATTGTTATTTGGATGTCTTTCAATTTTTTTTTTAATCACACTGAAATGAGCAAGAACCAAAAAACCTATAATTACGAAAGTTATGCATCCACTGTGTGGGGACAATTGTTTTGTTATCGTACTCGGTAGTAGCGAGATAAATCCAGGTTTAATTATTTCCATGTAATTACAACGCTAGCGCAGACCTTGCCCGAAAGCTATCTACACCCACCTGCAGAGATCTTCCTTATCATTGTGCCATATAACTTTCCTATTGCACGATAGCAAAGTTTTATTAATAAAACTCGATTACATAAGTTCATTTTATTTTTATTGTGCCAATAAGGAAATGGCATTTTTATTACTTCAATACATATATATTATATACGTTAACAGAAATGAATATTTATTTATTTATTTATTTATTTATTTATTTATTTATTTATTTATTTATTAGGTTACCGGGGGCCAGCCCCGTTTACATAGATGTATACAAGTTTTAGTAGAATATATTATAGATGTGTAAGAACGACAATTTATACAGTAATAGTCGATCGTACTCGAGTACATTACTTGTAATAAAAGATAATATCACGCATAGCGATTTCACACTCTCCGATTGGAATATTAAATGACTCCATAAGAGCCAATCCAATTTAATTCAAACCAATTGCAATGTGATTTTATGAGAATGTCATATAAATATGGCAATTGAAACATATAAAGACACATACATTCATTCCATGGGTTAAATTCTTATTTGGACTTTCTCAATTCGGTTTTTTTTTAATCACGCTGAAATAAATGCGAACCAAAAAGGCTATAAATACGAACATTATGCATTCATCGTGCGGTGACAATTATTTTTTTTATCGTCATCGTTAGAAGCGACAAATCAACGTTAAATAATTTCCACGCATTTACAAACACTCAACTGCAGAGATCTTCCTTATCACTGTGGAATATAATTCACCTATAACACGATAGCAAAGTTTTATTGATAAAATTAATTTACATTAGTTTGTTTCATTTTTGTTGTGCCAATAAGCAAATAGTCAAATTGTTATTTGGATTCCTTTCAAATTAATTTTTTTCATCACGCATTAAATTCATTTGTTTAATCACAAACAAACAAGAACCGCAAGGGCTATAAGTACGAAAGTTATGCATTCACTGTGGGGATATAACTATTTTGTTATCTTAATCGTTTAGAAGCGACAAATCCACGTTAAATTATTTCCACTAAAATTACATCTCTTCTTCGTCCTCGGTGTTCGTCGCGTCCTCTTGGACCTCGCGATAATCGAGCTCGAGGGCGGCGAGGTCTTCTCTCGCTTCCGAAAATTCACCCTCCTCCATCCCTTCGCCGACGAACCTTAACAAAAAAAAATTTTTAAATGAATTTTAAAAAAGTCAATAAATTTTGATCGATATTAATATGAATTAAAATTGTACCAATGAACGAATGCTCGTTTGGAGTACATGAGATCGAATTTGTGATCGATCCGCGCCCAGGCATCGACGATCGCCGTCGTGTTGCACAAGCAGCAAACAGCCCTGCCAACCTTTGCTAAATCACCGCCGGGCACGACGGTCGGTGGTTGATAGTTTATGCCGACCTAGTCGAGATGGATTAATTTTGTTCCTTTTTAAAATGAATTCAGGTATCGAAAAAAAAAAAAAATGTATGTCGTGTGAATTCGAACCTTGAAGCCGGTTGGACACCATTCGACAAATTGCACGTGTTTCTGCTTCTTTATCATCGCAATTGCGGCGTTCACGTCTTTGGGCACGACGTCGCCGCGATAGAGCATGCAGACGGCCATGTACTTTCCTCTTCGCGGATCGCAATTGACCATTTGGTGATTCGGCTCGAAGCAGGAGGTCGTTATTTCCGCCACAGTCATCCTCTCGTGACCTGCCTTCTCCGCGGACATTACCGGTGCGTAGGTCGCCTAAAAAAATAATTAGGCGTAAGTGGTTGATTAGGGAAAAGTGGGGCAAAAAGGGTCAGTGGGGCAAAACTAAATGGGACTAAATGGGACGTTCTAAAATTATTGGGTAATTTTGTTTTTAAAAAGGCAATAATTTAAGGACGTGTCGTTTTGCCCCATTGATGCATCCTGATTGTTGGTCCCGTTTTGCCCCCACTGTCCCGTTTTGCCCCGCTCTCTCCTACGTGTGAAAGGCGCAAATGGGGAATTCTCCATCAACCCAACCACTTTTTTTTTCTTGACCTTGTCCTAGTCAATTATATAGGGGAGAGCGGGGTAAAATGGGACAGTTGAGGCAAAACGGGACAGAAAATCGGCATGTACCGATGGGGCAAAATGGGACATCCAACAATCATTGGAAAATTGCTTTTTGCACCGCTGTACCATTTTGCCACGCTCTCCCCTACAATACGTATATATACGATTCTATATCGTCCTTTTCAATAATCCAATACACGCCAAATCTCGAGAAATGCATGTACCAACTTATTGCCGAATATTCTACAAAATTTACAGCGGCATTAAAGGTGTCGCATTGAACGAAAAAAAAATATGATTATGATTTTCTGCTGAAAATATACTTCCTGATAAACCAAAAAATATAACACATATTGCATTGAGTAGTTTATGAAAAAGCAAATTTTTTTGTTCTGACATTTTTTTGTCCGGGCTCCTTCGTCCACGATATACAGTTAAACAAAAAAATGTATATCCGAAATGAGTGAATTAAACACTGAGTGACTGGTGCTGCAATTTAGCCAATTATGGAACAAATCCAACAGAGACAAAAAAAAATGGTCGAATTGGTGGAGAATGCCTCATATAGGGAAGAGCGGGGTAAAATGGAGCAGTGGGGCAAAACGCAATTTTCCAAAAAAATGTTCGATGTGCCAGCGCGGTAAAACGGAGCAGAAAATCGAAATGTATCAATGGGGCAAAATGGGTAATCCAAAAATGATTGAAGAATTGTTCCCGCCTATTCGAGAAGAATACTCACGAGAGGAAAATGTATTCGCGGATAAGGAACGAGATTGGTCTGGAACTCCGTGAGATCGACGTTGAGAGCTCCGTCGAATCGCAGACTCGCCGTGATCGACGAAACGATCTGTCCGATGAGCCGATTGAGATTGGTGTACGTTGGCCGGTCGATCGACAAGTTTCTTATGCAAAGCTCGTAGATCGCTTGATTGTCGACGATGAACGCCACCTCGCAATGCTCGAGGGTCGGATGGGTGTAGAGTATCGCGTTGTACGGCTCGACGACGGCGGTTGAAACCTTGGATCGAATATAGTTCACTGTGATTAAATATTATTGATTTTATGTATCGCCGATGACGATTACCTGCGGAGCGGGATATATGCTGAAGGTGAGCTTGCATCGCTTCGGATATTCGACCGAGAGCCTCTCCATCAGCAAACTCGAGAAACCGGAACCGGTCCCGCCGCCGAACGAGTGAAAGATGAGGAAACCTTGAAGACCGCGACACTGCTCGGCAATTTTCCGGATGCGGTCCAGTGTGAGGTCGACGATTTCCTTTCCTGATTTCGATTCAATAGAAAATTTAATGGAAATTTAATAGAAAAACGGGGACGAGTCGGTTCTTGTCGGTTTCTTAAAAATCATTATTATTCAATAATCAAAAAAAGCAAAGGGAGGAAGCCCTTCTGGTTTTTTTTTTAATAGAATTTTTGGTAAAATAAATTCTCTTTAAAAATATAATTATTGATCAGTTTAGACAGATAATCATACATTAATTTAAAAAAAATGATACTAATCGAGTATCCGTAATGCGAACGTGTACTCAAAAAGTACTTATACTTCTTACTTGAAACCTTTTAGAAAAAGTACTTAAAGTACTAAAAAAGAACTTGAAGCACCAAACAAATACCCGGTACTTCAAGTACTGCCCAGCTCAGAGTATACCCTATGTAGGGGGGACCGGGGCGAGATGGGCTAGCGAAAAATCAGGCTGACGCGGGGCGTAATGGGCCACCCTAAATAGGATAACTGGAAGGCTGCAACGGCGGATTATTGGCGCATGAGCACTACTGAAGGGTAGAAGATGGGAAACTCAAGATGTATGGCTAGGACTGTACAGATAGGCCGGCCTAGCCGACTAAAATATCTAAAATCGTTCAATCAATTTTTTTTTGTTTCATGGCTATATTCCACGTATTTTTTCCCGCTGATCACAAATATATCAATTACTTTACTCCCAACCCAGTATTTTCCATTTAAATCCCAAAAATACCATTCTCCGTGCATAAAATCGAGCCCCTTAATGCAGCATTGTACTTTAGGCCAAAAAGTCTGGTGGATTCGTGTTCAGCGGGCGAAAATACTTTGGAATACGTTGCAGGTAAATAAATAAAAATTCGTCAAGAAATTCCAAGACTGTAATAGCTTAGCGGGCTAAAACAGATTAGCCGGCTAAAATAGCTTAGCCGGCTAAAACAGATTAGCCGGCTAAACTACTTATAGCTAAACTAGTGGTTTTATAGTTATAAAATCCATTAGCCGGATAAGATACTTTAGCCGGCTAGACCGGCCTATCTGTACAGCCCTAATCTCGCCCCGGTCTCCCCCACTGTTATTAATGCTGCATACCGATTGTATAGTGGCCTCGGGCATAATTGTTCGCTGCGTCTTCCTTTCCGCTGATCAATTGTTCGGGATGAAAGAGCTGCCTGTACGTCCCGGTACGAACCTCGTCTGCGTTACAAATGCGATTATAAATCTACAAGTATATGTGCAACAATCGACTAATTTTAAGTAATCTTTTATTTAAATCGATTCCCATAAATTAATCTTGCCTACAACTGTCGGTTCGAGATCGATGAAAACTGCCCTCGGCACGTGTTTCCCCAAGCCCGTTTCGGAGAAGAATGTATTGAAGGAGTCATCCCCGTAACCGATTGTCTTGTCGCTCGGCATTTGTCCGTCGGGATGAATTCCATGCTCGAGACAGTAAAGCTCCCAGCAGGCGTTTCCCATCTGAACGCCCGCTTGGCCAATATGTATAGATATGCATTCCCTCTGCGATGGGGAAAACAGACAAACAACAAATATTTATTTATTTATTTATTTATTTATTTATTTACTTATTTATTTATTTATTTACTTATTTATTTATTTATTTATTTATTTATTTATTATAATATTATAATAAACGAAACCTCAAACGAAACAAGAAGTTGAAACATGGATATTGTTGCGGTTGCTTTAACGGTGAAATTACAGTATTTTTTTCGATTATTAGAACGCTTGCTGAAGCTGCTAGGGAGCTCATGAATAAAATAATGTTTTTCTCCCGGCTTCGCTAAAATAACCGCATTTCTTGCGTGCAACACGGGCGGAAAATTGCCTATTATTGACCAATGATCATTATCTGGTCTGGCTAAGCGCGTCGCTCTTGATTTCTCAACACTGTCGACGATCAGAACGTTAAATCTTTCGCTAGTCCGTTCCAAGCTGATGTATGCATCGACGATATGCACCATAAAAAAAAATGTACCGGCACTGTACATTTTTGTGCATCAACTGGTACATTAAATTTCATATATAATTGTGATGAAAAATAAATTACCTTAAATTTACTATAAAAGTTCTTTAGATCCAATAATTTGCTTCAATTTCATTGGAAAAGTTCATTAATTATTCACCATAATTGTACGTTAAATTGAATGTACCAGGTTTTGCATACAAACTTCGCGTCCGATGCATTAAATTTACAACTCTTGTTTTAAGAGAATAATTGTTAATTTTTTTTTTCCATAAAAATGGAGACGTTATAGCATAAATTCTTAAGACCGATTGCATTTAGGTTCAAAATACTATGGGCTACGGCAACGGTGGGTGAGTTCGATTTGGCCCTTTTTGTTATTATATCGTGGTTAAGTTGTTATCATAACTTGACTGCGCATGCGGAATGTTTAATGACAAAACAGAATGTTTAATGACAAAACACAATGTTTAATGACAAAACACAATGTTTAATGACAAAACACAATGTTTAATGACAAAACACAATGTTTAGTTACAAAACAGAATGTTTAATGACTTGTGTTTTCAAAACACAATGATTAATGACAAAACAGAATGTTTAATGACTTGTGTTCAGAATTCTAAATGGGATTGTTGTATCGCCATCGCTCTTGAGCATGATTAGTCTTCGGGTCCCGCAACGAGTCCTGAGAAATGCACTGCTGTTTCATGAGAACACACATGTTGCGAACGATGCGTCGAACTCATCGATTGCGCGTGCAGTCGTTGCGTGTAATACGTACTCGGAGCTGGGCTTCACCGGGCAAACTTATAGTATTTTCCAGAATTGAGCACAAGCGTTCATTTTAAAGTTAAAATAAAAAAATTACATTTGAAACTAAAAAAAATTACAGTTTCAATTACAAATTAAATAATACCTGACCTAAGTTAAAAGGCGTTAGTAGTAGTATTTTTTTTAAATTATTTCTTTACCTTGCCTTTTTTAGTAAAAAATATAAAAGTAGTTATAAGACAAATTTCTATTTTGGTAATTGGTTATTTCTTTAATTGACAACTTATGTTATCTTGATAATTGGTTAAGGAGAAGCTCGTTAATAAGCAAGCATACAAATTATTAACCAGTGCGCATGCGCAGTACTGTCCGATTCCTCCCTAAGGATTAACAAGGCTCATTGCTTCCCCCGGAAGCTCTGTTACTTCCGGGAGAGTAAAAGTCATTGCAGAATATGATGATTTTTCGATGCAACAAATGTGTTTATTTCAACGAAATCGAAAAAAAACGCTACACGAGAGGGGGAGAATTTTCACCTCGTGTGATTTCTTCACACTTCACAAGCAAACTTAACTTGCAGCATAACAAATCTTAACTTGCAGCATAACAAATTATTAAGGGACGCTTAACGCAAGAAGTCAATAAACTGCCTCGAAAAAATTCCTCACGAATAAAATAATGTTTTTCTCAAGTATTCACAAAGCGGAGTTAGAACTTTTAAACGCACACTCTTTCGCTTTATAATTATACCTTCCGCGCCATTTTTTCCGCCTGTCCCGTTCGTGTATCCATCGTTGCGATCGCGATAACAAAATTATTCGAAATATATAAAATAAAATAAATAGTTTAAGGCGACGCTTCCGGCAGGCACCTGATTAGGTAACTGACTGACGGAAGCACGAAAGTGCAGCAATCCACCTGTCAAGAGGTTCGATAGTAACAAATATATGTGTACATAGACTCGGGCCTTGACCCAGTCAAGGTAGTCAGTACGAAACCTTTAATAAGTAACGCTTCAATTTGCACAGTTCACCAGCTGTGTCGCGTCTACGCTCGGACAGGAAATCGATCTTAGACATTGTCACGGTGTGTAACCATAGCAGCTCGATATACTGTACAGCTTCTATTTCCCAATAAACTATTATTATTTTTATGTTATTTATCGTAGGGTAATTCATGCACATATTAATTACCAATTAGATAAATTATTACTCCTATTACTCATTTACTCTGCCTAAGTTACAATTACC
This sequence comes from Exephanes ischioxanthus, assembly GCA_958510785.1. NCBI lineage: Eukaryota > Metazoa > Arthropoda > Insecta > Hymenoptera > Ichneumonidae > Exephanes > Exephanes ischioxanthus. The sequence continues at coordinate 11,066,233 of OY294024.1, read as the reverse complement.
GTCCGATAAGTCATAAAATTGTAAAACATATTTTTTTTTAAATAAAAAATTAAATATTATTTTAATATTATTTTTGTATTATTTTTATGTTATTTATGGTGGGGTAATTCGTGTACATATTAATTATCGATTAAGTCAAGGCATTACTTGTATTACTCATCTGCTTCAGGTAAGTGACAATTATCGTCCGATAAGTCGTTGGAGTCTATACCCGATTTTTCTTATCAACGTAAAAATAATTGAGCGGGTAATCGCAAACGAAAATTAATTTAAGAAATGTAAGCGAGACTAACCATTGTTGAATTACTTGGATAAAACTGAGCACTCCAGCAATGTGAGCGCAACCCGTTTGTCACCTTTCGACTAGCACTGTTTCACTCGCGGAATGTCCGGGACGCTATCGGACTCAATATATTTATAGGCATAATAGCGTGAGTCCGATGTTTTACAAACGATTACTGCGCCGGCAGTTCGCAGCTCGGATCCTCCAGTTCGATCCATAAACAGTCTACTGTCCTGTCCATAAACTGTGCCGCACTGTCCTGTCCACCTGGGTTCGATGGAATCGCCTGCACTAAGGACAATCCTGGCGGCGCTATTTTATTTTAAAAATCGTTTCTTCACAGCCGTTTTTTGAAGTCTTTAGGCTTTGTCTGACAAATACGGTCGATTTTTTTTTAAATGAATTAACGTTAAAACTTTTCTACAACATTATATCGTTCGCATAAACTTTTTTTTTTCCAGCAGCTCGTACTTTTTTTTGTCACGATGCGTCAACTTTTCAAGTCGAGATCAATGATGAGGACGAATTTGTATTTTTCTCTTCCGGCGTTGACCTCGCCGAAAGCTGTGCTGTGATTTGCTCGAAATTAAAAATTTTCTCGTTTCTCATTTAAAAAATAACAAAAAAACTTTTTATTTCCAGCTTTTCAAGCCGAGGTGAGGATGAGGGAAAAATTGTATCTTTCTCTTGCGGAGTTCACTCCGCCAAAAATTGGGCTGTGGTATGCTCGAATTTAAAGGTCTCCTCGTTTGGCATTTAAAAAACAACAAAAAAACTTTTTATTCCGTCAAATCAAAGTTAAACAAATTTCTGTATAATGTTTCACTGCAACATGACATTTATTGACATATAATTTACGGAGATCAGGACATCAAGCTTAAATAGAAAACGTCATTTTTGATTTGTACACTTGAACAACTTGAATAACGTATAATATCAACAACAAAAAAAAAAAAAACGTTGACAAGTAAATAAATTATGACTGCACGTGTCGCTGGACTGTTGATTCACACTAATGGAATTTTTGTTTTAAAATAATCGAATTAAATATATATCATGCACTACGATTTCAATTGCTGCGCCTTTCTCAAATGTTGCAGAGACTTTTAATAAAAATAAAATTAACGCGACGTTTTATATAAATTATTTACATATTTAAAAAAAAAGAAAAAAAAAAGCATGAAATATTAATTATTAGGCGGTCGAAGGCGTCGCATCGCCATCGAACAGCAACTTTGTTAGTACGGTTTGGGGATAGTAGCGTGCTGCGCACAGCGCCCATAATTATTTAGTGCTGACAATATTTGGATTTCGATTGATACGATAAGTTAGATTTTCTTTGCTATGTCTTTTGTAGTTAAGCTATCATCGAGTTTTCATACGGAATTTTTAACGGACCGAGTACTTTCGTTTATCTGATAGGCACCGATGAAATTGAAGACATGGAGGTCAAGCTTGACGGACCTGAACTGAGATTAAGCTTGTCCAGTTCCTCGTCGGCCTTGTTGTTTTTAAGGTCTTGCTGAGTGTACAAGAATTTGTTCCATTCGTCGCCCCGTGGATGCGCCAGATTCTGCGAATAAAGATATTACATAAAATAACTGATAAACTAACAAACGAATAGCTTGTAAGTAAAAGTGTAAGTGTACGTGAAAGTGTAAGTAAAAATGTAATTAATATGTAAGTAAGAATGTAGCAACAAACCAATACGCTAAGAAAATGGGGAGTTGCAAGAAAAAATTATGCGCACCTCGGCTACATCGTAGACCCAAATCTTTCCGGAATCATCGCCGACGGTCACGTGGAATCCGCTCGGAGTCCACGAGACTCTGTTCAAGGCCGGACAACCGTCGACAACGACACTGGCCGTCGGTACTTCGGTGTCCTGATTCAAGTTCCACAGATCCAATCGACCTGAATCGTCGACGGCAGCGAAAAGCGCCGGATGCGTCGGGGACCAAGCCACGTCGTATACGTAGTCACCGTTGTGCTCGAAGGAATACAAAGGTTTGTTCTCCTTGAGACTCCAGAGCTTGATGGTCCAGTCGATGGACGAGGTGAGGAACAGATGCGAAAAATCTATCCCTCCTTGTACGGAATGTGCACTGATGCCCGTTACCGGACCTTGATGACCCTCGTAGGTCTCAGTGACTCCGGCTCTCGTGCCGTGACGACAAGCTGCGCCAAAACAATAAGATTTGAAACTAATGCACTTCAACTTCTAATATAAATATATAGCTTACAAATGATAAATTATAAATATTATTATTTGTATAAATATATAACAAATTACAATGATTCTGAAGATATCTGCACGACCTCGAATTTTACCTTCGCCAAGTCGCCGTCAGGAAGAAAAAAAAATTGTTCACTTGTAAAATGTTATCCTCTGAATGAACTTCCCAGAGCGAAGATTGTGCGATGCAAAATACGACCGTTATAACTTGAATGAAATTTAGTCCCATGCAGATATCTTCAGGGCCATGAATTATAGCAAATAGTAGTAAATTATTATTATAGTATTTATATCTTTTTAGTAGAAGGGTTTTTCCCGTCGAAACAAACAAATAAATAAATAGGCAGTCATTATTATTATAGTTCCGATAGTGAATTATTATAATAAATATATAGCATTATACGGCATAGCTCCATACCTGAGAAAACAGTTCCATCCTCGCTGCCGACAACGAAGTTGTTCACGTCTCCGTGCGGAAAAGCCAGACACGTAACCGAAATTGACTTGGACTGTTTAGTCTGAACATCGAGAGTCTCCTGGGGTTGCGACAACATATCCAAACTCCACGAGCACATCTTTCCGTCGGTCGATATACTAATCAAATTGTGAGCGTTTTGGGTTCCAACGACGTTTAGACAATAAACTGGATGCTGTAGAAAAAGAATACAACGTTTTAACAGTTATTGCAATGTCCATGGAATTTGAGCTTCGAATCATTGGAAAATGTAAATGCTCACCGTATGGGCGCTCGCCGATAGCGGCGTGCGTTGAATCGGCGTTCTCTTCTGGACTCTGTTGTCCCAGAGAACGATCTGACCGGAGTAAGTACCGCCGAGAATCAAGTTTGGATGGAATCTGGCGAAAGTCGTCGACATCACTGGTGACTGACAGTGAAATATATCTTCGGGAGTGGTTTTCTTGAATTTTGTGTTCCAAACGAGACACACGCCATCCGGATCGTTCGGTGTGTCCTCGTTGTTGGTGTAAGAGGCGGCCAAGAGTTCGGGAAATTGCGGAGACCAGTCCATCGATGTCACACAACGATTGCGCGACCAACGCTCGCAGAAGAAGGAACGATTCAACCACAGTCGCTGATGGCTCTTCTCGTCGCTGCAACGAGAATACATTTTATAATACAGATCGCAGATTTATTATCCTAAAAAAAATTTATTGTCAAGTCCAAGCTATCGACGCGATATATCAGGATACGTTACGTTTAAAAAAGGTTTGTTTTTTTTTTACTATATTTTCATTCAAAACGGCAAGGGTAAATAGAATTTTGACACTGGTTCGCAGTTACCGATGATGCTAAATCAATTCCGCAAATTTACTCCAATAAAGGACTTTTTTGACCAGACCAAGTAATCGACAGGATATATTCAGGATACGTTACAACTAAAAAGATTTTATTTTTACTTATTTTCGTCCAAAACGGCAGAGGTAAATTGAGTTTTTACGTTGGTCTGCAGTTATCTTTGATGATAAATCGATAGCATGTATATACTCTAAGTGAAGGAAATTTTCACAAGCCCAAGCAATCGGCGCAACATATTCGGGATGCGTTAATCTAAAAAGGTTTTTGTACTTATTTCCTTCTAAAACGGCAAAGGTAAATTGGACTTTGACATTGGTCCACAATTATCCTCGACGCTGAATTATTTAAGTCAATTAAAAAAAAAATATCTTACTTTCCCTCTTCGCCGTCCAAAGTTCCTGTGTAATCGGTATAAATGTCGACCGATTCGGCGAGAGCCCTCTCGACCACTCTGCTTGTTCTATCCAGGAATCGTTGAAATTCCTCGGAGAGAATGATCATTTGTTTCTCCTCCTCGCTGAGCTCTCGAACTGTGGGCAGCAAAGTAAGAAAATATAGTCGATAGAAAAAAAAAGTTTGTACATGTAATACATTTAATACATTTAATTAATTAATTTAATTTAATTATATACCTTCTTTGGGTGGCTTTTCCTTTTCTTTCTCCTGTTCGACCTGAGTGAGCGCAGGCTGAACTTCTTTGACCTGCGGCAGGCCGTGAGGCAGAATTCCAGGTGGAAGTTTGCTCTGGAAGCCGTCCATGTGAGGCAAGCTGTTCTCTTCATCCTCGGCTTGGCCATCATCATATGTCAAAACTGTGGTGAATAAGCTAGCCCCGAAAAAAGATAGCCCTAACTCTACTGCGATCGCCTAACGGAACAACAATCTCTGTCTCTACTCTTCGATCAACGATTATCAATTTTTTAATTTTGTTTTTTCTATTTTACTCAATAAATTCTCACGATTTGACGCAAAGCTCTAAATTACTTGAAGACTTTAAGTTTACGATGCAAGCATGCGTCTTAGTTATCGCTCATCCATACAATTTTTTTTTTTTTTCATTTCTATTTCTGTCTTCCATTATCTATAATTTTGCAAGTACGAATGTTCGTTAGTTATCGTAATGATTTTGGCGCGGGTGTGGAAGAAGTGGTATAAGAGTGTCGGGGGAAAAGTGGCTCGTTGTAAGCATGCTAGGAAAGTGTGTAAAACGTGCATTTAGACTAAATTTAAAGGTCCGTTACTTAATTTTTCGTTTATCGACAATTGTAACGGGGAAACCCGTCGGTGGGTGAGATAAGCTTATCTCGGTGGAGACATTTTTGCGGAATTATGATTATTCGTTAGAGACCCCTTAATCAACCCTTAATCGTATCTTACAATATATGGTAAGATTTTTCAAAGCGAGATGAAGATTTTGTTAAAATTTCGATAAGCCTCTTCGATAAGAAACGCCTAAAAATGTTTTTTTTTATATTCGAAAAAATAATTTACTGAAAATTCTTTTTGTTTTCTAAAAAATGTTATTGACTATAGAGATTACTTTTCAAACTCGTTTTTCGTATTACGACCCCAATTTATCATTACAATCGCCCAGGATATTTGCAGCATATCTTAGCACGTCGAAATATTCGAAAAAAATAGTTTAATCACAAATTGTTTTTTCTTCCAAAATGTAATTGACGATAAAGATTATTTTTTAAACTCGAATCTCGAGGAAGCTACTTTTAGCATACGATAAGCTAAAATTTCGAATTGCGACCCCAATTTATCATTACAATCGCACAGGATAATTTTGCAGCATATTTTTGGATGTCGAAATATTTGAGAAAAAAATCTTTAACTGCAAATTTCTATTTTTTCCGTCAAGCTGCTCTCGTATAATCGATAAACCCGCCCTCAGCAGAAATGAACAAATTCAACGGGGTCCGAATAATTGAGAAGCCATAAACATAGTGTAAAAAAAAGAAATTGATTTAACGCAGCTTCCCGAGCCTCATGCATCCAAAGTGGGAACATACCTTTGTACAAAGGACGCAAATAAACGTAAGTGAGTTCAACTCTACGAACTTAAAAGGGTCGCCCTCTGTGCGACGCCATTCATTATCTACAAAAACTCTACAGAGTCTCTAATCATGCACTTCCTGATTTTCTTAATAATGAAAAAAAAATTACTGTTGTAGAAGATGTTTCAAAATTCACAGGTAGTCGAGCGGACGATGGAAATTTCTTAATTAAAATACGGTGCACAAAGCTACTTGGGAGACGATGAGACTTATACATATTGTACTCCAAGTTCTACTGCTAGTCGTGAATAATGTGAATCGAAAAGTTTAGCTGTGCAAAAGAACGAAACGATTAAAGGAAAAAGAAAATACGACGAAATTCAAAACGAAAGTCTCCTGGACAACTTTTTTTTTTACAATTACACTAAACGAGTGGCACAGCGTTTACAAGCGTTTTCGGTACGGGAGCCTGACGATTGATTCGATTTTTAGAGTGCGTTACGGAACAGGGAAATGAAAAGTCAATTATTACACACTTGTGAAATTTTCATGAACGCGATAAAAAAAATATATTAAATAAAAAAAAAAATAAACAATATAAAAAAAGCTTGCAATGCTCGTGACACAATTAATAAAAGTGAATGAGCTTCAGAGAAGATCACCTACCTGTGAATTCGTCCTCCCACTCTAAACCAGGATTTAGATTGTACTCGTCTTGAAGGAGGGAAAAGAAAATGTCAATCAATTTCGTATCTTATCTCGTTAGCGCTCCGTCTCTCTCGTAAATTGATCGTCGACGTGTGCAATTCGTTTATCATTCGCCTTAAAACGGTCAAATTTCACGTTTCGACCCATCGACGATCGGTACGCAAAGATTGGAACGATCTTGAGGTGGGTTCGTGTTTGTATTTAATTTTACTGCGTGCAAATACGGTCAACCCTGTAAAAGCTGTAGCGATATTTATATATCCTGATTGCAAAATGTTTTCTCTCTTTTCTTTTTCGCAAAATTTGATACATCGATTATACATACATGTATATTAATGTATGCATAGATACGTAAAAGCCACTCAGTCACAGGTGAAACCTTGGCAGTCAGAATACCTCGTTTCGCAATGAGAATCCAAATACTCCAAAGCACCAAAAAGTTTCATTCCTTCACCGAAAGTTTCATTCCTACATACTGATTGCAAAATTTTTTTCTCACGTTTTTGTTTTCTCAAATTTAATGTAATTTAATTCATCGATTATACATACAGTAGTAGGCAATTGAAGTGGAACACGATATTTTTCGCCAGTTTTGGTAAAAGTTGAACCCTTTCACGTATACTTTCGCCAAAATCACCTTGTTCCACTTCAATTGCCTACTACTGTACATGTATAGATATACAGTACATGTATGTTTAATTTATCGATTATACATACATATATAAATGTATGTATTCATTCATAAAAGCCACTCAGTCAGAGGTGAAACTTTGGCAGTCAGAATACCTTGTTTCGCACGAGAATCCAAATACTCCAAAGCACCAAAAGTCTCATACCTATATTGCTATTCCAAAATGTTTTCTCTCGTTTTGTTGGTCACAAATTTAATTTATCGATTATACATACATATATAAATGTATGTATTCATTCATAAAAGCCACTCAGTCAGAGGTGGAACTTTGGCAGTCAGAATACCTTGTTTCGCATGAGAATCCAAATACTCCAAAACACCAAAAGTTTAATCCTTATATCCTGATTGCAGAATGTTTTTTTTTCTCTCAGATTTACTATATCGATTGTACATACATATATAGATATATGTATACATTCGTAAAAACGACTCAGTCACAGGTGAAACTTTGGCAGTCAGAATACCTCGTTTCGCAATGAGAATCCAAATACTCCAAAACACCAAAAGTTTAATCCTTATATCCTGATTGCAGAATGTTTTTTTTTTCTCTCAGATTTACTATATCGATTGTACATACATATATAGATATATGTATACATTCGTAAAAGCCACTCAGTTACAGGTGAAACGTTGGCAGTCAGAATACCTCGTTTCGCAATGAGAATCCATATAACCCCAAGCACCAAAAGTTTCATTCCTTCACCGGTCAACACAGCCATACCCTTTATTCGTTATTGGTTTTAAGGACGATTAATTTAAACTGTTGATTTTTTTTTTCATTTTCATCGCGAGCTCAAGTTAATCAACGAATTTTAGGCACAACAATCCAACCATCCAACACCATCGACAACAATCCGTTTATTATCTGCTATTAGTAAGATTGTTACATAGTTAGACTCCCAACGTTCCGATACGAGAATGAACGTGATATGTAGTTTTGAGAACTCCGGAAGGTGCGTTAAGTTGTGACAAGATTCTGCAATAGATAGTAAATCCCATTTAATCGGGACGTCGCTGTGGCACAGGCCGAGTAACGATTCGATCTGGTTTCGATTCTACATTTTTTTTTAACAAAAACGATACTTTAGTACAATGTACAAAAATTGTATGAAATTCAATGTACTAGTACTGGAAGTTGTTATGCATAAACTGGTATATTAACCTTCATCCACAATTGTGATGAAAAATTAACTTACAGTATATCAAAAACTTCAGAAATATTTTACTTTAATTTCACTCTAAAAGACCATTAATTTTTCATGAAAATTGTACATTAAATTGAATGTACCAGTTTTTGCATAAAAATGTCTAGTCCGGTAAATTAAATTGACAATTTTTTTAAACAGTGTTAATGCTTTTACAGTAGGAGCCTCTGGTGGATATAAAATTCACTGCACTATTCGAAAAATCATGTGATAAGGCGATTCGTTACTCGGTCGTCCATAAATTCTTTACGTACGCATATATATCTATCGATAAGGAAGATTTTTTTATAATCAAAATAGTGTGTAGATCATCACTAGAATAATTAACACGCACCGACGGGATACCAAAGGGGATAAAGCGGATGGATAAATATATTTAGAGATAGAGAGAGAGGAATCCATGTTTCGTGTAAAAAAAACTTGTCTACCGTCACTAACGGCGAGTATGTCGTTGCAAAGAAGCCTCTCTATGTATTCTGAATTTTGTTTTTTTTTTCTTTTCAATCTATAATCGTCTCTGGTTGACCAACACCGATCTTGAAACTGCCGAGAATAAAGCTAATATTCATCTAAGACTCGGTTAAAAACCAAGAGAAATTATAACTTACCGTAATAGTCGAATGCATGAGCTGAGGAGGGGAGCGAAAAAAATTGCACTTAGTTACGATTTAATGCCAGTAAGATATTTACGATAATAAAAAAAAAAAAAAATAAAAAATAATACCTTCCTACACTCAGAAGATTACGGTTCGCGTCAAAGTGCTCGAGTAAAATTTTTTTTCATTTTTTTTTTTGTTAATAGGGTAGATGGTAAACGATTAACGCAACGCCGAAAATAATTGCAACGTAAACGTTGAAAAAAACGTAATAATGACGAAAATAATAATATGAAGAATGAGAGTCGATGAACCGATTGGGAAACCGATAGGCGAAACGTGGGATGAATTTGATATTCTGTGACTCATCGAGTACGTATTTGTTTTTTTTTCTTGTCGCGATGACAAAGAAATTGGAATTAGATCAATTTATCTTTTTTTTTCTACAAAATCGTCGTGTACGCAATTGTTTGTTACTTGTGTAAAACTGTAAAAACTATGTATAACTATTGAAGTATCGAAGTGATAAAAATGAAAAACAAATTGTTGCATCCCGTCGCTCAATGTGGATACAAATCACGTTGTGGGTTGACGGGCTTCGCATCAGAGGAAACACACATATTGTATCGAATGAATTTGATCGAACATGACTAAATTGTCGACGTGAAAATCGTACTCCGAAAAATCGTCTGAACATTTTTAGCAAGACTACTGTTCGCGTAAGTATATCCGTACCTTTTTGCTTGTTGCGATTACAAATAAATTAGATCAGTTTATCATTTGTCATAAAATCGTTACGTAAGAAAATATGTTATTTTTTAAATATGTCACTTATATTGAAATATCAAAAAGTGATAAAAAAATGAAAGAGGAATTGTTGAAACTCGTCGCTCAATGTGAATTGTTTAATCATGTTTAGCAGATTTCTACAGTCCGCATACGTATATTTGTACTTTTTTCATGATGCGATGCAAAAACAATTAGATCATCATTAATCTTTCCTTCAAAAATCCTCACGTAAGAATTTTTTTTAAATATCTGTAACTATTGAAGTATCGAATTATAAAAATGAAAGAGAAATTGTTGAAACTCGTTCAATGCGGATGGAAATCATGTGTGTTGACGGGCTTCGCATAAGAGGAAACGTACATATTCGATCGAATGAATTTGATCGAACATGACTAAATTGTCGCCGTGAAAATCGTGCTCCGAAAAATCGTCCGATAATTTTTAGCAGATTTCTACCGTCCGCGCATCAGATTGTCGTATCTCACTTACATGCCTTGTCACACTTATGCCCACCCCCCTAAGTTTCTCTGCACAAAATTTCACTATCATTTCGGCCAACTATCGCAGCAAGACGATAATAACAACCGTTCAAGAATAAATTGGGAAAAAATGATATTATTCCTTGGGTGATAGAGGAAACGTCGAGTGTCGGCCAACGTGAACCGGAACAATCCCTATCGACAGTCAGAACATACATTACCAATTTCTCTTTAGCCCTAAGCAATTAAAAGCGCAGTGAAGCAGTTGAGCCCTTGTGCAAGCGACACGACACGAAACCGCATATATCACAACAATTCGTACAAGAAAAAAAAAAAAATGAAAATAATTATCTGTACGTTCACGTTTCACAGTTTCAACAGTACACTATTCGGCACGAAGAAGCAAAATCGAATTTTCCAATCACTCACAATATTACAACCGCATTTTTTTATATCCTCGTTTAATGAAAATTTTATTATTGTATAAAAAAAAATATAAGCATAAACTTTGCGAAAGCCGAGTATGTTCGTCTTTCGTGCAAATACATTCGATAAATTTCGACATTAGAAACGTTAAAAAATCAATTACAGAATTTCCATAGTTTTTCGTCATGCGTGACTTTTTTTTAGGATTTTTCATTTGATGAAAAAATTGTTTCAATAAAATTCCAATAAATCGTCCGGAAATTACGGTTGCGATTATTACCAACAGTTATTGGACAAATGGATTTTGCTCAGCGGTGCTTTTGAGGGGTGTGGAGCAACACGCCCGATCCGACGTGATAAGCAGCACGATAGGCTTGACGAAATTACAGTAAGTTACGATAAGTCGAACGACAAGCGAGCGACGTTCCGTTTGTAATTTTCAGCGTAGCAAGCATTCATGGTAAAAAAAATTGTATGAAATTTGATGTACTGGTGCTGGAAATTTGTATGCATAAACTGGCATATTAAATTTCACGTACAACCGTGATGAAAAATTATCGTACAATATATTTAAAACTTTAGAAATAATTGACTTTAATTTTTCTAAAAAAAAAATTAATTCCAATAATTTACTTTAATTTTACTGTAAAAGTCCATATAATATTTATCACGATCGAACATTAAATTTAGTGTATACGTTTTTGCATGAAAAACTTCCAGTCCGGACCATTAAATTTATCATTTTTTAAAAGTGTTTTTGATAATCAAGAAGCTTGTTTAGGTAAATTAGAGATAGTGAATTGGGATCGAGCTCCACATCCCGCAAGCTTATTAACAAACGGTCATATCTCTACCATCTATGATACGATTATTAAACGGTTAATGGAAAAGGAAGTAAAATAGTAGACAAAACATACATAGGTAGTTTGGTGCAGACCCACCTTTCCTGGGACGCCACCAGTCGGTCTCAAAGTAGCCTGCGGAGCAAGAGTGAGTTGGTGACGTTGTCGTACAGTAGGAGTAGATCGTATTTGTGGAAGAGGAGGCGGATAGTCCTTGTGTCCAACACCGGTTGATTTGACCATTCGTATTGCGAGACAAGGGAACACGCGCACACGTTAGATAAAACCGCAAGATCAGTCGGCTTTTCGATTAAACGAAAATAAAGCGGAAAAAATTAAAATAAAACGTACAGTTCATACCAATAAAAATTATTCTTTACAAGTTCTACCCATTGCCCTGACATGCAGAAGCAATGTTTTTTTACTCACCGACTAATTTTGTGATTTAATCGTCAAAGATATTTAAGCATTGTACTTAAAGACGAGGCAAAATCGAATCGATTTCATTTTTTTTTTTTTTTTTTTGTGGAAAAAACCGCAACCGTATAGCCAACCACCACAAGATACCGACCAAATGTTTTCAGAATATTTTCCATCTCCGAGACGGTAAAGGCGAGTGGATTCATCATTCACCATCACCTTTGTCAAAGTGGGAAATTTTTTTACCGTTGTATTGACGCAATGCCTAATGCGGGGTATCTTTGGATAAACCACGATTAATTCCATTGATGACGAGCGAATGGAGTTTTACAAATAAAATGAAAGTGTCCAGGAAACATTCCCATTAAAAAAATATTGCGACGGTAAACGAACCGGTCAAATATTTGACGACTCGTACTAATTATGGATTTTTTGTCATAGAACTTTGATTAATCAACTTTCTCATTATGAGGTATTTTGACTTCCAGAATAACTGATGAAAAATGGTAATGAAAAATGTAAAATGGTTAATGGTTAATAACCATGAAGGTATATCACGTAAACGTTAAAATTGAAGAACAATGTTACACGAAATCGGTTTTATATTGGGGAGAAAATAAATGATTCGTGCGAGTCACGCAAAACTCGATGTGATTGATGAACGTGTGAATCTTATGTCGTATGGGAAATAAAGTATGCCGTGTGAATATGTAGGTTTCCTCGTGACTAAAGATCAATCGTATGGAGAGATCGGCAATGTTAAATACGAAAAAAATAAATAAAATGATTGGTAGAACCAACATCGGTTTAAGTATGCTTCACACGTACGTTCTGTACTGAAATTGACTGTACTGAAGTACTGAAATTTTTATCGAATTAAACTGTTAACTTATGCGTGATGCATCCTTAATCGGTAATTAATGAATGGGGTTTAGACTAGCGAATACCGAATGAAATTGTACTGGGAGCGATTAAGTTTACCGTTTAGTGACAATCGCATAGTCGTCATTTGGTCGACGATGCGCGGACTGAAATTTGATAGAAATGGAAAATGAGTCGAACGCGTTTATCGCTAAAGCTCCTCGCGTTGTGCCACGTGCTGAAGTGTGACGACAGAAAAGCTTGAAATCACAGTTAGAGATCGTATCACGTGTAACGCTACAAGCAATCCATCAGCAACGTGTAGGGGACGACGAATCGTTTCGACAAAAACCGTAAATTCGTAACACCATTTTTACATCCATTGCGAGTCGTAATTTTCGTAAAATTTCTGATGGATCGTTTGACTGCACACTAAACATAACGCATTAGTCCGTCGACCATTACTCAATTAAGTGGCAATTATTTTCGGCATAACGACAACGTTTAGTTGTTGTTTCTTCATCGCTTGTGAAACCGCAACGTACAATCGAACTCGATTAATTTAATAGGATAACAAAACTCACCGTCGTGGGTTGCGTGAGCCGTTTGAGCGGTTTGCGTCTGCTTGCTATAAACTACGGGCTCTTTTGGCGGAATGTTTGTATGAGCAACCGACACTACTGTGAGCTCGCGAGGGGCTTTCTTCTTGACTGTAGCGCTGTTTTAAGAATATGGCTTTAGTTCCACATTTCTACATTATATGGAACGCGAGATCTGCGATTGCTCGAATGGACCGTTATCGATAAATCCACGATCCCAAATAATCGGTGAACACGGACAGGAGACCAGCAACTTTTTCTTTTTATTCTTCTCATTTTGTTTGTTAATAATTTTAGCATCCACCGAAATTTCAATTTTGTCCATTCCAGAAATGGCAGATCCCTGAATTTAAATCGGATTTTTTTTTTTCTTTAAAGGACTGATATACCTCTGAGCGGCGTTGATACTGGTTTGCTGTATACTAGCATCCGGCGTGGCATTGGCGCTTTGATCGGATGTAAGAGAATTCATACTGGAAAGACTTGACAGTACATCTGGGAAACATAAAAAAATATGCGTACATAACGTATTTTGTGTATTTCGTGTATTTTGTGTATTTTGTGTATTTTGTGTATTTTGTGTATTTTGTGTATTTTGTGTATTTCGTGTATTTTGTGTATTTTGTGTATTTTGTGTATTAAGTATATTTTGTATATTTTTTGGTATGGTTATAAAGTATTTATACCCGACACCGGCGCAACGCCGAGGGATGACAGCATAGCATCAAGCTCTCTTCGATGGTCCTTGTCCGTTCCGGCTGCCCGGACAGTTGCCTCTTCGACCTTTGTTATTATAACAAAAATATAATGTTTAGCAAACAGTTAAAGGCGCAGATAATTTCTTGTATATTTATTTACATCTTTCTGTTCCTTTTCTCTCCGGCGTCTCTCCTTTTCCTCCCTTATGGCTTGAAGCTTGGCCTTCTTTCTTTCCAATTCCGCCTTTCTGTCAGACATCATGTCTGTTTCTCACGCTGCAATAACAGAAACACCGTACAAAACACTTATTATTTATTTTCTCTTACAATGCTCTATAGTTTCACAATCTGTGCGAGAGTTATTTAATATTTACTCCAAATCGACAAGCAAAGATGTAGATAATATACAGACGAGTAGAAAAAAAGTCTGATGATGAAAATTATCAAAGCAAAAATCAATTAAGCATAACGGCAATGACGTAAGTGCCACACAAACATAAATTATTTGTCACACCTTACAATCGTCCAAAAGTTTCACAATCTGCATGACAATTACTTAATCTTTATTTCGTAAATTGCCAAGCGAAACTTTAGATAATAATTATTCCGTTAAATGAATTACAATTAGGATGATATAAAGACCATTAGAAAAGTGTGAAAGAAAAAGAATTAAGAGTAACGGTAAAATACCCTCGATATTTTGATGTATGACCCGATGCATTGATTCGCTATTCGCTATATATATGTTATATATATATATACATGATATGTGGGTGCGTATATATATATATATATGGATGCAGAATTTATTGATTTCCGGTCTGTCACCGGTCACCTCCGTTACAGAAAACGCGCAGCTATTTCGCCGGAAAATTTAACCGGTTCGCTGTGCAAAATGATTGTGAATCTTCGTTTCTTTTCGATCGAGTCGAATAATATTTGTCAGTCGAGTCAGCGAAGGTGAATTTATAGCGGGTCGATGACGATCGGCGAATCTCGATTAATATTTAGAGCTCGAATTATGCATTACCTTGTTGTTGAGCCTACGGGACAGTACACTTAATTTATTACACTTATTTCGTACACGATACACGGACGAGACAGAAGACACAATAGACGTTTACGATCAAACGCCCGACACACTAAGATTCCATCTTTCTTTCCTTCCTCCGTGACGTATCGCGGCTACTACGGTAGTCACGTGACTGTCGCGGTAAATGGGTAAATGCTAGAATTGGGTAGAGCCAAGTACGACGAATCTATTGAATGTCATCTCAATCGATTCATTTTTAATTTTCTACAACATAGAATTTATGATCGAATTTGTAGAAATTTTCTTGCGGGTAACATTTTTTTCGTTAGTTTTTGTACGATCCGGGAATCGACACAAAGCGCCGCCGCGCGGTCACAGCCCGAAGCTGGTTGACGTATTTTACATAATTTTCATTGCGCTATTCTCACTCGTACCGCACGGACGAAAGGTATAACTTTAGTTATTTATCGCCGAAACAGCAACGAAATCTTCGGTGTTCATCGTACGACTGCTCACTGACAATCTTCATAAATATGGGTATCGTAAGGTTAGTGCAATGTAGAACACAGACAGTTTTTATTTAGTGATTTGTTTATTTATTATAATGGTCAAACCCTTTTTTACAACACGGTTTTTTTACTTAATCTGTCCATGCAAAGAGAGTTGATACAATATTAGTATAAGTATAATAGAAAATATTAAGTAACCAACATGCGCTGAATTGTTCCTCTAATAATTTTCTTGATTTTGTCTCACAATAGTTTTGTCGTTTTGTGGTAAAAAATTTCGTTTGCAGATTGGCACTGAAATCGAGTGTAGCCGGTGGGCTTGTGTATTACACAGTCCAGGAAGGCCTCTGGTCAAGCCCTGAAGAAAGTATGAAGGCCTATAGCAAGGTTTACAACACTGTGGCTCCGTTACTACAGAAAAATATCTCTGACGATATCGCGAAGGAAGTGAGTATACGATACAACTTGTGTAGTAGAGAAAGTAAACGAAAAAAATCTATGTTGATCTATTAATTTAGATATTGGAACTACCGAATATGTCTACAATGACAAACTGCGCAAGAGGCATGTGGAACAAGGGTGTCATAACGAGTATTAAATATGTGTCCGAACTTCCGACTCACGTATCTAATGGAATAGATTCTATGATGTCTATGGCTACGTCGGATTCTGGCAAAACTCATTGATGTAATATAGAAATATTAATTACAGGGATAGAATGTGTATATAAACTGATATGTTATGAAATAAATTGAATCAATAAGTGGCATTTGTAATTAATTTTTTGTCACCTTTCATTACGGTTGGTAAGAATATAAAAAAAACTCGTACAATCGTAGAATATTCCTGTGTCGGATTAATCAGTACGGTCGATAACGAAAACTGCAGCTACCACGCATGCATAGAAATGTTGGAAATTGCAATGAGCGCAAGAGACATAGTTGCATTTTCCGAATCAATGCCATGTAAAAATTGTCGACATTTGGGGTAAAAGCGAAGTATCATCGAACCCGGTATTGAATTCTACATCACTAATAATTTGTTTGTTCTCGAAATATTTAATATTCGCTGAATGTCCATTCATTACAGTTTTTGTTACCGACCAAGTCTGTTTCACCTCGCCATAACGCTTATGCAAGTTACGCCGCATTGATTGGGACCCGGTGTGACTATCGATACCGACCGTCGGTAACGAAAACTGCAGGTATCTCACTATCGCATCGCATAGTTATCGGAAATCGCTCTACACGCTTAGGCAATTTACGCCGTATACATCCTTACGATGCTTGACGGCTCGGAAACTCTGACATAGTGCTATAATGTTGACGATCATAAATATTGTCTTAATAATAAAATTAAACTAGACACATCATTATATAACAAACCCGTATAACATATACATGGATATTTGACAAACGGAGAACACGAACCTCCAAAATCTGTGTTATGTCTATACGGGTCGGTGCTCGTATTGCAAACGTCTACGTCGTAAGTTTTCTTCCGTCAACAGAAATAAATAAAAAATAATCTTTCCCCCCGCCAGTGTGCAGTCTCAATGATAAGAGGCCTAAACTGCCACTTTTTAACATGTCTCGTAACATTAGGCTAGTGTCTGACGACTAAAGAAAAAAAAAAAAATTGCATATTTGCAGGAAAGCAACAGTTAGAAATACTCTGAAAACCATTAATCTCTACGATGGTTTACTCTATGATATTTCTGTGCGCCATATGCGCGTCGACGAATATTCAACGCGCACAATCAGTTTCGACGTATCCGAAGCTCCTTGTAGTGTCGTACGACGGCTTTCGGTAAGTATACCGAAATTGTTTAAAATTGTTCGAAACATTTTTTCAACGTCACTAAAACGATACATGTTGCAGGCACGATTATCTCGACAGAAACGTGACCGGGTTCATGAGTCGCTTGAAGAGCGCGGGGACTCACGCCGATCGTATGATCAACGTATTCGCGACCAAAACTTATCCCAATCATCACACGATTGCCACCGGATTTTACACAGAGAATCATGGAGTTATCGACACGCAGGTCAACGTCGACGGTAAAACTATAAACGACTCTGCGCAACTCTTTCAGTACGATCCAACTATTCTTCCTATCTGGGTAAGTATTTTTTTTACCTGTATTTATTTTTACCTGTAATCAACTCAGGGTCGATAACTCAGCTCGGAAACATGTTAGATACACACATGTTCACGTGAAGACATAGTCGAAATTTACTTATCTAGATGCAGACTTTATAAGTTGTAAGCTTACTTTCTGTAAACTGAAATAATAATAATAGTAATAATGTATGTTCCTCGTCACTTTGTTGGAATTTCATGACGCAATCATCTTCGTCATTTAGCTCTGCGGTTTCAAAATGACTGCTCCAAGTTTGAGACGCTATGTACATGACTAAATGTACACATTACAAATTACAAAGCATTGTAACTAAATAAGAAAGCAAATTTTTTTGTGGCTCCAAGTTTATTTCTGGTTGTTGCTCCGTTGATACTTTCAAGAGCAGACAAATCTGCTGTTTCCATTCAATTTGTCGCATGAAAAGAATCCACAGCTTCAAAGCTTTCTTTCCAAGCCATTGACAATTTGTATAATTCAAGCTGCGATAGATTTTCTTATTAAACATACCAATTATCAGAAATACTTTAGCTGTTTACGCCGGACAATTTAACATTCTATCTAATTTTGCTCTATTAGCTTTTACCTTCTTAAACTCGGATATTTCTTTCAGACAATGAATGAGCAGAAGGGCAACGGAAGGCACTCCGGAACTGTTATGTGGCCAGGTTCCCAGTACGCGTACAACGGCACAGTGCCAGAATTCGTAAAGGAATTCAATATATCCGTTCCGTGGAAGGAAAGAGTCGATACAATGATTTCCTGGTTCTTGGATCCGTCGAAGCCCATAAATTTTGGAGTGTTGTACATCGAGGAACCGGACTTTCACGCCCATGGATATGGCATCGATGCGCCTATCATAAACGAACTACTGAAGAAACTCGATAACATTACGAAATACCTTTACGACAAATTGGACGAGAATAATCTGAAGGATGTAAATGTCGTGCATCTCAGCGATCACGGTATGGTCACCGTGACGCTCGATCGGGTTGTGAACATAACGAGTTACATCGGCAAATCCGGTTATCGAGCCATCTCGAAAAACACGATTGTGCTAATCACACCCGATTCCGGTTAGTATTTTTTTAATTATTAAATTTATTATTAAATTTAAATTAATGTCTACTTTCGACTGCTGAATCAGCGATTAAGTACGCAATTCAAGTACTTTTACTCAAAAAGCAAACAACCAAAATCGTCATTCAAAACCGAAGCCGTTAATTTTTTATTTAGGAAACGAAGATGTTATTTACTCGAAGCTCAAAGCTGCAGCTAATGGAACATTGAAGTTTCAAGTTTATAGACGCGAGGAGATACCGAAGAGATATCACTTCAGTAATAATCCGAGGATAGGAGACATTGTCGTGAGTGCCAACAACGGTTACGCGTTCGAGGATCTTTTCGATAGTCTCGAGTTTTACAAGAAAACGTTTAATATAACAGGTTAATATGTGTTGATAATTGTGTCATGGCATTGAAATACGAACGGTCGCTGTTCACAAATCGTAATTGTAATCTTCTTTTCTTCTATATGCAGTAAATAAACAATCGGAGTTTGGAGAACACGGTTACGATAACGAGGACACCAATATGCATCCAATATTTTTCGCTCGAGGACCTGCATTCGTTTCGCAGTGCAAACTAGAACCATTCAACAGCGTAAATCTATTTCCGCTCTTCTGTAAGATATTGGACTTGGAGTGCCATGCGGCAAATGGAACATTGCGTGCGTTTAGCAAATGTTTAACGTCGTCCGCTGCTTCGTCTGCCTCGATCAGCAATTCTCTAAGTAAGCGAAAGTTGCTCAATATTCGTCATACGAAATTATTCAATGCCCTCATTTAAATTTTCACGCTACGTGCGAAACCGCGCTTTAAAACTATTATTTTTACAGAACAAATGAAGCTTCGAATAAAATTGTGTTACTCAGTAAAAAAAGATCCGTAGTTTTGACAAACTTTTTTTTCCAGTATCTTTCCTTTAATTTTTTCTTTAATCTTACAACATATATTTGCAAAATGAACAGAATTTATAACATTAACTCCATTTATAAAATTAGGAAAACTTGTTTGTATAATTAACGAGAATCGAGTTGTGAAAGTTTGTGAACAAGAAACTTTGCAACTAATTTTTCTGTGTAGTGACTTCGAAGCCCAAATCTTTGAAATTTATATTTATCAAGTTTAAATTCGTCAGTTCGCCCGAGATTCGGGATCAAAAGTTTGTCCCCACCGATCTTCTCAATGTTTATTTACACGCGTGAGAGTAAAATAAAATCAATCTTGTATTTTCAGTTATAGGTTTATCCTGCCTGGCAGCGATCATCGCAATTAACGTAATCATAATATACATAATTCGAAGACGACGCAAGCACTCGCGTCTTCAAAACAGGTACGTCATTTAAAAAATCAGCTCGATGGACGACGAGACCGTAGAGTAGCCCCATAGCGTCGCATAATTATTATCTGTTTTATCACCAACTCAAAAATTTCAATTAATTTTCATTACTTTGTACGATACATCGCGGGAGGCCGCGATAATAATTTTTTGGTTTTTCAGGCTTCCTTACGAGGAAATCGGATAATTTTACGAAGTGCACAGCTCCCGTTAGTGTGACTCTTTAAGTTGCTTACGTTGATTTTGCCGTGCTTTCGAAAGTTTCGTCTACGTATAGCTTGGAAGTTTGTAGTGGTAGAACTTACATGCAGCAGTTTGAGCAGTTTCCCTTGGGCACCAATCTCACGTAGTAATCAGTTTGAATTAAAAAATTAAAAAATAAACATTTTAAGTTTTATAAGAACTAAAAAAAAATGTGATTGTATTTACTGCACGTTTGACGTAAATTAGTGTTTCAAACATTCGTCGTTTATCTTGACGACGAAAACGCTAAAATTGTGTTGTAACATTGACAATACTATTTTCAGACGACTGTACCATGAGCATTGGGATGAAAATCAAGAAAATTTCTGACTATCATTGGACGCATTCGATGTCACTGGCGGCTAATAATAAACGTGGCATTGAAGCACTTAAAATTTTTTTTTTAAATTAAAAACATGATGCAATGAGTTTGAAAAAAAATCGTGTATCATAGACGTGTACTTAACGGCATGTGTGTTATGTGCGTGTATAATTTCGAATACACGTATTTGT
Source organism: Exephanes ischioxanthus (assembly GCA_958510785.1). Lineage (NCBI taxonomy): Eukaryota > Metazoa > Arthropoda > Insecta > Hymenoptera > Ichneumonidae > Exephanes > Exephanes ischioxanthus. The sequence continues at coordinate 11,045,244 of OY294024.1, read as the reverse complement.
TATGGACAATGTTTCGAACGATCCTCGCGGTCCATAAATATTTAATTGTACATATCTTTAAACGTCTCGTCTGAAATAATTTATAACTGTACTAATAGATTATATTAATAGATAGATTATATTAATATAAATCGAGCGAACTATTAAGGGTCAGGGTGAGCCAAAAAGTGATATTTGAGGTAAAACGAACTCAGTCACAATTTACGGTGACCCCTTCTCACTCTAACTATGCAAACAAGAAGGACTGAGCGTGTCGAATTCGAACGAGTCTCGTACGCTCTGCACTGGCAATTTTTAGACGCGACACGTTTTTCAATTTTAAACTAAAATTCTTTGTAAATTTACAAATGTTGACATGTTCTATCTTAAAGTGTGCTTTTGTTGTTGATAAGACTTAAAACTACGTAACTGAGCACACATTTCCAGAAGATTACACGTTCGAAAAATACATGAATAAAAAGATGTTTAGTAAATATGTGACGGAGTTACGTTTCCTCGTACCGAGTGAGAAAGGATTCAGTACGAAAGGTTCTCGCTTGGAACTTGGAAACCAAAAAATTATAAACGAACGTATACAAATGTATTCGCAATAAAAAAAGATGTTTCACGTAACGAAGAATTTTTATTTTGTAAAAATAAGAAATCTACGCGTTATCGTTTATTTTGATAATTTCAAACCCTCGTATACTTTGTTACATCTGAGCTGGGCGCACAGCTCGGACATAAAATTAACTATAGGAGTTTCTTTGTCTTTCTGCTTGGCGCTCTCGAATGCAGTGACCAGAGTCATTCTTGGATCGATGTTGTACATCGCATAAGTCGACGCGTCTTTTGCGCTCTTGATCTGCACGATCTTCTCCATGTTTACGAGCTCGACGTGACGCTCCTTTATGCAACTTTGGATGTTGTCCCAGTGGAAAGTTGGTTTTTGTAAAAATATCTGAAATAACTTGCATGTGAGTCTTGATTAATAAAGAAAAAGTGTAAAATTTGAGAAAATACTCTTGAAAGTGGTTTTTTGTAAAAATATCTGTATAACAACTTCTAGGTGAGTTTTAGTTTATAAAATAAATGTGTAAAATTTGGGAAAATACTTGAAGGTGGGGATTCGGGAAAATAATGGGAATAAAAGCTCGTGATCGGGGGCGGATATGGTCACCGGACGTAAACTTGATATTACGTCCGGTGGCGTGAAATAAAAACGAGAAGACGGAGGAAAAAATGAATTTAGCATAAATCGCGCGTGAGAAAATAATTTAGTACTTTAGTTAAAAACAATAGTCGTGAGAGGCAGGACGTATCAGTGGTTATTTACGAAACTTACGCTCGGGCAACCGGTTACTATGACTAAATTTTGTGATATGTCGGCCTCTCTCTCGGGATGCCTGTAGCCCGATCCAAAGTTTTCGGCACCTCTGGCATCGAAGACGAACAAGATTGCCAAAAGATCCCACTTTCGTTGGAAAGTTTGTATTCTGGAAATAAAAATAAACAATAGTTTAGAAATATTTATACTATTTTTAATATCTTATTATATATAATTATACTATTTTAATACAATTTGCTAAAAGAAGAAAGCTCACTTGTGATAGTAGTCGACGTTTTGTTTGCTCATGACGTTCCTCATCTCTCCGGGACCGGCTTGTTGACTCAGAGTCGTGTGAAAGTACAGAGAGCATTTGTCTAAAATGGCACTGCGTAATTTTACGAGCCACTGGTACAAAGCCGGCTGTTGATTAGTTTTGAGGAATGTCGCTCCGAAACCGCGTTTCCAGGACTATAAAAATAGGAAACAAAATTATTTATGAGGTTTTTTAAGTTCTTAGTTATTAAAAGTTTTTAGTTGTCTATCAACCTCTTTGCTCTGCAGGCTCCTCTCCCACGCGGACATCCTTGCTTGCGCCCCGTAAAGTGCCATCAGCGTTGAAAGAAACCTCCAGTTTTGTACTTCAACTTGCGCTCTTATTAGTTGCACTAATATCTCGCATTCTAATCTATCAAATAATAATCTTACTATTACTAAATCATTGAATAATATATATAATTTTCATATTTAAATATTTTTTTGACTGATATTTGCAAGAACGGAGTTTTAGTTTTTTCTAAAGTCTTCCGAAGTCTCAGTTTTCTAAGACTCTGACAAAAAAATTGATAGACACAGATTTTGCCATTGACAAAAATGTTGAATCATCTCTAAGAAAACTTCTTTTTTCAATCCAAGAAAGCATATGAAAGTTCACGTTCGCTACTCTTTAAAACATTTTTTTCATTATTACTGTATTGCATATACAATGGACTTGCCTTCTGACGCAATTGGAAATTAGATATAAAGTAGCTTCGAGATTTCAGCGTTCGTAGCATATGGAAGTGAAATTCGAAAATTCTAAATCACTCTTATATGCTACATTCTCGAGATTTTGGCGTTCGTAGCATATGGGAGTGAAATTCGAAAATCCTAAATCACTTTTATATGCTATATTCTCGAGATTAAAGCGCTTCCATATGCTAAAGGATATCAGGCAAAATATAAGGCAGCCTGTATCTCACATGACTTCTATCATAAAATAGTTTTTGTAGTAAAATCAAAATAAAAAGTTTTTCGAATTAATGAAAAATAAGGGAGATCCCATTATTGGCGACGCAATCCTCTATGTTAAATTTTCTTCTTCAATCTCTCTGGTAAACGGTAATATATTGTTACAAATTTTTGTTTGTTTCTTTGGCATTGTAAGTATATAAAAACGACTCCGGTTTCGAAAATCTGAAGAAAAGTTTGAGTTATTATTACGTTAAGGCCGCTTTAATGGCAGTGAGCGCCAGATGCGAGCAGGACAGCGAGTGCGTCTCCACTATCGACTCGATAGTTTGCAGCAATTCCTGATGGCGCATCACTTTGTTGCTGACGCTCATGTTGTACATCTTCTCGTAACTGTAACAACAACAAAAAAATCATTACTACGTCGCAACTCCTTTGGGCAGCTCGACTGTTTGGCCGAGTAAGTGACAACAACTAACAACTCGATCAGCTGTATTCTCGCCGTGATGAACTGACACAGTTGGCTGGAGACTTCGGCGACGGTCGCGCCTATGGAATCCGTGCCTCGTGTCATCTCCTCGAGTCTTCTCAGATCAGCCTTCGAGGCCTCGTACATTGTTTTCAACGAATTCTGCAATATTTTATCCAAAATAAAAAATTCCGAGTAAAGCGATAAAACTTTAATCGAGCACTCACATCTTTTCTGAGAAATCCCTTGTTCTTTGTGTGAAGGAAGCCCAAATCGGCGTAAGAGCGTTCGGCCACAGCGACTTGTGGCAAATGCGTCAGGAGCATCCCCCACGCTCCCATTTGACCAACTTTTCTCTCGCCATGGTCTGTCTTGCGTTCCCGTTCCTTTTCCTTAATTTTTGTTCAAATTCCAACGCTGTTATTGTTATCATGAACACAGATGAACACCTAATAATTGCTTTGGAATTTTAACTATGGAGTGCTAATTATACTATACTACATCAAATATGCTCGTTTTTTTGGTTCACAACTTTTCAGTTCTGTCTAAAGGATTTCGTCAGTAAAGTAACATAAGAAAAGAATAAAAATTAAATAGACTATAACTTATATTTTTTTTCGTAAAAAATATTCCTGTTGAATCGAAAAAAAAAAATAAAAAAAAAAATAAATTACCATTATTATTATCATTAGATGTTACGCAAATCGTGCATATAATCGATTGTTAATTTCATCTGTTTGAATTTCTAGACTTCTAGAAGTTCTATTACACTTATCTTAATTTATTACTTATAAGTATTACATTATTTGTTATTCTGAACTTCAACTTAGGATTTAAGGTAGACAGGTTGTAGAAGGAGAAATTCGTAAAAATGTGAAGATTAAAAATGTCATAATTTTTTTTTTCGTTCAACTTACCAACGACTCCTTAGCCTTTTCGAAACAGAGCTGTGATATCTGAGTAAAAAAGGAGTTGAGAAATTCATCTTCGTGATCCATGATCTAGACACACATATTTATACTATTACACTATACACGATAAAAAAACCGAGCGACCTACTCGGCCAGAGTCCTGGCTCAGATTGATTGGACTAACAGCTGATCATCGTGAAGTTATTCTAGTCTCGTTCGTAAGTTCGGAAACTTACCTGGGTTAACATAGAACGAGAGTGCTGCGCTGCGGCGCGAACATCGGAGAGGAAAGCTAGTTACCCGGGTGTGATTTCTGAACGCGACCCATAGTGCTTACTATACTACTTACTATAGACGTTTCTCTAGAGACGTGCTTGAGCTCGTGTCTGCACGTAGCCTTTGTTATAATGTAAATGTTAAACAGGATAGCAATGACAATAATGAGAATAAAGGGCTTGTGCAAGTCGCTAAAGCGTGGACGTCAAATAATTAAAAAGGGAATTAATAATTGCCTGATAGACAAGCGGCACGAAAAGTAGCAGTTGGTGCAATAATTGCGACATGTGCCGTATATGTCGCAAATATCGCGCCAATATTGCTACTTTTCATGGCGCTTGTCTATCAGGGTTGTTACTCAAAGGATATAAATTAAGGTGTTCAAACTTTATTTAGTTCCACATATTTAGTTGTATTTATACTGTAGATAAAAAAAAAAAAAAATCCACCTACGCGGCCGGAGTTCTGGCTCAGCTGATTGGACTAACAGCTGATATCTAGCGTCATCGTGAAGTTACTCTAGACTTCCTGGCGCCGATGCCAGGATTAAAGCCATCCTCCCCTCCACGACTGTTTACTGTGGACATTTCTCTAATAGACCCCATGGGCGATAATTTAGAGACGAGCTTGAGCTCGTGTCTCAACGTAGCGTGTGTATAGGGAAGAGCGGGGCAAAAATGGAACAGTGGGGAAGAATGGAGCAAAAAATCTGGATGTATGAATGGGTCAAAATGTCGCCCCATTGCACGCAATTTTCCAATAAATTTTGAATGCCTCATTGGGCATCTAAAAATTATTGGAAAATTGCATTTTGCTCCACTGTCCCGTTTTACCTCACTGTCCCGTTTTGCCCCACTCTCCCCTAAATATTAAACGACAGCGATTGCAATATTGAGAATAAATCGCTTCTGCAGGACGCTCACTCTTGGACGTAAAATAGTTAAAAAGGGAATTTAATAATAATTATACGAAGGATATAAATTAAGGTGTTCAGACTTTATTTGCTTCAAGAAATATTCCAACGATACAGATACTCAGAGGTGACGATGATAGGCGGAATTAAAGTACATAACGATAAGATTTTTTCCTGTTGTTCGGTTTTTACGTTATCCGCGTATCTTCAACAACTTATATGCAATTTGTTCGTTACTCTTACTCGTTATGTTCTTATTGTCCTACTCACCCCTATATACCTACATGTAGACGTGTCGAATAATTTCATGAATATGCCCATCGGTCGAGATGAAATTCCTCAAACACACGTTTGAAAAATTTTACCTCCACGGCTTTTTTTTTAAATATATTTCATCGTTCTTGTGTCCATCCATCATTTACATTTGTGTATGTGTCGAGTGCTCGATCTGAATAAAAAGAGCGAGAAAACAGTCGGGCATTAAAATTATACCATAAAACACCGCATTCCCACAAATTTCATTGCGTCGGGCAATAGTTATATGTTTTCTTTTTTTATTTCATTTATTTTATTTTCTTCATTTTTATTTTCTTTAAATAAAGTTCCATAGCTTCAAGCCGAGCTCGGTCATTGTATTCGAGCCAGCACTATACATTGTATAACGGTGAGAGACTGAGTTTTATTTAACATCAAGGTGCTAAAGGGACAAGGCACGGCAATGAATAATGAGCGAAGAGGAACGTCTTGACCCTTTGGCGTCAATGATGCAGAGGTTCCCCATAAGCGCTCCCACGATTCAGGCCCTATATTGAATCGCGGTCGCTAACCTGGAGGGATTACTTCTTATTATACCAAAATAGTATTTATCTATCTCATAAAATTACTCTCGGGTCAATTTTTTTACAAGATATTTTATCCTTTTTTTTATATGTTTTTTTTTTTTTATATCATTGCAGCGCGCGACGAGTTTATCTAAAAATATCGACGAGCCGATGCCAAAAGGGCTGTCGGACTATGCTTACAAACCCGACGCGCCCTCATGGAATTCGGTCGTCGATATCGTCGTGGAATAAATCGGCGAACTCGTGGAATAAATCGGCGAACTCGTGGAATAAATCGGCGAACTCGTCGTGGAATAAGTCGGCGAATTCGTCGTCCGTTTTATCTCCTTCTCTCCTTCCATTTATTGCACACGTTTGTGCGAGACATTTTACTCCAAAGGCAGCTCGTTGTTGTATTGCCAAGTCTGACGAGATTTCACTAAGTTGTGCTCGTCGACCTTTGTTTATTAATAGTTGACCCAGTCGTCGGAAAGAGAGATAAGGATTTACAGCGATTCATCCATTTCTCGTAGAGCTCTTTCGTGTGTGTGTGTGTTTTTGTGTTCATCTTCCATATATGTATATATTATTGATATATGTATATATATCATGATATGTATGCGATGTTTACATTATTAATAGAGATACCAACAATCGGTATTGATTTCATTGTCATTACGACCATCGCGGCCATACTCGATCTCACGACAAATAATTCTTCGTACACAAATAATAGTACATTACGATACTAGTGCGAGAAATCTTTTTATAACAAGTGTGAGTTTGCAGCTTGAGCCGAAGGCGAGCGTTGCGATCACACGAGTTGAGAACATTTTTCGCACGAGTGTCGTACAAAATTATTATTTCACGAGTTGCGAAAATGGGGGTATTACGCGCAGCGTGCGTAAAACTGCAATTTTCGCACCGAGCGATATAAAGTATATCATTTTTCACGTGTTACAAACAACCGTGAAATCTTAATAATTACAAGTTTCATTAAAACGACGATCGTCAGTGATGCACGATGGGACGTTAAAAGTCCCATCTTGATATGTATCTTGATATGGATAAGTCATATTGATATGTATGATGCCTGATGGCCTTTAAAGAAGTTGCATCACTGACAAATCTTAGATATATTTTTTTTTACAGCCATAAAATTACCTTACAGCCACTCCGTAAAATCAATCGGATTGGTGTCGCACAATTACTTCTTCTAAACATTAATTATTGTAAAATATTGCGTTACGTGAGACTCGGCGTGAACTTATTTCTTTTTATCTTCATTTTTTTTTTCTTCTGTGGTTAGATAGACGGGAACGTTCAGTGCTCAAAGCGCACTTGCAGGTACATACATGTGGGGCTTGTACTTGATGCTAAAGTAGTTTGCAAAATTCGAACGCTTAAGGGGGGCATCTAACATCGAAAATGAGAACGAAATATCTTGAAACCGGTGATTCGTTATTTTGCAAGAAAATCAATGAATCTGACTCTCAAAGGTCACATTCTGATATCGATTCGGCGAATGGCTTTATTTTTCTACTACGAAACCTGCTGATTTTTTTTTTACATAATGCAAGTTTTTATGAATCGCGGGTTTCGTGGTAAAAAAAAAAATTCCTTCTCAAAGATGAAAGAGTACTTTACTGTAAACGTTACGAGCCCTTAAGAAGTCAGATTGCACCACGAAACTTGAATAAAAGTGAATTCAATTGTTTGCCTCCTAGACTAAAAATTTTCACCAATTGTGCAGTAATGTGAAACTATTTATATACGTTATCCGAGTGGTTTCTTGTTCTCATTTTGAGCGCCAAAAGGGGCCCGTTAATAAAATAAGACACACAGAGAATGACGACACGACCGACAATTTAAACGTGTAGCCACACATCCATTCGTCGAGACTCGCAACTATATCGCTTTTTCTCTAATCCTCTCATCGATCGATATACCACGCGAAAAGCTTGACAAATATTTCGTGCTATCCGGAAAAAGTGTGGCTCGATTGATCAATGGAAAAATAATATCGCAGCGATTGAATTAAATATTCGGGTTACTAAAGTAACTTGTATATCAACGTACTCGATATAATTCGTGTGCGGTAGCTTTTACGGCAATAATTTATGTATACCTCTCGATCAGCTCAATAAAAATAATACAGAGTACACGAATAATTGTTCGTTTAAATAGAAAAATTAAAAAAGCGCAGCTTTTCGGTCGGTTATAAATGAACAGTATTCATTTAGTATTTAGATAAAATTTCGCACGGACGCGCGAAATTTTAACTAGGGGATTGTGCTTTTTAATTTTCATTCCATTGCGGATTAATTGGAATTCCCCGATCTCCGATAAAAAAGAGTAACACAGCAGACGGAAGAGAATCGAGTTAAAGCTTCGATAGAAACATACAATACATACATACAATAGGGTAAAAGTTAATCTTTATAGGCAGCCTGGAAGTCGACCTTGTGCGACTGCTTGAAGAGGGAAACAAAAAATATATATATATATTTGTCGTATACTATCAATAATTAATAATATGGCACATGAGAGTATAGATTATCGTCGGTATATGTATATTTTTTTCAACGGAAATGCAAGTTGTCCTAATGAAATTTAATCGTTCGATCCATCAACGGCCGTTCGACTAGGACAGCGAGTTTGGGTGAAGCGGATTGACGTCATTGGGACAACTGCACGACCTTCTCGCACGCGGGAACGTCCAGCCATTGCAACAATTAAAGCGCCCCACGGATAATACTTATCTCACGTAGGCCATGTCGTTGCGTTTGCGTATCATTATTATCACACTCGATCCACCGCGTTTGCTCCTTCGTGTCGTCATCTCGGATTAAAAAAGAAATTGACCAAGGTAGAGATTGAACCCTCGTTCTGTGCACGATACACGCAAAGCTAAGCTTGAATGTCGAGAGATGAGACAAAGTTTTGTTTTTTTCTTTTAGTTTGTTCTTTCCTCGTCCCCGGTGAGACACTACAAAGGTGAATAAATTCATGCGATCCGAGACTGCGAGTCATTGCAAAAATGTAATGACTTGAAAAAAAATCTATTGCCTTTGCTCCTTCGTGCCGTGTCCCGGAAAAAAAAGGAATTTCACCAAGAAAGAATGGAACCCTCGTTCTGTGCACGATACACGCAAAGCTATGCTTGAATGTAGAGAGATGAGACAATAGTGCATTACGATATTAGTGGGATAAAACTTTTTCTGACGAGTGTGAGCTCGCATCACCAGCCGAAGGCGAGTGTTGCGATCACATGACTTGAGAAAGTTTTGTGCACAGGCGTCGTAAAAAAATTTTACTTCGCAAGGTGTGAAAATGGGGGTTTCAAAAAACTGCTATGTTCGCACCGAGTGAAATAAAGTTTTTGTTGCTTTGAGTTTGTTCTTTCCTCCTCCCCGGTGAGACACTATAAACGTGAATAAAGTCAGCGGTCCAAGACCGTGAGTCGTTACAAAAATGTAACGCAGTTGAAAAAAACAACGAAATTGTACGATCGTCTTCTTTCACCTCTTATGGATCTGTCGAGAACAATGAAAACTGTGATTCTCGTTGCGTCACTGCGTCTCCACATTGCTCGAGCGTGACTACGCAACGATTGGAGAGATCGGCTCGCTCGAACGGGAGACACAGTAGCGATGACGCAACAAGTTTCGTGCGTTACGGAAAGTTTAATCGAGGAATCCGGTGTTGACGAGCTTCTCTAGGAAGAACTTAACGTCGCCGAGCTCGGAATCCTTTATCCCGAGCGACTTCAACATTCCGAGATCTCCGTTCTCCACCGCCATGAAAACCGAGCGCAAGTGTTCGAGATCGGCTCGCATCAGGTGCAGAGCGGCGCCGAAGTCCTCGATCGTCTGAGATTCTGCAAAGGTGCAAGACATATAATAAAATAAATGAGTCGTACGTTGAACAGCAAACTCGGTCAAGGCCCGTTGAAAAATATAACGAACGTGTAATTCTTGTGCTCTTGCTTACTCACCGGAGAGAGCGATGGCGACTTGGTTGACGCCACCGAGCGGTTGCAGGGCATCTCGAGCCTTGGAGCCAAAAAGTTTTTCAAGGTAATTTGGACCGTGACTCGCGAGCAGGGACTGCAAGAAGCTTCCCGTCTCTTCCACCGGTGGTCGCTTAGCTGCAACCACACCGTACGGCAAAAGTGTTTAAACAAAACTTGTTGCACAACAACAACAGCTCCGACTGGTCCGATCGCACCGGATATGTATAACATGTATACAGTAAGTCTCAACTTTATGTAAACAATACCCATTCTCAGTTTGAAATTATTGAAACTGTTGCAATTCTACAACTATGATACTTAAACTTGCATGCACGTTCACATAATGTAAATAATATTAAAAGGATTCGACCCATGAATAATAAATAAATAAATAGACAATTATTTCTATATTTCTTTTCTTGTTTATTAAAGATAGAAATATGAAAGTAGTTATAAGACACACTTGTATTTTGACAATTAGTTAAGAAGAAAAACTTTCAGTGCTGAATAATCTGGCCACCAAATACAAATAATCGGTGTGTTGTTTAAGAATGTCTCAATGAAATGATGAAATATATTTTATCCAGTTTTATATTAAGATGCGATCTGGTGATATTATTCTAATTGGGACAATTCAGACTATTTACTGATTTATTTTTTATTGTCGTATGCAACCAAAAGGGTTTATCCCATAAAGCGAATAAATAAATAAATAAATAAATAAATCAATAAATAAATATCCGTTAATTATAGAATACTTTTCATACTATTCTACATCGAATTTAATAGACTATAACTTGTTTCTTTTTCGTAAAAGAGTTTTTCCCGGCAAAAAAAAAAAAAACATCAACAATACACACAACCTGCGCTTTCCACCCAATCGTGGAAAGGGGACGTTAAAATGAGGGATTGATGTGATTGGTCCATTTCTGTCAGATACCAGCATCATGTGCCAGAATGGACCAATCAAATCAATCCGTCATTACAACGTAATCATTTTCGGGGCATTTTCCATCCACGGCTGGATGGAAAGCCCCGAGTAATAACAAATTTGATAACCCACCAGCTGTGCAGAGTCGTGAGTCCTCGTCGTAACCATCCAGGCAATCCGCCGCTCCGTCGCAGAGGTACTGAATGGAGATGCAGGCACCGTCGCCCGGGCATTTGAACGGTTCGTAAGCGTGACAAGCGTTAGCTGTCCGAGCGTCGCAAAAAAATAATGAATCATTAAATAATTATCCATAATCATCCGTATGCTCGGGAATCATCGTGGTCAAGCTAACATATTATCTAAATCGAAACGAGCCTCTCAAACGCGCTCGCACCATTATTTTAACAGAATATAAAAATTTCCATTTTCCATCGACATTTGACCTATTTTAAAAAAGCCTCTCTCTCGCGTGTCTACGAGCGAAGCTTGTTGAGCGCCGAGCATTTTTTTCGTATTGCACGTTTGGCAGCAACTGGTGCTCGCGGGTAGTTATCGCGTTATCGATCGACGAAGAGCCGAAAGGGCACTCCCACCTGACGTCGGTTCTACATAGTGTGTGCAACACACTGGTGCGATATTTACTATCGTCACGAAATCTTTTCCGATTCACCGAAATAAACAAAAGAAACTTATTTTTGTATAAAAAATGTCTCGGAAAAGTAAAAATATATTATTACTATTATTTTTTTTTTACGCTTACTCACCGTTGCGTTTGGAGTTTGCATGCCCGTAGAGTCTGCTCAAGTCGATTGCCATTGAGGCACGGGGCAGGGTAGCGCAGAGCGTAAGGGCGAGGCCCAATGCCAGGCTGGTATTTAGCAAACGCACCATCCTTACGTTAAGATCGCTCGACGACGACTCGAGACGTTTGTGGGGCGGCGGAGCACTGTTTGCTGCTTTCTGCTGGTGCTGCTCGCTGCCTGTGCTCCCTCGGCTGACAGTGGGTGATGACTGGCGCTCAGGCGGGGGTTGAGTTTTCGAGGACGACGATTTACCGGGTTACGATCTTGCGCCGTCGTCGACGCAACAACTTTAGTTGACGTCGAATTTCGAGAGCTTTTATGCGCACCGAACGAGCCGCCTGTGGCACGACCAAATCCCCGAGGGAGAGACCTTTGCGAGTGAAATAAAAAAAAAAGCTCCGGCCAATGGGAGACCAACAGGGCGCCCCGTGTCCGACCTATGAGAGCTCGACGGAGCAAGCCGTTCAAACACGCACTTTCCGTCGAGCTTTCCCTGGAACACCCACGCGTACCGCCTGCGCCCGGACTCATCGATTTAAGGCGAGGTTAAAGCCCTGTTTTGTCTCTGATGGCCTTCAAACCTTTTTTTCTCACTCGGGACTGACCGAGCAACTTCATGTTTTATTTAGTCCTCCGAACTTCAATTTCAGCGAAAATTTCAACATTGTTCGTCGTTCAGTTTTGTAGAGTTTGAAGGAGCATTCTGTTATCTATTTTTTTTTTTACCCGCGCCACGCTGAGCTGACACCCACGCTTACTCATGGCATATCCTACCGCACTAAAGATCGATACGTATTCGTTATAGTCAACGTCGCTGTACCTGCTGGGACATTACGACGTATGGCTCATTCGTGACAACATTAGTCGTTACCGTGAAGCCGTAGCATAACTCATCACGACCCCGAGAGATTCCATTATCATTAACCACCGAAGGCGCTTTTAAGCTCATCGCTTCGTAACAATTAAATGTGGGTTTGCCGTGTCTCGGGCTATAAAGAACCTGTAGAAAATCTCATTTTTATTCGACCGGAAGTGACGTTGTACCGAGGATAAGTCGCTTCCGGTTTGAAAATCTCATTTCTTGACCGGAAGTGAGGTCATGCCGAAAATACTCCACTTCCGGTTTGAAAATCTAATTATTCGACCGAAAGTGAGGTCATACCGGAAATACGCCACTTCCAGTTTAAAAATTTCATTTTTGGACCGGAAGTGACGTCACCTATGAGAAACGTCATGCCCGATTTAGAAATCTCATTTTTCGACCGGAAGTGACGTCAGATAATGTTACTTCCGGTCTAGACAGGAAAAACGTCACTTCGTGTTTGAAAATCTCATTTTTCGACCGAAGTTGACGTTTCTCCAAAATGACGTCACTTACGATAAAAAAATCAAACTTTCAAACCGACAGTGACGTCATTCCGGTATAATGTCACTTTATACAAACGAATAAAAAAAAGTGAAGAAATAATAATTGCATAAAGCTGAGCGCGAACTCGCGATGCTTCGATTATCGGTGACAGGCTTTAGTGCGCTTAACCGCAATCCGCTTTAAGAAATAAAAAGCGAAGTGTTTTGGACTTATATTCTTCGCGCGCTTGCTTAAACTATTGGATGAAAAGTTAAATCCCATCGAAAACAGTCTTGCAGCGCCATCTGTCTGTACAAAATTAATTTACATAGTGTTTCTCCAACCTGGTAACTTTGTCGCGGATATGAATCTTGCCTGAAGTAAGTTTGGCGTAAATTTTATTCTACCACCCTATCGGCTTTTCCCGCGATTTCACGTTATTTCATATTGCGGCATTGCGGCCAAGTTCGCAGGTGGCATTGTGTCTATCCCTCGGTCCTTTTGTAAGGGCGAAGAGAAGCGGCGAGTAACCGTCGTTGAAGCACGTGAAATGCCAAAGGTAAATTCGTTGTACAATTACTTCTCTTCGCCGAAGAATCCTAAGCCGGGAGAGGGCAAAACGCCGGCTACGAATGGAAAGTCCAGCGCTAAAAATGCAAAACCGTCCGCGAAACCGAAGGCGACAACTCCTAAACGCGAGCCCAAATCATCGAAGGTTAAAGGTTCGTATTTGTGTACTCGATCGCAGTTTCCCATCGACGAACATACTGCGAGAAATAATACAAAAGACCAGTATGGAAAGCTCGGACGTTGCTGCGTATTTGCGTCGAAGATTTGTAAATAAAGCATGCCTCGTTTACTTGCCTCGTTGCGTCACCTCGTGGGACGATTTCCCGATCCGTGAAACAAAGGAAAAAAAAGGGCCAGTCGCTTTACCGAATTTCGCGTTGTTCGATATTACATATTATTATTAACTTGTCAAGAGCGATAATCAATTGTGATTCACTTGGTCACCTACTTTCTCTTTCCCAAATGTAAAAGATTTAAAAAAATATATTTATTATTATTATGTTTTTTATTTGTAACGATATTATATTATTATTATCGAACCAAATTCTTCGCCTCGAGTAATTTTGGAATTTACTAGTCAGCGGTTTGCTGTTTGTTTTCTACTCCAATTAACTGTTTTCTTTTTTATGGGACAAAGTGTGAAATATTTACTTTTATTTTTCTTTATACATAAACAGAAAAGATTTACTAACTTGTTACTATACTTGCTACTATGAATAAATAAATAATTTGTAACAAAAAAAACGTCATCGTATATTTACGCGATTGATGTTTCCTTTGTACAAATTTTACGCATACTTTGTTGAAGTAGAATCCATGAGATTGATTTTATTTTAGCTCTTAAAGTAATAATTGCCATGGAGAAGATGTCTTAATTTTTTTGTTTAATCCAACGAGTCTCCTTTGTTTTCGAACTTGGATTATGTTACTCAATACTCATTTTATTTGTGCAAAATGGAGAAAAAACAAAAAAACACCAAAACAATATTTCGGTTTGTTTTAATTTTGTAATTGTTCGTAAGGATTTTGCAAAACGGTTGCAAGAATTCAATGATTCTTTCATTCAATGATTGTGAAAGTTTGTTGCACGCTTAGGAAAAAAATAAAATTAAAATTATTTTTATCAGCTCCGGCCAGCAAGCCGAAGGAACTTACACCCACGCGAAAGAGGCCTTTGAAGGAAAGAAATGGCGATGACGAGGAGGCTGAAACTACAAAACCTAAGAGAAGAAGAATCATCATCCCTTCGAGTGATAGCGAAGCCGAGGACACGGAAGAGGATTACGAACCGGGTAAAAAAAAAAATTCATTCAAAATCCAATTTGGCAAAAATAAATGGTAAATGGGTAAACAAAAGACCGGTTATCATTCAGATTCCAGCGATGCCTCGGTCGATGATGAGAGCGGATCCATTGTGGCCTCCGACGAGGAAACACCTGAGGTATTACACACCTACAAATATTTATTTATTTTATTTTATTTAATATGCCTTGTTGTATTTTCAGAAAAAGGGCAAACGTCCAAAGGCGACGAGAAGCAGCGCTCCAAGCAAGAAGAGCAAGACTAATAACGGGGTTTGTATATTCCCATAGAAACACATTCCAACACTTTGCATTAAATTGTAACGTAAACAAAAAACGTTCTTCATTTCTCGTCTCAACGAAGTATCGGTCATAAAAGTTGCCGAACTAAAATATCCAAATTCCACAGAGTACCGCAGATAGCAAGCCGACTTCGCTGCAAATTCCATCGGCAGTTTCCGGACCGGCATCCGGTGCCGACTCGTGGCCGCATCTGCATTTCGAGTTCCTTAAACCCGATAAAATTAAGGACATGAAAAAGAGACCGCCTACGGATCCGAACTACGATCCCACTACTCTTCACGTACCAACGGATTTCTTAAACAATCAAACTCCCGTTAGTATTACTGCGATCGCCGAAAGCTATCGCAGAGACACGGAGTCAATTTTAGTTTAGCGATGTAGAATTTACGTAAAAATGAATTAAAAAAATATATGTGTATTTCCAGGGTATGCGCCAATGGTGGGAACTGAAGAGCAAACACTTCGATTGCGTGCTGTTCTTCAAAGTCGGCAAATTTTACGAGCTCTATCACATGGACGCAGTAACTGGTGCCAATGTTCTGGGTATCTCTTACATGCGGGTCGGTCGATTTATCGAACATTAATGTACAATATAATGGATTTACTTTTTCCTAACGCATGCACGTAAAATCCCGCTTTCCGTTCCTGTGAAGTGAGTGCAGAACGGCACTCTTTCGCATAGCGTGCTAGAAAAATATTACGCATGTGTACAAAGGCAATACGGTCTTTTTCTCGCACTAGTGCGAGAAAGTGTCTCTGCGCACAATTCCTAAAAACGCAAAGCGTGATTTTCGTGAACTTGTTAGGAAAAAATTATGTGAATTGCAATATTATGACTCGTGTGAATGCCGTACTCGCCTTCGGTCGTGCAGCATTTTGACACTCGTCAAGAACTCCCTTTCCACGTCCTTGCTATACAAATAACTATTATTGCACAAGTATCGTAATGTACTATTATCGCACTAGTATCGTAATGTACTATTACCGCACTAGTATCGTAATGTACTATTATCGCACTAGTATCGTAATGTACTATTATCGCACTAGTATCGTAATGTAATATTGTCTGTCAAAAATTGAGATAATTTTTCTCTTGTAGGGTGAATGGGCTCACTCGGGCTTCCCGGAAATCGCTTACGGACGTTTTTCCGTAAACCTCATCGAACGTGGATACAAAGTTGCGAGAGTCGAGCAGACCGAGACTCCGGACATGGCCGCCGAACGCTGCCGGAAGAGTAAGTCGATATAAATCTATCGCGTAGGAAAATTACGTCTATCGGCTGTTCGTAACGCCGACTTACGATCGAACCATCTTCCATGATTTTTCTTTTTATTCGCAGAGGCCAAAACGACTAAATTCGATAAAGTCGTTAATCGCGAAATATGCCAAGTGAGCACACGAGGAACGCGAGTCTTTACGCCCCAAGATTCCGAGGTGATAACACCGCAGTCGAATTATCTGTTGTCGTTGGTCGAGCAACGGGATTCGGAAAGCACCGTGTCGTCGTACGGGGTTTGCTTCCTGGACACGACGATCGGCGAATTTCATCTCGGACAGTTTCAAGACGATCGTTGCAACTCGCGTCTGCTCACGCTCCTCGCTCATTATCCTCCGGTTCAAGTTATCTACGAACGTGGAAAACTCTCGGCGGGAGCGATGCAGATACTCAACAATATGTTAGTCGCGTCGATGAAGGAACCTCTGCAGAAAGAGGTCCAATTTTGGTCGGCGACGACGACGCTCAAGGTATTTGTTACTACGACATATGGAATGCTGGACGAGCGTTGTGTTGATTGAACATTTTTATTTCCGCGGACTGAAGAATCTTCACGAGGGTGGGTATTTCAAAAAGCAACCGGATTCCGAGTTCGAGTGGCCCGAGGGTTTGAAACCCTACCTCAGCGAAGGTACGTGCTCGTTTCATATGAATAAGGAATTATAAAAGTTCAAACACTTAAGCTTATGAATTATAAAAATTAAAAACACTTTAGTTTATGAATTATAAAAATTAAAAACACTTGAGTTTATCTGAATAAGGAATTATAAAAGTTCAAACACTTAAGCTTGTGAATTATAAAGGTTAAAGACACTTTAGTTTATGAATTATAAAAATTAAAAACACTTGAGTTTATCTGAATAAGGAATTATAAAAGTTCAAACACTTAAGTTTATGAGTTATAAAAATTAAAAACACTTAAGCTTACAACGCATGAATTGTTTTAACACTAGCATTGATTTAATCACTAGAATTATAAAAGTTAAAAACACTTAAACTTAGAACGCTTGAATTGATTTAACTACTAGCATGTGACTAGGCAGCTCTCCTTTTGTGTTACATTTTTCTATTGTATTTTAAAACTTATTTTTTTTCTTTTTTTTCCCTCAAATAGGAGACACTCTGGGCCTCACGCCAGCGGAGGATAAGGAGCTTGCCGTCAATGCTCTGGGTGGCTGCGTGTTCTTGCTGAAACGATATTTCCTGGATCAGCAGTTGCTGGCGCAGAAGCGCTTCCAGACTTACGTACCGCCGGATCACACGAGCCAAGTCGTCAACTCCGGGATAAAGTCGGTATCCAGTATGGTATTGGATGCGATTACGATCAACAACTTGAAAGTACTCGGCGGAGAAGGTGCGCTCATAAACACGCTGGATCATTGTTGCACGCCATTCGGCAAAAGGTGAGCGATTCATTGAACGAACCTACCAAGCGCTCATGTGATACAAATTAATGTGATTTAAAAAATTATTTTAGATTGCTCCGCGAATGGATCTGCAGGCCATCCTGTCAGAAATTGGAAATCAAAAAGCGTCAGGAGGCGATTAGCGAGTTGCTGGAACGACCGGACGTGGTGCAAAAAGCTCGTGGCTTGTTGGCTGCTCTGCCCGATCTCGAAAGACTTCTCAGCAAGTTCGTAGCAGCATTTTGATCGCGAAGACTAAAAAAAAAATATGATCTCTTTTTGAGGATGTTAACTTTTTTCCATCTTCCAGGATCCACACACACGGAAACGCCTTAAAAGCAGCGGACCATCCCGATGCACGAGCGATTATGTTCGAGAGGGACACTTACTCGAAAAGGAAGATCTTGGACTTCACGACCGCTCTGGAAGGTTACGAGGGAACGATGAAGATCGCCGCGCTGTTTGATGGTTCGCTGATGCCAGACATTTTGATTACCCTGAAGATATCTGCATGTCATCAAATTTCATCTTTGGCAAGTCTCTATCAGTGCACGGCTTTAGGAAGAATAACCAATCGTTCACTTATAGAATTTTGATCTCAAAGTGAACTTCCTCGAGCAAAGTTTGTCTGATGCAAAATACAGCCGTTATAACTTGATGAAATTTGGCTTACATGCATATATCTTCAGGGTCATACATTTTGTTATTCAGTAGCGTTACCACCGAACGGATAGTCATGTTACATCATTAATTTTGTATTTCAGAATTTAAAGCCGATCTAATAAGTCTCTGCACGAAGTTCGCACCGGACGGCGACTTTCCCAATTTACGCGAGACTCTCGACTATTTCAAGGTACGTTAGTTTAGCACAGTATTTGGAACAAAGAGCTTAATGGCGCAAGTAAAAACATCTATTGAAAGCAGAGCTGGGCAAAGGTGAAATTATACTTATTGCAAAATTTAGACAGATGTCATATTAGTCGTAGAGTTTCCGTAATGCGAGCATCTACTCAAAAAGTACTCGAAGTATTAAAAAAAAAAAATACTTGAAACAAGTACCCGGTAAGGTAAAAGTACCAGTGGCCGCACACCTGAGGGCGAAGTCCCAGTTCTCGTACATGCATGAAAAATCGTATTTGCGTCTCTCTTGCACGCATGCTTTGCGCGGCCACTGGGACGTGTTCGGTCACTGGGACGTTTACCTTACTTCAAGTAGTGCCCAGCTCTGATTGATAACACACCCGAAAGTTATATGCTTATAATACTTGTGGCAGAATCTTACTTTCCGCCAACTCTTTTTAATTTTTATTATACAGAATATATAAATATTTACGTATGTTTATTCATCACGCAGGTCGCATTTGATCACGAAGAGGCGAAGAAGGAGGGCTGCATTATACCGAAGCACGGCGTAGACATCGAGTACGATGCGATTTTCGCGGAGGTGGAGGAAATCGCCACGGATGTAAAACAATATTTGCAGAGCCAGATAAAACATTTCGGCGTTAAAGTGACGCTCTTCGGAACTGACAAGAAGCGTTATCAGATCGAAGTTCCGGACAGTCAGGTGAAGAAAATTGGGCCCGGCTACGAGCTGCAATCGCAGCGGAAAGGCTTCAAGCGTTATTACACGGCCGAGGGGAAGGAACTCCTCGCGAGGCAGATTAACGTCGAGAACAATCGCGACAAGGTTCTGAAAGATTTGAATCGAAGAATATTCGCGAAATTCAGCGAGAAGTACGATCAGTGGAGCACGGCGGCTTACAGAATCGCCGTTCTCGACGTCCTCATGTCTCTCACCGAGTACGCGCGATGCGGCGATATGTGCGTGCCCGAAATAACCGACGACGAAGAGGTGCGATTTTTTTTTTTTTTTTTTTTTTTGTGAAAATTGTTATGTTTTAATTAGCAAAAAAAATTTACTCATCGTTCGTTTCTCGATTGTCACGATCGCAAAATAGGTTTTCACGGAGATCAAAGACGGCAAGCATCCCTGCATCATGAGCGAGAATTTCGTGCCGAACGACACGCTTCTGGCCACCGAAGGATCCGCGTCTCTCGTCATCCTGACCGGGCCGAACATGGGCGGAAAGTCGACGCTCATGCGCCAAGTTGGCCTCCTCACTATCATGGCGCAAATGGTCAGTTTCGACTATCAATCCCCTTCGACCTTTTCTGAAAATAGAAGTTTCCGTGACCTTTGTAGCGAGAACATATTTTATCCTCCAATTTTTAACTCGAAAAAAGAAGTTTCAAAGACCTTTGTAGCGAGCCGAATTTTGAATTTTTTGTAAGAACTAATGATGAAATCCTCTTGTCTGTGTAGCGAGATGAATTCTAAATTTTGAATTTTTTATAAGAACTAATGATGAAATCCTCGTGTTGCAGGGTTGCCACGTACCAGCGGCGACTTGTCGTTTGGCTCTGTCCGACAGGATCTTCACGAGACTGGGAGCGAACGACGACATTCTCGCCGGTCAGAGTACATTTTTGGTGGAGTTGAGCGAAACATCCGCGATTCTGCAGCACGCTACTCCTCACTCGTTGGTGTTGCTCGACGAGCTCGGACGCGGCACTTCGACCTACGACGGCACGGCTATCGCAGCTGCGGTCGTCGACGCGCTAACCAAAAAAAAATGTCGCACCCTCTTCTCGACCCACTATCATTCGTTGGTCGAGGATTACAAGAAAAACGAGGACGTCACCTTGGCTCACATGGTCATTATCGACGAGACATTTTTTTTTTCTACGAATTTTTTTATACACGATAAAATCTTGATACATTTTTTTTTTCTTTTTCCAGGCCTGCATGGTCGAGACCGAGGAGGAGGAGGAAATATCTCAGGAGACGGTAACTTTTCTGTACAAATTGAGCGAGGGAGCTTGCCCGAAGTCCTACGGTTTCAATGCCGCTCGTCTTGCGGGCGTCCCGCCGAAAATCACGAAGCGAGCTCACGAAATCGCTACGAGACTCGAGCGCGACGCCAACCAAAAGCACATGTTCACCGCGCTCTGTAATATCGGGGAAGGCTCCGTCAAATCTCTTATGGACACTCTTCAAGCTTCTCTCTGAAATATTTCGTTACAAGAAAAAAGAAAGTATTGCGCTGTGCGCATCTGAATCTCGTTACCGTTAACTGTTCCGTACCAAAATGTCTCATTCATTAAATAACTTATTCATTAAATAATTTATCAGTATTACGTAAAATACGTTTTGCAGTGTCAAATTTCGTCAAATGTTTCCAAATGTTTCTTTACATTTTTTTTTACGTTGTTCTTAGACTATAAATGAGACTTGAGAATTTGTATCGTCACGTCGATAATAAGCTATCGCGTTAGCGAAGTATATCAACCGCTTTATTGAAACCAACGTCAGTAAACCTGCCGAATTAGCCCCGTTAGGAAGGCGTGTGCAAACCATACGAATTCCACACTCTTCGAAGAGGTAAAAAAAAACGCAACTCTTGTCTTGGATAAACAATAAAAATAAGATTAAATAAAATGATATAAAATAAATAAAAAATGAAGAAAACACTTGCCAAATTGTTGTTTACAAAATTTTATTAATTGCCAGAGTACAAAAGAGGGGGGAATGGGGTGTGGTAATCACGACTAATGTGATGCGTTACAGAGTCATATAATTTAACTCACACCAAACGATGACTGATTAACTTTCGTGAAAACGCGTGAATATATATTCATACACTTAATGAGTATGTGTATATGATATATATATGTAGTTATAGGGGATCCTCGCGAGTGAAATAAATACGATTTTTTGCGCGTGCCGTATGAAAAAAAAATGGATCGAAGCGGGGCAGCGAGATTCATTTATCGTCAATCGATAAACACATCGACAAATGAACGACGACGAGAATCACAAAATTTTTTTTTTCAATTTTTCAGGACTGTGCGAATCAAGCCGACGAAATAAACTCTGAATTTCAATACGCAATTCGATAGCGTTCAAATAAATAATCTATCGTTATAACCAAAAAAAAAAAAAAAAAAAACGTCGCCGTACTCGATCTCCAGCAAAATCAGCGTAAAAGTGTGTTGTGATAAAGGCACGGAATTAAGAAAGCACTTATCATCGACGTGGTTGGTGCACTTATTTTTTTTTCCTTTTTATTATTATTAATATTATTATTAATTTTTACTTTTTCTTTTCTTTTTCATTATTATTTGTTTTTTTTTTTCTCGAGAAACACAGACTACCTAGTGTACAATTCCGATACGTCCGGGCATCGAAGAGAGCACGTGTCTGCCGGCCGATTGACGTCTACTCGATAATTTAATTCCATCAACTTTGCGAAACCGCTCGATCGACTCTGTGAAAACTCGAACTAAATTATACAAACGATCGCAGATTTGAGTCCGTTTAATCGCTCCGAACGAGGACTTTATCTGCGTCGAGAGTTTTCGGGCGTTCGTTCGAGTTTAAAAAGTTTGATTGGATTTTATTCGCGTCTCGCGGAATTTACGGAACGAAGGAGGCGAGAAAAGTCTATTTGCAGTCTGATCGGAACGGTTTCAATTTCTGATAGGAACGACCGCCAATAGCGAATTGGAGTGAATAATTTTGGGTGTTTTTTTTTTCATTCTCTTATCGATGTTGATGGGGGGGGGGGGGGGGGGGTTGGTTCGGAGAGGGCTCTGAGCGCCCTTACCAAAGCCCGGAAGAGTAGCCGCCTGGAGGCACGCGAGCGCGCGATTGGCCCCCCTTGGTCGAGCCTGCGGGCGATGTATCGTTCGACTTCTCGGAGCCGTTCATGTTCGAGGCTGGAACTCCGTTCTGGATCGGCGCGACGTTGTTCTGCGGGTCCGCGGTGTAGCCAGTTCCGGTCACCGGATTACCGTCTGCGGGGAAAAAAAATAACGCATTTAATACATGAACTATATTCTCGTCAAGATCGTGTATGATGGGTGTGGAGAGTAAAAAATGGCTTTTCAATGCATCTTCGATTTTTTTTTTTTTCGAGCTTTGGAAACTTTTTTGTCTGTCACTATTTAGACGTTGATCGGGAATGTCGGAGTGAATAAAAAAAAATTTTTACTATTTTTTTTAAACATTTTTAAAACTCTTGCCCTTTAGGAATTGGTCGAGATGTAAATTACGAAAATATAAAAAAAATAATGTTGAAAATAAGAATTCTCATATAGCTTTCTCATTAAAGTTGAGAGTGAAAATTTTCATATCGAAAATGTTCCTTTATTCGCAAAGCTTCTTCTATAAGCAAGCTTATAGAGGAAGATTCGTTAAAACTGAAGATGTATTGAAAAGCCAGTTACATAATAATGTAACTGGCTTTTCAATACATCTTCAATTTTTGGCCTGCCTTAGAAACTTCGATTTTTTTTTACTCACTATTGAATATTTTTTTAAATTAAGTATTTTTTTTTTCAACATATTTTGCAAGCCCTTTTTTTACCCTTTACGAATTGTTCGAGGCTTGAATTACGAACATATTTAAAAATTGACAATTACAAAACGGTGAAGGGTGTTTTTTTTTCCAAACGGAGAAGACAAAAAGTCCCGATCGGAGACTTGCAGGACTCGAAGGACTTGCTCAAACTGAAAACCCCTTACATAACATTCGGACATGGTATAACTACGTATGCGCTAAAACTTACCCTTTAACAATCTAGAGCAAAGGGGCAAACAAGTGGAGGATTTGAGGAAGCCTGTACAATACGTTTATCGTGTAACTCAACTATCAAAGCCACACAATCGCGTTAAATTAAACACACGTCTAGACGGATCGCTGGTACAAGGTTCCACACTTCCCTGATCGACGGAATCGATAATAAATGGAATTTCGAGAGCGGGGAGGAAGTGCTCGTCAATAAATTGAGTAAGGAATGTCGTGTAAGGTCGAGTAAGGAATATCGTGTAACCAGTCGAACAGTTAAATACTCGAATTCAAGTTATCCAATAAAATACGTTTCAACGCTTTAACGATTGGCATCTCGGCATTTTTCAATCAAAACTTTGGTACCGCCAGGATCAACGAACCTTGCGTGCGCGGTCGCGTCCTGGCGAGTGCGAAAGATCGAAAGGTCGACACTCTGTGAACTCGACTCTGAAGCTAAGTTAAAATCAATAATGCATTGCTCGTCGACGAAAGTAAAAATAATTTGGAATTGGTCAGTGCACAAAATATTTCATAAAAATTGAATGGAATTCACTGATTGACTGGAATGATAGATTAAAGATTTTTTTCGTGTTATCGACTGATCGGTGTTCTTTTTTTTTAATGTGTCTGCGAAAGATGGAAAGATCGACACTCTGTTAATTCGACTCTAAATGCAAGTTAAAATCAATAATACATTGTTCGTCACCGAAAATAAAGGTAACTTGGAATCGGTCACCCCAAAAAATATTTCACAAAATTGAATGAAATTCAATGAATGATTAAATTGATGGATCAAGCATTTTTTCGATTCATTGACGGGGCGGCGTTTTTTTTCCTAAATGTATCCGGGAAAGATGGAAAGGTTAACAAGTTAAAAATCAATAAAACATTACGCGTCGTCAAAAATAAAAATAACTTGGAATTATTCGCTGCAAAGAATATTTCAGAAAGTCGAATAGAATTCACTAATGTACTACAATGATAGATTAAGAATTTTTTCGTTTCACGAACAGTTCAGCGTATGCAAAAAAAAATTAAATGTTTATTTTTCTCAAATGTATCCGGAAATTATAGAAAAGTCGACACTTTGTGAACTCGTTAAAGTCTGAAGCTAAGTTAAAATCAATAATAAATTGCTCGTCGTCAAAAAATAATGATAATGTGAAATTTTTCACTGCAAAAATCGATTAAAAAAATTGCACAAAATTCACCGATCGACTGGATTGTTTCATCGACGAATCGGAGTAATATTTTTTTTTTTTTATGTATCCGGAATTTCAAAATGAAGGACGGGCACGAACGGAGGAGCGTCGAATGACCGTGTGAAGGACTGTGATTGCTTAAATAGGAAACGTTACCTCTACTCTTTCGTGCGCTGCGCCTCAACGGCGTCACGTAAACTCCGTCGCCGGTAACCGGGTTGCGTGGCATGCAGGACGATCCACCTGCAGACGTCGCAGGACCGGACGATCCGCCACCAATACCCAACAAAGCCGAACAAATTCACCCATGCACCGACGCAAACGCATCGCCAACGCGATTCAATCACAGGTGGTTAGTGTTACGTAACATCTCAGGAAAGAATCGTTCATTTTGTTTTATCTAATTTATCGAATTAATTTTTATAATTTAATTTTTTGTGCTACCAGCAACGCAATGCAAATTCATAGAAAAAGTACAAAATAAAAATAAAAAATGCACTAGTTTAAAAAATGAAAAAGGGAAACGAGAAGTAAAAGAATAATTACTAAAAAAAAGTGCTTTAGTCATTATTTTTATTTATTTATTATTGGAAGTTTTAGTAATTACTAAAATAGAGAAAAAGAAACGAGGTCAAAAATTATTATCAAAAAGTGTTTTCACCGCTAGGGTGGAGCGAGGGTTGTTGGAGGGGGTGGGGGCATCGTTGCTGGTAGCCCGGATCGATAATACAAATTTCTCGAGGGCCCGGAAAGGTCCTTGACACGACCGGGAAAAACGTGCGATATAAATCTCGATTCTTTCGTGAGACGCAATTAGTGGGGCAAAGACAGAAAATAAATGCTGCTACGATATGGAAGATGAAAATGAAAAGATTAGGCGTTTGTATGTTCGAAAGTCTACTGCAAAGGTTATTTTGGATCTCATAAAATGTTTTTTTTTAAATAACAAAAGTGAAAGAGTCATTTGAAATAGAAATTGTTTGAATCAAACGATATGACAGACGAGTTTTAAGTCGACTAAATAATGCTCGACAATTCCGACAAAATATCAGTCGTAGGATCGTGCTCGAAGCACGTCGTGCAACACAAGTTTAGATTCTTTCGTGATACGTAAATTAATGTGACAAAGACAGAAAATAATGCTTTTACGATATGGAAGATGAAAATGAAATGATTGGGCGTTTGTATCTTAAAAATTCTACTTCAAAAGTTATTTTGGATCTTCGTAAAATAATAATAATGAAAATATAGAATATTCGAAATGCTAGTTCAAAAGTTATTTTGGATCTGGTAAAAAATTAATAACAATGAAAAAGAAAATTCACAATATAAATTATTCGAATCACACGACGAAACAGGATTTTAAGGATGCTACGTTACGCCCAAGAATTCCAGAAAAATATAATTTCGGACTACAAATTCGACTATATAACGTTCGACAATTGCGACAAAAAAAAAAATCAGTCGTAGGATCGTGATAACTCGTATGTCGAGAGGATGCATTAAAAAAAACTTAAAAATAAAAGAAAAACGTTAAAAAACGAAACAACAAAACAATCTACGAAACTCAAGTAAAGCAACAGTGGTGCGACAGTGTAAATGGCGAGATTGAGTAAGTTGATTAATGGAAGCAATAAAAGATGTAATGACTAACTCAAAATATGTGTTTTTTTTCGATATTGTGATGCAGGCCCTACGTTACAGCTTATAACAGTCTCGCGATAAATCCGATCGATATCAAATAACAAAACAATCGAATGCAATTTTCGCGACGAAAATAAAACGAATGGCAATCTCGTGCTAAATTATAAACTGAGTAAATACTTGTTCTATCGATAAAAAAAATATATCGTGTGTCAACTGCGAGGGACAACTAAGTGGAAACACATGGATATATTATATATATATATATATCATATATTATATACGGGAAAGTGTCTTAGTGTCGTGTTATCTACTCGTGTCTCTCTCGTTGAACACTTACGAAATCGTTTGTTTCTCCTAAAAGCTGCTTGCGAATAGTAACAAGATATTCGACGTACGGTGAGTCATTAAGAACGCATCACACATGCGTTTACAACCAAAAGTTTAACTTCATGAAAATTTCAGAACTTCGCGATATGCCAAAAATCTTTAAAAAATCAGCCGTATTAATCATTTCAAGAGCTTTGATTTCACACAATAATAATGACAAAAAAGTGTTGAACAAATTATTTAAAAAATCAATTGTTTAAAACATCAGAAAACCTTTTATCTCCTCATTTTAAGTGAATTCCCCGATTTTTCAGAATGCATGATTTCGTTTAGAAACTTCTTATATTTCGAAATTGTTTGAAATATAAGCTTCCTATAAAATCAATGAATTCATTTGAAAACCGAAAAAAGATTGTTTGATTACTCGTCGAACGATTTTTTTATAGCAATTTGTTAACTTTCTGACATTACTATTATGCAAAATTAATGTTCTCGACACTTTTAATACAGTAATATTTTTTCAGATTTTCGTACCATTAGGAAGTGTTCAAATTCTCACTGTATCTCGCTTTTGGCTGGAAACATACGTGCAATGCATCCTCAACTTCGAGGACACGGATGTCCCTTAACTGAGCATCAAACGAGTATTCAGAGAAGATTCTAATACAATGATATTGTCTCGACAGTTGTGCAAAGAATTACTCAAATATTGATTTGCTCGAACAACGATGGGAATAATATTTATCGACAAATTATTTTGAGAGCCTGCTTTACACATATTTTAAGATAGGCGAATTCTCGTCCAGCTCGCACGTATCATAATCGTACGAAGTGGTTCGTACCTGTGATATCGTTAGTGTTAGCGTTGCCGTTGATCGCGGCAGTGCCGTTGACGCCGAAGCCGTTGGACGCTGTGCTCTTCGAGTGAGTAGAGTCGGTCAGACTCTCGCCGCTTAGGGAGATATTGCTGCGCGTGTGGTTTTTCGTGTTTTGGATGGATGGGGCATCGGGAGGGCCAAACAGACGTTTGTATGAATCATTACCGGGCTTGTTGCCACGCGGAGATTCGGGACTCGTAGTGCCGGTGCTCGTACCGTTCTTCGGTGCGCCGTCGCCGAACAGAGCTGATCCAAGCTGTGAGGCGTTGTGGTTCTTGATGCGACGAGGGCTCGTCTCTTCGGGGGCACCGAAAATGTCGCTGCTACCACCGCCTGGAGGCTTCAGCACCCTGAAATCACAAATTATATGCGTGTTAAGAAATTGCAGATTTTTATCGCTGCAAACATAAAAAATTTGTCATTTTTTTGTTCTTTCCTCTTTTTGTAAGTCATTTTTTGTAAGCGTCGATAGACCCAAAAAAAAGTGATCATTTTTCTTATTCCAGAAAATGTTTGTTGTGAAATGACCTTAATTTTTGCCTCGCGTCACAAATATGGTCAAAACAAGGAAAAACTTCTATCTGGTGTTTTTTTTTTTTTTTTTTTTTGGATGACAACTTTTTAGCAGTGGAGGTTTTTAGAGTTAATGTCGTTCTCACAGTGCGGTCATTTCCGGACCGTTCAATCGACGGTCACGTGACAGTCAATTGATAAAAAAAAGAATGACCCGTCACAAAGTCGGCGCCCATCTCTGCGTGCGCCCGACGCAGTGGCCACGTGCCGCTCGGAACGGTAAATTGGCCTGGAACAACACCCTCTCGACGATTAGATTTTAACTAACGCTTAATTGGCGCACGTCGGATCGTTCAATAGGGAAGATTTAACAAAAGCTCATCGTCCCAATTAGTGTTCTTATGGGAAAACAAGTCCCTGGTTTCACTTGCTTTTCTTTTGCATGGAATACAATGCCATACATATATTTTGTTTCTGCGCATGCTTGTGAGCAATTTTAACCCTTCGAAGCATACATTTTTTTTAAATTTTTTTACGAGTATGAATTTTCAAATACATCGGTTGGTTACCAATGCATTTTTTCCTCAATTCAAAGAGGTGTGATACACCGTGCATCAAAGGGTTAAAGAATCTAGAGGGTTCTCGTAGCTATTATACCTCTATATACGTCACTTCCGGTGAAAAAAAGAGATTTTTCACAGCGTAAGATTGAAAGCGATGCAGTCCGAAGATTGCTGAGCGCAAACGGATCGTCATTCGAGAACTTGGAACCAAGTATGGGAGAGCGGGGCAAAATGGGACAGTGGGACAAAATAGAACAGTGGGGTAAAATGGAAGTGGAGTAAAATGGAAGTGGGGTAAAATGGAAGTGGGGTAAAATGGCACAGTGGGGTAAAATGGGACATTAGGAAAAAATGGGATAGAAACATTGCGTTTTTAAGAATGCAATTTTCCAATAATTTTACGACGACCCGTTTTGCCCCTTCGATGCATCTAGATTTTCTGTGCCATTTTCCCCCACTGTCCCAATTTCCCCTGCACTCTACTGAGTAATCGGAAAGTTCGCTGATGCAAGTAATGAGGATAATGAAACGATGGGTGTGTGTCCCAACGGGTGTCTATCCGAGGCTTCTGCATCTGCCTATTCATCGTCGCCGGACTGCCGGTGCATCCGTGTTGCCACAGTCGACGCTGCTAATCAGAGTAACAACCTGCTCGGAAGAGACCGGGCACGCTCGAGAGAAGCACAAATATAATCGCCGGGTCGGAAGCGAGGAATTAATTTCAATCCATTCCACGCTGCCATTTCACATCTGCACGCTTTTGCGTCGATCGAAAAAGTCGATTATACAAATTACAAAAATCCAGCGCTCGAACCGTTGGATTAATCGGAGCGTGATGAGGTCGCTCGAACTTGTAACAGTTCTCTATTGCGGTAAAAGGCACAATTTGTCGTTATCGTATCGATGGATTTTTATCGTCGAAATGAAAAAAAAAAAATTAGGTCGACCAGTCGATTCGCAAGTTCCAGGCCGTGCCACGATAAAAGTCGGCACGATCCGGCGAAATGGAGTATACGAGCCAATATACGAATGCTAATAAATTTTTAGGGACAGCACGAAGGTCTTCAAACTTTTCTCGAGCGCGTGTGACACGCGGATTAGCAGCTTCGACGTCATCTTTGTCCTGACGAATATCCACGTTGAGTTAAACGTGGAGATAAATAATGTCAACTGGAATCGAAGCGGTACCAGTCTCTGCTTCCGATAAAACTAATTCGTTTCTTGCCGAAGGTCGATATCGTCGTGGCGATGGATTCGCTCTCTCTGCGCTCACTTATTTGTAGTAATGTTTTTTTTTATGTAACTCGGTCACGCGATTCTCGTGTTTGAGGCCTCGAAAGACGTCGGTAATAACGCCCGATTATTGTTCGAGAAAAATGGCTTGGGGTCTTTTACTCAGGAGACTTTTACTTATCGGCAAAGAGCTGGTTCGCGTGCTCGTTCAGTTTTGATCAGAATATCGTTAGTTTTTTTTTTCGCTCCGGTTGGTGATCAGATTGTAAGATAATTCGCGAATATTTTCTTGGCTGGTATCGGTGGAAATATGTTTGACTCGGTGACTTGCGTTCTTACCGAACTTCGATATCTTCGTGGACATGGATCGTGCCCAGTTATTTTTAGAGATTTTTTTTAGAGATTCTGGAGATTCTAGAGATTTTAGAGATTCTAGAGATTTTAGAGATTCTAGAGATTTTAGAGATTCTAGAGATTTTAGAGATTCTAGAGATTTTAGAGATTCTAGAGATTCTAGAGATTCTCGAGATTCTAGTGATTTTAGTGATTCTAGTGATTCTAATGATTCTAGTGATTCTAGTGATTCTAGAGATTCTAGTGATTCTAGTGATTCTAGTGATTCTAAAGAATCTAGAGATTCTAGTGATTCTAGAGATTATAGAAATTCTAGAGATTTTAGAGATAAAAAGGCGGTCATGCGGTTCTCGCGTTTGAGGCCTCGGAACGTGATTGCAACGCCCGATTATTATTCCAGAAAATGTCTTCGAGCTTTTTAGTCACAAGACTTTTACTTGTCGGTAAAGGGGTGTTTCGCGTGTTCGTTTAGTTTTGATCACGAAATGGTAAAATATCTTTTTTCCTCTCCAATCAGATATTTCTCGGATACAGTTTGCTAGTCTCGGAGGAAATATGTTGAACTCTGTGAAACATCGCTACTTCTCGTTGGGACGATAATCGTTCGGACAATTTTTCTCGGTTCCCATCGACGATCGCGGAGACAATGGAAATTGCGGATAGTCCGTGAACATGGGAATGGACGCGACACGATTCTCCTCGACGTCGTGGGAGACGGCTTGAATATTTAGAGTCATCGTCCGTGACATGGAAATCTCGCGTTCCGTAAAGGCGGCAGACGAGGTTTCTTTTTTTTTTTTCTTTAACTTGAGTTTAGAAACTTCGAGCATAAATTTTCATGTGCATATTGCGTCGATGCTTGTGAGAATATGACAAGTGCCGGAAAGGATGGATTCGAGAAACGTTGCAAAATTACCGAGTCCCTTCGAAGGGTATTCGTGTGTCTTTCTGGCGAACGCACGAAGCTTCTTTACTGTGTCGTACGAAGCCATTTACTGTGGTTACTACAGTGTAGAAGAAAAAAAAATTGTATTAAATTTAATGCACCAGTACTGCAAGTTTTTATGCTTAAACTGTTATATTAAATTTAATGTACAATTGTGATGAAAAATAAATGTACGGTATATTGCAAATTTTTGAAATCCTGTACTTTTAACAATTTACTTTAATTCTACTATAAAAGTAATTTAATTACAATAATTTACTTTGATTTCACTGTAAAGGACATTAATTTTCCATCGCGATTGCACATTAAAATTAATGAACCACTTTTTGCGTGAAAACTTCCGGTCCGGTGCAGTAAATTTCCTACGCTGTATAAGAAAATCGACTACACTGTAAAAAAAAAATCGTGTTAAATTTAATGCACCAGTACCGCAAGTTTTTATGCTTAAACTGTTATATTAAATTTAATGTACAATTGTGTTGAAAAATAAATGTACAGTATATTGAAAACTTTAAAAATTCTGTACTTTTAACAATTTACTTTAATTCTACTATAAAAATTCTGTACTTTTAACAATTTACTTTAATTCTACTATAAAAATAATTTAATTACAATAATTTACTTTGATTTCACTGTAAAGGATATTAATTTTCCATCGCGATTGCACATTAAAATTAATGAACCACTTTTTGCATAAAAACTTCCGGACCGGTGCATTAAATTTCCAATTGTTTTTTTACCAACGATAGATTGCCATCGATAGATGCATCTTATCCAACATCGACGAAAGAGTCGTGGACGGCAGTGGATCAGCGAAACGTTTTAATTTTCGATGTGCATGAATATTTAGAGTCATCGTCCGTGACATGGAAATCTCGCGTTCCGTAAAGGCAAGACCAGGTTTCTTTTTCTTTTTTAACTCGGGTTCAGAAACATCGGGCATAAATTTACTTGTCCATAGTCAAAGTGGTACCGACGATTTATGTCCACAAACCCGTTCGCAATTCTTTTTTTTTAATTCAATTTACAAAAGAAAAAAATGTTGCGTATTTCGCAGAAATATTGAGCGTTTTACAAACATTTTTGTTCCTTTTACAGTCATTCTTTTTACAAAATGAACGAGAAAGTAATTGTTGACGTTTGTGGAGAAAAAAAAGTTTGTTAAAAAATCTTAGGTTTTCGGGAGATTTCTTGAACAAATTGTTCAACAAATCTCCCGAAAAGCTAAGATTTTTTAACAATTAAAATCGGGATATTTTTTAACAATTATAATCGGGAGATTTTTTTAACAATTATAATCGGGAGATTTTTTAACAATTAAAATCGGGAGATTTTTTAACAATTAAAATCGGGAGATTTGTTGAACACATTGTTCAACAAATCTCCCGAAAACCTAAGACTTTTTAACAAACGTTTTTTTTCTTTTTGTTCACAAACGTCCACCATTACTTACTTTGCATCAATTTGTTAATAACATTTAATGACATTGAAATTAATCTTTTCAGCAGATGTATCGTGTCCAACATCCACGAATGAGCCGCTGCCGGCAGCGGATCAGCGAAACGTTTTAATTTTCGCGGTGGATCCTGGAGCAGACTTCCTGCGGCATCGCGAGCCGTAACGACTTCCGGCCAGCGAGAGAGCGAGATAGCGAGTACAACACAAACGATGGTAATTGCGATGAGTAGCAGCAATAGCAACATAGTCTCCCTTCCGGGCGATGCCTCGAGCGCGCCTCCCGGGTGAAAAACAAGTGACCGAGTTGCACGCTCTTCAGCGGTCGTGCATTTACCCGGAAATAGCGAATAATCCGTCTGCAAACGTAATTAATAACATTACGCGCTAAAGATTCGTTGTTCGTTACGGAGGAGGAAAAATGAGAAAAAAAAAAAAAAAAAAAAAATTATGCTCACGTGCAGCGATTGGGGAGCTCGTGCGTGCACTCATGAGAATCCCGGTGGACCTCTCGAGTTTCTTTCCTCGCCGAGAAAGCCAGCTATCACGACTC
The DNA here is from genome assembly GCA_958510785.1 of Exephanes ischioxanthus. NCBI lineage: Eukaryota > Metazoa > Arthropoda > Insecta > Hymenoptera > Ichneumonidae > Exephanes > Exephanes ischioxanthus. The sequence goes on along the minus strand of OY294024.1, from coordinate 11,012,057 downwards.
ATGTAATTCCATGTTATTCGTTTTACCTCGGCGCGGGTCACCCGGCAAGTTCGTTGCGTAAAGTCGACAATTATCGCGTCTTTTCGTTTTAAACGACGAGAAGAAGAACGCACTCGATTGCCCGACGTCGAAGAGGAATTCATCGATCTCGTTCGGATTTTTGTCGCGATTCACGCTATTTAATGTTATTCGGTTTATTCGTCGGAGCTTACTCGGCGAGTTCATTGCGTAGACCGTTAAATTTTTTTTTTAATTTAAAAATCCACAGAACTTGAAGTTGATATGCAAAAAGTGTAACAGGGGAAACCGGCCAATGAATGGACAGTTAAGCAGACGAAAAAGCCAATGAATAGACATTTTTTATGCACGTGCTCTTATGGAAAGTGTCCATTCTGTGGCCCTGTCCATTGATTGGCTGGTTTATCCTACACTAAGATTTACTCCTATAATTGTGATGAAAAATTAATGGATTTTTACAGTGAAATTAGAGTAAATTATTAACAGTAAAGGGTTTGGAATCTTTTTGATATACTGTACGTCAATTATTCATCACAATTGTACGTGAAATTTACTATACCACTTTATTTATGAATACTTTCAGTAACAATAAATTAAATTTCATACGACTTTTTTTTTGCAGCAATGTTAAAAACAATTGTAAATTTAATGCACCGGACTGAAAGTTCTTATGCGAAAACTGCAAAATTAAATTTAATGTACGATTGTGAAGAAAAATTAATGAATTTTTACAGTAAAATTAATGAATTTTTACAGTAAAATTAAAGTGAATTTTTACAGTAAAATTAAAGTGAATTTTTACAGTAAAATTAAAGTGAATTTTTACAGTAAAAATAAAGTGAATTTTTACAGTAAAATTAAAGTGAATTATTAAAAGTGAATTATTTCAAAAGTTTTTAATACACTGTACGTTCATTTTTCATTACAATCGATACATTAAATTTCATACGAATTTTTTTTTACCGCACTGAATTGCCATCGGTTTCGTGGACGAAGACGATTTTGACTTTGTAAGATTCGTTGTTCTTCGCGGAGGAAGAAAAGTAGGAAAATATGTTCGCGTGCAGCGAGCGGGGTTCGTTGATGCACTCATGAGAATCACCGGGGACCCCCTGAGTTTCTTTCCTCGCCGAGAAAGCCCCCCCCTCATTACGATTCATATAATTCCATGTTATGCGTTTCACCTCATGGGGGGTCACCCGGCGAGTTCATTGCGTAAAGTCGGCAATTATCGCGTCATTTAATTAGACTGCGGTTGCGTAAGTGCGCGTCTCTCGTCGCGCAGGATTATCGCGTGCACGGCGAGCCGGCGTCGCACGCCCGGCAACCGGCACGTGTGAATCCGAGAGACACGCCGCACGAGTCCGTCTGCCATTATTTCCCATGTTCGAGGACGTCGACGAGTCGCGGGGGAAGAACGAAGAGCGAATCGTTTTGTCTGTCCATCTACTTATCTAGATATCTACGAAGTCTACACTGTGAGCAAAATTCCTATGAAATTTAATGTTCTGGTACCAGAAGTTTTTATGCGCAAACTGGTATACTAAATTCCATGTTCCAATTATGATGAAAAATTTGCGTACAGTATATTAAAAATTTTATAATTACGTTACCTTAATTTTCTATAAAAGTACTTTAATTCCAACAATTGAGTTTAATTTTACTCTAAGAGTCTTCATTTTTCACGACGATTGTACATTACATTTAATGCACCAATTTTTGCATACAAATTTCCAGTCCGGTACGTACAAATTTACAATATTTCTTAACAGTTTATCCATGTACGAAGTCTACCCATCTGCAAAGTCTATCCATCTACGAAGTTTACCCACACCCAGAAAAAAAAAATTATTTGACGGTCACCGTTTATTTGGTTTAATAAAAATATTTATTTGATTTAAATAAATATTCATTAAAATTAAGTAAACAGTTATTTAAATGAAATATATATTTATTTAAATCAAATAAATATTTTACTTAAACCAAATAAACGGTGGCCGTCAAATAAATTATTTTTCCGGGTACATCTACGGATTTACGATGTCTCTATATACTTATTTATTTCACCGATCTGCCTACTTATCGATTTTTCAGTTATAATTTCTTTGTCCTTGCTCCATCTGATTATAATGCTATTGCCACTATCTTGCTTATTACGCTTCGCTTATTGTGCTACGTACTGTCTCGCTTATCTCGCTACCTATGCTCTGTCTATTAAGGCTTAATCTAGCACCGTTCTGTTTGTATCGCATCGGTCCTTAGGGGAGATATTCCTGAACTCAATAAAATTCTATCTATCTACGTACGTATCTACGTATCTACAAACGAAGTCTCTATCTACTTATTTATTCTATCGACCTGCCCGCTTATCAGATTTTAGTTACAATTTATTTGCACTTGCCCCATCTGATTATTATGCTCTGCACTCTCTCGCTTATCTTGCGATCCACGCTGCATCTATTAAGGTTTAATCCACCACGATTCTGCTTCCATCGCATCGGTTCTTAGGGGAGATTTCCCAGGACTCAATAAAATTCTTTCCACCCATTCATCTGTCGCACCGGGTCACCACGACGACGCGAAGTATGTCCCGTCTGCCAGCCGAGTCTCCGTCCTCGCTCTCGAGGAAGACGAATTCATCGATCTAATTTGGCTGGCGTCGCTTTGTATGGCGTGGCATAAAAGATCCTTAAAAGCCGAGTGTAATTTGTCTCGAGAGAGAAAATTGTCGTGTCCATTAAGTAGAGTCTCGACTCCCTCTGCTCCGCAAATTGAACCAGAATTTGTTACTCGAATTGGAGAGACAAGACTGTAATTGTTTTTTTTTTTTTCGTTCCTTCAGCAAATCGTTGTAAATTGGTCAAATGTATTTCTTTTCGCTGTCCGCTCGATTACCGCCTCCAATGCACTTTAATTACACTATGGGGTACAATTTGTCCGCTCGGCCCCCGCTCATCCGTTTCCGATCGAGCAGAGTCCTACGTTTTTTTTATTTTTTATTTTTAGGTAGCGTCTCGACTCTCTCTGCTCCGAAAATTGAACAAAAATTTGTTACTCGAATTGGGGAGACAAGACTGCAATTGTTTTTTTTTTCTTTCCTTCAGCAAATCGTTGTAAATTGGTCAAATGTATTTCTTTTCGCTGTCGGCTCGATTGCCGCCTCCAATGCACTTTAATTACACTATGGTGTACAATTTGTCCGCTCGGCCCCCGCTCATCCGTTTCCGATCGAGCACAGTCCTACGTTTTATTTTTATTTTATTTTTTTATTTTTAGGTAGCGTATCGACTCTCTCTGCTCCGAAAATTGAACCAGTATTTGTTACTCGAATTGGAGAGACAAGACTGTAATTGTTTTTTTTTTCTTCTTTCCTTCAGTAAATCGTTATAAATTGGTCAAATGTATTTCTTTTCGCTGTCACGGATGAGTCGACTCGATTGCCGCCTCCGATGCTCTTTAATTACACTATGCTGTACAATTTGTCCGCTCGGCCCCCGCTCATCCGTTTCCGATCGAGCAGAGTCCTACGTTTTTTTTTTTTTTGTTTTTTTTTTAAGTCTCGATGTGCTGCACGATGTGCTCGCGAAGCGCGAGCAAGCCAGTCAGCCTTAATGGCATCCCGATAGGTAAGTAGCAGCCTTATAAAGAAAGCGGTCCGTCAGCAACGAGAGTTAAGAGGCTCCTTATGCAACGGAATACGTCGGTATAACGTCGGGGCACCCGTAACGATCCACCGGATCGTCCGAGCGCGGTGGTACATCAGCTTCGGAGCCCATGAGCAAACCTCCGAGCTGAGCGGCGCGGTGGAATTTACGAGAAATTAACCGATCGGCCAATTACGCCTCCGTTCGACCGATCGAGCACGATGAACGAGCGTCTCGCTCGGTTCCGGTGTAAGAGCATCGATTTATCGCTCCGTGACTCGCGACTATCGCGCAAAAGTCGAGCTCGCACCGCGGCCGGGCTTATCATCGGCGATTTTTTATTAATCTGCGAAGCGACGAGAATCGACTGTTCCAGACCTGTTCGGAGCTATTCGATCTTACACGATAAAAATTGTACCAATGTGCCTTTTATACAAAGGTACACAATTATTTTTATTATCATTTTACGGAAAAAATCTTTTCCATTTTAGAAAAGTTTCTGTTGATTTTAGGAACTATTTTTTTTTTTTTGTAAAATTGACAAGATAATTGTGGACGTCTGTGGACAACAAAAGTTTGTTGAATTTACAAATATTTTTGACTGTGTATTCGGACGAATTCGGATTGATCGGAAAAAAGAGGTTCTAAGTGGGGACAAATAAAGAAATTTCTTAATTCCTGTACGACCGATCATCGATGAAGAATTATACTGGGTTGCGTGAGATTATTGCAAACAGATACGGTAGCCGTGCGGCGATCGGTTTCTGGTATACTTGCGGGTGCACACTTTTAAAAAATTGAAAATGTATTGCATTGAACTGGGAGTTTTTTTTTTGCAAAAATTCATATATTAAATTGAATGTATACAATTGTGATGAAAAATGAATGGACTTTTACACAGAAATTAAAGTACTTTTATATTAAAATTAAAGTAAAGTATTTCTAAAGTTTTTAATATACTGCGCGTAAATTTTTCATCACAATTGTACATGCAATTTAGTATACCAGTTTATGCATAAAAACCCGTACCAGTACATTACATTTCATACTTTTTTTGTGTGTATATTTAGTTGTATTCAGTAAATTTTTTTAGTGTATATTTACGCGGATTTCAATCAGATCTAACGTGTAGATCTGCGCTTATCACCGTAGACTTTATTAATGTGTGAATCGGCGACCTTCAACTAGGGACCGATTGGAACCTGTTCGGATCGATCGTAAAAAGGCGTTTCAAACTGGGAGCAAATAAATAAATGAATGTTAATTCCTGTACGATCGATAGTGAACAGCGCCTATCGATGAAAATAGATCAACGAAAGAATTATATCGGATCGAGTGAATTTATTACAAACAGATATGTTGGCCGTGCGGCGATCGGTTTCCCATATACTTCCGGGTGTATTTACGCGAGTTTCAGCCAGATCTAACGAGGTGAAAGGACGAGACTCTCGTATGTAAACACATGTATATATATATATATATATATGTGTATATATAATATGCGTATATATCAGCGAAGAGAGGCCGTTGTGCCGATTCGCACCCCACCAGCTTAATTTACAATGCTTTATTTAATATCCGCAGCGAGTTTCTCGATCTCTCGGCGCTCGAGGATTCTACGAAACAAATTTGTTGCTGACCGCACGTCTGCCGCGACCTCCCGCTCCGAAGAACTATTAGAGAGTACCGTTTTTCCATACTTTACTCCGATCCGTCTTCTTGCCGATTGCCGTTTTTTTCTTTTTTTTTTTTAACGAAAGTGGGCTTGGCTGTTGAAGACTCGAACAAATTAGTTGTTCGCGCATCTTGATCGCGATTGATTGATCGGCTGGGCTCTGTTAGAGACACCGTAAAAAATTGTAAACTTAAGATACTGGACTGGAAGTTTTTATGCAAAAATTGGTACATTAAATTTTGTGTACGATTGTGATGAATAATGAATACACTTTTTCAGTGAAATTAAAGGAAATTATGAAAACTAAGGTATCGTCAATGTTTTTAATACACTGAACATTTATTTTTCATCACAATTGTACATGGAATTTAATATAGCAGTTTTTGCAATAAAAACTTCCAGCCCGGTACATTAAATTTCGTACGAATTTTTTTTCACACTGGATGTGCCGTGACGGTCTCTTTAGATCCCCGAAAAATGTTTCTTGTGGTATGACCGTAATTTCTGTTCGGTGTCACAAAAATAGTCAAAACAGTGAAAAAGATCATCTAGTTTGGATTTGACCGTCATTTTTTTGTTTTGGTCAACTTTCTTATGGTCAAATTTCTAGCAGTCTAGATTAATTTCAAAAGAAGATTTTCTCCCTCGTATCACTTTCCTAATCATTCGTATTTTCATTTTTCTTGTCCCAAATTTGGTCAACTTTTCAGAAGTCTAGGTTAATCTCGAAATAATTTTTCTCCCTCGTTGACTTTCCTAATCATTCGTATTTTCATATTAATCAATTAATTCATCAATTAAACTGTTTTTCTGTTTCAAGAGATTGGGTTGATACTCTGTTACTTTTTAAGTTGGAACCTCGGACATTTTTTGAGTTACTGTCGCTATTATCAGTGCAGTAATTACCGGTCCGGTCACGTGACGATCAATCGAAAAAAAAGACCGTCGCAACCTCGCTCATCTCCAGGCCCGTTGTACCTTTTTTTTATTGTTTACTGAAAGACGATGCGCCGCTATTGTTCTTCTAGTCTCGTTTTCTCGCCTCCGAGTCAGCTGTTTCCGTGAGAGCCGTCGGGGCTCGAAGAAACGCGTGCAAAATTAAACGAGCTGGTCCCTTTGTTTTCGGCACTCGAGCTGGGCTCCTCGAGCGACATATTTCCGCAGAGGCCCCTTTTTTATTCTTTTTTTTTCTTGCTTCGTACTAGACTAAAAGCGAAGGGGGTGGAAAACGAGCTGAGGGTGGATTCCGCTGTGGCATCACAGACGATCGTCGAGCGTACCTACGAGGCTTCCCGGATAGCCTCCAGCTCGGTATCACGTGAGCGCCGAGGGAAGCCCGAGATCGCTCATCGCCAACCTCCTCGACGAGCCCCTTGCCGGGCCGCCGATCCCCCTCGGCTCGTGCGCCTCGTGCCGACGCGTGCCAGGGGTGATCGAACCCTTTCGCAGGTTCAGGTTCCTTCGCCCCTCGGCGGAACCATCCAGAAGCCCTGGCGGTGCAACGGAAATACTTCTCTCTCGCTACTCGTCTATCCTACTTTTCTTCTTTTTTTCTCATTTATTTTAATCATTATTATTTTTTATATTATTTAATGCCGATGCAACGGAAATACACCCAGAAAAATAATTTATTTGGCACCCGTTATTTGGTTTAAGTAAAATATTTATTTGATTTAAATAAATATTTCTTTCATTTAAGTAACTGTTTACTTAATTTAAATACATATTTATTTAAATTCAAATAAATATTTTATACTTAAACTAAATGAACGGTGGCCATCAAATACATTTTTTTTTGTGGGTGTACTTCCCTCTAGCTACTCGCCTATACTAATTGTTTTTTTTTTTCAAATTAATTTATTGTAATAATAATGATTTTATTTGTTAACTTAATGTTGGTACATCGTTGCAACGGAAATACTTCTCCTTAGCTACTCACATGTCCTATTTTTCTTTCAAACTAATTTATTTGAATCGTTGTCATTTGTTCATTTATTTAATATCGATACATCGGTGCCCAAAAACTCACGATGAATTTAAGCTTGACTGGATGGAAAGCGCTGCCGCGCGGGACGTAACGGTTATCGGGCTCTGCATGCGCTCATAAAACGTGCCAGCCTTGGACATAAAAAACCTTGATGGAATAGTAAACTTCAGAGACAGCCAATCAAAGCACGAACGAGATATTGACCGCGGTACTCGCGCATTTACGATGCAAATATTCGTCACTTTATGTCGAGCCCGGAGCGATACCCTGCCCTAATGCACGAATGCACGTACATAGAGTACCAAATTTTCTTAATGTTGATCATAGTTTACCCCACACGCAATTTTTTATTAATATTATTAATTTTTAGATTTTACCGTTCATTTAAATTTTTTAAATTTATTTCTTTCCGCTATTGAAGACTGCCACGTTTTCCCCCATTTTATGTATTTTTATTTTATTTTGCTCTCGATTTTATCCTCGAGAACATATTTTGTCCGAACATAGAGTACCAAATTTTCTTAATGGCGATCATTATTAATCTACATTCTGTATCAAAAAAAAAAATTTAAGTACATTTTAATTTTTTTAAAATTAATTTCTTTCGGAAGCTGAAAATTTCCACGTTTTTCTCTTTTTTTGTTTTTTTTTCCCTTTCCCTACCGGTGCGATGGAAGCGTTAGTGCGTAAAGCTCAGGCGGCACATCACGAGCGGCGACACACGCTCCGTCGAGGGACTGGAGCGTGTACTCGCATTACGTAATTAGCGTAACGCGATCTTTCGATCAGGCCGCAGGGACGATATTCGACGCTTCCTGGTGTCTCCGATAGATTCACGCACCGGCGATGATCGCGATACGTGTTAGGCTTCCCATTCGACGATCGAAAAACAAGAAGCAGCAAATTCTCACTATTAAAGAAGAAAAAATGGAAATTTAATGCACCGGACGGGAAGTTGTTATGCAAAACGATGTTCAGTAAACTTAACGTACAATTGTGAAGAAAAATTAATGTACTTTTATTAGAGTGAAATCAAACTAAATTATTGGAACTAAAGTACTTGGAATTATATATTAAATTTAATGTGCCAGTTTATTCATAAAAACTTCCAGTAGTCGTGCATTAAATTTCATACGATTTTTTTTTTTACAGTACAGTTAAAAAAAATTGTATATTTAATGCATCGGACTGGCAGTTTGCGTGCAAAAAGTGGTTCATCGAATTTAACGTACAATTGGGAATAAAAATGAATGTACTTTTACAGTGAAATCAAACTAAATGATTGGAACTAAAGTACTTGGAATTATATATTAAATTTAATGTGCCAGTTTATTCATAAAAACTTCCAGTACTCGTGCATTAAATTTCATACGATTTTTTTTTACAGTACAGTTAAAAAAAAATGGTATATTTAATGCACCGAACTGGCAGTTTTTACTCAAAAAGTGGTTCATTAAATTTAACGTACAATTGTGAAGAAAAAATGTATGTACTTTTACAGTGAAATGAAACTAAATTATTGGATCTAAAGTACTTGTAATTGTAAATTAAATTTAATGTACGAGTTTATGCACAAAATCTTCCAATATTCGTTAATTATTTCCAACAATTTTTTTCCCATCGCTCCTTCCGTCCACAATATCGATTTCTTTTCCGTACAATTGAGATTACCGGCCTATTATCGGACTGCCAATGAACGATATCGTGCCGATGCATAGCAGTGATAAATTTCGTCGAAAAAAAAAAAAACAAAAAACCTGAAATCCTGAGCCGGAGGTAATTGCGATAATTGCCGTGCGCCGATCGATCGTGGAATAGTTAAATCGCTCGTGTAAACCGAGAGCCGGTCGAGCCTTTGAACGTCTCCGTTGAAATCGGCTTCGACGCGATTATCGTCGTTGTTTATGGAAACTCGCGAACTGCGCGCCACTGCCTAATCCGTCGATTGCGAGTAGGTGGCGAATTTTATTCCGAACGATCGCTGAAACGATTATGGTGAGCGAAGCGATTGACGGGAACGAGAAAATAATCGAAGTCATTTTCAATAATCCATTGCCGATTATCCGGCGTCGGAAGAGCTCTGAACGCAGCCTGCTCTTTTTTGTCTTTTTCTATCGACTCGTTTATTTTTTCCCAGAGTTCCTTCGGAGCGGAGACGAGACGGGCCGCGCGATGTTGCCTCGTTGCTCAAATCGACTATTAACCTTCTTAACGAGATCTTCCTAACGAGGTTAACGAAGCCGCCCCACCTCCAAAATTAAACCAGGCGGGGGGGGGGGGGGGGGGGGGATGAGGGCGCGTGGGCTACAGGATTAAAGTTCTTCCACCTTCCGTCCATAAATCGAGTTATATCTTTATCTTTTTCCGTTCGCCTTTTTTCCCCTTGGCTGGCGCTTAAATACCGTATGTAGACCTATATACTATAAGCGTACTATATATATTTATATAATAGACTGAGCGAAGGTTTTGATAGAAATTACCATAGATCTGGCAAAAACCGGCAGAACTTTCACGTGTATAGGAAGAATAGCGACGTTCTGGCAAACTTTTGTATTAAACTTAATACATTCTGCTAGAAAATATGGTGATTTCCAATGTCGCAGATGTTACCCGAATATTCAGTGATTTTTTTCTAGAATATAAGTTCTCCTCACTAGAAAGTATAGTAATCGGTGACGTTGCGATCGCGGATCGTTTGTTGCAGACTTGTAGGTCGTGCCGGCATATTATGTGGATCATTTTTTTCCTTTTTGTGTATGCATACATAAGAAAAAAATTGAGCGACGAAATTCTCAGCTCTTATCCACGAAATTGTCAGTTTTAATTTACGAAATGCTTAGTTTTAATTCGCGAAATTCTTAGCCAGATACGCAATATTTTGCGAATCAGTTTTCTGGAAAAAGTTACCATGTGGGTTGGGCAAAAATTGCATGGTCCGTGCGAACATTTCACATATCGCTAGCGGTGACGCTGGAGTACGATATTGATTGGTCGAAATTTACTGTACGACTTGACAGTTTTTTCGATATCCTTCTCTCAGTGTATATACTGCATATAGTACTGTACTACATATTGTACAATGTACCGTGTACCGTGTACGTTGTACTATGTGCTATGTACACTGTAAAAATAAATTGTAAATGCAATATACTAAACTCGAAAATTGTTTGCATTACTTACATTAATTGAACATTAATCTACTTTTTTTGTTGTAAAATTACAATACCACATATCAAAATTACAAATATTTTGCCTGAGATTTACAAAAAAATGTCATTAATAATAATAATTTTACTGCCAAACTGCACCGAACATGTGTTTGAAATTTCAGAATCAGTTTATGTAAAAAACGCCTCCAATACCCTTCATTAATTTTCAAACAATTTTTTCTTCCAGTCTACTATGTGCAATATATTATGTACTGTAGTATCTACCGGGTATATTATGTACGTTAGGAGCTGTACGAGTCTCCGCGTGGATCACGGCCGGACCGTTCGGTGCCTTCGCCCTGAGAAATGATTCCGGTATTCCCCGAGAAAGCGTCCGGGGAACAAAACCGCTGCACATTTGCGATAGCGCATCGCGAAACCCGCGAATCGTCCGCGCGCCTATGCCGTGCATTATACCGAGATGTCGAACAGCCACGGTATAATGGGACTGCACGAGGCTTCTCTCGCGGTGCGGACAGTTCCGGTGCACCGGGAGAGAGAGAGAGAGAGAGAGCCTTTATCTCGAGCGCGACCCGTTACTCTCACTGTGTTTAATTAATCCTCGAATCGCTCGCGGGGCACAATAAAAATCGATAACGAAGTTACCGGAGATAATCGGAGGCCTAACGCGGCTAACTCTTCCTTCTCCCGGCGCTCACCGTTATACAAAGCGAAGCGACGAGCGAACGCCGATAAGTCATAGCGAGCAAATGTACACACTATGTGTATGTATGTGTGCGTATGTGTATGTGTATCTGCATCGGAGCATTATTGTACAAGTATGGCCGGAGAACATACGAAGTCACAGTCACGCTTTCTAAGCTCGATTCGTCTCTCGCCGGCCACTTTATACCACTATTACACAGATCTTCCGTTTTACGTCTCATTTCATTTCTACTCTTCATTTTTTTTTTTTTTTTTTTTTTTTTTTCCTTTATGGTGAATCTAATTTGTGAGATATCGATGCCGAGCGAGATGAAGCGGGATGTGTTGGAAAGGTTTTTTTGGGGAGATGGTTGCAGGTTTTTATTTTATTTTTTTTTTATAATGAAAAGGAAATTTAAGTCTCTGAGTGAGGTTTCTTTTTTTTTTGCATGTTGCCGGAAGATTTCGAGGGCCTCGACGTATCTTGCCCTGGAATTTTTGATGAAATATTTTTTGTCGGTATGAAATGTTTTTTTCCGTTTACAAAATTAACTGCGACGTATTCCGACGTATTTTTGTGCGCCGAACATTAATGTGTTGGCCTTTTTGTGCGTAAGTGCAGTGGGACATTTGTATCTTCGATTTTATGCACTGAAAACAGTTTGCTCTAATGTGAAATCGCATTTTTGGGATTAAAATCTAAAATATCGGTTTTGGAGCAAAATTAACGTCATATTTGTGTTCAAGGGGCCCACTGGGGCCCCTTCCATTTTTTTTTTTTAGTACGTGTGTTTAGTGACAATCCTAAAAAAGGGGCCGCAATATTTTTATAAAGTGTCGTTTCGGTACTTAACTTTTCGGAGGATATGCGTTCTGGGGGTTAATTTTTCGGGGTATATAGGATTCAGGGTTTAAATTTTCAGGGGACATGCGTTTCGGGCGTTACTCTTTTCGAGGGATAATTATCGGGGGATAACCGTTCGGGGGCTTTGCCACTCTACCATCGATCGCCCAGAGACGGTTTCGCTTACGATAAAAAATCACGAGTGACCAATGCTCAAATTGTATATATAAAATTATATAAATTATTATTATTATTATTATCTCACATACAAAATTTTATATTTAAATTAAAAAAAAAAAAATTATTTTGCGAATTTATGTTGCGAAGTGAAACGTTCGTGCAACGAGTGGAACTTGTGTTGGACTGACGCAATCGTGTCGGATGTAATGAAGAGAAAAGAGCGTTCCGATTGATAGCGTATCGGCGGCTCGGTGTAGCGCGACATCGTGACAAGGGTTGATACGAGCCACACACGAAGACGATGGAAATAGAAGATAGGTGGCATTATAACGTGCGGCGCACCGGGTTCGAAGCACCCGCGGTAGGCAACGATGAATGAACGAGAGCTTGACCGGAGAACCTTGAATTCGCACAGCGATTCACGGTATACCGCAACCTGACCTCGTCTCGCAAGCATGCAAGCAGAACGTTTAAGAGTTTAACCGTGGCTGTTGCTACTACCGTGCCGGTTATCGTTACGGCTCTCGGACTTTGCCGGCGCTCGTTGTCGTACATGTACTTTTTTTTTTCTTCTATTCTTTTTATTAATTTTTCTTTTATGCTTCTTTTTTAATATCGCGATATTTAATTATCTCGGGGCGGTGGCGATCGATATCAGCAGCGAGACTTTGCATCTTGTATATCTGAATATATATATAAATATATAAAGTGCTGTGTCGGCGCATAACAAAAGCTGAATAAAGCGGAAGCCTTTAAAAGCAGGAAACTTTTTAAGAACGCCGACGCTATCGAGCGACGGCTTTGATGAAATAATGGAGGGAGTTGTTCATAAATTTTTCTCATATCGAATATGCGAGCCTCATGAAGACGTCGCGCGATCGAGCGGTTTATTTTTATTTTTAACCTCGTTTATTTAGAATAATCTGCTCAGATGATTTCGTAAAAAAATATTAATAAAAAAAAGATGCTGAATTAAGTTGGCTTTATAACGTTTCTTACAGAACACTGTAATAAAAAATCGTACATCTGATGTATCGGACTAAAAGCTTTTATGCAAAAACTCGTGCATTAAATTTAATGTGCAATTGATGTAAAAAATTAATACACTTTTTCATTGACAGTAAAGTAAGTGATTAAAATTAAAGTATTTTTTTAGCGAAATTAAAGTAAATTATGAAAAATGAAGTATTTCCAATGTTTTTAATACACCAAACATTAATTTTCCTTGACAATTGTACATGAAATTTAATATACCAGTTTTTGCATTAAAAAAGTGCAGTCCGGTACATTTCAATCGAATTGTTTTTTTACAGTGAAAATTATGAAATTATTAAGACGTTCTATTCTTGCAGGGGAGTGCGGGGCAAAATGGGACAGTGTATCAAAACGGAATAGTAGAAAATCCCGATGTATCGATGGGGCAAAATGGGCCATCCAAAAATTATGGAAAAATTATATTTTACTCCACTACCCCGTTTTGCCCCACCGTCCCATTTTGTCGCGCTCCCTCCTCTGTCTGCATACAAGCGCATGTGTCGGTACACAAGAAAAGCCGAATAAAGCCGAAGCCTTTGCAAACAGGAAACTTGTACCAACATCGCCGAAGTTATCGAGCAACGGCGTTGATGAAACAATGGGGCGAAAGAGGAGTTCTTTATAAATTCTTCCCATCTTGAATATTCGACTCTGATGAAGACGCCGCGCTTTCGGGCCGTTCCGTCAATTTTTAAGTATTATGTACCTTGCAGGGCAGACGTGTTGACCGACGCGAAAATTGCCATCGCGTGTAGACACGCGTTATCGAGCGAGCTCAAGATTTTTTTTTCTTCTTTTTATACAGATTTTTTTTTTTCCTATCAACTATCGACTCTCGGGCTGTCTATCGAAGCTGTTCCGTACCGATCGCGCTGTGTATGACTCGCGAACGTCGTTCGAGCGAACGGACAGTCTGACACGCATTGAACGGCGGGGCACTGCGAGATGGGGAAGAGGAAGCTCCTCCTGTCTACAGCCATGACGTACGCTTTCTGTTTTGTGTTAAACTGTGCATCGGCGAATACGCGAATTCCAATATCGACCGATGCCATTTTATTGCGTCAATTTTTGTTTTGTTTTTATTTTTAGGGGAGAAAAATGCACTGATCGTGTGGCTAGTGTTTTTGAAAACTCAGGACTGCTTGCACTAAATTTGCGAAATATTTTTCAATTTTATTCAATTTTTGTGAGCGAGACTTTTTAATGTGTTAAACATTTTTTATTTATTTATACTTATTTGCGCGACGATTGGTGTAAAAAAATGTCAGTACGGTTAAGTTGTTACCCCGTTTATTCAGTTAATCCGCTCGACCGATTTCATGAAAATATTAATTCGAAAATTAATTGATAAGTTACGGTTAAGTTTATAACGTTTGTTAGAAAAATTATAAAATTATCGTCTGATATTTTTATAATTTTATAATCATGTAAAAATAGTGGTTTCTTGCATGATTTTTGGTTAATTTTTCTTTGTTGCCAACTGGAGATAACGCAACGAAGTCTTTAAGCGAATGCTAATAACATCGTTAATCATCGTTAAGTGAAAAGGTGGGCACGTTGTAATTTTCGTTTTTTTTAAAGGTCTAAGATATGCACGATTGATTATGTCTCGATTATGTTCGAAAACGCAGCACTGTTTGCACTAAATGTCCTGTATGTTTGCAATTTTATTCAATTTTTAAAAACTACACCTTTTTAATGTATTAAAAAAATGTATATTTATTTAGACTCACTTACGCGACGATTAGTGTGAAAAAGACGGTCAAGAGAACGATTAAGTTGTTACCTCATTTATGTAGAATAATCCGCTTGACCGATTTCATATGGTATTAATTATATTAATTAAGAAATAAGAATTGATGAAATTAACATTTCTTAAAAAGATTATTATAAAATTATGTCACACAACAGTGCTTTTTATCTGATTTTTTAAACGAAAAATCTTTTAGTTACCAACCGGAGATAGCGCAACGAAGCGAACGCCAATAAATCACCGCTAAGTGAAAACGCGCTACATCGCCCCGTTACAAAATTATTAAAAAATTCCACCCAATTAAGTGCCAGATCACACCTGCGTAGCCCCTATTCGGTGTAACGATTGCGCCGAACGCGGCTCCGTCGAGCGTGAATAACAGCGATGATATCTCGAAACGCCGTGTATCGAGGACTTAAAAAAAAAAAAATCCCTCTTCAAAAATCCAGTCGAAAATTTGAACGGAGCTTCGGTTCCACTTCTCGCTCCGTCTCGATCGATCGGCTTCCTCCCCACATTTTCCCCAATCACCACAAACTCTCAACCATCATTTCGACAAAAAAAAAAAAAAAAAAACACTCGTAACTCCTCCAGATCGCCGATAAATCGCCTCCAACAATTTACCTTTTTTTTCCATAGCCCACGTTGTCGAGCTCGATGTGCCTGTACGCAGCGTATGTCGCCATGTCGTCCGACCGTGCGTCGACTGTTATCCCTAGCTCGTCGCCGAGTGCACCCTCTCAGCAGCCTCCAATCGAACTCTTCCCCGTTCCACCCGCTCGGCAAAAAACACTTCCCTCTCCCAGGAAAATTCGCTTCGATTCCACAACCGGACACTTCTATCAAAATCCAACAACAACCCTATCAGAAAAAAAATCGCTAAAAAAAAAAAAAAGAAAAAAAAAACCTTGCAATAAAATCGATCTGAGATCTTACTTTTGCCCCTAAAGATTTATCTCAGTTGTGAACCGTACGAGTATCCTTCCAGAGCTCAACCTTTCGCACCTTCGAAATTTATTGTATTTATTGTATTTATTTTTTTCACTTCCGGTACAAATTGTCGTTTTTTTTTCTTTCTTGTTTCTTAAACGATTCCAGTTTCCTTCCAGCGAACAGTTAAGAATTGGTGTTTTTTTTTTTTTTTTTTTTTTATATCTCTTAAGTTTCTCTCGATCTTGTGTATCGCTGGTGCGACTTCCGTTCGGCGGTATCGCGTCCGTACGAGAGACTGGCGGCAGTGCCGGTCAGCCGGGCCGTATATAACGCCGTCAGTCCGCCGGTCGGCGGTCGTCGGCGCCTCCCCACCGTCGTCCTCCCACCACCGTCGAGCCGCGCGCACCGGGACGCGCCGAGCGCCGCGGTCTCCACCCCCGCCGACTCCTCTTCGTGCCCGATTCTTCTTTCTCCCGAGGCTGTGCCACCTTCTTCCGCCGGTTCCACAGTGCCGGATCGCCCGATGCGCCCTGCACCGGGCGCCGTAACTGTAGATACTTGCGATACACCCCCGCGCGCCGCCGCTGCAACGCGAGCCCGAAACGGCAGCCGAACGGGCCGACGACGACGGAGAATCTCTCGTGCATTCACCTCAATCAATACACGCTCGAGGGACCAGACGAACACGGCGTGCAGCATCACTTCCTTGCAATCCCCCATTTTTTTTTTTTTTTTTTTTTTATATCCCTCCGTACTTTTGGGAGCCCCTTAGAGAGCCTGAGAAACGTTTCGGTGTTCTTTTCCAATCGCCTATCAATCACTAATATGGAGGGTTTTTTTAAATTTTTTAAATTTCATTAAAATTGATGGCATGGATGTGTAATATAGTAATATAAATATTTATAATAATTTGTATTATTTGTAGTAATAATATAATAGAGTAGAATACATTTTTTATTGTAAACTATTTGAGAAAAGTGAGAGCTGTCAATGATACCATTAGAGCGACGTTGCTAACTTCCATGTGAGGCTATTTTTTTGAACCTCCCTCCGCACTTTCGGGGGCGCCTTAGAGAGCCTGAGAAACGTTTCGGTGTTCTTTTCCATTCGCCTATCAATCTCTGATATGGAGGGTTTAAAAAAAAAATTTATTTGATTAAAATTGGTGGCATGGATGTGTAATATAGTAATATAAATATTTAGAATAATTTGTATTATTTGTAGTAATAATATAATAGAGTAGAATACATTTTTTAATGTAAACTATTTGAGAAAAGTGAGAACTGTCAATAATAACATTAAAGCGACGTTGCTAACTTCCATGCCATGCCATTTTTTTGAACCTCCCTTCGGTCTTTCGGGGGCCCTTTAGAGAGCCTGAGAAACCTTTCGGTGTTCTTTTCCAATCGCCTATCAATCACTAATATAGAGGGTTTTTTTTATTTTTCAAATTTGATTAAAATTGATGGCATGGAAGTTAGCAACGTCGCTCTAATGGTATTATTGACAGCTGTCACTTTTCTCAAATAGTTTATTTTATGGCGAAGCAATAAAAAAATGGATTCTACTCTAATATAATATCACTATCGTATATAATACAAATTATTATAAATATTTATATGATTATATTGCATTAGATTATGTTATATTATTATATAGAAAGCAACGTTCTGCGAAACGTGACAGCTGTCAACAATTTCGTTGGAGCAACGTTGCTAACTTCAATGCCTTTAAAATTTGAGCTTAGGTTGATTGATGCGCTTATGGAGAGTCGGTGAAATGAATCTCCGTTAGCCGGTGTTTGCGCAAAAAAATACACCCAAAAAAAAGGTTTGGGTGTATTTTTAATATCAAACTAAGCTGCAGTTGCGGGTCGCAAAAGAAATATTTAGTCGATTGAACGAAATGTTTGTTAAGTCCAAGTAACTATTTGTTGAAGCAAGAAATATTCGGTCAAACTACTAAATATTCATTCAATCAACTAAATATTTCTTTCAATCGACCAAATATTTCTTTCGCCACCCGCAACCGCAGCTTAGTTTGATATTACCAAACCTTTTTTCGGTGTATAGAACGCTTGGAAACAGACTGGAACTTCCATGGAGGGGAGCGAAGGGCGGGAGGGGGGGGGGAAGGGGAGGGATGGATTAAAAATCAAGAGATGAAAGGGCTCAACAGAGATGCCGTGGAGGAGAGCGAGAGGACGAAACTTGAACAATCAGGGAGTGGATGGTCTGCGGAGCTTAAAAAAAAAAAAAAAGAATAAAAATTGCAGTTGGGGTGGGTTGGTGCGCTTATGGATTAGGCGATGAGACGAATCTCCGGAGACGAGCTGTTTTAGCGCCGGACGAGCTGTATGCGCAAAAAATATAGAACGCTAGGAAGCAGCCTAGAACCCCCGTGGAGGGAAGGGGAGGGGAGGGATGCATTAGAGATCGAGGGACCAAAGGAGTCAATATAGAGATGGGGGCGAAGAGCGGGGGGACGGAACTTGAATCATGGGTGAATGACCTACCGCGCTTTTTCAGTAAAAGTTTTTATTTTATCAAAATTACAGTTTGGGTGGGTTACACCCAGAAAAATAATTTATTTGACGGCGCCCCGCAAATAAATATGTATTTGGTTTATATAAACATTTCTTTGGTTAAAATAAATATTTACTTGACTTAAATAAATATTTATTCGGTTTAAATAAATATTTACTTGATGTAAATAAATATTTAATTGGTTTATATAAACATTTATTTGCGGCTGCCCGTCGAGCGAATTGTTCTTCCGGGTGTAATGCGCTTATGGATTAGTCGATAAAACGAATCTCCGTTAGACGGCGTATGCGCAAAAAATATAGACCGCTTGGAAACAGCCTGGAACTCCCGCGGAGTGGAGGGGAGGTGAGGAGAGGGATGCATTAGAGATCGAGGGATGAAAGGGGTCAATAGAGATGCCGGGGGAGGGGGGTGGAGGGGGAGGGGACGGAACTTGAACAATGAGGGGGTGGACGGCGCACGTCGGAGACGCGGCGGGTGAGGTTGCGATTCTGCGCGTCGCCGTGCACAACGACCGTGACTACTGCGGTGAACTTGGAGCGTTCGCCGTGTTCCCGGGACCAAGGTGTACACCGAGGGTACCTCTTACATATATCGCCAAGCGGCGACTATCGATCGGACGGCTTGCAGCATCCATTTGCCGCTGGCAGCGTTTTTCAAAGCCAGCAAGTCGGAGTTTTTTTTTTTTTTTTTAGCAATCTTGAACGACCGAATGAAAATCATTTGAGCGAGGTAGGCCGAGGAGTTGCAAGTCAACTTGGCCGTAACAACGAGATGAGTCTGCGCGCGCGGCCGTGCACGACGAGAAACTTCGCTACTGCGGTGCATTTGGCGCAGAGTGCATATAACTAATGTGGAGATAGATATGCTATTATAATGGAGGCGCGCTGAGCGCCTCTGTAAATGGATCGATTGGCTTCCTGGTTGTATTTAATGTCAGCATCGTTTTCGCAGATTCGAGAATGATTCACGCCGGTGGGAAGTAGGGAAGAGGGGGGTAAAATGGGAGAGTGGGGCAAAACGGGACAGTGGGGGGTAAAACTCAATTTTCTGATGATTCTTGGCTGCTCCATTTTGTCCCAACTATGCATCCGGATTTTCAACGACGCTTTGCCCCACTTACCATCACGGGCACGATCCAAAAGTTATTGGAAAATTGCGTTTTGTAGTACCATCATCCCGTTTTGCCCCACTGTCCCATTTTGCACCGCTCTCCCCTACCTGTATTTTCTGCTTGTACGCGGAATGAATTTAAAATTTGAATACTCGCGAAGCTACATTAAGCTATAACTATATTAAGCTATAGTGGTAGTATCGATTAATATTTTTTTAAAAATTCGTATGAAATTTAATGTATTGGTACTGGAAGGTTTTATGCATAAACTGGTAATTAAATTGCATGTACAATTGTGATGAAAAATTAATGTATAGTGTATTTAAAACTTTAGAAATACTTTACTTATAATAATTAAAAAATTTTAATATAAAAGTACTTTAGATCCAATCATTTACTTTAGGTTCATTGTAAAATTTCATTAATTTTTCATCACAATTGTCCATAAAATTTAATATATCAGTTCCTGCATAGAAACTTCCGGTCCAATACATTAAATTTTATACGAATTTTTTTTTACTGTGAAAAAAAAGTTGATCGCCTCCTTATAGAGTATCGTTTAGCTACCAGTTTATAGTTTAACTCTTCCGATTTAAACTTCGCAACTTCGAACTTTTCCAGGTATCGAAATCACATATCAATAAATAAATATATTTGCTTGATTTTTCTCTAATCCGTACTTATTTAACCCATTTAAGGAAGGAGATTCATGTTCTTTGCTATTTCTACGCACTCTAAGTTTATATTTTCACCTTCGTCGCTACCTTCTCAAATTCCCCGATATACTCGTGTAGAACTGTGATTGGCTTCCCCTTTAAAATGTCATTCACTCTCCGGCTTAGTTCTGAGCCGATCGCCTTTCCATTCCTTCAGACCATTTACCAGCCTCTTATCAATTCTTTCCTCAGCTACTTTACACTCGCGTTCCTCGTGTACTAGCATTTCCTCCTTTCTGCATAATGCACGTTTCCTTAAAACCCCTGCATTTTTCCTTCCCGACGCTCCCACACCTATTAAGCTATAGTAATTATTAACGTGAACGTAAAGTACTCGTTCACTACACTGTAAAAATAAATTGTAAATTTAATGTACTAGAACTTGAAATTTACTTAACGGAACTTTTTTTGTAAAACTTAAATACCAAATATTAGAATAACAAATCATTTGCCTTAAATTTACAAAAAAATGTTAATTAAAAATAAAAATTTTACTGTACAATTGCAACGCATATGTGTTAGAAATTTTAGAAACAGTTTATGTAAAAAAGCTTCCAATACCGTTCAATTATTGTCCAACGTTTTTTTTTTTTACAGTGCAGCGTTTTTGCCCTATTTTTTTCTCGCAACGATAACTTTATTTTCGCTTACTTTGTACGGAACACAAATGTGCGTCTTACGTTTATGTAACGATGGCGTGTAATCCAAGTGCGCAGTCGACGTCTCCACGGAGTCATCGGGGAATAAGCGAAACGTATAGTGAAATTAGTTTGTCGAAGGAGCGCCCCACCGACGGGACTCGGTGGGTTTCTTGCAGTAGATTGTTAAATGGCAGTATCATTGCTCGAGCGCGACGTTTGTTCGACAAAGCGAGCTTCCGGTTGTCGATAATTAAAAATAAAAGGGCTTGTCCCCTTCGGAGGAAACCGGAGTCGGCCACTGTCCGAATGGAATAGATAGGGCTGTCTCGAATTCAGCTTGCCCAACACAGAGACTCCCAGACACCCGCATACAAGTTACCTCAATTTACATAGAATTATCGACTCGGAGATGACACAGGTAATGCGAGTTTGGGTACTTAAAAAAAAATAATAAAAAAAAATCTTCAATTATAATCCACAAATTTTGGGAATGGTAATTGTATCCAAAAACAGTTTTTTTCAATTATCCACAAACTTTGGGAAAATTTGAGGAATGGCAATTGTATCCTAAATACATTTTTTTCAATTATCCACAAACTTTGGGAAAATTTGAGGAATGGCAATTGTATCCTAAATACATTTTTTTCAATTATCCGCAAACTTTGGGAAAATTGGAAGAATGGTAATTGTATCCTTAATACTGTTTTTTTCAAAGCGGCGAGACCCGGAAGAGGGACGTGTCAACGATACTATCATGGTATGATAGACGTGCTCCTATATATTTCAGCCCGTCCGCTTTTCCTCAATTATGTCATGAAAAAAATAAAAAACTGCCTCGATAATAATCCACAAATTTTGATAAAATTTGAGGAACGGTAATTGTATCCTCGACATTTTTTTTTGAAGCGGTCAGAACCGGAACACCGGCCGTTTCAACGATACGATCATCATGTGATAAACGAGCGCCCTTATATGTATTTCACCCGTTCCGTTTTTCTCGATGACCCAAAAAAAAAAACATCCCTTCAATATAATCCAGAAATTTGGAGAAAATTTCAAAAAAATGGTAATTGTATCGCGGCCATCTTTTCCAAACCGGCGCGAACCGGAACTCCGTCTTATGATAAACGAGCTCTCATATATTTCAGCCGTTCCATTTTTCCTCAATGACTCGAAAAAAAAAAAACGAAAAAAATATCGTTGACCATTTTTTCTCCGAATAAAAAAAAAAAAATCACCCACACGGGGCAATCTCGTATTTCCGTCTCTGCGGCCCTATCGAACGGGAAGTATGGAAACTTACCGAGCTGCAGTGTGACTGCATCACAAAAGAAAAGCTCCGCCACTCTCGTGGAACGAAAATACCGCGCTAACATTAGACAGCACGAGAGGCTTATTAAAAGAATCTCCTCGTACGCTTTATTTTTACTTGTATGGTCGTCAGTGCCGCATAACGCTTAGGCATAATCGAGAGGACGGAGCCGGGGAGGGAGCCGCGACACGTCGGATGGCAAGACGTGTGACCGAAGTGACTGATGTTCGAAAATGACTGGTGTAACGCGAGACACGAAATCATTCGTTCATTCATTCGCCGGAAAATGAAGGAAGAGAAACGATTCCGCTGGCTCGTTAACTCATAGACATCTCTCTTTTGTTGTTCTCTTTATTGTCCCTTTCCGTTTCGTTTCGTTTCGTTTTTTTGCTCTCTCAAATTATGGGAACTTTTTCTACTTTCGGCGTAATACAAGAAAAATAAACTTGGAGGAAAGTTGGCTCGATGGCAAGACGTGTAACCGAAGTGAGTGATGTCTAAAACTGACTATACTGTAAAAAACAAAGTTATAGATTCAATGTATGGGACTTGATGTTTTTATACGAAAACTGGTACACTAAATTTAATGTACAATTGTCATGAAAAATGTAAGTACATTACTGGAAGTACAGTGGAAGTGAAAATAATGTACATTACATTAAAAACTTACGAAATAAATTAAATTATTAATGTGAATTATTAAAAGTAAACTATTTCTTAAGTTTTTAATATACTGTACATTATTTTTTCATCACAATTGCATATTAAATTATTAATATACCAGTTTATGCATAAAAACTAGCAGTACCGGTAAATGCAATTTTATAGGATTTTTTTTTACTATGTAATATGATAGGAAACATGAAATCATTAGTTGATTCATTCATTGAAAAATAGAAGAAGACGAACGATTCCGCTCAATCGTTGACTCATAGACATGCCTTTTTTGTTGCCTTCATTATCGTCCCATTCATACTTTTCCTTTACTTTTTTTCTCACCAATTCTATGAACCTTTTCGACTTCCGACGGAATACAAGAAAAATGAACTCGGACGAAAGTCGGCTCGAATCTCGAACGCGATCTACGAGAGATCTTTGATTGCCGAAATGGACGATGGAGGAGATCTTTCGCCACGGGTATTTAGTCGTAGAGCTCGCGTGGCAAGACGTGTGACCGGAGTGAATGATGTTTAAAACGGTCTGGTGCAACACCAGACACGAAATCATTCGTTGGTTCATTCACCCGAATGTAAAAGAAGACAAACGATTCCGCCCGATCGCTCACTCATAGAAATCCCTTTTTCTCGTTGTCTTCCTTATCGTCCCTTTTATCATACTTTTCGTTAATTTAGTCCTTTCGTTATCTCTCACGCCACCTAAGTTCGAGAGAGAAATAAGAGAGATTACAAACACTTCTCGATGGAAAAAAAGTCTGAAAAAATTGCTGAAAATATTGTTTTTGCATAATAGTAATTCCAATATGTTAATAACAAACTACTGAAAAATAAAAGTTTTTCAGAATTTTATGTAATGTTTGAAAATTGCGATTTTAAACAAATTTTAACATAAATAAAACGCAATTTTGAAACATCACATAAAATTCTGAAAAAATTCATACGTATTCAAAAAAAGTAACAAATCATTTTCATGAGAAAAAAAAAAATTAGGTTGCCGGGTAAATGTGTTGCATAATTTTATTTTCAGTAATCGTTATTAACATTTTGGAATTATTGTTATGTAAATGCATAGGATCGGAAACTATCAATGTAGACTATTCGTTACAGTAAGAAATACTATCCTTTTTCCCAGTGTATCATTTCAGATTGGGTCAGACATAATGAAAGAACTGCTTTAAGTTTTCCTCTCACCAACTCTACGAACCTTTTCGACTTCCGACGGAATACAAGAGAAATGAGCTTGGACGAAAGTTGGCCCGAATCTCGAACGAGACCTACGAGAGATCTCCTATCGGCAGGATGGACGGAGGAAGGAGATCTTTCGCCACGGGTATTATTTCGTAGAGCTCGCTCGGATAGATCGCCCTGCGTGAGGGCGACAATCAGAGCTTGACGCGGCCGTTTGGTCTTCGGTTCTTTCGGGATCGGGCAAAGTAGATAAGCTATAAAACCAAAGCCATCGTCGCGGTTGGTCTTTCTATCGCTGCCCGCCGACTCGAGTCACGCAATGTAATTTACGTCGCTTCGCGAGGCCCGAAATATGTTTCTGACGTGACGAAAAAAAAAAAAACAAAACAAAAACAAAACAAAAACGAGAGTAAAGAACGGCATTTCTTGTTGTCCCAACGGATGTAGGTGTAGCGGCCGGAGCGAAGAAAATGCGGCGAGGTTTGTGCAGCGGCGATGAATTCCATCAAGAACGAAGAGCCGAGGAAAAAGATTTAATAAGAAGAACCACCGATGACAAGGAGAATCGATGGAATCTCGAAGCTCGTGAAGAACACGAAGAGATCTCCGAAGCTCGAGATTATCGTGGCCGTGTTGCTAAAACACTTTTTTTTTTTCGCCCCGAGTAAATAAAGTACACGAAGAAAACGGGGAGATTCACGGTGTTTCGCTGCGTAACGATTTCAAGAGAAAATCATAGAGCAAGAAAGGAAAGAAAGAGGGCGAAGAAGTGGAAGGATCGTTGCAGAGTTCGCGGTTCAGTGGTCGTGTGGTCGGCCGGCTGTAGTGGCCATTATTCTTCCATATTTTTCCACTCGTTCGACGCAAGGCGTACGGGGAGTCATCCGTTCAGGTGGACCCCCAAGGGAGAAATCGTCGGAAGGATAGGCAACTGCAATCGGTTTCTTCGTCGTTTAGACAGTCATTCGATTGCGACCATTGAATTTCCCAGTTGGATTATATATTATCCATGTTTTTGGAAAGTTTGATGGACGAACGGTCGAGCCTATGTTAATACCGTTCGACTGCTAACGCGACAAGCTACCCCGATATTTCGACCCTATGGACTTCACCAGCAGGTGGCGATCGTGCGTATGCTGTTAGTGCACTTAAGTGTATCGACTGAGAATCGGAAGAACGGGCAATTGGTTCTTTCGTCGTTTAAATGGCACATTTGTATCTCTGCCACTTAGAACTCTACCAAATAAGAACTCTACCAGAAAACATTACCACCCGAACAACGCTACCGGGTTAGAACTATACTACAAAACTCTATCAGAATATGGCAGTCCAAGTAAATTGCTACCAAAAAAAAATTACGAAAATGAAAATAAAACTCCATCGGTAGAGATTTTCCTGGATGCTTATATTCGGTAGAGTTGTTAGCGACTGTTTCGTTTTGGTAGAGTTTTTTCTCATTGTGTGGTAGAAACTTTGGGTAGAGTTTTAGTGCGGCAGGGATATTTTCCAGTAGAGTTGTTATCTGGTAGACCTCGAATCCGATAGAGTTGCTATTTGGTAGAGTTCGAATTCGATAGAGTTGTTATTTGGTAGAGTTCGAATTCGATAGAGTTGTTATTTGGTAGAGTTCGAATCCGATAGAGTTGCTATTTGGTAGAGTTCGAATTCGATAGAGTTGTTATTTGGTAGAGTGCGAATCCGATAGAGTTGTTTGGGTGGTGATGTTTTCTGGTAGACTTGTGAGTGGCAGAGACATAAATGTGCCGTTGAAACGGTTATTCGATCGCCAGCATTAAATCCCCTAGTTGGATTATATCTTTTCGTTGGTTCTCGAAAGTCTAACGGCCGAACGTTCGAGCCTACAATAATACCGTTCGACTGCGAACGCGACGCGCAAACCCGATATTTCGACCCTATGGACTTTGCCAGAAGGTAGCGATCGTGCGTGTACTGTTCGTGCACGTAAGTATCTAAGTATCGACTGAGAATCAGAAGGGCGTATTGCCCTTTTCATTTTAAGCTGTCGAAATATGCATGCATATAACATGGATTTATATATACATATATATGGCATTGAAACGATTTGGCGTGCATTGGTAAAGCGTACCGAATGGTCAATGACTGGTACGACCGCCTGGGAGCCGATAAGAGCCACGATCCGTCCATTATGCGGTTGCAACGATGGAGGATCGCGCGCGCCTGCCGCCACACACGCAGGAAGTGACGGCGTTGCGTCCAGAGAATTTCTACCATGCGTCTCGACACGCTCACGTGCCGCCGGTCGAGTTGGGTCGCGTGAGCGCGTGCGAACCCGAAGAACGGTAAATTCGTCGTAGTTAATACCAAGTTCATACTGTTCTTCTGGCTACTAAATTACTGTTTTTTTTGTTACCCTTTTTTCGTTCGTACATCGGGAATGGGAAGAAAAAGAAAATATATATATATGATCGAGATAAAAACAGAGTTGGAAGGAGCTGCGCGACGATAATGGGAGATGCGTAAGATGCGACCTGGGCGTCGTTTGTCGGAGTGTCTTTCCCCGAGAGATATGAGATATTACTGTATCCTGTGGCCCCAGTCACGGCACATTTATATCGCTACCACTCGCAACTCTACCAGAAAAGACAGCGCTAACAACTCTACCGGAAAACATCTCTACCATATGACAACTCTGGCGTACTAAAACTTTACCCAAAATCTTTACCAGTTTTAAAAAAAAACTACCGGACCGAACCAGTCATCAACAACTCTACGACATAACAACGTTACCGAAATAAAGGCGTCCAAGAAAATCTCTACCAGAAGTGACAAAAACTGTACTAAAGTGGAAACGAAACTCTACCGACAGAGATTTTCTTGGATGCTTATATTCTGGTCGAATTGTTATGTGGTATAATTGTTGTGTAGTAGAGTTGGTATGTGGTGGAATTGTTATACGGTAGAATGGTTATGTAGTAGAGTTGTTATCTGGTATAGTTGTTATTTGTTAGAGTTGTCATCTGGTATAGTTGTTATCTGTTAGAGTTTTCATCTGATAGAGTTGTTATCTGATAGAGTTGTTATCTGATAGACTTGTTATCTGATAGACTTGTTATCTGATAGAGTTGTTATCTGATAGAGTTGTTATCTGATAGAGTTGTTATCTGATAGAGTTGTTATCTGATACAGTTGTTATCTGATAGAGTTATCTGATAGAGTTGTCACCTGATAGAGTTGTTACCTGAGAGTTGTTACCTGATAGAGTTGTTATTTGATAGGGTTGTTATCTGATCGAGTTGTTATCTGATAGAGTTGTTATCTGTTAGAGTTGTTATCTGGTAGAGTTGTTATCTGATAGAGTTGTTATCTGGTAGAGTAGTTATCTAGTAAAATTGCTAACTGGTAGAATTCTAATCCGGTAGAGTTATTCGGGTAGTGACGTTTTCTGTCAGAGTTATTATTTGGTAGAGTTGTCAACGGTAGAGATATGTGCCCCGGATACCGTGCAGTAAATTATACGATCCGTTGTCTTGGTGACGCGGGATGATTCATCTCGTAGGGGACGTCAAAGACCTATACTGGTATAGTGTTTCGGAAAGCGATCGGTTCTTTCGACAGGAACACCAGGCGCCGGGTTCACCCTCATCGTCTGGGATCGTTTTCTCACTTGTCTGTTTGCCAAACACCACCCGCTCGGCAGTCATAGGGCCTCGACGGCTCGCCATTCTTTACGTGCCTCGCGCTAAAAACACGTAAAGTACGCAAACTCGCGACGCCGGGAGGAAATGTGGTGCATTTTCGTTTGGGACGGGAATCACAGGCCTCTCGAAACGAACGAGAGAAATAGTTTCGTTTCGCTTTTGGGAAGTAGTACTGAGGCAGTGTAAACAACTGAGAAAAGCCGGAGTTTGCGCTCTCGCTATTCTTCATGTGCCTCGCGCTGAAAACACGTAAAATACGCAAACTCGCGACGGGAGGAACTGCGGTGCATTCTCGTTTGGGGCGGGAATCATAGGCCTCTCGAAACGAACGGGAGAAATAGTTCCGTTTCGCTTTTGGGAAGTAGTACGGAGACAGTGTAAACAATTGAGAAAAGCCGGAGTTTGCACGCTCGCGAACATCTGCGATGTGCCAATCGCGGCGACTGTTCGCCACTGCGCCAGATGTGGAATAACGTTGGGTACGATTAAACAAAAATATATATGTATTTATATTGAGTCGAATAACTGTATATCGCCATGGGAATAAGGTATATGTCGGATACATAAAGTGGATATTCATATAAATTATACCAATCATATTGAACTTACGGCTTAATACGCGGAGCGGAAGTTAGTGATAAGAACGGATAAGCCTCGCGGTAATGGGACTTTGATAATAAACATAAACAAACTCGAAACTCGAACGAATTAATGAACCAACCGATGTCGGTCAGTCAAATTCCTGGAATTCCGCCGCAAGATTAGATCATCCTGAAGATATCAGCGCGAGATTAAATATCAAGTTATAACGGCTGTGTTTTGCATCGGACAAACTTCACTCGGGCAACTTAACTTAGAAAACAAAATTCCACAAACCAATAATTTCTGTTTAGGAGGAACTAAAGCAGTTCATTAGCAGAGACTTTCCGAAAATGAAGTTTGATGTCGCGCAGATATCCTCAGAATCATAAGATAAGCCGGGTACGCGGATGAAAAAATCGATGGGTCCGAAAAGTAAGGAAAACAAATGCTGAGAAGTTGACCCTTCAAGTGCGGGGACTTTTTGCCGAGACCTCGGCTTCTTTCAATTAGTAATAAATGTTCTTCTGCCTTATAAAAAAAACAACACTTCAAGCTACGTATGTGAATTTTTACAGATTTTTTTTAGCACATCAACTTGTTATTCGAATCGTTCGAAGCTCGCCTCTTGGCAAATTCTACACCGATAGAAAGGTTTGGTAATGTCAACTGAGCTGCGGTTGCGGGTGGCGAAGGAAATGTTTGGTCGATTGAACAAAATGTTTTTTGCAGTCAATAAAAGAACAGTCAATTCAACTAAATATTCGGTCACACGACTGAATATTCGTTCAATTCAACTAAATATTTCTTTCAATCGATCCAAATATTTCCTTCGCCACCTGCAACCGCAGCTCAGTTGACATTACCAAACCTTTTTATCGGTGAAGGTCCTCGTTTAGCAAGGATCCCGTGCATGAGGGGTCAAACCCTCCCGAAGGAGGCGCCCTTTCCAGCACTTTGTCACGGCGAGACACGCATTACACCCGATACACATATAGTACGCGTATCAGGCAGGAAGAGATGGTTCGGTGGTAGCCTTGAAGCATCCCGAGGGAGACAATGGAGTCGTCGATGCAACAACGTCCGGTCGGGAAGCACCGAAATATTATATGTTCCGTAATAGCGACTTCGTACGGTAAAGTTGACTCACCATACCGATCAGTTTTTCGGCTGCCGAGTGACGGGACAGGCCGGTCAGCCTCACCGCCTCGACACGGCGCACGCAATTGTGTGCGTTTGGTTAACGTTGATTCGTGAACGTATAAGGAGAGCAGACAGCGCGGATGCCGCGAGGGGGGGAAATGTACCGCGCGGAGTGAACATACTCACGGGCGTGTGTGCATGTCGAAGAAGACTCGAACGAGCGGGTCGCGCGTTGGTCACGCGAGTCCGGTGCCGAGCCTCGATTTCGTTTGACCCTGATCGGGCGAGGCGGAAGGTCGGGTCGATCCCTAAATGTATCGTCGTCAAAGAGCACAACTGCGCCACGACATGTGGGACTCGTGGGTGCGGTGCGATTATTCTCCAGACGAGACGAGACGAGACGAGGAAGAGTTCGGTAAGTTGGACGATTACGAGGACGGTAAAGGAAGAATCTGTTTCCAGTATAATGAGGCTGAAGGATTTATGGCCTAAATTTATTGTCTGAGGCGATGGATTGGATCCAATAGGGGAGAGCGGGGCAAAATGGGTCAGTGGGGTAAAACGGGACACCGTGGATAAAACTCAATTTTCCAATAATTTTTGGATCCTCCATTTTGTCCCAACAAAATGGAGGATCCGGATTTTCAACACCGTTTTGCCCCACTTACCATCACCGCCACCATCCTGAAGTTATTGCAAAATTGCGTTTTGTTCCATTATCCCGTTTTGCCTCGCTGTCCCATTTTGCCCCGCTCTCCCCTATATATATATATATAGTTTTGAGACGGATATTATTATTTACGATGAAAACTATTTAGCTCGAGTACGAAGTACCAAATGTCTGGTCTCTTTGAAAGTCTGATCAGGACTCTACACTGCAAAAAAAATATCAGTGGCTCAAGTAAAACTTGCTTGCAGTTTTACTTGAGCCACAACATTCCATATGGCATTGAAATGATAACATGTCACCTTGACGGACCTGTCGTCGTTATTTCAATATGGTACGAAATTGTAAGAATTGAAAGAAGAAATGAAATTTAAAAACAATTCATCGACAGCCCGCAAGCGATTTTTTTTCAGTGCAGTCACCTCGTCAATCGATAATCTGTACGTTTGTCATTTGTCATACTGAGCTATTCCAGTCATCCGTGTCATATCGTGACTCAGTCAATCCTCATCTCTATATCCGTTACAATGTATACAGGTGGGTCGTTATCGGCTGTGAGGATGATCTGAATTGGAGAAAGTCGCTCTCTGAACGGAGAACGAAAGAGTTGAATTATGATAGAGACAAAGTCATTTTTACAACAAGTTTTAAGATTATTTGAAATAAGACAGTTGGTAACAAAAACTGCAATGGATCAATTTACGGATCTGCAGTTTTCGTTACCGACTGGGCCGGATTCTTCACATCGCGATGCCGATAAAGGAAGAATCTGTTTGCAGTACAATGAGAGAGAAAGATTTATGGGCTCAATATAATAACTGTGGCGATGGGTTGGATCCAATTTATATATAGATGATTCGTCATCGCCTGTAAAAATGATCGGAATTGTTAAAAATGATTATTTTTTTACGAGACGTTTTAAGACTATTTGAGATAAGGTGGTCGGTAACAAAAACTGTAATCGATCAATGTACGGCTGTGCAGTTTTCGTTACCGACTTGACCGGGTTCTTCGCATGGCCTCGATGCACCGAGTGCTGTGTACCGTTTCGTGTCGCCATGATGGACAATGCTCGAGTCGAGACGAGACGAGAAGGAGTTCGGTAAGCTGTACGATTACGACGACGATAAAGGAAGAATCTCTTTCCAGTATAATGAGACTGAGAGATTTATGGGCTAAATATATCATGTGTGGCGGTGGATTGGACCAATATATGTTCGGTCTCTTTGAAAGTCCGATCAAGACTCTATGTCATGACGATCGATCTCAAGTCGACCGTCAGTTCATTTGTCAACTGTCATACCGAGCTATTCCAGTCATCTGTGTAATATCGTGACTCCCAGTCAATCCTCGTCTCTACGTTCGTTACAATGTGTATAGATGGATCGTTATCGGCTGTAAGGATGATCTGAATAGGAGAGTGGTTTTCTGGACGGAGAACGGGAGAGTTGAATTATGGTGGAGATAAAGTCATTTATACGAGATGCTTTAAGATAATTTGAAGTACGGCAGTCGGTAACATAAAGTGTAATCGATTCGTTGATGGGTGTGCAGTTTTCTTTACCGACCGGACCGAACTTTGCGTGCTTAAGTTTGATCTCAAGTTTGATCTCAGGTTCAAACTAACGTCTTAAAATTCGACCCTTAGTGAATTTGCTCAATTCCGATCGATAGATAGGCATTTATTATACAGTAGGACCTGAGGTCCTTTATGCACATCATCCAACCAACATCAACAACAATATAAGTACATGTTACAAAAATACAAACGCAACTAGTGACTGAAGAATAAACCGCCGATAAACCGAAATAAATACAAGTCGCAAATAAACCGCGAATAAGCGAAATGTTGATCGACAATGAGTCCACGAAGAAACGTGGGCATTCGAGAAATTGATCGGCTCGAAAGATCATATCATTTGACGCAAAGTAATTGTTACGAGATATTTTAAGATAATTTGATAATACCACGGTCGGTAACAAAATCTGTAATTAGTTAATTCACCGGTTTGCAGTTTCGTTACCGACCGAGCCGGATTCTTCACATCGGCTCGATGCACCGAGCGCTGTGTTCCGTTTAGTATCGGATGGGCAATGCGTTAATGCTGCGGATCTCGTGCGGAAGAGACGGGGACATCGAGGAGTTGTTCGGCTCGAAAGATCGTGTTACGTACGAGGAGGGTGCAGGGCGAGGTCAATATGTAGGCAGTAGTAGGTCAAATCGATATTCACTCGAGATTATGGCGACCCGTGCATTATTCTTCGATGCTGCCGGCCTCGGCAAAACGTTGGCACGGCTCGTTGCCATTGTCAGACTCGTCGGGGCCGAATTGGCGAGCCAGCACCACCCTCGAAACTGTTACGTCCGAAGCACTCTGTTCATCCTTGCGCGCTCTGCCGGCAGCAGCGGCAACGCACACCATCCACCAGAGACTCCAGTGAGGACGACGGAAAGATGGGCACGAAAGATACACGAAACTCTCGGATGTCTAGCGCCGGCGGGGCCAGATTAAAGAGGCTGTATTGGACAGCTTGATAGGGTGAGATTGATACATCGATTCCCGCTTTTTTTTCTTCCCAACCACCGAAAACTATCGTTCGAAGGAGAAGGTTTTTTTTTTATTTCATCTTCACGGAAAGAAGCTCGTTACTTAGTTTTCAGCTAAAAATCTCCTCATATCGGCAAAAGAGATAAATAAATACAAAAGCAGGCGAAAAGCAGTTGAAACTTTCATGCGGATACGGCTGTAAATCGCGTAATGATTAGCGAACTTTAATTTGTCTGTTCCCAACCACCGGAAACTATCGTTCGAAGGAATAGTTTTTTTTTTTTGTTTCGTCTTCACGAAAAAACCTCGTCACTTAGTTTTCAGTTAAAATCTCCTTATATCCGCGAAAGGGATAAAGAAATACAGAAAGAGGTGAAAAACGGTTGAAACTTTCATGCATGTACGGTTATAAATCGCGTAATCATTAAGCAACTTTAATTTGTCGGATCGTGTATATTGAAAGTAATAAAACAGCGTGATATCTATAGGTATATAGTCATCGGGCCGTAAGTTTCTCGCTCCACGGCATCATTCGCGATACCGATCGTGGATGGATACGCGGTTAAATTCCTGTTGCGGTCAAGAGGAATTTCAATATGCGTTTAGATGCTCGCGCGATGAACATCAGTCAAGGATGCTGGCAGTAATTTCCTGACTCTGATCCGGACTCTTCTTCACCGTATAGTCTTTGGGTCTACGATAAGTCTATCCGGTAATTCGTCTCTTACAGTTTTCGGCAGTTTATCGTATCGTGAGATTTAATACACCCAGAAAAAAAATTTATTTGACGGTCACCGTTTATTTGGTTTAAGTCGAATATTTATTTGATTTAAGTCAGATATTTATTTGATTTAAGTCAAATATTTATTTGATTCAAGTCAAATATTTATTTGATTTAAGTCAAATATTTGTTTGATTTAAGTGAAATATTTATTTGATTTAAGTCAAATATTCATTTGATTTAAATAAATAAACGGTGAGCGTCAAATAAATTTTTTTTCTGGGTGTCGATGCTTTGCACGCACGCAAAGTATATTGAAAAATCAGAGTTCTGGCAGTAATTTCCTGACTGAGCTGCAGACTCTTCTTTATCGTGTACTCTTTGGGTCTACTGTAGGTCCACTCGGTAATTGGATGCTTACAGTTTCGACGATGAGAAAACAGAGTTCTGGCAATTTGTCAGCGAGGAGGAAGCTTGCAATTACTAAACTAAGCGTCGCGCGTCGTAAATTGCGGAAGAGGAGAGGCGGGGAAATGAAACTAACGATACGCCGAAGTGTCTCGACGCATCGCGAACCACCCATTGTGATTAGAGAATAGAAAGTTATTCGTGATGCGCGGTGAAAAGGTGAAAATTTCATGTGCCGATTTCGAATCGACGATTCGAGCGAGATTGGATGTCCGTGAGTGATGCGGTTCGCTATACAGTTACACGATTTTTGTTATCGATTAAGTTTTTTGTTTGTCGAGAGGATAAAGTGAGAATTTGAGTGCCGCGCACTTGCAATCTTCATCCTAAATAACCTTCGGCAATTATTTTATACATCCATTACTACTGTTTCCTAGTTGTCCATGTCTGTAACTTTAGTCTCTATTGTTATCATCACACAAAAGCAGAAATCCGTTAATAAATTAAATTTTTAGTAATTAAAAAAAAAAAATTTAATTGCCATCGATAACCGTCAATTGTTATAATTTTCTTGACCATTTCAGACTATTGATCACTTGACGCGCAATATCCAACGTGGAGCCCCGCACATTTTGCACAGTGTACGTAAGCGTTATAATTTTTGCAAGTTCTCAACTGTAAGTTTGGTAAGTTTGGTCTTTCTTAATTCAGTTAATAAATCGACTTTTTTAATTGAAAAATAAAAATAAAAATTACCGTCAATGACTGACAATTGTCACAATTTTCTTGGCCGTTCCAGACTATCGATCACTTGACGCTGAATATCGGACGTGGAGCCCCGCGCATTGTAGGCTCGGTACGCAAGCGTTATAACGCCCGCGGACAGAGGGCGATGGAGA
This sequence comes from Exephanes ischioxanthus, assembly GCA_958510785.1. Classification (NCBI taxonomy): domain Eukaryota; kingdom Metazoa; phylum Arthropoda; class Insecta; order Hymenoptera; family Ichneumonidae; genus Exephanes; species Exephanes ischioxanthus. Next base: position 10,977,294 of record OY294024.1, on the reverse strand, counting down.
ATCGGGAAAAGGGCCCTGTAAGCTATCCTCGGGGCCGAGGTTTGCGGTCTCGTTGCGTGACGTTCGTCGTTAAACGCACGCCCGTGGAACTTCCGCGGGAGATCGGCACAACAGCATCGGTATTAAGTGTGCGGGCCGGGAGTGAGAGAAGCGCCCGACGTTATTCACGAGCGTAGCGTAAACTTTGAGCGTGATACTAAAAGCTCGCACGATCCTAGCCGCATAATTATTGCGTTTATAAATGTTCAAGTGCTCACGGGATTTATAGATAGCCCGTCGTGGAAGCGTTGCCTGTCCCCTTGCCACGATCTCTCGGCGCATGGAGAGTAACTGCATCGGTGTAGCATTGCATCGCGCGCTGCGGAGAGGCGGAACTATATCTGGGACTCGCACGAAGATCGCGGAATGTTCGAGACCGGGCAACGAAAAAAAATCGTATTCGCAAAGCAAACAAAAAAAAAAAAAATAATAATAATGATTATTAAAACGAAGTATAATAGTTGGAATCGGCGATACGGAGATGTATGATTAGACACACAAGTTCGCGCCATATCGTATCGCTATGCGCACGGATAACGGTAAGGCGGATCCAGGTCGAGCGCGGAAAACTTAATACATTTTTTTTTCACAAAATTGATTTTTTTTTATAGTCAGCGAGACGAAAGACTGTGAGTTTCTGATCGGGTTGCTATGTCGGGGCGTTTATGTTCTTGCAGTATATATGAATATAAATACGATATAACATAGCGATGACAGTGCGTCCGGATGGAAGGCAGAAATATGGACCGGGCGTTGGGCCAAGCGGCGCCGAACCGCAGTACCGGGACCGGGGAAAGAAGGAGATCGCCACCGACCCGTGAATTACGAATGTACACGGTCGTGCTTGAAATTAAATTAACGGTAAAAAGGGCGCCGGGTCGATGCTGCCGCGTCTTCCATTTCAACACGGAGAAAGGACGACATGGCGGGCATGACGCGCCTGTCTAGCCGGAGAAAGCCGCGAAGGACAAGGGACGATGGATCACTGGAGACGAGACGACTAGTAGAGCAACTTTAGCTGCTGGCGCCTTCCCCTCCGTCAAAGTGTTTATCATTGAAATGGCAAAAAATTAAAAAAATACTACTACGGGTGCAATTGGTGGGAGGCTTTTGTATGAAATCCGTCGTGTATGAAAATGTCGACTAGAGACAAGACGACGACTGGAGCGACTTCGGCCGCTCCTTTCCCTCTGTCAAATGGTCTATCAGTTAAATTGGAACAAAAAGAAAAACAAGTTACTGCGATGGGCGGCACATTTACATCTCTACCACTCACAACTTTACCAGATAACATCTCTCCTCAAACAATTCTACCGGATAATAACTCTACCGGACAGTAACTCTACCAAAACAGACAGTTCTAACAACCGTACCACATAACAACTCTCGGAGAAAACATCTCTACCAGAAAACATCTCTACCAAAAGACATTTCTACCAAAAGACATTTCTACCAAAAGACATTTCTACCAGAAGACATTTCTACCAGAAGACATCTCTACCAGAAAATATCTCTACCAGAAAACATGTCTACCAGAAAAACATGTCTACCAGAAGACATCTCTGCCAGAAGATATCTCTACCAGAAAATATCTCTACCAGAAAACATCTCTACCAGAAAACATCTCTACGAGAAAACATCTCTACCGGAAGACATCTCTACCAGAAGACATCTCTACCAGAAGACATCTCTACCAGAAGACATCTCTACCAGAAGACATCTCTACCAGAAGACATCTCTACCAGAAGACATCTCTACCAGAAGACATCTCTACCAGAAGACATCTCTACCAGAAGACATCTCTACCAGAAGACATCTCTACCAGAAGACATCTCTACCAGAAGACATCTCTACCAGAAGACATCTCTACCAGAAGACATCTCTACCAGAAGACATCTCTACCAGAAGACATCTCTACCAGAAGACATCTCTACCAGAAGACATCTCTACCAGAAGACATCTCTACCAGAAGACATCTCTACCAGAAGACATCTCTACCAGAAGACATCTCTACCAGAAGACATCTCTACCAGAAGACATCTCTACCAGAAGACATCTCTATAAAAATCTCTGCCAGAAAGGAAAATAACTCTACCAGAATCAAAATAATCTCTACCGGAATACAAGGCTGCACGGTAGCCTTGTATTCCGGTAGAGTTTTATTTCAAGTTCGTTAGAGTTTTATTTTGATTCTAGTAGAGGTTTTTTTACTTTCTGATAGACATTTTTGTAGAGTTGTAATATGGTAGAGATATTTTCTGGTAGAGTTGTTAGAGCTGTCTTTTTTGATAGAGTTGTTAGAGCTGTCTTTTTTGATAGAGTTGTTATCTGGTAGAGATGTAAATGTGTCCGATGGACAATTGATGGGACGCTTTTGTATGCAATTCGTCGTGTACAAAAAGGTGGACGACTGGAGCGAGTTCTGATGCTGCCCCATTCCCTCTGTCGAATTGTTTATCATCCAAATTGCCAACTAAAAAAACATCGATGGACAATTGGTGGGACGTTTTTGTATGAAATTCATCGTGTATGGAAAGGTCGCTGAATCCTCCCTTACATATAATTATACAGACGCGGAGCGTGCGAATGAGAATACGTACACAGGAGAGGCTGGGCGCGTTCCTTCACGCACTTTGTTTCCTGCAGCATCTGATCGATTCCCAACACGTCCACCTCTCGATACCTCGCCTATACTGTACATACAGTATTTACACGATAACAGATAGTGCACGCGTGTATCTGGGCGTTGCACTGCGAACGCAATAAGCTCGCGCCATATGGCGCAGCCGACACATAGAAACACCTCATAGGTGGAATGCCGATATACCTTCGGACCGCGAAGCATACCCGTTCGCGATCTGCCTCGCGCGACCGGACGCTGTGAGTGGGGGACTAAATTACTATCTGTTAATTACCCAAAAGGTGAATCACCTCCACAAAAGAGGACCGACAAAACGGTAATTTTATGTTCATGTTCATGATTATGTTTATGTCCGTGTTTATGTGTATGTTTATTATCGAGGGGACACGCCCTGTTACATATTGAGAGTCCTGTTGAGTGAAAGATTGAGAAAATGCGGTGCAGAAAGTTCGTTTGCATAACGGATCATTGGCGCGACTGAGCCTTAGTGAGCGCAATTTGGGCGGCTGGTCCTGTTCCGGATTTTTGTTACTTTTCACCAAATAGATTTTTTTTTAAATTGAATTTTGTCATTGTCGCGCGATGAAGAAAACAAACGGTCCTTTTTCTTCCCCTCGTAGACCGAGTGGGGGACTAAATTACTATCGGTTAATTACCCAAAAGGTGAATTATCGCCACCAAAGAAGATCGGTAAGACGGTAATTTTTTCATTCATGGTGAATGACTGAAAACGAAGGAGATGATGAAAAAAAATGTTTTTTTTTGTTACTAAATTGCTATCGGTTAATTACCTAAAAGGTGAATCACCTCCGCAAAAGAAGATCGCTAAAACGGTACATTTTTTTTTACTTTCCAGTAAAAAATTAAAAAACAAAAATTTATTGAGTTTATTGCGAATACAATCTTAGTCAATTTCGTCATTGTTGCACATAGTTCGCGCCGAGAGAAAGACAAAAAAGTTTGGCGGTGAACAAAACGAACGAGATGAAGAAACAAGAAAAGAAGAATGATCGCTGAACACGACGAAGCGTTTCGAATCGTACGGAGTCATTCGAGCAAATGATTTCTATGAGGATGACGGGGCGGCCGGAGTCGCTGGACCTAGACGGTGTCTACGCGGCACGGAGTTACTGGGGTTAAGAAGAAGCGGTAAATTCGTGCAAAAGCTCTCGCCTCTCTACAGCAGCCCGATAGATTTTTACTAATTTACAGCGCTGTACACTCACCGATCTTAAAGAAATACACCCAGAAAAATGATTGATTTTGTTTAAATAAATATTTATTTGGGTTAAATAAATATTGATTTGCCTTAAGTCAGTATTGATTTGCCTTAAGTCAATATTGATTTGCCTTAAGTCAATATTGATTTGCTTTAAATAAATATTTATTTTAATCAATTAAAGTATTAATTTTCTGGGGTCCGTCAAATAAATTATTTTTCTGGGTGTAAGAAAAAAAAAATAACTAGAAAAAAAATCTTGGTTTTCTGGTTCCGTCAACGATTCCGATTTCTTCAGCAATAGCGGAACGAGCAAAGTTTCGATAGTACAATTATCTCCGTAAATGGCGTGCTGTGATAATGATGATTGATGAAATACCAGAAATTTCGCGAATAGTCGTCCGGTCGATATTGTCCTGGAGGGGGGAGAGAGAATTCAAATCCGGGGAAAGAAACAGATGTGTGAGAGATTGGCTCGGAGCCAAACGATATTACATACTATTAGAGCGGGTGAACCGAGACGATTCCGACGAGAATCCGGAAATAGTGGAGCGAACATACGACTATATAACGAACGAGTCTCTAGGTACAATTATCGCGCTTCTCGCGCATTGCTCGTTGCACTCAGCGGAGCTCTAGTCATTGCCCTTTCCTCGCAATTGTGAATCCAACCCCGAGCGAATGCCGACGGGGAGACTGTCTACGGAATAAATCGAGTCTGCGAAGGGGAGAGACGCATCCGTACTCGTGAGTTGCCCGGACTCTGTGTGAGAACTTTCGCGATCCGGGACCTCGAGGCCCATCGAATAATGCACGTGATGCTCAAAAAATAACATAAACATTTCATGCGAGGACGGACCGGATCTCGTGAATTAACACATTAAGCCGCGAGTAAAATAAATTATTTAATAACCATTTTTAAAAACAATAGTTGATAAAGACAATAATCGTTGAAGACAATAATCGTTGAAGACAATAATCGTTGAAGACAATAATCGTTGAAGACAATAATCGTTGAAGACAATAGTTGTTAAAGACGATAGTTGTTAAAGACAATAGTTGTTAAAGACAATAGTTGTTAAAGACAATAGTTGTAAAAAAAACAATAGTTGTAAAAAACAATAGTTGTAAAAAACAATAGTTGTCAGAAACAATAGTTGTCAAAAACGATAGTTGTCAAAAACGATAGTTGTCAAAAACGATAGTTGTCAAAAACAATAGTTGTCAAAACAATCATTTTTAAAATCCATAACTTTTAAAAATAATAGTTTTTGTCCAAACTGTCCCCGCACAGTGACTTGCATCGGCAACACTATAGACTACGACGTATCGGTGACGCTCCCAGTTAGCACGAATCTCATAGCTACAGGCGCGAAGGGAATGCCCCGGGTAAGCCTAGCCTTCTCGCTCCATTAAACCCGAAGAAGAAGAAGAAGAAGAAGATTCGCGGCACTGAAAGCCTCCCGTCCGGCTCGGAAGCAGTCCGCAACACCGTCAGCTCGTCGGGGCGCAATTACAAACGCTTATCTCCGTCACGGACCAAGCGAGCGAGACAGATTTTTCGCGTCACGTCCGGTACGCGGTTTATCGTAGCGTACAGAAGAAAAGAAGATGTTAAAAAATCTTTATTCTCCACGTTCGGTGTTCGCCGCAGTCGTGGTTTATCTCGTTGTTTTTTATGTAATTTTTCGAGCATCTCGCGCGATCGAGCAACACTGTTCGACAGCGAGACCGGAAAAATCGTAGCGCGACCGATTTGTCATTTTTTCGTGCAGGTTTTGCCACGGAATAAACTGCGGCAATAGCGAGAAAGGTTGCCGACTTTTAATCCGAACGAATCAAGAGGAGGGTCGATCGAGTCAGCCACCGAAGCATTTTATAAAATATATATATAGTTATTTGTTTTTGTCTTCTTCAGCGACCGTGAAATCGTGTTTCTTGCTTAGAATTCGTGCAAAGAGCCAAGCCCGTGCGGCTCTTGTGTAGATGAAATTTTTCATCCGGGTCGACGTACCTACTTGCCCAGCTTGAATACCGAACGGGCTAGACGGACCGATACGATTCGTTTCACTTTCCCGTGAGCACAGACGCCCTAAGCCCTGAAAGATCATCGAACTTGTCGATCGAGCGAGATCGTATTATTCAGCAATAAATAATAATATCAAAATAGAATTAATTAAAAAATTTAAAGATGTAATCTACATTCAAGGAAACTGCATAGGAGTAATTATACTAAATCGGTAGTTCTGCAGGTTGATCATTTTTTCTCAGAAATACGTATTTTTTATATTGTGATTGTTTAGTTACAAAATGACTCAGGTTGTTTTGTTTTATTTTTTTGAAAATACTGATTTTGATACTTCGAACAAGAAACAGAAATGACGATCACCAAACTTTTTTAATGGTAAAACGAAACATAGTTTTAGGATCGAATTTTGAGACTTTAGTGTAAACTTAAGTTCGATCTTATCTTCACACTAACTAAGGGTCTTAGAATTCGAACCTTAATCTCCTCGATCCCGATGCTTTTATCTCGCTCGCGTCAACATTTGAGGCATCGCGTATTTTGTTTCAAATTGTAACAGTTATATTAAAAATGATTATATATTATTAAATTGTATAGCAAGGCCTCACATATTCAATTATTTAAGGTGTTACATATTTCCTTGAAATACTAATTCTTATATCGCAAAAAAAGATATCCATTCACGAAACTTTCCCTTGGTTGAGGAATTAAGTTCCATGTTCAAAAATGTTTTAATAAAAAAAAAAAAAAAATATGTAAATATAAAATAAATATTAAATAAAGTGAATTAGCACAGCAAGCTTCGACTCGAGCCCAATAACGCAGGCTACTACTTTAACTCGATAACATTGATAGCCGTGAGGAATTCCTGGTACCCTTATTAGGAGCACGTAAACGCGTATCCAAGAATACAGGAACTCCGGACAGCCTTATGTTTAATGGCCAACAACGAGCTGCGAACGTGCGTCCTGGATTAAGATTCTAGCACGGTCAGGAGCCTGAAGATTACAAGTAGGTACAGAGAGCGCAGCGTGCAATCGGCGTGTTAGCAACCTGCTGTGGCAGGACGACGGGCCGAGAAGTGCAGCGGCAGCGCCAGAAGTGCAATCCCGTAAAGTCACAGCATTTATCGCAGTTTCTCTGTCGAATTGCGATAGCGAGAACGAGAGAGGTGGGGAACAATTTATTAACTCAACGGACGCGAGTACGAGCGCGCGCGCGCTATGCGCACAAGCGTGAGTACGCGAATACGGTACTTCTCACCTCTTTCTCTCATTCTCGCGTTGCATATTATAATTAATAAACGGGATCCTTTCGCGAGAGGACGGATAAAGGCCCGCGTGTAATATACAATAAAGTACATCGCGCCGCTCGCCGGTACCGGATAATAATAAATAATAAAAAAAAATATATAAGAAAACCTTCCGATACTTTCACGATGACGCGCAGATCGGCGCGAGAAGGCGAGATACCATCTTCGTGTTATTGCATATACGCATCCATACGTTACCGAGCACCCGAGCGGCAGCGAATCGTTAGCACCGTATGAAAAGTGTGACTCACCTGAAACAAGCGTAAGAGAAAAATTGTTTAGTACTTAAATGGAAGCTCGGCGAGTAATTACTATATATTTATTATATACTTATTATGTATTATGCTATTATATAGTGTACTATAGAAAAATTGTTGACTGTAAAAAAAAAAAAAAAAAATGCAAATGAAATTTAATGTACTGGTACTGGAGAAAGTCATTTATGCGGAGGCTGTTATGGTAAAAACTTTAAAACCACTGTACTTTTAATCATTTACTTTAATTTTACTGTAAAAGGACTTTAGTTTCAATAATTTGGTTCAATTCCGCTATAAAAGTCCAAAAATTTTGCATGACAATTGTAACTTAAATTTACATTGTTATTAACGGTGCGGGGAAAGGGAAATACACTGTAAGAAAATCCGTATAAAATTTAATGTACTGGTATTGGATATTTTTATGCATAATCTAGTATATCAAAGTTCATGTACAATTATGATGAAAAATAAATTTACACTATAATTTTAAAACTTTAGAAATACTTATTTTTTAATCATTTACTTCAACTTCACACGAAAAGTGCTAAAAGTCTTAAATGTCTAAAATGTATAATGTAATGTTCCCTTTCTCTGTAGGAAAAGCTATTGAAAATTAAATTCGCATTCATCCACGACGCATCAAATTTCCAATAGAGTCTCCTCGGTCGACATTGTCCGAAAAGCATTCCGCTCAAGAGAGATACAATCGCGACCTCGCGTTAATATCGCGGTCGCGGTTGTCCCAGGAAATCTATTAATCGTGACTCGCGTCCGTCGTGCAGCGGAAGTGCGAGACAAGAGTCGATTTGTCGTGATGCGCGTCGGTAGACGCGACGCGCGCATGCGCGCCTTACTTCACACCTACGTACAGAGAGATCTCCGCTTGCACCCAAAGTCACCCCAACAATCAAGCCGAACAGCTTCATTCACATCTTAAGATTGACGTATAAAAGCCTTAATTCGCGCGTGAGAAAGCGCGCCGACTTCGCTCGCCGATTCGTTACTATTTAATTCTACCGAGAAGACGAATTACGAGAAAAAAAAAGTTGATAAAAAAATTGTAGAAAGAAGCGCAGAAGCAGCGAGCGAGAGAAACAAGACTGGTAGCTCGTTGAGCGCGAGTGGATGTTTATGAATTAAAAAGAAACACGGTGCGATGGTCGCGTGAACGTTAACGATACGTGCACTATGCGCAGCCGGAGTCTCCGCGTCCCGCGTGCAGATTGCACGAGTCGGGTCTAGGTCTACGTACCCGATGCACCTCGCGCGGCAGACATTCACGTGCGCGGGTACGTAACGCATGTTGCGTACAACGACTTCGCCAAAGCATTTCGCAATGAAGCCGCGTACAAGGCGGACCGTGAATTATTAACCGGCAAAAGGCACGATAGGCCCGCACTCTGCCGTTCACGTAACAAAATTTATAATTCAGTATCGAGCGTTTCTTATTAAAGCTTTTATGCATTTTGCAGTCGCGGCGAACGACTCGATATTCGCAATCTTGCGTTAATTGCCCTAGCACGATTCAGGATTTTTTTGTATCCCCTATAAAAACCATTTATGTATTCATGGAGTGTCTGTACACGCATTCTTGCAACTTATATTTTTAAAAATTAATAAAATGAAGTTTTTTTTTTTTGTTAAATTTTCAATTACTCGCTTTGCAGCATTTCGCAATAAGGCCGCGTAAAAGGCGGACCGTGAATCATCAACCGGCAAAACGCACGATACGCCCATACTCTGCCAACACGTAACAAAATTTACAATTCAGTATCGAACTTATCTTATTAAACATGGCGTCCAGTTAAGGACATTCAAGGACAATTTTCAGGATATTTCCAGGTTGTGTTGGGACATTTATTAAAAAAATATGAAAATATGCATATCGCGCGCGACGTACGAAATAACATTTAATTCGATAACAGCTTTCTATTCTCTGTACTTTTTCCCGTAGAATACGATGGGCACCCTGGATTTTCCCTAGCTCCATTGGGAGCAGATCGAAATTTTTCCAAAAGTGGCTCAAAAAGTGAAAAATCTTTATTCAATCGATTTTTTTTGTCTCAAGGCTATATTCCACGTGTTTTTTCCCGCTGATCAAGAATATAACAATTATTTTACTCCCAACCCAATATTTTCCAATTAAATCCCAAAAATACGATTTTCCGTGCATAAAATCGAGACTTTCAATAGCTCACTGTACTTTAGCCCCAAACAGTTCATTTAAAAAAAGACAAAAACATTTACTAAACTAAATATACATTTTTAAACAGACTCAAATTGTCAAGGAAATAAAAAATGCAGGGACATTAGGTGAAATTCAAGGAGATTCCAGGACCACTGGACACCATGTTAAAGTTTTTATGCATTTTGTATTCACGTCGAACGACTCGATATTCGCAATCTTGCGTTAATTGCCCTAGCACGATTCACGATGTTTTTTCCGCCCCTATAAAATCCATTTATTTATTTATCGAGTGTCTACACACGCATTCTCACAACTTCCATAAACATATGCTTTTTTTTTTGTACTTTCAATTATTTTTTTACAGCGTGCACGGCAAACCCGGTGGAGAAATAATTTCATAACGAGGAGAGTTCTGACCACTGGGACTATTAAGAACCGAGAGGTAGCTTTAGATCGCCACTCGTTACTCCTAAGCAGCGGTACGAGGCTTCCGATGCGTTACGAGCTCTAATTAGAAGGCATCAAGAGCACGGCTGCTAAGGCTCGCTGTGCCGAGGTCCGCGGAGCTTCTCGTTAACAGATTTCATATCGAGCATTGTTCGTTAATATACATTGGCCGAGGGGGACAAGAGTCCGTGGGGCTTCCTAATCGTTCCCTTTGCCAGCTTGCCGCCTAGAACAACAAACTCTCCACCATCAGCAATTTTGTGATAGTGAATATGTTTTTAAATTTTTTTAATATTTAGTTTAAAAAAATTATTTCTTTGCATCGTTTTTCGTGCCTGCCGAAATATTGAGAAACGGAAGTTCATTGCTCCGGTTACAAAAATAAATTGAAAAAAAGTTGTTTGTAGGATTTAAAGAAAATGTTATTTTATTTTTTTACCCAGAACCGCAAGTTCGTTGTGCCGGTTACAAAAATGAATAAAAAAAAAAAAATTTTGTTTGTGTTTAAAAAAATATATATCTATATACATTTTTTTATCAGCGGCAAACGGATGGGAATGAACGGGAGGTGCATCGAGGTAAAGTGCAAAAAAGTATATGCACACCGAAGCATGATTCCGGCCGCCGACACCTTGTGCGCACTTCAACCACATCTCAGATCTCGAGTGTTTCAGCCCGCTCGAACTGTACTCGTCCTGCACGATGCGTACACCTCGCTCCTACCGATACACACGCCAACACGGCTAGTTCCAATGCAGCTTGCCCACGACGTCGCACGCTCCATTATTCGTGCCTTATCTGTGCGCAATCTTAATCCTTTCGCTCCTATCATCAAATCACTCCGCGCGTGTATCTTTCTGTATAAAAAGAAATGGTTCAAAATTGTTCTTTTCTAAAATAATTTTTTGTTCCTGCATTACTTAGAACGTCATTTATTTTGAATAAATCCCACCGCAGGTTTTACCTCCGGAAGTGGAAAATATTTTACAGAACACAAACTTTTATGTAATTTCATCGAGTTATAACTTTTATGTATTTTGCATCGCGCAAACTTCGATCGGGAAAGTTAATTTGGAAAATAAAATTTTACAAGCGAACTATTTTTTTTTCGTTTTTCTAAAGCAGTGCATTGACGGAAACTTGCCAAAGGTGAATTTTGATGTCATGCAGATGTTTTCGTGGTCAAAGACATTGTAATTGTCCGTCATCACTTTAGTCTATTCTGCATACAAGTTTGCGGAATGGAAAAAAAATGTGTTTGACACGCGAAAATAAATGCCCTAACTTGATCTCTGTATCTTCGATTGCGGAAAACTTTGGGAACAGCATTAACGGGAAACTTTAGGAATGCTACGTATTTTATTATATTGTTAACGTAAAATATATTTACACTGTATTTGCATTGTATCTTAAAAAAAAAATATGTCCAATTTTATTTCTTATAAACAATTAATTGCCCTTGTTCACCACTTTTACTCCGCACTCTATAAAAGTTTGTGGAATTGACCAAAAAGAAAAAAAAAATGTTTGACGCGCGGAATTAAATGCCGTAAGATAGTTTTCGTATCTTCGATTGCGGAAAACTTTAGGAACATCTATGTCGATCCGAGGAGAGCAGTTCGAAAGGAATCTCGGTCACGGAACACTCGTTCACCCGTGCAATTCCTCGTCACCCAAAAAAAAAAATATCGTATTACAAATATCATCAAGAAAGCAAACTTTGTAGTTATCCGTATTCACCACATTCGCTCTATTCACTACAAAACTTGTTGAAATCGACAAAAAAAAATGTGTTTGACGTGCAAAAATAAACGCCGTAAGGTTACTCCGTACCTTCGATTGCGGAAAACTTTAGGAACAACTATCTGAATCCGGACAGAGCAGTTCGAAAGGAATCTCGGTCACGGAACACCAGTTCACTCATGCGACGCCTCTTCGTAAAAAAAAAAGAATATTGTATTACTACTATCAGCGATACACGAATGGTCTTTATTATTATTATATTGTTTATGTAAAGTATATTCGCACTGTTATTTACACCTACGTAAAGGAAGTTGCCCCCAGGATACATTCGCGTGACCCGGGCAGCAACCCACGAGTTTCACGTGATTCCTATCTATTCGACAAAACAGTCTGCGTTTATCCGCTACGATTCCGTGCAATCATCGTCGAAATCGAGAGATAGCATGACTATAGACGAGCGATACACGAAATGCTGACCGCTCGGAGATTTTTCCGCGGTCTCGTTCCGGAATCAATTACCGATACATTCAATTCTCACTCCGCCCCGATGACCCATAATTGTCTCGGACCTCGCACGCGATTATTGCACGCCGGGATAATCCCGGGGCGAACGAGAGCCGGCCCGCGACGTACACGCCGTAGATATTTATAGAGGATTAAAAGTCTCGAACGTTCCGAGACATTAATGTGTATGCATGTACCGAAGTCGACGGGCGTAATCGATTTTCCAGATCGAACTAATCCGCCAACCGTGCACGAGCCAACCCGCAACCATATACGAAGGTAATCCGCGCATCGGATACTCGCGATATTCTAGATACCTATCGTTTTCATACCACTCGCTGCGACGCCGATGCGGGTGGTGGCGCTCCTCGTTTCAAGATCGTTTACAAATTATCATTATAGAAATGATCATACAAGTTGTGGCACATTTATATCTCCACCACTCGCAACACTATCGAGTAACAACTCTACCAGAAAACATCACTACCCGAACGGATCTGCCACATAACAACTCTAACCGGAAAGCTTCTCTGACATATTACAACTCTGATGTACTAAAACTCTACCCAAAAGCAGTGACGCAGTATGTAACAACTCTACCAAAGCGAACCAGTCGCCAACAGCATTTTTGTATCTCTGCCACTAGCAATTCTAGCAAGTAACAACTCTAACAGAAAACATCACAACCTGAACAACTCCACCGGATTAGAACTCTATCAGAAGACATCACTGCCCGAACAACTCCACCGGATTAGAACTCTATCAGAAGACATCACTAACGGAACAACTCTAGCGGATTAGAAGTCCGCCGGATAACGACTGTAACGAAAAAGAGGGCGATAAAAACTCTACCACATAACAACTCTAACCGGAAAACATCTCTGCCATATTACAACTCTGATGTAGTAAAACTCTACCCAAAATCATTGACGCAGTATGTAACAACTCTACCAAAGCGAACCAGTCGCCAACAGCAGATTTATATCTCTGTCACTCGCTATTCTACCAAGTAACAACTCTAACAGAAAACATCACAACCTGAACAACTCTACCGGATTAGAACTCTATCAGAAGACATCACTACCCGAACAACTCTACCGGATTAGAACTCCGCCAGATAACGACTCTACCAAAGAAGGCAGAGCTAACAACTCCACAACATAAGAACCCTACCGGAAAACATCTCTGCCATATTACAATTTTGATGTATTAAAACTCTACTGGTAGAGTTGTCATATGGTAAATATGTTTTCAGGTATAGTTGTTATGTTAGCGATGTTTTTTGGTAGAGTTGTTGTCCAGTAGAGTTCTGATCCGGTAGAGTTGTTCGCTTAGTGATGTTTTCTAGTAGAGTTGCTATTTGGTAGAGTTGTGAGGGGTAGATATAAATGTACACGAGTTATCATTCTTTCAATATTTAGATTAACTTAGCACACTAGATTCTACGAGTTGTCTTTATCGATCTGTAGAAGCTGCCACGGTTGCGAGTTCAATTAATTTTCTCCCTGAGAAAGCTTCGCGATCGTCGAGTCCAATCAGCACCAAGTTCGAAATCTCACAAGATCTACAAATGAAAATTTGGCATTGATAACTGCGAAGTCGACATGAAATTTCTACATGTATTATGATCGGTCGAGCAACCCGCGAGGTAAAACCGCAATGGAGGAGCCGCCTACCAGATGGGCGTCAGGAAATCACGCACGCGAGAGATAATTAAATTAATACCGAGAGAGAAGAGAGGCAATGAGCGTGCATGTAACGTTAAACTTGCTCCGCGTACGTCTCAGCCGCGGTGTAAGAGAGCCGGTATTGGCCTTGCTTCACGTTATCCGCGACCAAGTGTAGCGATATCACGTGCGCTTGACTAATTCCTGTTACTTATACGCCGCACCGAAGTTGAATACGACTCCGAGGCTACCATGTGTTTCTACGAATGAGAAAAAACATCGGCGGGATATGGCGAATAAAAATGTGTTATTACCTCCTTGATTATTCGTAATGACTAATTCGGAGTTATAAATCCATACTGTATAATCGGAAGTGTCAATAACCACACGAGCATTCAAATTATACACTGTTAAAAAAATGTAAATTTAATGTGTAATTGGGATGAAAAATTGATACACTTTTACGGTGAAAATAATGTAAGTTGTTGGAATTGGTGTGCTTTTATAGAAATATTAGACTAAACTATTATTAGTAAATTGTATCTAAAGTTTTTAATATACCATTTTATGCATAAAACTTCGAGCACTTAGGATCAACATCCTAATAACAACTTATTACATCCTTGATTATTCGTAATGACTAATTACCGTTCGGAGTTAAAAATTCCTGCTGTATAATCGGAAGTATCAGTAACTACCGGACCAATTAAATTATAGTGTAAAAAAAAATTGTTTCGTGTAGCCGACTGGAAGCTTTTATGCAAAAACTGGTACACTAAATTTAATGTATAATGTGATGAAAAATGAATATACCTTTACAGTGAAATTAAAGTAAATTATTGGAATTGGTGTACTTCTATAGAAAGTAGTAGTAGTAGTAGTAAAACAGATTCACTGCCATTATCTTCTTATACTAGTTTCATTCCTAATAATAATTATACACCTTGACAAAGGGCCCTCGACCTGAGTCCTCCAGCCCGAGATTTTTTTTGGTATTTGGAAGGTTTTTTTTTTTCCTGTCCTCAAATTTTTACCATTCAAATATTTGTAGGTTTTTAAACTAAAGAAAAATTAAACTAAACTATCAAAAGCAAAGTGTTTCTGAAGTTTTAAATATACTGTCCATTAATTTTTCACCAGAATTCTATATGAAATTTAATATACCAGTTTAATGCATAAAAACTTTCAGTACCATTACATTAAGTCTCCTAAGAATTTTTTCTATCATATATTATTATTATTATTATTATTAAAATAAAATGTTATTAGGCTATAAATGATTCACCCCGCGAATTGCACGAAACGGTGTGATACAGAAACGAAGATGCGACCTGGCTAATATTATGACCGAAGGAATGCACGTGCGTCTCGCATCTCCGAGGCTCGCGCCGTTCAACCAAAACGTCTGCGAAGCCGAGGAACACGAGACAGGAGAAAGAGGCGAACGTGCTGGGGCCGAGACAAGACGGGGAAAGCCCGCCGCTTCGTTCCCATTGCAATTGGACACCGGACAACAGTCTACTGTAACGTGTATGTGCCGACGACGAGCGATGCGTATCGAACACGAAACGCGACACTCATCTATGGGAACGAGAAACTAGCGACTAGAAGAAAAAAGAAAAGAATAAAAGAAAACCGATCGAAATGAAATTCCCGTTGTTTAATTTCTCGGTTATTTCGAGACGATAGAAAGCGACCCGCCAATGCATGTAGACCGTGCACATCGGCTCGGAGCTGCGAGATCACGCCAGTATCACTTTAATGCACATCTATATTTATGACGATAATTTTCTTTTTTTTTTATTATTCGTCCGAGCGCAAACAGACCACCGAGTCGGATCTGGCATTATCGCGTCCTACGGTAGATCGAGCATGGCGACGGTGTGTTATTTGGTTAATACCGAGCTTTATGCACCGGGATTAAGACGTAAGATCCGTCGACCGAGCCTAGTTGTCCACTTACTTCGATGACTCTCATTACGTACCTCTCCGCTCGGGAACAACTCGCTTTCATCATTGATGATAATTGAAACATTTTCGCGGGGAGGGGGAAATTGGCGAAACTTTTAACGATCGTTCAAACAAGATCGCGGATAAGATTCTTACGGTGTTGGAGACTAAACGTTTGTTCGTTAGATATCAGCTTGGAGCTACGGAGTCACGCGAACATCACTTCAATGGATGTAAATATTTAATTTATATAAATATTTAATATATATAAATATTTAATATATATAAATTTCAATATATATAAATATTCAATATATATAAATATTCAATACATATAAATGTTTAATACATACACTGCAAACAAAATTAGTTTGAAGATTAACGAACGGCACGGGAATCTCTTTTCATAAACTATTTCTGAAACTTCAGGCAAAAGATTTGTAATTTTAATAACTGGTTTTTAATTTTATGACAAAGTAGATTTAAATGTTCATTTAATGTAAGTGATGTGAGCAAATATTAGGTTCCGATACATTAAATTTACAATTTGTTTTTTCAGTGTATATCTATTTAATACATATAAATATCCATATCTATATCGACCATTTTTTTTATTCGTCCAAGCGCAAACAGACCATGGAGCCAGATATAGCATTATCGCGTTAGATCTAGCATTATAGCATTATCCGTTAGAGCTACCGGGTCACGTCAGGACCACTTTAATACATATAAATATTTAATACGTATATAGTAAGAAAAGTTTGTTTGAAAATTAAAGAACGGTATCGAAATCTTTTTTACATAAACTATTTCCGAATTAAAGTCACATGGCCGTTACAATGTCACAGTAAAATGTTTACTTTCAAATAAAATTCAATGCATTTTTTTTTTTCACATTTCATGCAAAAGTCGTAATTTTAATATCTGGTATTTGTAACTTTACGTAAAAGTACATTCAAATGTTCAATTAATGTAAGCAGTGTAAGCAAACTTCAAGTTCCAGTACATTAAACTTACAATTTACTTTCGTAGTCTATATATATTTTTATCAACATTTTTTTATTCGTCCAAGCGTAAACAGACAACCAAGTCGAATCTAGCATTATCGCCTCCTACGGTAGATCGCGCACGGCGCCAGTCTGTTATTTCGTTATAACAGAGCTTTTGTGCACCGAGATTAGGACGTAAGATCCGTCGACCGAGTCTAGTTGTCCACTTACTTCGCTGACTCATTACGTACCTCTCCGCTAGGGAACAACTCGCTTTCATCATTGACGATAATTGAAACATTCTCGTTTTTTGTTGTTGCGCGCTCTTGCGGAAACGACGACTGTTTGTGATACGTAATGTAGTGCAGGAATAGGGGGGGGGGGGGGGGGGGGGGGGGCAAATTTGCGGAACTTTTGATGATCGTTCAGACAAGATCGCGGATAAGATTCCTACGTGTCGGAGACTGAACGTTAGTTCGTTAGTTCGTCTCGCGTGAAAGACCAAAGGATTCCCGCGTCGGCGTTCATCGCGCCGCATCGGACCGAGCGCCAGCACTCGGTAAACTCGAGACGGGATAACGCGCCCGCGCCCATTCGCGTGCACGTGATAATTACCGCGGCTCGACAATCCGTTGTCCCGTTGTCGACGGTTCGACGCAACGAAAATCTTGGCGATTAATCGCGGCGGCTTAGACGAGCGCGCCTGGTTTTTGGCGCATTCGTGGTGCAGAAACGGGAGGGTTCGGTCGCGTGGATTTTATCGGATCGTCATTAAGCCGATACGTAAGTACAATGTAAAAAAAAATTATCTTGAAAATCAATGGTATTGGAAGTTTTTTTTTTAGATAAACTGTTAGTGAAATTTCAAACACGTGTGACATGCAATTTTTTAAAGTAACACTTTTATTTGAAAAAATTAAAATCTCCTCTTAAAAAGACATGAGACCCAAATGATCGAGATAAATATATCGAAACAATCGAAATCGTGAGCCAGTTTTCGTAGCCAATCGGGATCGTCCATTTCGTTAAGTAAGATCGGGACACCTAACCTAAAAGTTGCTTCTAGTTTTTGTACTTTGTTTCTAGTTTTTGTAAATTTCCGACAAAATATGTAATTTTAATAACTGGTATTATTATTTTACAAAAAAAGTACATTAATGTTCAATTAATGTGGGTAATGTAAGCAAATCTTAATTTCCGGTACATTCAATTTAGAATTTATTTTTATAGTGTACGTTTGTCCGTACGAGATTGATCGTAAACCGGTTGCCGGTATGTGTAATTTCGCGTTATTATTTATTAATTGTTTCACGGTGACGATAATCGAATAGCTTAAGATTGCCGAGATCGCCTTCGGCGGCGGATTATTTTATGGAGCCGTTATGTGAAAGGTATGCGAAACCGCAAGAGTTGAGGCGCGGTTTCATGATATTTACTTGAATGTGATAAGAGGACAAAATTATTTTGTCATTACCGATTTTTGTTTCGTTCTTGGTCAACTTAATAAATTAAAAAGATTGCTGGATGACGAAATGAAAAAAGGAGAAGTAATAATGGAAAGGTATGGATAGCAATCAAGCACAAAGTAATCATCAATTATTTAGTGGTGGCGATAATATAAGACTAAAGTGGACCCATTTTTAACTCCTTTCGTCCCTTTTTTACCGACGGAAGTAGCCGATTTCTTAGTTTCAAATTAGAATTTTGATTAACATACAAGGAATTAAGAAAATTGAATATTACAGCTTGCAAAAAAGCTTGAACGTAATGTCAGGATTTACGCACCAGTCGCTCTAAATCGCGCCCTACACTCATTCATGCACTTTTTGTCGGATCCGATCACTTGTCATAAGTGTCATAAGTAAACGTAAACGCAGAATACACTTTACATGGATTTCTTTTGCGCAGTAGACTCTGTGACGATTTTTGAATATTCGGCGAATTTCAGAGAATCGGCGTGCACTCTTTCTTTTACATATGTGAATTCCAGAATATTTTATATCCTACAAAACAGAAACGGGTAAAATTTTCAGCGGCCTTATTGGTTTCCTCGACAATCTGTAATACTCGATTTTCTTCATTTCCTGGACGTTTTCAACCGGAAATCAAGTGCAGGCCGAAGCATTCATAGCTAATATTACAGTACCGTAGAAATTGAAGCATGTGCGTAGCATATTAATGATGTAAAGTCGATTCTAAGAAATCGCCTCGTTGCGTCGGTAAAACAGGAAGGTCCAGCTGCCCCTTAAGATTGCCGAGATCGCCCTCGGCGATTTATTAACTATCACATAGATTGTAGAGCAGTTAGGTGAAAGGTATACGAAACAGCAAGACTTTGGAGGTGGATTCAAGAAATTTACTGGAAGCCAATGTGCAATAACAAGAGAAAATTAGTTTGTCGTTACCGATTTTGTTTCGTGCTCGGTCGAATTCAGTAAAAGTATGTAAATGAAAAATCACAGAATCCCGAAGGATTGCCGGATGATGGATGACCAAATGGAGAAAGGAGAAGCAATAATGGAAGGAAAGGTCTGTGCATAGCTAAAGCGCGTATACAAGCAGTGTAATTGGCAGTCGTTAACGGTTATAATTAATAATTTATTCACTATTTCGTGATGACGATAATGAAACACTCAAGATTGCGGAGATCGCCGACGGCGACGTATATTAGCTATCAAACGGATTATGTTATGGAGCCGTGAGGTGAAAGGCACATTGTAAACAAAAAAAATGCTATGAAATTTAATGTACTCGTACTGGAAGTTTTTATGCATAAACTGGTATATTAAACTTCATGTACAGTTGTGATGAAAAATTAACGTACTGTACATTAAAAACTTTAGAAATACTTTACGTTTAATAACTTACTTTAATTTCACTATAAAAATCCATTAATTTTTCATCACAATTGTCCATTAAGTTTAATGTGCCAGTTTTTGCATGGAAACTTACTGTCCGGTGCGTTAAATCTAAAAAAAATTTTAACACTGCATTTAAAATCCTGCACTGAAAGCGCAGGATTTTGGGCGCGTGTTTTAATGAAATTTCCTTGAGCCGTATGTGCAATAACATAACAAAATGACTATCTCGTTACCGATTTTGTTTCGCGGTTGGTCGACTTTAGTAAAAGTAAATGAAAAAACGCAGAATCGCGAAGGATTGCCGGATGATGGATGACGAAATGGAGAAAGGAGGAGCAATAATGGAAGGAAAGGTCTATGCATAGCAACAAAGCGCGTGCACGAGCAGTGTGCTCAGGAGTCGTTAACGGTCTCGACTGAGACGAGAAGAGTGACCCGCAACGACTGACTCTCGGCTCGCATATGTCTAGTGCCAGTCGCGTTCGGGGCCCTGTTAAACGAGAACGTACACCCGGTTAACTATGCCTGTAATGAGGAAATACGCGCGGTAATACTGTTTGATTTACCGCACGAGTGCAGACGTTAAAGTTCCACATGCCAACCGCGGGCACAACCGAGCGTTAGCCCGCGAACGACTCTGCTTCGATGCCCTCGCATCTTCTACTCCTCCTCTGAATCCCGCCTTCCGATGAGACCAACTTCTAGCCTAGCGGTTAATACATTTCAATATTTTTTTTTTTCTTTCCTCACTCCTTTTTCGTTTTTCTTCATTTACTTTTGTTCCACTTGACCGTTCTGGAATATGCCCGCGAGGCAGGAGCACGCTGTTGATTTTTTCCACCTTACGTACGGGTGAAATGTCGTTTTTTTTGCTCATTCGCACTCGCCGTTAAGAAAATGTGGTATTTTGATATCGAAAACTGACGGCTCGATGCACGCAATTGAGTTTTATTTACTCATTCGTACTTGTCGTCAAAAAAATGTGTTATTCGGGTGTTTAGTACTGATGGCTCGATGCACAAAATTGAGTTTTTTAAAAATCATTCGCACACCCAGAAAAAAAATTTATTTGACGGCCACCGTTTATTTGGTTTAAGCAAAATATTTATTTGATTTAAATAAATATTTATTTAAATTAAGTAAATAGTTAGTTAAATGAAATAAATATTTTACTTAAACCAAATAAACGGTGGCCGTCAAATAAATGTTTTTTTCTGAGTGAACTTGCCGTTAAGAATATCTGTTATTCCGGTATCAAAAACTGACGGCTCGACACACCAAATGGAATTCTTTTTCTCATTCCTTGTTGCCGTTAAAGAAATGTTTACCGTTCTCATATTTTTCCCTAAAAATTAACCGGCTTAGAGAATTTTGGATTGCAGTTTTTGTCACCGACCTAGGAGTTGCACTTCACCTTAAGAAAATGTGTTATTCTAGTATCGAAAACCGATGACTCGATGCATAAAAGTGAGTTTTATTAACTCATTCGTATCGTCGTTAAGAAAATATGTTATTCCGGTATTGAAAACTGATGGTTTGATGCACAAACTTAATCTCTGGACCAGTTTAATACGGAGTAGCACGAACTGTGTGCTTTTCCCGTCGCTAATGACCAAAGCAGTTGATTGCGACGTGAAATAAAAATAATTGAATAAATAAAAATGCGTCTGTTTTCAGCGTCCGAGTGAAACCCATGTGGAATCGGAAGCCCTAATGCAGATACCGGTTGGACGGAAGAATAGCTCTGCGTCCTCGAAGATTTATAAACTCGAGACGCGAGATCTCGTTCCGCGGTGCATGGATATCGTATAACAACCGAGAGAACTCGTTGAGAATCGTTGCATCGAGGATGATGTTCGAAAGAGTATTACCCGACCCAGACATCGACCCACACGGCAACAGGACCAAGCCGTGACGTGGCCAACAGCCACTTTCTTTTTCAACAATAAGAACGAGTCCTGCCTACGCATCCCGCGCTCGAGACCAAACGGTTGCTGCTGGGACGACGTCGTCGAGAGAAATGCGGCCGAATCCCCGATAATCCCGCGTGCGATAAATCTCATTATTTTCACGAATAATTTTTGTTGATAAGAATTGCGTCGAAGACAGATGATTCAAATGAACGGAGGCTCGCGCAGATGCTGGCGTGGCGAACACTTTTCCCATCGAGGATTCAAACAGTCGCCCAGATAATATCGCCTGCGATAATCCTTGTTATTTCTCTATCGTTAGTATTCTCACAAATAATTGTGGGAGATGAAGGAAAGAGTTAGTAATCTTGTGAACCTTATCAGTTTTTTGAAATAAAGAACGTATGAGTGATTTTTGTAAATTTAAGGCAAAAGATTTATAATTTTAATATGAGGTATTTTTATTTTTTAAAGTATGTTTTAATTTACTCTTTCTTTTCAAAGTGTAATTTTTGTACATTAGTATAGAAATTACACTGTAAAAATAAAGAGTAAATTTAATGTACTGGAACTTGAAACTTGCTTACATAACTTACATTAATTGAACATTAATGTACTTTTTTTGTAAAGTAAAAATACTGAGTATTAAAATTGCAAATTTTTTATGAACAATAAAAAATGTACTGCAAAATTCGCAAAGCATGTTTGACATTTCAGAAACAGTTTATCTAAAAAATCTTTTTGCAGTGTAGTACACGTCGTATTCGTCAGGGGTCTCGGGACGAACTCGTCCAAAATCGCTGTAGCTCGCATTACCTTGTTTTCGTACTCGGTTCTTACCTACGCCCCAGACAACAAGTGCCAGTTAATCGCGATTGCAATAATTCATTCACATAAACTCTCGCCAAAAACGCCGTCGAACACAAATAATTTAATTCTCCGGAGACTCGCGCAGCTGGAGTGCCGAATACTTTTCCCATCGAGTATTCGAACAGTCGCTGCTGAAAACATTCGTCGAGGGAAATGCGTCCGAACAATCGCGACAATAATTAATATTTTCTACCCTCATAATTTTCCCAAACAGTCGTTGATAAAAATTTCATCGGACACGAATGATTTAATTGGCCGGAGACTCACGCGGCTGCCGGAGTGCCGAATGCTTTTCCCATCGGGTATTCAAACAAAGAAACAAACGAATCGAGCGACCCAGGGAACGAAGGGGAGGCAAACGAGTTTCCACGGGACTTCCATTTTCGTACTGGGAAGACCTCGAGATACTCGACGACATTCGTGACAGACTCGATTTGTTCTCGTTCACTTGGCATTAACCTTCGAATAGTTTGGGTCCGGCGCGACATCGCGTTCGCCTCTTGATCGTCGTTGTCACGGGAATAGAAACCGGATCGGGACGACGAGGCGAGCGGCGTGTTCCGTTCGGACACGACGAGATCGCCGTCGGTCGACAGATTCGTCAGATTTCATTCGATCGACAGATTCGTCAGATTTCAAGAGGTCAAGCCTCTTTCTGATCCGAAATTCCATCGCGTGCGAAATTCCGAAGCGGCTGCGAAGAAATCTCGCTTGATGAGTTATCGCGACGAGGTTGATCGTAGTGTTACGCGCACGAACGGGTCTCATGGAATATCTCTGAGGATTATGACTACACGAGCGTGGTATTATTGAGCGGAGTTATATGGGCACGCGGACGGCAATCTGCGATCGAGAACCTGTCGTCAGGCGAAGGAATGGAAGGAGAAAGGCGGTGTTACACCTTTGCCGGCTTTGCGAGACTAAATAATCGAGCGACGAGGGGAATTGGAGCAGTGAATCATCTTTAGTCGGGGAAGAAAACCGGGAGATAACGTGACTCGCTTTATTATAAATTATGGCGACGTATCTCGTGGCAATTCTGATATGGACATGTATGTTTTTTTTTACCGAAAAGTCTTAATCTCTTGTGAATTCGCATTGAATCGGAACGAAACCTGAACAAAGAGACAGGTCGTGATTCAATGAAACTGATTGCCAAATTTTGTCAAGAGATTCATTGCCGACTCGGAGAAAAGTGGAGAACAACAAAAGACTCAAAGTCACGTGATCGCAGTGAAGCGCGTAGTTCCCGTTTTTTTTTGCACATTGGACAATCGGGAGTTGAAAGTTGTTTCCAACGAATGAGAACCTTGGAATTTTTTTCGTCAAAAAAGTTGTTAATCAAATTGCACAAAAGTTAACTGAATAGGAAAAAAAATGTGAAGATATTGAAGCGATAAGGGGAACGAGGGTGGTGAATCATCTTTCGTCGACGAACAAAGCCGGGAGATAACGAGACGCGTTTCATTAAGAATAGTTTCCGATGATTAAGACACTTGGAATTTTTGTAGCTAAAAAAGTTGCTAATCAAATTGCACACAAGTTAACCGAATAGGAAACAAAGTGAAAACATTCGAGCAATGAGGGGAAGGCGATCATCCTCTTCCCCTTCCCCTTCTTCAGTGAATCCCCAGTGAATCATCTTTCGTCGACGAACGAAACCGGGAGATAACGAGACTCGTTTTATGACCCTCAAGAGATATCCGCATCACATCAAATTTCATCTTCGGCAAGTCTTTGTCAACGCACTGCTTTAAGAAGAACAAGAACTGTTCACTTTTAGAGCTTTATTCCCGAAGTGAACTTCCCCCGGCGAAGTTTGTGCGTTGCAAAACACAACCGGTTGTAACTTAATGAAATTATCATGCAGTCTCGTGCAGATATCTCCCGGGTCATCGCGTTTTATCAAAATAATAGTCTCCAACGATTCCTAAGAGCAATCAAAAACTGTTTCCAACGATAAGACCCTTGGAATTTATTTTGCTCAAAAAGTCGCTAATGCAAATTGCACAAAAGTTAACCGAATGTGAAACAAACTGGAAAAAATTAGGGCGCCGGCTTCGAAGCCAATTAGAACTGACCTGGTCTTGTATTTTTGCGTGTCATCCTGACCTGCCCACATGTTGGCGCCCTTCAAAGATCTTCCCAGCCAAGTATCTATCCCTCGATTCTTATCTTCCAGCGATTCCAGGAGAAGAACGACTGGACCTTTTTTCCTCTTTGTCTCTCTCTTTCGCACGAACTCGTGGGTTTTCTCTCCTTCCTCGCTGCGCCTCGGGAATCTTGCTCGACGTATAACCGGAAGTGCCGAAGAACGCGTGTTTGTCTCTCCCTCTCTCGCTGGCTGCGCGCGGTTGGTCAGTCGTACTGTTAAACCGCTCGGATCGTCGCCGTCGTTCGTAGCTCTTCGTCGAGTGGGTACTGAAGGAGATGGTGGCTCGCGTGCGCGCCTCGACCGTACACGTTGGTAGCGAGTGCTCGCTCAATGCTGCTGCAGCTCGGTATACGGATAGACATAGTACTTTGCCCGAACTTTACGTGGGTACGACCGGTGGCCCGCGTGTGCGTGCGTCACGCTCTTGAGAGACCCGATCCAACACGCCCGACGATCCCCGGCCTTTCGAGTGTCGCTCGCATCGTCGCGGAAACCATTTTCCTAGTGACGCTGCGGTACACGTTCTCAATAAATACAACGGATTCCACTCTCGTTAGAGGTCCTCTTGCAAAACCACTCTTTCTTTTTTCTTTCCATTGCATAGTCTTTAACTCCTCATTCCTTCGTCCCAATTCCACATTTGGATCTGGATTTTTGTACTTTCTAAGGGCCGACTTTTAAGACATCAGTTTGAACTTGAGGTCGAACTTAAAATCAAACTTAAGCACGAACTTAAGATCAAACTCAAGCCCGAACTTAAGATCAACCTTAAGTCCGAACTTAAGAGCAACCTAAGTCTGAACTTAAGATCAAACTTAAGCCCGCAATGAGGTTCGGGCCAAACGTCGCGATCTTAAAGTTCAAACTAACTCTTAATCACTGGAAACTATTTTTCGACTCCAGATTGCCCAAATGGCAAAAGACGGGAGTTATGCGTCTCAAGACGACCACGTGACTTCGCGCATTTGCTTGGATTCCAAGTTCTCCGAATCGACGAAAAATCTCTCGACTAAATTTGGCGAGCAGTTTCTTTGAATCATGACCTGTGTTATTTTATCAGGTTTTGTCCTGGTATCGCTCCGCTGAATGTTCTCAATAAACACAACGGATTCCACTCTCGTTAGACTTCCCCTTGCAACTATTTCGTTTTTGATTTTTCTTTCCTGTCTTTTGCCCAGTCTTTAATTCCTTCCTTCTTCGTCCCAATTCCAAATTGCCTTGCTTCCATGGATTTTCATACTTTTCTCCACGCCCGTTGAGTTCCTCGGCGTTTTCCGCACGAGATCCCGAGATACGAAGCGCGTTTCTTCGTTATATATACTTATACATAATTCCTCGGCTATTTAACAAATGAGCTATTTCTTACTGGAGCTCTCCAATTATTTTTAGGGCTAAACAAGATTGAGTGGGATAGTTGCTGCTGCAGCTTCGCTCGCAATACGACCGAGGCATTACCGATGTACAATCATCGCTGTGATGTGAAAAATATTACACAGCCCTTTGGCGTGCGAAGCACCGACATCGAGGATACTCACCGAGCTCTCGAGCGGGCGTGCTCGAGTCTCTCTATATTACATGGCAACGCGTGTGTAGCCGCTCTCGGACAATAGTTTGGGGGCAGCGACGAGAAAAAAAGGCCGAGTAGTTTCTCATGCCCGGACGAGATCGTGCGCTATCCCGCGATTCCTGGAACTACTTGCTCTCGGTTCCGAACAAAAAACGACAATGAAAGCAAACAAAAATATGAGCGCAGCAACGATAAATGCTGAACGGAAGCGAGAAGGCTGTTGCTACGGGGATCGAATCGTTAAAATGTTGTTCAAGGTCGGTCGCGCTCTCCCCACTGCGGGTTCGCTCCGGCTTTTCACTTCGTGCGCGAGAAAACAAAGACTCTTTTTTACATAGAAGATTTTACTTCGATACTAAGCTTCCGCTTACGGAAACTGTCGAGGCGAAGGTCATACGAATGAGAAAGTCCAAAATAACAAAAAAGAAGCGTTTGATCGATTCTCGTAAAATTAAACACCGATCATCGGTGACAATAAATTTATAAATCGCGTGTTCTCCGCCTTCTTGCCCATCTAACCTTACATTCCGGTAAAGTTGTCTATTTCAATTTGGGTGCATCGAGAAAAAAAAATTATTTGACGACCACCGTTTATTTGGTTTAAGTAAAATATTTATTTTAATTAAGTGAATAGTTACTTAAATGAAATAAATATTTATTCAAATCAAATAAGTATTTGCTTTAAGCAAATAAACGGTGACCGTCAAATAAATTCTTTTTATGGGCGTAGAGTTTTAGTTTGATTCTCCACTGAGAGAAGGATCTAGTAACAAAAATATAAAAAATTACTAAATTGACTAATAAAGCTAATGTTTATATGAAGTGGTGTGTTATTTGAGAAAATATATAATAGTAGTACAATTTTGAATTTGAGTATTTAACCGTGTTATCCAAGATTTCACTTATCCCACGTACGTTCTCACCACATCACCTCGGATAAACGAGGTTCCACTGTATATATATTGCATACCGTTTGCAGATACGTCGCACCATCATTATTGTAAACACTAATGTCAATAAATACATTTACTACTACTTGCACTTCGATACTACGCTTCCGCTTACGGAAACTGGTAACGCGAAAACCACGCGAATGAGAAAGTCCAGGTAACAAAAAAAAGCTTAAAAAGATAGAGATCAGGGCTATAAAAAAAGAAGAAATCTGTAAATAGCCTCGACACCTGCTGCAATGTACTGCTCGAAAGGATATCCAAGTTTCGCTAGTTTCCTGGAAACTCCAGCCAGAAAACCAAGGACATCGAGGCATTGCGAGACTTTCTCAATGAACACGGGTTGCAGATACACCATCTTGCAGTATGATATTAGTACAAGCATACGATATTTGAGAAGCAAACGCGGGTCTTGGGTAACGTCGAGCTCACGCAGCTCTTCGAACAATCGTCATGTCGCGATAAACCGATGATCGATAAGCTAAGAAGCTACTTAATGAGGAATTTTTATAGCACAACAACGTCGGATTCCCGAGGAAGACGGATGGTGACAATGGACGAATCTTCTGTACTCGACTGTCGCGGCTAATGTGAAACGGAAATGATAAGAAATGGAAGTCGCTGCGATACGATATCCTGAAAATCCAAGAACGTCATCACGCGGTATTGCATTCGAAGGGGGATTTGTGTTGGGTTTGGAAGCGCGAGCTGAAGACTTGGCGTATGATTTTCAAAGCGCAAAAAGATGAAAATTCGTACCGAATTTGAATTATTATTTTAATATCGGAAAGTTTTTTTGATCTCGAGTTCTTCTGCCCAATTCCTCTTTTCTTTTCATTTCAACAATATTGTCTTGTCGCGATAAACCAATGATCGATCGATCGATTTATGGCCAATTTGGATTTTAGTGACAAGTTTTATGTTTTTATTTTTTTTCTGTGGAACCGAACCGAATACTAATTGAACTAATAAAGTAAACTAATTATCGACAAGCTGATAAGTTAATAAGGCATTTTCATTGTACAATAACGTCCCATTTCCAAGAAAGACTGATCCGGGTATAGTCGAATCTATTGTATTCGATTGACGCGGCTGATGTGAAACGGAAATGATAAAGCCGCTGCGATACGAAATCCTGAAAGTCCAAGAAGACAACAAAGTCGTCACGCGGTAATGCACTTGAAGGAAGATTTGCGTGCCGTGTCCGGTTTGCAAGCACGAATATACCTGAAGAACAACTTGATCTATGATTTTCAATATACACAAAAATTAAAATTTATCACCAATTTGAATTCAATGACAAGTCTAATTTTTTATTCTCCTTCTGTGCAAACTACCCTCATCGCTATAAACTAATGATCGATAAGTTAATAAGCTAATGAGCTAACAAGGAAATTTTATTGTGCAAAGACTTGCCATTCGCGAGGAAGACTTATGCGGGTATGGTCGAATCTATTATACTCGACCCTCGCGGCTAATGTGAAGCGGAAATGATAAATCCGCTGCGATACGATATCCTGAAAATCCAAGAACGTCGTCACGCGGTATTGCACTCGAAGGGGGATTTGCGTGCCGTGTCGGGTTTGCAAGCCTTCGGTATCGGAGTTTAATGGGTTTGCACACAGAGATACAAAGAAGGAAGGAGGAAGGAGTTAATGTTGGGACAGCTTGTAGCAGAGAGGAGACAAAGGATGCCGCCACACCCATTCGCGTTCAGCGACGCGGCTTCGGTTTCCAAATGCGTGTGCACTGGCCACGATAATAAATTCTCAAAAGAAAACAGAAAGAAAAGGAATTGGGCACGAAAAACTCGAGATTAAAAAAGCAGTCCGATGTTGAACCGACTTGATCTATGGCGAGGCGTCTGGCTCTACGCGCGGTGAGTCAACGAGCGACAACGTGGCTCGTTTCCTGACGGCGACTCCTCCTCTTCCGCCTAGAAACTTAAGGCTTATCGGAATAAGTGGCCTTTCGATTACGCAGGATTCTTTTTTTTGTTTTGCCGCAAACTCGCCACTAAAATTCAAATTGGGTATAGATAGTCATTTTCGTGCGCTTTGAAAATCTTACAAGACTTTCTTTAGTTTTATAGATTTAAAAATGCCCATCTCAGCTTTGGATTGACTATAATCGTACAAGATGTAGATACGCAAATAGCAATCTAATCATACATAATGAGGTGTATCTACACCTCATTATGTATGATTAGAGAAATAAAACAAACAAAATTAGATTCGTCATTAAAATTCAAATTGGGCGTAAATTTTTATTTTTGTGCGCCTTGAAAATCATACAAGTCATACAAGTCATACAAGTCAAGATGTAGATCTAGATGTCCTCCTTACACATGATTAACCGATATTCGATAAATAAAAAAAAAATGAACCGAATACTTCAGTTCATCTATCTGTGATAGATCTCTATAGATCAATACATGTATATTTCACGGTAAATCGTCATAAGCCCAAACACCTTTTCTCGATTTGTTCTGCATTAGACTTCTGAATTTTCTCACTACCTGCTATCGTTCCCACCTGACGCGATCGAAGGGGTCACGTGATATCTGTGAAATCGTTCTTCAGTTACATTCACCTATATAGGTTTCAAATGCCCATCCCAGCTTTGCATTAACTACATTCTACACAAGGTGTAGATACGCAAATACGCAATGCCCTCCTTATACATGATTAACCGATATTCGATCGGAGAAAAAAAAAAAGAAGAAACTATCCGAATACCTTACTTTATATCGGCCCCGAGGTACACGAAGGTATGAATGTAACTCGCGCGTTATAGTCGAACACATGTAAATTTCGCGATAAATCGCCACAAGCCCCAACACCTTTCCTCGATTTGTTCAGCATCAGATCGTTCGGAACTTACTCGCTACGCGCTACCGTTCTCACCTGACGCAATCGAAGGGGTCGCGCGATATCTGCGATTAGATGAGGGAGGGGTGGGGGGGGGGGGGGGGGAAGGGGGGATACAAATTCTTTGACTCCTGAAACTCGCTGGAGCGAATCGCGAGCGATTAAGCCGGTTCTCGGTACTATGCGGAGATATTGGAAACGTGCGATAGAATAAATACAAATGGTGCATCCAAGTATCTTTTTTTTTTCTACTTGCACGTTTCGCTCATTGATAACCGTGAAAATCAATTATTCCCTGCTGCTCCTCTTAACGCCGTTCTCAATTTATCGATCTGCTCCGGTCACTAATATTTTCATTATATATATATATATATATATATTTATTTTATCTCCTCGAACTAACGAGTGAAACGAAGATTGCTTC
The DNA here is from genome assembly GCA_958510785.1 of Exephanes ischioxanthus. Classification (NCBI taxonomy): domain Eukaryota; kingdom Metazoa; phylum Arthropoda; class Insecta; order Hymenoptera; family Ichneumonidae; genus Exephanes; species Exephanes ischioxanthus. The sequence goes on along the minus strand of OY294024.1, from coordinate 10,946,705 downwards.
AAATATTTTTCTCAACTATCGCGCCGATAGCCGCTCACAATCAATTATGTCCGAGTGAATCTGCGCGTTCGAGAATGTATCTAGCTCGTTCATACGCGTTTATCCAAGCATAACTTCCTCTCTCGAGCGAGATCCGGATAAGAACCAACGGATGGGGCACCGAAGTGCTTGCACATCCTACACGCAACTGCACTCCGGGCGTTCCATAATATCGAATGATTTATTATCGTCGCTATATTGTACACGTATGAAAATATGCACGGAGTTCCGATAATAATGCAAATTGTGGGGGGAAAATTGAAAATGGCACAAAACAGAGACTCATCGACCGATTGTTAACAAAATCAATAGCGAAAATTGTTTGATGTTAGTCGACTTCTGTGGAAAGTTTCGGGCCGATTACTCAACTTTTGTGGAAGCTGGAGCGCCAAGGCATTTTTTTGGAAAAATTAAAAATCTGGTAATATCTGAACGAATGTTTCAATTATTGTCGAAATTGTGACAAATAGAAACGCCCAGCTGCTATACTTGCGTGCCAAATTTCAGGCGCATTTACACCTCTACCACTCACAACACCACCAGAAAACATCTCTACCATATTACAATTCTACCGTATTAGAACTCAATCAAAATCTCTACCAGAATTGAAATAATACTCTACTGGAATGTAAGGTTACATGGTAGCCATGTATTCCGGTAGAATTTTATTGTAATTCTGGTAGAGTTTTATTTTGACTCTGATAGAGTTTTTTTACTCTCTGGTAGAGATTTTGGTAGAGTACTAATACGGTAGAGTTGTTTTCTGGTAGAGTTGTGAGTGGTAGAGACGTAATTGTGCGAAATGTCAACCCGACTTATAAAGCCGTTCTTGAGTTATAGGCGGTGTAATTTTACAGGCCTGACACAAACACACACACACACACACACACGTGCGCGCGTTCGCGCGTGCACACATATCCATCCCGACATTTTTTTCTACACCCAGAAACATAATTTGTTCGAATGGTGACCCGCAAATAAATATTCATTTAATTCAAATAAATATCTATTTAATTTAAGCAAATATCTGATTAATTCAAGCAAATATTGCGGGCGCCCGTAAAATAAATTATTCTTCTGCGTGTAGATGTGAGATTTTCGACGTTTTGGAAAATTCTGAAAATCTCGAGAAAAAAACTGTCACGAGAACGAAGCTTCCTCTATGAGGAAGCAAAAACGAAAAAAATATTCGATGACGTATAGCGACAGGACGACACGCGTCTGGCGCCCCTGCGTGTCGGCCGATCCCTCCGAAACGCTCCCGTACGGAATTATACAGTGTGCCATAGTATACACGCGCGTCCCGATGAATCATTCCCGTCGCGAGTATACTCCGGGTAATAATTGAGGGGTCGACGAAACGAATGGACGTTTTTTCGACATTATATTTTTCTCTCCTTCGAACAATAATTTCAATACCCGGCGAAAACTAAGTCGCCTCGGCTCAGCGATGCGTGAGCGAGAATTGCCGAGGCAAAGGCTGCAACGACACCCGGCTCTCTGCAGTGGTTCTTTTTCTCTTTTTTTCTTCTTTACGAACAACGAGCGTTAGCAACAAGACTCGTGCGATTCAGCGGAGCATAATGGGTCCCATTATATTTAGACGCGTGCGCGCGCGTGCACATATCGCGCATAATGCCGACGGAGCTAACGTACTCGAGCTTGTTTAGTTTATATTTCAAAGTCTGGCCTCGCAACGGCGTCTGCAGCGCTGCGCGGAAACTATTTCGCACTTTTCTGTCTTTTTTTTACATTCGACGAAGTAAATTGACTGGCGTAATAAAGATATTTTTTTTTTAAATACTGTTATCGTATAGTAATGATAATATTGTCGAGCCTCGTATTAATTTAATAATAATATTATCAATTGTTGCTAATTTTCAGATTTTTTAAAGTGAATTCAAAATCTGCTCTCGAAACGGCGTTTGCAGCGCTGTGGGGAAACTATTGCAGTTTGTCCTTTTTTCCCATTCAACGAAGTAAATTAACTGGTGTAATCAAGAATTTTTTTGTTATTCTATATTATATTGATAATTGTTATATTATATTGATGACTATTATTATATCGATACGTTGAAGAGGGTCGAAATATTTCGCCTGATGTGACCAATTGTGAAACTAACAATTTGACCTAAAAAATCGATGCGAAGTTGTGAGATTTTTTTTAAATAAATTTTTTGTTATATTCCGCATATAATCCGTATCGTATATAAAAATAGAAGATCTCCTTAGGCGGAACTCTCGGCGCAACCTGGTGGATCTCGGGCGAAGCCTACCGTAGTGCAAGAGCGTGTCCGCCGTCCGTGATCCGTCCGTCGATACACAAGTACGATGTGCAGGTGAATAATCTAATAAAGTCGACGTCCTGTCTCTTTTATTTGTCGTATATACACACGCCGCAGACACTGCGGGGAGCCCGAGTTCTATCGATTTTCTCCAAGCGACAACGGCCTGAAGCTCCATAACCCATGGCGTCGCGACGGCGAAGCTTGTAATTTCAGTTACCCGTTGTTTTTTTTTCTTCCCTGTCCGCACCGCATACTCCGTTCGCGATAATTAACTATCGACTTTATCCCTGTACAAACCTTCTGTCTTCCAAAATTTCCTTCCTTATTTTATTCTTTTACTTTTCAAAATTGAGATGATATTTTTGAAAATTGATGTTTTCTCAAACGTAGCAAATATTGTGGCACACACTGATCACAATAATTAATTATCGACATTACCCCTATATAAACCCTTTGAGCTTTAAAATATAGTTTTTTTCATTTCATTCATTTTTTTTTACCCCGAAATTAAGAAAATATTTTGGAAATTTATATTGGAATTTTTTTACGTTCAAACATTAAGAAGATTTTTTGGAAAAATGTATGTTTCGCTAAACGTGGCAAATATGGTGTTATAATCCGTTTGTAATTATAATCATCGACATTTGTATTTGTATTTGTATTTTGTTAATGAAGCCCAGCAGGATAATAGGGCTTCGAGATCTACGAAGTAATGTATACAAAATGAAAAAAGGTACATTATAGATTTAGATTTTATATCGCCCAGTGATTGAGCAAGTGCGCACAAATCTTCATGGATATCAACGATATCCACATAAACATAAATACGCATAAATATATCAACTGACATTACCCGAAAATTTTTATATTTACATTTAAATATTTTTTTAAGTTTCAAAATTAAGAATATATTTTGATAAACAGATGTTTTCCCAAAATGGCAAATATCGTGGATTTGGGCATTAAAGGATTAACGTCGCAAGTTCGACGAGTCCAAGGGACGAAATTTGGGAATGACTAATCCGTCGTCGAACTTCGGGCAGTCCGTCGGAGAAGGCGGTGGTCCCGAACGGATTTCGCGGTAACGTCGAGACCGACAATTATCTGGCGGCCAGCTGCTGCCGCGCGCTAGGGGACTCGCATATCGAACAGCCGCGACGCGAGTGACTCACTCTGCGTGCGTTTGTCCAAAAAGAGAGCTTTATATCTGCACTCCAGCACCTGCCCCGCGGACTTACAGAAGTCAAGTCAATGACACGCAAATAAAAGAAATTAATAAAAATAATCGAAATTTCGCAAATATTCATCCGTCCAGTTAAACTCCAGCGTGAATTATTTTATCACTCTCGGCAAAGTGCTCAAAGCAAATTTATCGCTCGACCGACTGATCTCATTAACTTATCAGTCGTCACGCTTATGCGGAGTGGCTAATTAACGCGCCGCTGCAATTTGCGTTAATGGTAAATCCTATTTGTTTAGCGTAAGTCGCGTCACGTTTAGCGTGATTCTTCGGTATAATTTAAATGCGAACGTCGAGTAACGTTAGCGGCGAAGAGCGACGAAACCGTGAAGCAACGTCGAGGGCTGAAATTCCTTTTATTCGTGCAGAAAAAGTGACGCACTGGCTTCCGAGAAAGGACCCTCGATAAGATCGGGTAAAAAAAAATATATATGCACGGTAGTGAATGAACAACGCTGCGAGAGGTGAAACGCAAATTGGAGTGGAAAAGTAACGAGACCTTGACACGCTCTATGTCGGGGCCAACACCCTAAACGAGTTTGTCTGCAATGGATACGGCTCGGCATATTTTTTGATCGCCAAAAATGTCTGTGTTGCGACAAGAACTCTAATTCAAATATTGTCTACCTTATATAAAGCTGAAAAAAAAATTCTAGAAAAAGAACAAAAATAGCTAATGGAACTGCTGAATTTAACAATTTCGCGACTGATTTTACGTGACGATTAAGGTCTGTCAATGTCTGTCGAATAACATCGCTAGATATTTTTATATTGCCAAATGTTTCTGTATAGCGTTAAAAAAAATCCTAATAAAAATATTTTCTACCCTATGTATGGCCGAAAAAAATGCGATGAAAAAGAACTAAAAATAGCTAATGCAACTGCTGAATTTCGTAACTGATTTTGCGCTGGGATTAATAAGTGACGAGACCTTGACACGCTATATGTCTGGGGCAACACCCTAAACGAGATTCTTTACCGCAGATACAGCTCAACATATTTTTTGACCGAAAAAAATATGTCTGCATTTACGATAAAAATACCGGGATTCAAATATTGTGTACCCTATATAAGGCCGAAAAGCATTGGATGACAAAGAAGCAAAAATAGAACTGCTGAATTTCGCAATTTTGCAACTAATTTACGTTAGGATCAATGTTTATAAATGTCTATCGAATAACATCGTCAGATATTTTTTGATCGACAATAATGTCCGTATTACCATTAAAAAAAACCGTAATCGAAATATTGTCTATCCTACATAGTCGAAAAAAAAAATTATGAAAAAGAAATAAAATAGCTAATCGAACTGCTGAATTTTGCAATTTCCCAACTGATCTCGCGTTGGGATCAATGTCAATCGAACAACATCACGCGTATCGAACTTCGGATACGAAAAATAAATACAAATCAGAATAAACCGGCTGCAAACTTTGTTTTGAGGTTACGTACACAGGACTCGTCCTCGGTGGAATTTCTGTTTTTATTATTATCTCGAACAGAAAGGAAATCCTCGGTAACTCTAAAAGGACCTTGGACGTAATTCGGCACTTGGTTTAACATTAGAGTGACCTCGTGCAACACCCAAACGGTTTCCCTACCGCAGATACAGGACATATTCTTTGTCCAACAAAAATGTCTGCATTGCGATAAAAACCCGAATTAAAAAATAAGTTCAACGCTATCGAACAACATCGTTCGTATTGAACTTTGGACACGAAAAATAAATGCAAATCAGAATAAACCGGCTACAGACTCTACTTTGAGGTTACGTACACAGGACTCGTGCTTCGCGCAATTTTTATTTTTATATTTCCGCCCCGAACAGAAAGGGAATCCTCGACAAATCTAAGAGGATCTTATGCATCATTCGGGACTTGGTATAGCGTTAGAGTGACCTCATGCAGGTGAGCCGGGTTGCTAGGCCGGCGAACGGCAGATGTTGTGAGCTCGTACGACTGACGATTATACACCGGCGTAACAATAATGACGGAGGCATAATAAACCTCTCCAGTATACGTTGACCGAAAATTATACACACTTACAGACATAACTGAAAGTCGATCATAGCCTCTCTAAGCGTTCATTAAAAGCGCCGGCAATATTTGCATCGCGCTCGTTTTAGGCGTGAACAAAAACAACGCGAATCGCTCGCCGCACAGTCGGAAGGAGAGGAAGAGTGAGACACCGAGAAAGAATTCAGGATCCATCCGGATATATCCGGTTCGAACTGATGCGCCGGGTAAAGCGTGTAACCGCTACTGCAAGGCCGTGTGCCTCGCCGCGGTCTACCCGTTGTCTAAGACAAAGGATCGTAAAGATTCACGTTCAATCGTAAATATCCTCGTGAAATTGCGAGACAAAAAAAAATATCTCCTTTCGACACATGTTTTCAGTTGCACAAACCTCCAACTTCTATATCATCAATTCTCAGAAAAAATATTTGACAACTTCGTATCTGAAGTTTTAATTTTTTGTGCCTAAAGCTGCAAAAATATTTGCCCGCTCGATCAATCGAGTATATTCGTGTTTTGATGAATAAAAAAACTGCTCCAATCCTGCGCGATGAATCACAAGTCACTGTCCCGAGGACAAAAGGGTCGGCGTTTTTCGCGAGACGTCGATCCCCTCGTAACCAATGTGTAATATTGTATATTCTGCGTAATGCGATTGACACTTACTTGCTGGATTTACGGCTCTCACCGCCCAGTCCTTGGAAGGTTCCGGTAGACGTCATTGTCGCGATTGGTACTCTTGATAAATCTTTGGACGAGGTGAATTGAGAGAGTTCAACGGGTTCGCCGGTTGCGGATGATCCGTTCTTCACGACAGCACAAAACACACGACTCTTTCGCGAGCGAAATCAAATACCGTTGGCCAACACGATTGGTAGTCGGCCCGCAGCGTTGTGGCGTCGCTGCTAGTCAAAGCAGCGTCTCGAGCTACTCGTCGTCAAGGAATCTCCACCGATTTGACACTCGCGCGTTACACTCGAGGGAAATAACTGAAGCGAAAAATAATTATTTTGCAAAAAAAATATTATTCGATAAATAAAATGATAATTATCGTCTCGAAGGATAAATGCGTAAAAGTTGTGAAACGTACTGCGTAGGCAGAGGTGGAGAAAAGTGTCCGCGAAAGGATCGATGATGGCGCCACCGTCGCCGCCATTCGGTTTGCGCGACCGACGCGATTATAACCTGAGAGAAATGGCAGGCGCGTCGAGTGCGTTGTAAACAGGGTTACAGAAGATTTTCCCTCGATTGAAAATAGTCGATGAAGAGATTGTAAATAATTAACCGGAAGAAAAATGGCCGGGTATCTTGAAGGAAAGCGCTTGTCGGCGACGTTCGAGGGGAGCTCCGGTTACGGCGAAAGTTACAACACGGAAGTAAGTCTGGAGGAAGCGAACGAAAGAAACTAGTTTTTACCTTAAGAGAGTTGTTATTAAATTTCCTGTGTGACTTTACGCAATGCTCTGATCGAATTGCGTCTGATATTTGCGTTTTGCTTCGTGTTTTTTTAAATACAGAACTCGATGCTGAGAAAGAAGTTGCAACTCAAGTCGGAGGCTCTGATCGTGCTCAGCCAGGAGCTGGATCAGTGTAGAGCTCAGCGAGATCAGTTCAAGCTCATGGCCGAACAGATACAGGAACGACTCTCTTATTTAAAAAAAAACTCTGCTGACGGCAGAGAAAGCGAAAGGTACAAAACAGTCTCTGTTCCATAACGACACTACAACAAAAATAACAAAAACAATACGCCAATAAGAACACAACAAAAAATAACACAAACAAGCAATGTTATATCAATTTCTCAATTTTTTAAATATGTTTCTACTGACAAATATTTTTGCAGGCTCTTCGGTATTGATAACGAGATTAGAACGATGGATCTGTTGATGGAAGTGAGGGAGCAAAACAAGTGCCTCAGACTGCAGGTGGAAACTCTGAGGCAGAAGCTCGGCGATGCTCAGGCCGATATCAAAGTTTTGAGAACCAGTAATCATAGGAACGTTGATCATCGCGAGGTACAACTGGCTCCGGATATTCATCAGAGAGAAGAAATGATTGAGCAATTGGAAAGATTGAACATCAAAGTATGTTTCTCACATTGGATAAACAATAGGTTTTAGTGAGCAGAGTGTAATTCCTTCGTGGACAATCTACTGTACCTTGGAGAACGCACGTTGCCCTCTGAGAACTTAATTTTAACAAAATTTGCTTCGTAGTTAAAAATTAAGGAAAAAAATCCATTTGTTCAAAAACGCATAGATTTTCCCGTGGAAAATTTAACGATGCATTGCGTGATAAATTTGAAATCTGATCACCCTCAGAATTCGTTATGGTACGATGATTAATATAAACAAGAACAAAAAATGGTAAAAAATGAAAAAAAAAACGGGAAACGTAATATAAATGTTTTGATCCCTAAATTGCTAAAATGTTACATGGGCAAGATGGATTTTTGCAATAGCGTTCAGCTACATCAACATGGATATTTTATGCCGATTATCATGGACCATTCGATATTGTCTGAACTGAGGGTTGTCGGTACTTTGAGCACGTGTAGTTTTGGTATATTTTATCGTAAAATTCTATAGATCAGCTTCAGGTCCTTCTTGTCTTTTAAAAACTTATATAATATAAATTTCAAGTCGGTTGATCCTCCGATTTTGTGACCTGCAACGGTTAACATAAACGAACTTTATCTTGAGGCAATTTTACTTGGTAGTTGAAAATAATGAAAAAATATATTCATTTCACAGTGCACACAACTGCAAACTGATTTGCAAACTGTATTGGATGAAAAACACGAGTTGGAAACCGAACGCGACGCGTTCAAGTGCAAAGCTCATCGTCTCAATCACGAATTATCGAAAGCCTTGAGCGCAACGACGTCCGTCGATCTGGACGCTCTTATAAATGAAAATCGGTATTTTGCCAATCGTTATTGATTCGAAGATTCTAAATCGTACATCGGCGTTGACGTGTATAACGGCGGTGATAAATTTTAGATTCTTGCAAGAACGCTTGCAACAATTGCTCGAAGAGAAGGAACTCGCGCGCCAATCTCTCTCCAAGTACAAGGTAACATTCTCTTGGAAAAATCGTATTAACCGTTTGTAGCGCGGTGTATCGCAGGTGACATACCTTTTTGAATTCAGAAAAAATGCATTAATGACCAATTGATGCATTTGAAAGTTTATACTTACAAACAAAAAAAATTAGAAAAATAAATGTATGCTTCAAAGGGTTAAAGTTGCTCTTTTGTAGATTTCAAACTTGTATGAAAATGTTAGTAATTTTCGTTTCCAGGGCATGCTGGACAGCAAACGTACCAAGGGAACGATCAAATTGGGTGGCAATTCGGCCGCGGGAACGGTCTTGACATACAAACAAGGTTTGTACTACAATTGTAATTATGTGTACAAAATTTCATACGTATTAATAATACGCATTTTCGTTTTTTTCTTAATAGTGGAACAGTTACTTCAGCAAGGCGCGCAGATACCTCCTCAAAAGTCGGCGGCCGCAATATCCGATTTGCGTCGTCTGTGCGCCGCGTTGCTCGAAGCTCTGAACGATAAAACTCTTGCGCTTGTTCATCAGAAGAAAGCAAACAAGTCCGTTCGTCCTCCTTTTTCTAAATTTCGCTCGTACAAAAGAAATTTTTGTTACAATCAAAGAAGAAATAAAATTGGAAATGTAGAAATAAAATATGTTTTCCAGAATTTTGGCTTCGAGAATCTGTGAATTGGATACTACAGTACAGTCGCCGACGATGAAATTGCTCGAGGGTTACGCAGGAGCGGACGTAGACGCGACCGGTGAGTGGCCTTCGGATTGTCGGACTCGCAACTAGTCCTCGATTAAAATTACAACCTACGAATTACTTTGCAGTCGACAGTGATTTCAATGATCCGGAATACGGGTCCAAGTCGAGTCCAACAAAGTCGGACGGTCTTGAAAAGCGGGAAGAGGGTGTTCGAGTGAGTGAACAAACGAACGACTGCCAGCGAATCGGCGTCAATCGAATATCGCACGGTGTGTCGTTTGATCTGCCCGAGTTACCGAGGAATTTGGGTGAATTGGTCGAAAAAGCGTTACTCAACTTGAAAGACAACGATAAAGATAAGTGATCAGCGAGCCAAATATGACAATGTGTCAATCATGGAACAATCCAACCGAGCAAAGCATTGCTAATGATGGATGGAAATATGTTTCCTTCTTCCAAAAATCCGTAACTAAAACATACAAATTTTACTGCGTCCGGAACAGGATTATCTAAGATTATAATTTTAGATAATTATTAACTTCAAATAATAATTTTCGACCAATCATCGTGAGATAAAATTCGAATGAAATTTTTTAAATATAATAAATTGAATTGGAATTTGTGGATTGGTGAATGGAATTATATTTCCTTCTCACATACATCCGTAATTAAGAGATACAGATTTTACTGCGTCCAGAGCATGTGATGGATCATCTAGAAGTATTATTTTAGATAATTATTAATTTCCAATAAAATTCAAATGAAATTTGATAAATATAATAAATTCACTTCGAATTTCAAAGTGTTCATGGATCAACATATCTTGCTCGAGAGGCAGTAAATTTTGTAAATTTGATATTCACAGTTCAATTAACGATTATCTATGCACCTCTACAAAAGTCATTCCTGTATACAAAACCAAAGCAATTATCTAGTCATATCAATTCCGATCGAATATGTATATCTGTAAATATTGCAGAATATAAAGATGAGAACAGCATATATTTTATCAACGTAGACACAGTGTATTCCTTGAACAGACAAAGCAGCTGTACCTTAGAATGCCGGCTGGCAGTCGGCGTTCACGAAAGCTCGTTGTTTCATTCATAAGAAGAGCTTCCGTCAATTGGGTACGAACTGCTTCGATGATTATCCCTCGTCGAGCAAGTCGGGCGGAATTTTCGTAATACCCAGATGCAGTTAAGTTAACGATCGATTCTACAGAAACCGGACTTCCGAGGACTTGGACGGGTTCCGCAGAAGCCGTGGATGGAATATCAGCGATGGTTGGTGCCGCATAAATTATACGAAATAATCCCGTGTATTCAGTGTAGATTGCTATAGTCGGAGGATTCGACAGTTTATGGTTTACCATTATAAACAACTGCATTGTTTCATTATTATATGAATTAATAATTATAATAATTATAAGAAATTATATGAAATAACTTCATCTATTCCGTGTAGATTGGTATCGGGGGTCTGAAAAATGATAACAAGTTGCTTTGTTTGACGAGTTCGATATGTTAGAAATGCGAATTCGATAATAAGATCCAATTTGTATAACTATGCGATTGACAACTTCTACAAGCGGATCTAAGATCTCTGCCCTGATCGCTCACGAATATAGAAAATGGAAAGTGCAGTGAAAATGTAAATGTTTTGTAAACATAAGTGGTCGCCAGAATAAGAAATCTCCATGGTAACGAGAGAGTAAGAAGATTCGATGGTTTCCAGTGACCGTTTATGATCGACCATAATTACATTTTAAACTTTTGTTTGTGTTGTTTTATGCATAGTTACATTACAAGATTTATGAATTATATAATTGAGTGCTTGGGTATATAATTGTATTGTTTATAATTCTATGTATTGTTTCATAATAATAATTATTCAACATAAGGAGAGAGAGAGTTGCCGAAAATTTGTTACAGGTTTGCCGGATTGGTGGAGAGGTTGGACAAGAAGTGCGCAGACCTCCTGCGCACAGCTGTCTAAAGTTCGCGCCGGTTAGTCGTCTTCACTACTCCTCACTCCTTCGCCATCTTGGACGCTGACATGTACTCATCTTGGAGCTCCGTACATTTCCTTCTGCCTCTCGAAAAAAAATGTTATCCTCTGTGAAAAAAGTGTTTCCACCTACTTCTGAAGCTTCCCGGAACTGCTAGAAATGAAATCCCGGTCTCTCCTCTGGTAATTAATCCCGAAATACTTGATTAAAAAAATGACGCCCACGACAAACGCCGCGAGACCGTGTTGTCGACAATGAAATATGTTTCTTTTCCCTCTCAATATTTTGTATGTTTTTCAATCATCAGGATTCCATCGCCGCGTTTAATGTTTTTGTTTTCTCGAAATATCTCAAATTTAAGATTCTTCGTGGTAAAATCAGGAAAGGGTTGTCGATTACCAAAGCAACGACGCGGGAGAGGGGGGGGGGGGGGGGTGCGAGCGAGTCTGAACCTGTTCGCATAGCTCTTTTGATTGTTCAATTGAAGTTCAGGAAAATTTTACAACCAACAATTTTTATTATCTCGGTGATTTGCCGTGATTTTTGGCGAACGCTTCAAAAGTTTCGATACTCAGAGCTCATACAGTTTAGGCGCTACGATCGTTGCGGAAAATCTCGAAAACATAAACTTGACTGCAGGTAACAGCGAATGGCTTAGGTGTACCGTAGATGAAACACGTAGAAATTGGTTTTGTTTCTTTTTTTCATATTATGTTTTCGAGGCCTGTAATTTATTTGGGGCGAACCTTATCTATCTTGTCAATCGTTTCCATAGTATGGCGTTCTTGGTTGAAAAAATACAAATAAACAAACAAATTATTTTTGTTTATTTATTTATTTACATTTTCAAAACATCTTGATCCGAAAATTCCGGAAAAAAATTGACAAACCGTAATGCATCACAAACAAAACATTTCAATCAGAATTTAATAGATTTTTTGTTTATTTAGGTGAAAAATAAAAGAAAGTGAATATTTTCAAAATGTCTCACATCTCGATACAGAAAAGTATCGAACTGTCGATTTTTTTTTTGTTAACGCATGAATCTTGTTTTTCAAACGGTTAATCGTTGGCAATTTTTTCTCTCCAGATTCGCGGATACGGGATAATACACTAAACGAAGTATTCGTAGAACGTGTAGAGAAAATACCATCAACAGGAATGGATAAGTTACCGACGGATGATAATAGCGATACCATCGCGATTCAGCGGTTTATCGACTGTCGACGTAATCTCACTTGGAAAACGAAGAACTTGTGGAAAAAAATGAGTGAGTCAGATTTCAGATTCCCTGCAGCCCCCATTGTGTCGCAGGAATAATGTTCCGAAACGACACGGGATGCTGCTTGTAATTTTCATTTTATCGGCCAATTGGCATAGTGACTTGCGACTCGATTCGATTTATTTCGCATCGACTCGCGTTTGGCTCTGATACATTTTATCGTTTTTCATAGATCAAGTTCAGGTCCTTCTTGTCTTTTAAGAAGATTTTTCAAAAACACATTGATGTTTCCGGTAGATAATTTAACGATGCGTTGCGCGATAAATCTGAAGTCGGTTGACCCTTCGATTTCGTTACTTGCAACAGTTAACACACATTTTTTCCAAAGTTGAAAATTGAACTTTGACATCGCTTTATTTGGAAATCTTCTTTTTTGAGAAAGTATTTTCTGTATTTTTTGGCGTCCTCACAGAGGAAGCTTTGCGCAAAAAAGTGTCCAATATAATTAAAAACAGGAGGAAACTTAAAAGATTATAAACAGCTATAAATTTCAAAGAATATAGTTGTACCATAAGTACAAAAACATACTACACCTACATTGATGCATGGGATATAGGACTATATCCGCTAGTAGGTGAGAAAATATATATTCGCAGTTATCGGAATGTTTCGTTTGTCCGTTCGTCGGTGCACAATTGGGTGTTCGAACAAGGGGATGAGAGTAAAAATGGCAAGTGTTTGTTTGCAAGGGTTGCGCTTTTAACGACATCGCATTGATGCCCTGCAAATGGGTCGGTAACAGCTTTTCCACGCAGAACAATTTTTTTTAGGCCCTACCGCAAATAATTATGAATTTTAAATAAATGAATATGAATTTGTAATAAACAACTATTAATTTTTAATAACTAACTATTAATTTTTAATAAATAACTATTAATGTTTAGTAAATAACTATTAATTTTTAACAAATAACTATACATTTTTAATAAATAACTATTAATTTTTAATAAATAACTATTAATTTTTAATAAATAACTATTAATTTTTAATAAATAACTATAAATTTTTCATTAATAACTATTAATTTTTAACAAATAAATATTGATTTACTTTTAGTGCACTATAAATGCCAATTTTTTATATCTTTACACCCAAGTCGATAAAATTGTGCGGAGCGAGCGGAAAATTCTGGTCACTAGTTAACGCATAGGCTATACCGCAATAGCTGCTAGTAGGAGACGCAAAAATATATTCGCAGTTATCAGAATGTTTTGTTTGTCCGTTCGTCGGTGCAAAATTGGGTGTTCGTACAACGGGATGAGAGTAAAAATGGCAAGTGTTTGTTTGCGAGGGTTGCGCTTTTAACGACATCGCATTGATGCCATGCAAATGGGTCTGTAACAGCTTCCCCGCCGCCTTCCCACTGTTCTCCGAGTGGACGGGCACTCTCGTCGCTCCGCTCTCTAACAGCGTTAACCGCTGGCTTAACTCGAAGCCCCATACATATTTTAACACCGGCGCGAACCGTAAGAAAATTGCCTGTTATCCATAAGCGGTTGCACAAACGCGTTTAAATCGCTACAGTGTAAACTGGATACCTCCGGCTTGGGGGCGGGGAAACGCAAATGCAACCAACGAGGAAACGCTGCGGCACCGGAAATATTCGTCGCTGTATGCGTTTTAAAGTTTCGTCCCGTTACACCGGCGCAACTAATAAAAGAAAAATATTAATGATTAACGAGTGGAAATATGAAGGATTGCCGAGCGAGCGGAGCTCACCAAAGCCGGGAGCGCGGTGGACCCGACCGCATTAATTTATCTATCGTGCAATTATTCATTTATGCTTATTCGCTTTGAAACACCGTGGATCTTGAATTACTGCGGGATTTCACGGGACCTTTTCAATTCCGTTACCATACTTATCGTTAATGCAAAACCACGCACGGGAAACAGGATCGGTTATGGAAAAGGGTGAAAACAACTAAAAGATACCACAGTACAAATCGTTTAATACAAATTATTTAATGATTTACCGTATAAAGTAATTGACATTTTTTAACGATAAAATTGAAAAGAATTGTTACCGTCGTGGAAAAGCGGTGCAGTTTCTACGACAATCGTTTATACGCAAAAATCGCGCACGGGAAACAGGATCGGTTATGGAAAAGGGTGAAAACAACTAAATGATAGATCAGGACAAAGCGTAAAGATTTTTCTTAATCTCTGTATAACAGAAAAATTATTAAATGTTTTACGGTATAAAGTAATTGATATTTTTTAACGATACAATGAGAGGAATCATGAAACAGATTTTCCCTAATCTCTGTATAACAGAAACATTAATTAATGCTTTAAGGCATGTACTAATTAATATTTTTTCATGACAAAATGGAAAAGAATCGTCACCGTTGCGGAAAGTTGGTGCAGTTTTTACGATAATGACTTATACTACACTTATGGAGATCGTGAAAACATCAAAAAGATGGCTCAGAAAAAAAATTACAAAAATTTTCCCTAAACTCTTCACAAGAAAAAAATTATTTAATGCTTTAGGGTATAAACTGATTGATTAATGACCGGTTATGAAAATCGCGAAAACAACTGAAAGGTAGATTAGAAATATTACAAAAAAATTTTTTCCTAAACTCTGCACAATAAAAAAAAAAATTATGTAATGCTTTGCGGCATAAACTGATTGATATTTTTTAACGATAAATCTGAAAGGAATTGTTACCGTCGCGGTAACATCGGTGCAATTTCTACAATAATCGCTTATACGCAGAGTCAGAATACAAAGGACTCTCGCAGTGTTTCTGGTGGGTTGGGCCACATCGTAGCAGGGGAGGCATATTTGTTGCATAAATCAAAACGGTGGGTGGTTCTCGGGCCGCCGGCTAGGAGTTTATATGCTAATATAAGGTGGAGCACACTGTATATGTACAGCCGTCTTGACCGCGATACTGTCGTTTTCTGGTGCACGTACAGTTGCCGCTACCCCCGAGAGACTCACCCGGAAAGATTCAACGCGCTGCCGAGAGATTGCCAATATGCCCCCGACATAACGCGCTACACTCTCGTACCGCGGACCATTATTTTTCCATGGCGAAGCCACATCCTGTAACTTGGAATTTAACATTAACTTATTGCCGAGGATCTTGGAATAGAGACAAATTGCGGAGTGCAAACTATCTCGCAGTTACTCGCAGTAAATGCAGAAATATAATATCTGACTGGTTAAAATTTAGTATCGATTAGTGTCGAAGTTCTTGAGCGGCCACGAACAATTCTCTTTTCACTGGTAAAATATCGTCTGCGGTTGTTTGTCCGAAAGATATCTCGCGACTTTCTGTAACTTGAAAATTAACGTTAACTTATTGTCGACAGTCTCGGAATGAAGTTATTGGCAGCGAATATAGAAATACAATATCTGACTGGTTAAAATTTAGTATCGATTAGTGTCGATGTTCTTGAGCGGCCACGAAGAATTCTCTTTTCACTGGGAAAATATCGTCTGCGGTTGTTTGTCCGAAAGATATCTCGCCACTTCCTGTAACTTGTAATTTATCATTAACTTATTGTCGACAATTTAGAGACAAATTGCGGAGTACTGGCTATCTCGCTGTTACTTGCAGTGAACATGGAAATATAATATCCGAGTGGCTAAAATTTAGTATCGATTAGTGTCGATATTCTTCAGTGGCCCCGTACAATTCTCTTTTAACTGAGAAAATGTCATCTGCGGTCGTTTGTCTGAGAGATATCTCGCCACTTCCTGTAACTTGAAATTTACCTTACCTTATTTCCGAGGATGCTTGTAACAGAGAAAAATTGCTCAGGCTACACAGTAAAATAGGTGCCAAAGTTCCATGTCCAACGAACGTCCACGTTTTTTTCATTGTTAATTTTACAGACAAATTTTGCTGATTTTATAAAAATGATTCTTAATTTTACAAATATATAAAAAAAAAAAACAAAAATAAAAACAATGAAAAGAATTATGGAACTTTGTTAAAATTACGAATCTCTTTTACTGTGTCTCTCGCAGTTATTCGCAGTGACGATACAATACCTGACTGTCCAAAATTTATTACCGATTAGCATCGATGTTCCTCAGCGGCCTCGAACAATTCTCTTTTAACTGGTGAAATATCGTCTGCGGCAGTTTATCCGAGAGATATCGTCGCTGCCTCGGATAATCCGCCGCCGCGGTGAGGCGGAGCAACCCCAGTCATCGGTAAAGGGAGCCTCGCCGTAACCCGCTGTGTTACTATTATACCTCGTAATCGGTGTTGCGTTTAATTAAAGTTATAACACTCGACGGGGATTACTCGAAAGGGTCGGCCTTGTCATGCGCGTAGCGTGCAGAGTGCTATTCTTGACGGTATGCTTGCGCTGAGGCGCACGCTGCCGCGTATCAAGACAGTCGTCGTTAAGGCCGCGATTGCCGCGGTGAGCCGTTCCCAAGACCCCGCGTCTTTCCCAGCACCGGCATCTTCGCGGAACGTGTTACAGCCACTATTACCTTATCACGCCAAGGAGGACGTGTCATCTGCTCCAGCGGCGTTTTCAGACCGCTTACGCCCACTCGGCTTTCTACCCGTATTCTTATTCCACCTCGCCTCCGCCGCTCTGCAATCAAAATGGATTATGTCCAATTTTTCGTAATCGTAATTTATATATATATATATATATATATATATATATATTTTTTTTTTTTAGACCACACTGAGAAACATTTTCAGACTGCTTTTCTACCAGTATTGTTATTCCACCTCGCCCCCGCGGCTCTGCAACTAAAATAGATTATGTTCAATCTTTCGTAATGGTAATTTATACATTTCTTTTTAGAAAACCACACTGAGAAAAAATTTTAAACCGCTTACGCCCATTCGGCTTTCTACCCGTATTCTTATTCCACCTCGCCTCCTCCGGTCTGCAATCAAAATGGATTATGTCCAATTTTTCGTAATCGTTATTTATACATTTCTTTAAAAAACCAGCATGAGAGAAAAATTTCATAGTAAACGTGACAATACTGAGTTTTTACCGTAAAAATTCATTTCCAAGTGGAAGGTTTACATTTTAAAGTACAACAATGACAAACAATGATGGTTGCAAGCATAATTATAGTTTAACAGAATCATTGATTGAGAACAATTGTTCTCCAGCAATAATTCCATGGAAATGGTTTCAAGAAATTCTTTCACCAGATCACCTATTCATAACAGCATATTGCCATCAAATTTAACCGCATTTGGGATCCAGCTATACATTCTACGCTGAAAAAGCGTTGAACTTCGATCTTAAGAGTCTTGAGTTTCAACTTAAGATTGAACTCGAACTGCGATCGAATTTTAGTTCGATCTTAAGCTGAACTCAAGATAGATCAATGAAGTTCGGGCCAAACTTCGATTTTAAGTTCGATCTCAAGAGCGATCTTAAGTTCATAATAAGTGTCTTTGTTCTTTGCTTCTTCGATCCGCAATCTGGTAAGTTTCGTGCGCACACGGGCGAGACTAAGGTCTCTTTCGGCTCGGTACTCATTTCTTCCAGCACCCCCGAAGAACACTGGAACTCCACTGTACCCGACACATACGAGTTACACGAGAGTGGCGAGTACGAGAGTGAATTTTGCCCCGGGGCCAGAATTGAAACCACCTCATTACCACAAGGACGGGTGGGGTGGCACGGTATTCGTGGATGCGGTGACGGCAGTTCGGTGTAGAATCCGTTTTGCGAATATCGAAGGTAATGTTGCACGCGGTTTTATACAGCACAAACAGGGCGGAGTACGGTACGAGCCAGCCGCCTGTCTGCCCGCCCGCGGCTACGGTTTTTCGCCCTCCCACAACTATTACACGGCAGGGCCCCGAACCACGATGAAAAATGGAAATCGCAATTCGTTGCGGCCAGAACGGAAAGTGAAGCTCGCTTCAATACGGGCGGTGCGGCGGAAAAAGTCGGAGGTCCGTTGTTTATCACTATAAACTCGGTGTTGCAGCTTCCGACCATGATTGCAAGAGTCGCTCAAATGATCCCTCGCTATCACTATCGCGATGATGATGACTCGCTATTTATGGGAAAGATGGAAATGTTCTCACTGCTAAAATATCTAAATCAAATTGTGTGCATTCAACATTATTTCCGTGCATTCTTTGAGTTGGATGCACCAGTTGAGTTCCATCGAACCGTGACTGCAAAAATCGCTCAAATGATCCACTCGCTATTTATGGAAAACATGAAATTGTTGTCACTGATAAAATATGGGAAACAAATTTTGCACATACATCATTTTCGGTTATTTCTCGAGTTAGATCCACCAGTTGAGTTACGTCGAACCATGATTGCCAGAATCGCTCAAATGATCCACTCGCTATTTATGGGAAACATGAAAGTGTTGTCATTGATAGAATATCGAAAACAAATTTTGCGCATTCAACATCATTTCTGGTTATTCTTCGAATAAGATCCACCAGTTGAGTTACGTCGAACAATCATTGCGAGAATCGCTCAAATGATCCACTCGCTATTTATAGCAAACATGACATTTTTGTCATTGATAAAATTTCAAAAATAAATTTTGCGCATTCGACATTATATCCGGTAATTCTTTGAGTTGAATCGCTCAAACGATCCACCCGCTATTTATGCAATACACCAAAATTTGTCATTGATAAAATACCAAGAGAAAAAATTCTCGCCGTCAACATTATTTCCGTTCTATCTTTGAGTTACATCGAACCACGATTGAAAGAATCGCTCAAACAATCCACCCGCTATGTATGGAATACACGAAGATGTTGTCATTGATCAGACACCGAAAAAAATGCACGCATTCAACATTACTTCCGGTTAGTCTTTGAGTTACATCCACCACTAGGGGGAAAAAACCTACAAGATATACAGCTCAGGGAACTCGTTTGCTTTACAACCGGAATTCCCCGACACGGCAGGAGGAGCACATAAGAAAGCGCATCGGTGCAACACTCGTGAATAATAAGAATGACGAGAAGTAGAATGAAAAGATAGCCCCGCGCGGCGGCGGATGAACGAAAATAACCGTGCGAATATCGCCGCGTCGTTCGTTTTACGTTCGCCGCGTGGTCCCGTCACGACGTCGTCGAAAGCACCCCGGGTGTATCCTCGACGTCGGTGGTGTTTGGCCGTGGACCGATTCCCTCCCGCAAAAATAAATCGCGAAGGCGCCGCGGCTCGTAATTT